>CM053508.1:94103686-94843024 GCA_028627145.1 Eidolon dupreanum | reverse complement strand
AGGCCTGTGTGAGTGATCGGGGCGCCAGGCCCTGTGTGTGGGCTCTGACCCCCGAACGCCCCCCTCTGTCCCAGGCCCCAGCTCACACACCACCCTCCTCCGCCCGCAGGTCCCAGCTCAGCCCACGGCAAGCCCCAAGCCCCAGGGCCACCTCCGCCACTGGCTGCACAGGATCCAGGAGGCCGAGAAGAAGGCGAGTGACTGGGAAAAAGAAACTGATGTCTGGGGACAACTGGGAGCCCAGTCAGTGGAGTCACTGACCTGTCCCTTTCTCCCCACAGGAGTCCCAAGACTGCCTCGAAGCCTCTGTCACGTTCAACCTCTTCCGCCTCCTCACCTTGGACCTGAAATGTGTCGCCAGTGGAGACCTGTGTGTCTGACCCCTGAGACCCACCTGCAACCTGTCCCAGCCCCTCAAATATTATTTATGCATTAGCCCCTTTTCCTAATTTATTAGCACCAAATCCCTATTTATGTATTTATGTGTGTGAATTCTCAAACTCAGACCCAATAAAATGTTTATTTTTTTACTCTTTGTAAAAATTTCACAAATAAACGATGATCAAAAGATGCTCTTTGTACTGTGGATCTGTGTGTATTTGCGTCGAATAGGTCTTCCAGGATTGGCTGGAAGAGATCTGAGACCTACCTGTGTCTGCTTTGGTGTTCAGCTCCACAGACCATGGACCTGGCTTCCTCTGTCCGTGACAGGGCTCGACCTCTGATTTAACTCTGAACAACTCCTTTGGAACCTGTGAACCTCTGACTCTTGGAGCAAGTCTCACTTTTAAGATCTTTGGGATCGCAGAATTCAAAGTTCCCAGTTACAGTCTTGCACCGTTTAACCATGAGGATATATTTTGAGAAATGTGTTGCCTGGTGATTCTGGCATTATGTGAAGGTCACAGAGTGCACTTACACACACCTAGAAGGTCTAGCCTACTGCTCAACCAGACTGTGTGGCATAGCCTATTGCTCTACAAATCTGTACAGCGTATGACTGTACTGGATACAGTAGGCAATTATAACACAATGGTAAGTATTATTTTATCTAAACATAGAAAAGGTACAGTAAAAATACAATATGAAAGATTTAAAAATGGTCCACTTGTACAGGACACTTACCATGAATGGCACTTGCAGGACTGGAAGTTGCTCTGGGTGAGTCAGTGAGTGAGGGTGAGTGAACGTGAAGGCCTAGGACAGGACTGGCCAGTCCTGTAGACTTTATATGCACTGTACATTAGGCTACACTAAAATTATAAATGACGTGATATTAAATCAAGCACAAGAGAAAGGGTGCACTGAAGAGACAGTGTACACCTGAGCGTATGAGGCTTCTGAAAGCATAACACACATGCTGTTTACAGTAACCTTCTCTATGTGAGTAGTGAGTACACACTCTAAGGATAAGAAGTAGAGGATATTAAATACATAAACCAGTAATGCAGTCATTTATTATCGACCACTAGGTGCTGCACATAGTCAGAGGTGCCATACTTCCACACAACTGGCAGTATAGTATGTGTGTTTACAACAGCATCCCCACCAACACGTGAGCAATTGTGTTATTGTCACTAGGCAATAGGAATTTTCTTTGTTATAATCTCATGGGACCATTTGTCATATAAGTGGTCGGTCCATCGTTGACCGAAAAAAACATCGTGTGGCCTGTAACTGTGTTGTGATATTTTTGGATCTTGTTATTTATGTGTCCTTGAGCTTTCAAGACCTGCATGCCTGTGGTGTTATTCTGTTTCTCCTGGTGTTAATTTATTTTCATTTATTAAATTGTGCCACACTTAGTAGTGCGAGTAATCATTTTGTGTGAAGTGGAAGAGCCCTGATTTTGGACTCAGACCTTAATTTGATACCCAGATGGGACATTTATCTACCTAGTGACTTTTAGTAATATATTTACTTGTCCAGCCTTGAGTTTTCTCCATCTGAAAATCACTTAGTGATACCTCTCTTAGAAAGGTTCATTTATTCATCTATTTGTTTATTCAATCACCCATTCATTCTGTGTGGGCGGTGTTGCCTGGTTGCCTGTTATTGCCTAGTTATTGGGGGTCCAGAGCCACAGACCTGGTCCTCAGGGAGTTTCAGACGGGAGAGGGAGCTGGACATTAAAGTCTGAGGAATGGAAAGGAGGCCAGTTTGCTGGAGTTGATGGTCAGGCACGAGGTTAGACAGGGCCAAGTTCTCCAGTGCCTGTGAGATCTTTAAAGCACGTTGATTTTCCCTGAAGAGACATAGGGAGTCCTTGAAGAGTTTTAAGCAAGGGAACGACTGTTCCAATTTCTGTTGCTAAAAGTTTGGGCCTCGTAAGAGGAGAATGGACTGGAGTGCCCAAGAGTGTGGATGAGGGTCTAGGTACGAGATGATGGTGAGTTTGACCTCAGCAAGGCAAAGATGAGGGTGATATGTGTTCATCTCTTTTATGGATTAGAAACAATATTATGCAAAGGAATTAACATCTCACTTAACAGAAGAAATATCTCAAGTACAACAAAGGAGACAGTTATAGTTTAATGGTTAAAAATGTGAGCTCTGAGGTCAGAGAGATCTTAGAATCCCAACTTCTGCTCACTTAATTTCTGTGTGACCTTCGGCGAGTCACTTAAACTTTTCGTTTCCAATCAGTAAAATAGTTATACTATCCTTCCTTAATGGGTGGTTGGACGAATGAAATATGTTAAATCACGTCAAGTGCTAAGGCACTGTCCCTGGCACAAAATAGGATTCAATATTAAATCCATTTATCATCATTTAAAAAGTTCTAACGTGTAAACTGCCAAACAAGAGAGGAAGCTTTATCCTAGGGCCCTACCTCTAAAATGGATGATGGACACAGAGTCGTTGCCAGCCCAACGAAAATTTCTCAGGTTGTTCTTTTTGGCAGAGGCCTTTTTCCACACGATTCCTGGTGAATCTTGACTGACCTAAACCAACCATGGGGTTCCTGTTCCTCCCGCTAGGGATGAGTGTGAGCATGACGATGTGACTGCATCAGCCAGGATCCCTGCGGGAGACCAACGTCACCATCAAATGGGGTTAGGGATTTATTTAAACAACGAAGTACAGATGTGGGACATTGTTAAGGGACAAAAGCTAAGGGAAGCACCCCAAACCCAGCTAACAGCCAGAAGCTATTCCCATTCCTAAGCCAAAAGGGACCCCAGAGGGAAGGGTTACCAGTAAGTCCCCTGCAGAAATTCTAAAACATCACAGCTCATGCCAACTCACAGCTGCCAACTCACAGCCAAGCCCGAGAAGTAGAAAGGAGAGTAAATACTGGGGGTGAGAAAAAGGTATTCTATGGAAAGTAACCTCACAGGGTGATCTGATCATAAATTCTTAACTGGGCAGGTGGTGGTGGGTAGTCACGCCCCAGGCCTAAAACTTCTTTAGTGAGAGGTCTTTAAGCCAGCCCTGCCCATTGTTCTTGTGCATGTAGGTTAACACATATTTGAGATGTCAGAAGTAATACCCTCCCAGAAGGCATAACCATCCTTAAGAAAGTACATAATCTTGTTAACTCTCCCGCAACCTTTGCTTTCTCCCACCTTCAGGTAATCTTCCTTAATCTCAAAAGCATAAAAGAAGCTACAAAAGTGTTATTCTCCGGAGCATTTGAGATCTTGCTCCCTGGCACCTGTCATCAATTTGGCTCCAATAAACTCATAAAAATTCCCTACAGGTTTGGACGTTTTTACTCTGACAATATCCAGCTGCTCTCTTCTCCCCCCCTCCAATTTTCTGCTAACACCTCCCATTGGCTTAACCCAGCTGGAAAGAAGTCAAGGTCAGACATCCTCCAGATTCCCAGACTAAGAGCAGAGCAAAGAGGGGAGACAGAGGAAAAGAGAGGACATGTTTCACAATGATCCCATGCTGACCGTTGATGGGGGACTGTGGCTTGTGTGTGTGTGTGTGTGGCAGGGGGGTGCTTTAAGATAGGTTTCCTGTAGTTTCATGTGGAAGGCTAAAAAGTGGCTCTCCGAAAGATATCCATGCCCTAACTCCTGGAATCTGTAAATGTAACCTTACTGCAAAAGGAGTAAGATGTGATTAAATTAAGAATTTTGTGGTGAGATTATCTTGGATTATCAGAGTGGGCCCTAAATGCCATGGCAAGTGTCTTTATAAGAGAAGAGATAGAGGGAGGTTACATGCCCCCTAGGAGGAGGACTAAAGTGATGCAGCCACAAGCTAAGGAGTGTTGGCAGCCACCGGAAGCCGAAGAGAGAAGGAACAACAGGTTCTCCCCTGCAGCCTCCAGAGGGAGCACAGCCCTGCTGACACCTTGAGTTTAGTCCAGTAATACTGACTGGGGACTTCCGGCCTCCGTAACCGTAAGAGGATAAATGTCTGTTTGTGGTAACTTGTTATAGTAGCCATGACAAATTTACACAGTTCATTACAGACAGTAAGACCTGGTCTAGTTAATTTTTGCAGAAAGGGATTTATTTTAGGGTGAAGTGGCTTATGGAAGTGTCAGGACAGCTGAACAAATAGACTCTGTGTTGGCCACCTAGGTACAACTTCAAGAGCCAACCATAAACCTGGGCTTTTCCAGGGCCCGTCTCCTTTCTAGGATCAGAATCTCGACTGTTTAGTTAAGAATTAGCTTCCACCGCCATGATCAGAAAGACAGCATGGCCAGGAGTTTGTCACAATTATGGGACAACTGTCACCAGGAAACTGCTATAATCAAAAAGACCACCACAGAAAAGTGGACCCTTCCTGAGTGGTGTAGCCAGAAGCATGGCCTTCACCCCATGTTCACCATTCAAATCTTGTGTGAGTGCATCGGATTGGAAAAATCAAAATGTAAGGCAGACCTTAGCTGCAAGGTAGTCTGACAAATGTGGCTTTTAGCTTTTCCACCCCTGCAAGCAGGAAGACAGACAAGTGGGGAATTGAAATAGATGCAGGAGACATCATCATTCACCCACTTGAGTGGCTATAATTAGAAAGACTGAAAACAGCAAGTGTTAGAGAGTCTGAGAGCAACAGGACTAGGAGCTCCGTGAGGGCAGGACACGGGCTCTCTTGGTCGTCACTGTGTCCCGCAGACACCCAGTTCAGGGCCTAGTACAGAGTAGGTGCTTGGTAGATGTTTATTGAATAAATGGATAAAATACTCTCAGAGGACACCTGTTAGTTATGACTGGAGTCCCCTTCTTACTCTGGATGTCGCTGTTTTCCCATAAGATGCCCAGAATTTCAGCAGCCATCTTGGGACCATGAGGGTCTGAGAACAAGCCAGACCTCTAAGACTAGCAGATCTGAGGGGTAGAGGAATCTAAGCTCCCATACGTCCTTGATCTTCTAAAATGCACTGTCTTCCCTCTAGAGTCACCTACATGTAAGACTTAATTAAGAAAAAATACACTTTCTTTAATGCTGGAGCCCAGGTGAGACAGGGTTTCCAGTTACCTGCAGACAAAGCATATTGGTGACTTGACACAGGTGTGCTTTCTGGGGGGAAACAGTTCTTTCACATAAATATGTACTGGTTTGCCCTACACTGGTCACTGGAGATACAGTGATGATAAGACAGACCCCTCCTTATCTTCGCAGAGCTTCAGATGTCGGATACCCCACTTCACCTTTTAAGATCTAACTAGATCACCTCTTCCTCTGAGAGGCCTTCAGTGGCCTCACCCATAAATCACGTTCTTCCTGTGCGTTTTGCACAGGACACTTAGCGAGTGTGTGGGCTCCTTGTTAACGTGGATTCTGAGGCTTCGGAGGGCTGAGGTAGTGGGTCACTTTGGATTCCAGTATTAAGAACCAAAGCCTGGACTCTGTAGATGTCAGAAATATATGATTAATGCAAGAAGGAATTAACCAACAACTACTGTGAGGCCATCACCCCTGAGGTAGGATATTATCTCATGGGACCGCCCAGGAGAGGGACCCCAGTCATCACTAGGAAATGTCCTCTAAAGGTATTTCATCCATTTATTTAATAAACATCTACCAAGTACCTACTCTGTACTAGGCCCTGAACTGGGTGACAGTGGAACACAGTGACGACTAAGAGAGCCCGCGTCCTGCCCGCACGGAGCTCCCAGACCTGTTGCCCTCAAACTCCAGCACTTGCTATTTTCAGTCTAATTATAGCCATTCAGCTGGGTGACTAATGATGTCTCCTGATTTTAATTTGCATTTCCCTAATGACTAATGATGAGCTTGGTTCTGTGTTATTTTGTAATCCACATATCTTCTTTGGTGAAGTGTCTGTCCAAATTTTTGTTCATCATTATCAGTTTTTTTGTCTTATTATTGTTTTAAATATATATATTCTGGATGAAAAAGCTTTATCAGGTCATCATTTTGCAAATATTTCCTCCCCACATGGCTTGTCTTTTTAAATTTGCCTATTTTTTACATCTAGCTTTATTGAGGGACAATTGAGATACAATAAACTGCATATATTTAAGTTATAATTCGATCAACTTTGACATAAGAACACATCTATGAAACCATCACCACAGTCGGGATAATAAACACATTTATCAGCCCCTAAAGTTTCCTCATGCCCTTGTAATTCTTCTCTTCCTCCCTTCCTTATTTACTAACCCACTCCTGAAACAAGCCAGAAGAGGGCCCCAGCCCATACAACGCCATGCATAGTTGATGCCATTCGTAGTTTGTTCTGGAAAAGACAGAGAGATAGGGGCAGACGTCAGATCAGACTGCTGGTACGTGTTCTTGGCTGGCCACCCTGGTCCCAGGAACCACTCAGGCCAGGCCAGTCCTTCCTCCAAGCTAAGAGCGACTTGGAAATCATCAAGCAGGTGAATGCCGACCTGCAGGCTTTTTCTCTTACTTTATTAGTTTCCTATTGCTGCCGTAAGGAATTGCCACAAACTTGGCACTTTAAAACAACATGAATTTATTGGTTTGCAGTTCCTGTAGACCAGAAGTATGAATGGGTTCGGGCAAGCCCTCTGCTCAGGGTCTGGCAAGGCCTGAGCCAGGGCATTGTCAGGGTTGCCTTTCTTAATGGAGGCAGTAACAGTAGTGAATGACGGTAGCCAGAAGAAAATAAGGGCTCAATAGATGTTCAGTTTTGTTGTTAAAAAAAAAAAGTGAGCCACAAGAGGAGACGGCCACAAAAATGCAGAGCCCATGGCGTCTGCAGGAGAAGCCTCCGGTCCTTTGGGAGAGGCCGTGAAGGAGACTCCTGGAGTCTGGTTCTGATTGTCAGAGGCTCTAAGCTGCCAGCACAGGGCTTTTCTCCCCAAATAGGCCCTTGTGGTGTGGTTGGGGATTATTGCAGGTTATTAGCTGTATAATAGGCCTCTCTGCCCTCTCTGACAAGCTATGAGCTTCCCAATGTCTTTGACTGCATGTCTTTACGGCTCAGACTCACCAGTGCGAATCTTGTGTGCAACTAAGAGCCCTGATGGATACAAGCAGGAAGGGGCTTGTTCAAGAGGCAGCAACAAGCCGTGAGGTTAGACCACCTGGAGGGGCCAGGCCTCAAAGGCCTGTGTAAGGCATGGCAGGGAGTTTGGATTTTATTCTGAATAAAATGGGAATGAGATGGAGTTGAACAGAGGCGGGACATAATCTCTGACTGTATGTGGGAAACAGACTGGGCAGGGGGGTGGCCACGGGGGTGGCTAGGGTGGAGGCTGCTATGATCGTCCAAGAGGGAGGTGACCACAGGCAGGACCAGAGGGTATGAAAAGAATGAGAAGTGGGAGAATTTGGAAACGCTTTGAAAGTACAGCCAGCAGGACTAGCTGATGAGTTGAAAATAGTACTGGGTGTGTACGTGAGAGAGGGAGGGAGAGAGAAAGAATCATAGAATCAGAGAGAGGGAGAAAGAGAGAGGTCCAGGATGACTTGATGGTCACAGTGAAGCCTCAAGTTCATCCAGAGGAAAAGGAGAGCAATACCGCACAGGGTCATCACGAGGACTCTACATAATCGTGGCTATAAAGTACTTGGCACGTTTCATGGGCCATCGTCATCATTATTTACTGGGGATGTGTTTGAGACAACTCATCCAAACCTATCATCTTTGTTCTGGCACCCTCACAAAACCTACATGTGACCCCGAAAATTCCCAGAAAGGCCTCCTCCCTGCCCCAATCTCTTCAAAAACATCTGCCCCCTTACTTTGTGCCCCTCACAAGGAAAATAGGGGTGACTCAGGGCAACTTCCTCCCCTCCCACCACTCCAGGGGTTCTAAGGATTTCCCATTCCAGGGGTCTCTTTCCAGCATTCCAGGCTCCCTGCTCTAGCCTCCTTTCTGTTTTCTTTTCAAATTTCGTCTTCCGTCTGTCATCTCCTGGCCGCTGTCCACCTGGACTTTCCCATCCCTATCCAAACCCCATGGCAAATTCCAAATCCAGGTGGTATATTTGCTTTACTTGCATAAACAGATTGTCCCTCTGGCCAACCCAGTTGTTAATGGCCTTTGCTTGCTTCACAGTCACCCGAGGGAACCCTAAAGACAATAAAGCCTGGGCTGCAGTCCCAGAGGTTCGATTGGTCTCATTACACTCTATCAGTGGTTCTCAAACTTAAGCATGCATCAGACTGCTAAAATGGAATTGCTGGACCCTGAGCCCAGAACTTCTGATTTAGTAGCTCAGAGAATTTGCATTTCTGCTCCCAGGTGAAGATGATACTGCTTGTCCAAGGCCCACCCGTGAGAGTGTTGCTCTGGACCAAGAGGCAGTAACATGTAATGGTTCAAACTCTTACTCCTCAAAGTGTGATCCACGGACCACTGGCATCACTTGGGAGACTGTCAGAAATGCAGACTCTTAGGCCCTAAACCCACCTATTGGAATCAGAAATCTGCATTTTAACAAGAACCCCAGGCAGTTCATACACAGGTTAAAGTTTAAGGAGTACGGAGTTCATTCCCAGTTCTGCCTATTTGAACGTGGCTTATTGAGGTCTCGGTTTCCTCATCTGGAGAATGGGGGTCAGAGGGTGTAGTAAGGACTAAATGAGTTCACATAAGTATAGCCATGCCTGGTGTAGGATATTCACTGTTGACATAGAAATGTCCAAACCTGTAGGGAATTTTCATGAGTTTATTTGAGCCAAACTGACAACATATGCTGGGGAGCAAGTCCTCTGGAGAATAACAGTTTTGCAATTTATTTTATGCATTTGAAATTAAGGAGGGAACCTAAGGAAGATTACCCGAGGGTGGGGAAAAGCAAGGTGGGGATCAGATTACAGGACAGTTAAGATTGTGTGCTCTCTTGAGGGTGGTTATGGCTTTTTTCAAAGGTATGCTAACCTAGATGCACAGACACAATGGACAGGGCTTGCTTAAGACAAAGATAACCTTTCACTAAAAAGTTATAGGCCTGGGGCATGACCACCCACCATGACAAGCCCAGTTAGGAATTTATGATCACCTTATGAGGTTACTTTCCTTAGAACCCCTTTTTTCATTCACAGCACCAAAGGAAGTTTTGCTGTTTTTGTATTATCAGCTCCCCAGGTGTTTCTAATGTGCAGCCAAGGTTAAAACACTAAGGAAGGCTGAAACCCGTCCCTAGAGCCCCAGGAGCCACAGAGATGTCCATGAAAGTTTGGAAGCAGACTGAACTGGAGATACAGACACCAAGAGAGAGGCCAGAGCCAGAACACAGACAGTGGCCAAGTGCTAGAGACTGAGACTCAAGAAATAAGAAGCTGAACCCAGAGTCAACCAACGTGGGAGACAGAGACTCCAAGAGAAATACCCTCATAGAGAAGAAGTACCAACCCCTGCCACAGCCGGAAGTTAGAGGCAAAGCTAGGTGAGGCTGACCTCCCTCTCCTGATCAGCATCCATTCATCCATTCATCCACCTATCCATCCATCCACCCATCCACCCATCCACTCATCCACCCATCCACCTATCCAGCCTCCCCAACCCATGGCCCAGCCCTAATCCCCTCTCCTTACCATGTCCTTATCCCTTCAGTCTGTCCCTCCAACAGGTAAGACCACGGGTCCAGTCCTGGCCCCCCAGAGTGCATGGAAGATACTGCTACATTGTGAGGTTCCAGTCACCAGGAATCCAAAGGAGCAGAGGCCACCACCTTTGTGAGTCTCCCCACTTTGTGATTAAGCAGGTAAGCTCTGGAGTCAGGGCGATTAGGTTCAAATCTGACTCTACCACCTCCCAGCTGTGTGGCCTGGGACAGATTACCGTACTTCTCTGTGCCTCAGTTTCCTTGCCTCAAAAATGGGAAATATAAATAATATGTCTGACTTCCTTAGACATTTCTGAGGAAATAGGGGGATAACACAAGTGATATACTTAGAATAGTGCCTAGGCAGTACCTAAGCTTTCAAATGTAGCCACCACGGTTTATGACTTCCTACTTGTCCTGCTAAAGGCTCACCTCCCGCACCACCCTCCAGGCATGCCTCTCTCTGGTTCTCTGTGGACTCACATTCTGAGCTCTTCCAACTTACAACTGAGGTCTACCCTCCAGCCCTCCTGCTGTGGGCTGAGACCTTCAGCCCTGCCACTGTCCTCAGACCAACTTACCCCCCAAGGGGCCAAGGCAATAAATACTTGGTCATCCCAGGCACAAAGTGGTATTAATGTTAATATTTCTAGTAATCATGTTAATAACATTAATATTATTAATAATCAATAATAATTAACATGGTAGTATTAATATTTGATGAGAGAATTCTTAGAAACTTTGTGGGCCATGGCTCTGCCCCTCTACAGGACCTGCTGCAGCAAGTGAGGAGTTGGGGGGCTTAAAGAATGGTTACACGTGTGGGGCAAAGGTGAGCAAGATGGTGGGGATCAGGTCAAGGAAAACAGATGATTAGTGGAAAGGAGAGGTTGAAGAGAGACATGCCAGCTGACACACTTGACTGGCTTACGTGGCAGACACAGGAATGGGGAGAGAAGGTGGAGAGTCCAATGGGAGCCCTAACTCCCTAGCCTCACCTACCTGCCTCACCTGGCCGTTTCGTCTGGCTCTCCTTTCCAGCCTCTCTAACCTGTGTCCCATCGCTGCTCTCCCTCCCCTAACTTTCCCTCAACTCCTTCACTCACCTGTCTCAAAGCTCCCCCTGACCAACCACCCCTTAACTTTCTCAAACATTCACTCCCCTCACCTGCCTTGCCCACCTGGAGTCTCCTCTGGAGTCAATCCTCACAGATCTCCACCTTTACCTTTAATCCTCTGCCTCTATTTTTCTCATTCGGCCACCTCCCCTACTCTCAGCTGAACAAAAGTGTACCTTTCTGCCACCCTCTTCTGTTAAGGACGCACCCCTGTGTTTGCCCCCTGCAGTGGGAGTCCTGACAGACTCATCAGAGAATTCAGGAGGGATGGGCAATGGACAGGGGTGCTGAGACCCCATTCAGGGTCCCCTGACTTAGCTCCTCCACTCCCACCCCAGGAACTTGTGCCCTGTATTCCTTCCTCATGACCTACCCCAACCTCCCAGGACAAGTTCAGCCTTTTTGCAGGAGCATTGCAAAGTGAGAAAAGCAAATTGTAAAAAAATCTGTTCTGGATCTAAAAATCTGATGCCATTTTTAAAAGCCAACAAGAATATGAACGTGAATCTGCACTGATATAACTATAAAGAGAAAGCTGTGAATTAACAATGGTTCTCTAGGGGGGTTAGTATGGGGAAGGGAGAGGTGGAGAGGGAGGTAAGAAAGAAAAGGGAAAAAGTCTATAAGCTGAATGGGAAAATATGCATGCGATCATTTTTTTTCCTTTTAGTCCATTTTTAACTACTTTAACTTTTAAAAAACTTTTTATTTTAAAATACTATACCCCCACAAAAATATTATAGACCTACAAGAAGTTGCAAAAATATTATAGAAAGGCACCTGTATTTATCCTTACATAACTATAGCACATTCTCAGAACTGACATAGGAAATTGACATTGTCACAATACAATGAACTTGACTGTAGACTAGTTACTGGGACTTCGCCAGCCTTCAAATGCACTCATTTCTTTTTGTATGCCTTTGTGTATAATTCGGTGACATTTTATCACATGTATAAATATCATGATCAAGATATGGAATTGTTTCCTCACCACAAAGCAACTCCCAAACACCACCCCTTCCATAGTCTCATCCTCCCTCCTCTTCCGTCGCCCTTGACAGCTACTAATCTGCTTTCCACCTCTATTATTTTGTCATTTCGAGAATGTCATATATGTGGAATTATAGAGCATGTAAGCTTTTTAGATTAGCTTTTCTCATTCGACACAAAATCCATCCAAGTTGTGTGTGTCACTAGGTCCTTCCTTTTTTTTGCTGAGTACTATGCCATTGGATGGATGTGCCAGCTATGGAATTTTTAACTATTCACCAGTTGAAGGACATGTGAGTGGTTTCTAGTTTGGGGGCTATTATGAACTATTAATATTAAATAGTTTAACTAATGTTTAATACTTTAATGGTCTATTAAAGCTGTTATGAACATTTGTTTCAGATTTTTGGGTGAACATATGTTTTTATTTCTCTAGGATAAATGCCTAGCAATGTGATTGCTGAGTTATGTGGTATAAGTTTACCTTAAACTTTTTAAGAAACTTCCAGCTATCTTCTAGAGTGGCTGTACCATTTTACATTCCCACCAGCAATACATGAGAGTTCTGGTTTCTTCGAATCCTCACCAGCATTTGGTCCTATCAGTATTATTAGTATTCTTAGCCATTCTAATGGGTGTGAAGTGGTATTTCATCATCATCATGATTTTCCATTTCCCTAATGACTGTCTATATTGACATGTTTTCTTATATTCATTTGCTACCTGTGTGTTCTCTTTGGTGAAATGTCCATATTTTCTGCCCATTTGCCAGTTAGATTGTTTAGATTTTTTTATGAGTTTGAGAGTTTTAAAATATATTCTAGATACTAGTCCTTGTTGGATATGGTGTTTGCAAATATTTTCTTGCAGTTAATTACTTGTTTTCTCTTCCTCTGAACAAGGTCTTTCACAGAGTAAAAATTTAATTTTGATACATAGAAGAAAACATAGGAACTACACTCAAGGACCTTGGACTTAAAGAGGGTTTTATGAATTTGACCTCAAAAGCAAGGGAAGTAAAACAAAAATAAATGAATGGGACTACATCAAACTAAAAGCTTCTGCTCAGCAAAAGAAACCATCAACAAGGTAAGAAGACAACCATCCAAATGCTGGAGAGGATGCGGAGAAAAAGAAACCCTTATACACTGCTGGTGGGACTGCAAATTGGTACAGCCACTATGGAAAACAGCATGGAGGTTCCTCAAAAAACTACGAATTGACCTATCATATGATCCAGCAATCCCTCTCCTGGATATTTACCCCAAAGACTTGAAAACCTATATCCGAAAAGATATTTGCACACCAATGTTCATTGCAGCATTATTCACAGTGGCCAGGACATGGAAGCAACTGAAGTGTCCTATGATAGGTGATTGGCTAAAGAAGCTGTGGTACATATATACAATGGATTATTACTTAGCCATAAGAAGAGATGAAATACTGCCATTTGCGACAACATGGATAGACCATGAGATAATCATGCTAAGCGAAATAAGCCAGACAGAAAAGTTGAAAATCACATGATATCACTTATATTTGGGACATAAACCTAAAAGCAATAAATGAACAGGACAAACAGAAACTCATGGACATGGATAATACTAGTGGTTACCAGAGGGGAGGGAGGAGGTGGGAGGTAGATGGGGTAAAGGGGGTCAAATATGTGGTGATAGAAAGAAATCTAACTATGGAAGGTGAACACACAATGTAAATTTTATATATATATATATATATATATATATATATATATATATATATATATATGCCTTACTGTTAAAATGTACAGCTGAAACTTATCGGATTTCATTAACCAATGTCACCATAAAAATTTTAATTAATTAAAAAAATAATTTTGATAAAATCCAACTGGTCCTTTTTGGTTTGTTAAAAGAATTATGCATTTGGTGTCAAGTCTAAGAACTCTGCCTAACCATCGGTCTTGAAGATTTTCTCCTATGTTCTCTTCTAAAAGTTTACAGTTTTACATGAAGATCTATGGCCCATGTTAAGTTAATTTTTCTATAAGGTTTAGGTCCAAGTTCATATTTTTGCTTATTAATATCCGATTGTTCCAGCACCATTTGTTGAAAAGACCATACTTCCTTTATTGAATTGCTTTCGCATCTTTGTCACAACTTGAACCTGCTTACGTGGCCCCGTTTCTGAATTTTCTATTCTGTTCCATTGATCTACAGGTCTGTGCTTCCTCACATACCACACTGTTTTGTATACTATGGCTGTCTAATAAGTCTCGATATCAAGTAGTGTTATTTCTCTAACATTCTTCTTAAAAAAAAAAACAAAAACGTTATTTTAGTTCCTTTTCTTTTCCATATAAATTTTAAGGTAAGCTTGTGTATTTACAAAAAATAAACCTTGTTGGGATTGTAATAGGAATTGCAGTGACCAAGTTGGGGATTTGAGCGTTCCCATCCATTAACAAGGTATTGAGATCTCCTTTGATGTCTTTCATCAGGATTTTGTAGTTTTTAACATATAGCTCCTATTTGTATTTTGTTGATTTATACCTAAAGGGGAGTGCTCTTTTTGGCAATCAAAAGTGGTATTGTATTTTCAGTTTTGGGTTTGATTGTTTATCGCTGGCATAAAGAAATGTAATTGATTTTGCATGTTCATTTTGTATCTTGTAACTTGCTAAACTCGCTTATTAGTTCTAGGCGTCTTTGTAGTTTCCTGGTGACTTTATACATAAACATCCATGCCATCTACAAATAGGGAGTTTTATATATTCTCTTCCAATCTCTATGCCATTTATTTATTTACTTAGCATTTTGTACTGCCCAAGACTTCCAGTACTATGTTAATTAAGAATTGTGAGACCTCATGCCCATTAGGATGGCTGCTATTTAAAATACACGCACACAGCACAAGGATGTGGAGAAATCAGAATCCTTGTACAATGTTGGTGGGAATGTAAAATGTTGCAGCCACTATGGAAAACAGTATGGTGGTTTCTCAAAACATTAAAAATACTATATGATCCAACAATTCCACTTCTGAGTATATACTCAAAAAATTGAAAGCAGGTATTCAAACGGATGTTTGTATGCTCATGTTCAGAATAGCATTATTTGTAATAGTTAAAAGATGGAAACAACCAACCCAATGGATAAGCAAAATGTGATATACACAATGGAATGTTATTCAGCCTTTAAAAGGAAGGACATTCTGACACATGCTGCAACATGGATGAAATTTAAGGACATAATGCTAAGTGAAATAAGCAAAAAGACGAATACTGTGTGATTCCACTTATATGAGGTGCCCAGAGTAGACAAATTCATAAAGACAGAAAGTAGACGGTGGTTGTCAGGGGCCAGGGATATAGGGGGAGTGGGAGTTATTGTTTATTAAGCATAGAATTTCAGTTTTGCAAGATGAAAGGGTTCTGTGGGTGGTCGGTAGTGATGACAACACTACACTGTGAATCTACTTAATGCCACTGAACTTCACACTTAAAAATGGCTAAAATTGTAAACTTTATGTTATGTGTATTTTACTGAAATAAAAACGGTAAGAGTGGGCATCCTTGCCTTGTTTCTAATTTTAGGGTGAAAGGCATTCAGTATTTTACCATTATAAGGTTAGCTGAAAGTTTTTCATAGATTCTCTTTATCAAGTTGAAGAAGTTTCCTTCTTTTTCTAGTTTTCTGAGAGCTTTTAATCAGGAATGGATGTGAGATTCTTGTCAAACGCCTTTTCTGCATCGATCAATGGGATGACATGCTTTTTCTTCTTTAGCCTGTTAATATGGTGGATTCCATTTTAAATATTGAACGAGCATTGCATCATGGAGTAAATCTCCACTTGGTCATGGTATATGATTTAAATACACACACACACACACACACACACACACACACACACACACGATCTTCATTAGCTTTGGATGACCACTCATCCAGTAAGGTTACCTTTTTACTCCTTAATTGTTGTAAAACATAACATAAAATTTGCCATTTTAACCATTTTTATGTATACGATTCAACGGCGTCAAGTACACTCACAATATTGTACAACCGTCACCACTTTGTTTCCAAAACTTTTTCAACACCCCAAAGAGAAACTCTGTATGCATCAAATAATAACTCCTCTGTTCCCCATTCTCTCAGTCCTGGGTAACCACTATTCCACTTACTGTCTCTATGAACTGTCCTAGCCTATACATTTCCAATGAGCAGAAGCATACAATATTTGTCCTTTAGTATCTGGCTTATTTCACTTAGCATAATGTGTTCAAGGTCCATCTGTGTTGTAGCATGTATCAGAATTTCATTTTTTTAGTGGCTAAGTAATGGACACTTGGGTTGTTTCCACCTTTGGCTATTGTGAATCATGCCACTATAAATATAGGCATACAAGTATGTTTTTGAGTCCCTGTTTTCAGTTTTTCTGGATAATACTGACTTTTTATGTATTTTTATTGCTGGATACAATTTGTTAATTTTGCTTATGTTTATAAGGAGTACTGGTCTACAGTTTCCTTTTCTTTTTTCCTTTTTCTTTATTTTTGTTCTGTCTTTATCTGGTTTTGGAATGAGGGTTATGCTGGTCTCATAAAATGAATTGGAATGTGTTGCCATCTCTTTTATTTTCTGGAAGAGGTTGCAAAGAATTGATGTTAATTCCTCCCTAAATTAATGTTTGGAAGAATTCTTTCTACCAAAGAATGGAGATTTCTTTCTTGGAAGCTTTTTAATTACAGGTTAAATTCCTTTAATAGTTAATAGATCATTTATATTATCTATTTCATCTTAGGTAACCTTGGGTGGTTTGTGGTTTTTGAAGAATTTGTCCATTTTGTCTAAGTTGTTGAATGTATACGCACAGAAATGTCTGTAATTTTCTCTTATTTCCATTTTAACGTTTGTAATGGTGTCTCCTTTCATTATGATAGTGGCCATTGTGTCTTCTCTTTTTTTATTCTTCCATCTTGCTAAAAGTTTATTAATTTTAATAATACTTTCAAAGAAACAGCTTTTGAATGTATTAATTTTTTTATTGTTTGTCTGGTTATTTCATTGATTTCTGCTCTTCTTTCTTTCTGTTTGCTTTGGGTTTACTCACTCTTTTTTTCTAGTTACTTGAAGTGAATGCTTAGATTGTTGATTTAAGACCTTTTTTCTTTCTCAATATTAGCATTTAATGCTATAAATTTCCCTCTAAGCACTGCTTTAAAAATTTTTTATATGATCTATTTTCATTTACTTTCAGTTCAGTATATTTTTATTTGCCTTGAGATTTCTTCTTTGACCTATGGATTGTTCAGGAATGCATTATTCACTTTCCAAGTGTTTGGAGATTTTTCTCTTGTCCTTCTGTATTGATTTCTAGTTGATTCCAACGTAGTCAGAAAATATAGTCTATGTTATTTTAATTCTTGTCAATTTGTTAAAGTTGGTTTTTTAACCCAGGATATGGTCTATCTTGTTGAATGTTACATGTGTACTTGAAAAGACTATACATTCTACAGTTGTTGTTCTGTAAATGACAAGTAGATACTGTAGGTTGATATTCAGTCTACTATCTTTGCCAGTTTTTTGATCTAGTTTTTCTGAGACACAGATATTGAATTACTGAACTTTAATTGTGTATTTTTCTGTTTCTTCTTTATGTTTGGTTGATTTTTTTGTTTAATGTATTTTGAAGCTCTGTTATTTGGTGCATACACACTTAGGATTATTTTGTCTCCTTGGTATATTGACCCTTTTATCATTATATAGTGTCCATCTCTGTCTCTGATAAATTTCTTCAGTAATTCCCTAAAGCCTACTTTATCTAGTATTTGTATAGCCACTCCAGCTTTCTCTTGATTGTAATATATTTTTATCCATTTATTTTTAATGTGCCTGTCATTATATTTGAAATAATTTTTCTGTAGACAACATACATATGGTTTTTAAAAACATATTCCACCAATCTGTCTACATATAGACCATTTACATTTTCTGTAATTATTGATATGTCAGCACTTAAGGCTGACATATCAATCTTTTTTCCTTCTGCTTCTTTATTTTTCATTCTTCTGTTTCCTTTTTCCTGCCTTCCTATGGATTACTTGAACATTTTTGTATTAATTTTGATTCACCTATAGTGTTTTTGAATATATCTATTTGTATAATTTTTTTTAGTGGTTGCCCTAAGATTTCAACGTACATTTAACTTACCTCACTAAAGTAGTACTGACATTTTACATCAAATAAAATATAGGAACCTTATTTTTATTTAGGTCCCTTTACCCTTTTTGCCTTAAAAATATATAAATGTCTTAAATATTTTTTAAACTACATTGAGAATAATATCAGACAGTAGTAAAATTGGCTTTCAAATATCTAACGTTATTTGTAAAACTTGAGAGGAAAACAGTCTATTATGTTTACCTACATATTTACTGGTTCCTTTCCTCATAAGTAATGTTCTAAGTTTCTGTTGGCTTTTATTTTTTTCTGTTTGAAGAAATTCAGCAATTCTTTTAATACAGATCTGCTGGTAACAAATTCTCTTAGTTTTCTTCATTTTAAAATGTCTTTATTTCACCTTCTTTCTTAAAGAATATTTTCACTGGATAAAGAAGTCTGGTTTGACAGTTCTTTCACTTCAGCACTTGAAAAATGTGCCGCTTCCTCCTGAAGAAATTCGCTGTCAAATTATTGATCCCCTATAAAATGTAATGTGACATTTCTCTCTGGTCCCTTTTAATTTTTTAAAATCTACTCCTCTTTTGTTCAGACCTCAATCTATTTACTCACTGTTGTTTAGAATGAATAATTTCTATTGGTCTAGTATCAAGATCTTTGATTCTTTCCTCTCTCATCCCCATTTTTCTATTTAGCCCTTCCAGTGAGTTTTATTTCAGTTATTGTATTTTTCAGTTCTAAAATTTTTATGCAGTTCTGTATGTCTTCTATGTTTTTGCTGAAACTTTCTATTTTTTAATTTGTTTCCACAGTTGCTCATTAAAACATTTTTACAACAGTTACTTTAAACTTCTTGTCAGATAATTCCAACTCAGTGTTAGCATCTACTTATTGGCTTTTCCCATTTTATTTAAGATTTTCCTGATTTTTGAGATGAGTATAATGAATTATTTTCTCTTATATCCTAGACATTTGGAATATTATAAGATTCCAGTTTTTTAAAAAAATCTTTCACTGCCAGGGCAATAATCAGAGCTCTGTTTACACATTCCCAGTGCCACTCACTTTGCACAGCAGCAAAATTACAAGTTTTGGAGTTTTAGATAATTTGTTACATAATAATTATATATTTGTACATACTGACCAGACACACACATGTGTGTGTACATCCATTTGTATATAAAAGGGGAAATTGAATATTATAAATACATCTGTATATAAGTCATTCTTTCGTTCCCTGGGCTACAGTGGTATGGAAGCAGCAGAGGAAAAATGGCTACGTAGCTTTTGGGTGAGGATCAGAGGTGATAGAGTCCCAGTCACAGTTTGGGGGATCTGAAAACTAAGCTGTACATCTGAAATGGCCAAGTTACATGGCTGGCAGTCCATGCTGAGTGAGGGTGGGGGTATGGTGACCTCAGGGTATTCACGCAGCTGGTCTTCACCAGAGTGAGAGTCTTAAGAGAACTAAGCAGAAGCTGCCTCGACTTTTCTGACTGAGCTTCAGAGGTCATGCAGCACCTATAGTTAGACAAGAGCCACTAGGGCTAGTCCAGATTCAAGGGAAGGGGACAGACCCACTTTTCTGTGATAGAAGAGGTCAAAGACTTTGAAGACTTGTTTTAAAATTACTACAATCCACCCTCTGGCCACAAAGTACCCACATTTCTTTCACATGCAAAATTCACTGATCTCTTTCCACATTTCGAAAGTCTCATCTCTTTTGCATCTGGCTCACAGTCAAGGTCCAGGACCACATCTTGTAAACCAGATCCAGAGGCTGAGGAGGCCACAATATGGCAGAGATACTGCACGCTTCTGGGAGAGGGGAGCAGATGCGACTATTTGGGAGAGCAATGTATGAGTACTGAGGACTGCACTGCCCATTATGGTGGCCACCAGCCACATATAGCAATTAAATTTAAATTAAAAAAAATAAAAGAAACTGAAAATTCAATTCCTCCATTGGACTAGCCAAAATTTTTTAAAATTAAGTTTATTGGGGTAACATTGGCTAATACAATTATATAATTTTCAGGTGTACATTATCATTTGACATCTGTATGTTCTATTGTGTGTTTACCATCCAAAGTCCAGTTTCCTTCAGCTACCATATATTTGATCCCCTTTACACACTTCACCCTCCCCCTATCTCCCTATATTTGACCCCCTTTACCCCATCTACTTCCCCCCTCCTCCCCACCCCACTAGTAAACACTAGTCTATAGTCCATGTCCATGAGTCTCTGTTTGTTTGTCCTGCTCATTTGTTACTTTGAGGTATATAGCCCAAATATAAATGATGTCATGTAATTTTCAACTTTTTCTGTCTGGCTTATTTCGCTTAGCACGATTATCTAGAGGTCCATCCATGTTGCAAATGGCAGTATTTCATCTCTTCTTATGGCTAAGTAATATTCCATTGTATATATATGTGTATATATATATATATGTGTGTGTGTGTGTGTGTGTGTGTGTGTGTGTATACACACACACACACACACACACACATATGTACTACAGCTTCTTTAGCCAATCACCTATCATAGGACACTTTGTTTGCTTCCATGTCTTGGCCACTGTGAATAATGCTACAATGAACATCGGTGTGCAAATATCTTTTCGGATATAGGTTTTCAAGTCTTTGGGGTAAATACCCAGGAGAGGGATTGCTGGATCATGATAGGTCAATTTGCAGTTTTTTGAGGAACTTTCATGCTGTTTTCCATAGTGGCTGTACCAATTTGCAGTCCCACCAGCAGTGTATAAGGGTTCCTTTTTCTCCGCATCCTCTCCAGCATTTGTTACTACTTGTCCTGTTGATTATAGCTATTCTAACAGGTATGAAATGGTGTCTCATTGCAGTTTTGATTTGCATTTCCCTAATAGCTAGCGATGTTGAGCATCTTTCGTATATTAGTTGGCCATTTGTATGTCCTCTAGGGAGAAGTGTCTGTTCAGGTCCTCTGGCCATTTTTTGATTGGATCATTTGTTTTTTTGTTGTTATTGAGTTGTATGAGTTTTTTGTATATTTTAGATATTAGGTCCTTATCAGATGTATTGTTTGCAAATATATTTTCCCATTCAGATGGTTGTCTCTTTGCCTTGTTGATGGTTTCTTTTGCTGAGCAGCAGCTTTTTAGTTTGATGTAGTCCCATTCATTTATTTTTGTTTTACTTCCCTTGCCTTTGAGGTCAAATTCATAAAACCCTCTTTAAGTCCAAGGTCCTTGAGCTTAGTTTCTATGTTTTCTTCTACGCATTTTATTATTTCAGGTCTTATATTCAGGTCCTTAATCCATTTTGAATTAATTTTGGTGTGTGGGGATAGACAACAGTCTAGTTTCATTCTTTTGCAGGTGGCTTTCCAGTTTCCCAGCACCATTTATTGAGAGGTTTTCTTTTTGGACTAGCCAGATTTTAAGTACTCACCAGCCACGTGTGGTTAGCAACTACTATACTGGACAGTGCAAATATAGAATGCCACCATCACTGCAGAAAGTTCTATTGAACAGCACTGACTAGACAATACAAGTACAAATATGCCCTGTGGCCCAGGAATTCTACTCCTGAGTATGTCTTAGTTTGAGGTCTCCCAAAATCATGCCCTGAGCCAAGGGTACCAGTGGTTTATTTGGGAGGTGTCCCCAGGAAGCACAAGCAAGTGGGGAAATTGGGACTGGAGGAGAAAAAAGCCAATAAATGGTGCAGAGTCTGGACCAGAGTGAGGCAGGTATGGCGCCTAGGACACTTGCCTGAACCTGAGACTGAGTGCCTCCTTAAATTCTGCACCCTGCGCACGGTGGCTTCCTCGCCCTAACCCCTGACCCAAAGGGATTACTGCTATAAGCTACTAGATGGAGCTCACGCTCACCAGGGACCCTCCAAGGACATGAGGAATCATGTAGAACACATGTCAGAACTGACCTGTCACCGGCGTCCTGGGTTCTTGGCGATCTCCCAGGACGGAAACCAACAGGGATGACTGCGAGAAAGTGCAGGCAAGAGGTAAAGGTTTATTAAGCTTGTGCGCAAGGGAACCAACACCGAGAAAGGAAAGAAAGGTTTGGGTGGTTCCCAGAGAGAAACTGAGGCAGGGTTTTAAAGGGAGCTAGGTGGGGGCGGGGTAAAAGCGATGTGTAGACACGTAAAGGCAGGTGTTTCTTAGCACATGCGCAGTGTGACTATGTGCTGCTTCTTGCCTGGAGTGTCTCATTAGCATAGTAAGTCTCCACTCTCGGGTGTGATTTTTAGTATTTAAATTAGGGGAAGGTCACCTTAGGGACATTCTTGAATCCTACTGTGCATGCACGGTGATGATGACAGTCCCTTGTTGCTGGTAAGCCTCCCAGGGCTTCTTGATGCTAGTCCCTGGTGCCTTAGGATGGATATTGGGAAACTTCTCAGGCTCCAGCCCTGACCTCTCTAACTACCCACAACAGGAAGTTGTCCTCCGTCTCAGACCCATTGAGGAAGAGAAACAGTATATATTCACTGACTCCCCATCCTCACTGGTTGAGGATTGCCCTGAGGAATTAACCCGGGTCTTGTGATCTTTTCTGCGTGCAGACAGGAGAAAGAGCTCAGTGGAGAAGCAGAACAACATCCATGCATGAGGTGGGAGGCTGTCAACACGTGTGAGAACCACCCTCCATATCTACATGTGAGCGAAAAAAGTGAGCTGTGGGGACATGGTGGGGTCACCAGCTGGAGCCCTAGAAAACCTCTCGCAGAGTGGACATGTGTGAGCCTTAGGGGGATGGCGAGCTAGAGGCAGCCTAAGTGTCCATCCCTGGGGACAAAATAAGAACAAATAAGACAAGTGAAAGTGCTGTGGGCACAGCATGGAATACAACGCCGCAGTTAGAAGCAAAGAACGTAAGGTGCACCACTATACATCATCTCAGAAATGTATGGTTAAGCTTTAAAGAAAAAAAAAAAAAGAAGAAATAGAACAAGATTTATAGCGCAATCCCATTTATGCAAATTGAAAATATACACATACGAAATCACAAATTATAAAGATACTTCTGCATAGTTATATATCAAGTGTATTACAGTGGGTGCCTGTGAGGGGGAGGGGCGGGACTAGGGATTGAGCATGGGGGAGGGGCAGGTAAAACCTTAGAGGGTCTTTCAAGGGCCAATTGTGATTCTGTTATGATCTGAAAAGTGTGATTAATAACTTCTGCACCTAAGAGCCAAGAAAAAAAATAAAGTAATGAAAAATATGAAGTGCCTGCACGTCAGAGCAATTCCCTACAGACTACGCAAATATCACCGCGGATAGTAGTTGTGGGGATGGCAAAGCAATCAGACTGCCTGCCTGCTGGAAGCCTTCCTCACCGCCTTCGCCCCAGGCAGCCTCTCCTGCCCCCAGCAAATGAGGCGCTCCCTACCCTGTCGTGCTACCCAGAGGGAGAGAAAGGAGAGCTGGGTGTCTGTGACTCCCAGAGGTTCCCAGCTTCGACTTGGCCAGAGTATAGAATAAGGTGTATGCACACGGGACTCCCTTCAAACGCCAGTTCTGCCATTAACCAGCTGTGGGTCCTTAGGCAAGTCACTTTGCCTTCCTGTGCCTCTATTTCCTCACTGGTAAAATGAGGATGTTCGTAAAAATAACTACAGCAGATCCCCCCGAATGATGTCATTTTATTATAACATGATGAGGGAGAAAAATCGATTTTCAACTGGGAGTACTGTCTGTGTGGCGTTTGCACATTCTCCCCACGTCAGCGTGGGTTTTCTCCCGGGACTCCAACTTCCTCCCACATCCGAAAGGTGTGCATATTAGGTGAATTGTCATGTCCAAATTGTCCCAGTCTGAGTGAGTGTCAGTGTGTAGGGGTGGCCCTGTGATGAAGGGCTCCTGTCCAGGGTGAGGACCACCTTCCACCCCAAGCTGCGGCCACTCTCAACCTTGATCTGGAAAAGGAGTCTGGAAAATCACCATCTTACTCGTTTTCCTTAATCTTTCTAAAATGTATGTATAGTTCACATGTATTTCAACGTTTATTTAATATTAGAAGTGTTTGGATCTTTATTGACAAGTTCAGTGATGTTTCTGTGACCAGAAATACATAGTAGGAACGTAACTCGTATTTACATCAATTAGCTCTGGTCAAACTGATTTGTTATATGGATTCCAAGAACCTAAGGGAGGGCCTTTTGTAAGATATTAGTGTATTCACAGAAATGTTCAGAGCATAAAATGAGTGAGTTCCTGGAACAGGCTTAAATCAGTGAAGGAAGCTCCTTCCCTGCCACCCAGGCAACCTCACCCCTACTATACACCCCGCCCAGCCCCTGCCCTGCTATGACAGTTGCCTATCCCTCTACCTGAACAGTCTCAATCAGGGACTCTCCCAAAGTCCCAGGGACTCCTCATTGAGGCTCAGAGATGTCTCAGGCTCCCTCCTGGGATTGATTTCAGTTTCTCTTTTGCTCTCTTTAGAGCTATGGGCTCACCTGGCCCCACCCACACCTGTGAGATCACCTAGATCAGCAGCTGGCCCCGCCCACTCATACCTTTTTGAAAGCGAAATTTCCACTTGCTTTTTCACTTTACACACATCATCCAGGATTGCTCATTTAGCTTGATTAAAAAGCCAAGCCATGCAGCCAGGGAAGCAGTTGCGATTTGGCAATGGCTGTATCCTGGTGCCTGGTGCTAGTGCTGATGGCTGCGGGGCTGGGCTTGGCCAGAGCAAGCCCTGTTCCCACCTCCATGCCCACCTCAGCTGGAAGGGGTTGCAACATTGGCAAGTTCAAATTTCTGCCACCAACGGAGTAGAAGGCCTTCAAGAAAGCCAAGGATGCTTTGGTGAATAATTATTATTTTTTTTTACTTCGATTGGAATATAATTGACTTACAACATTATAATAGTTTGAGGTGTATGACAAAATGATTTGATACTTGTATATATTGCTAAATAACCACCACAATATCTAGTTAACATCTGTCAGAATTGTTTTCTTGAGATGAGAACTTTTTTTTTTTGGCTTTGCAGTTAACTTTCTTGTTAAATTTCCTTACTAATTCTAATAGTTTTTTACAGATTCTTTTAGTTTTTCTCCATATATAGACATATCAAATGCAAGTGAAAATTTTATTCTTCCCTTCCACTCTTTATACCTCTTATTTATCTTGCCTTATTAAACTAACTAAAACCTCAAGGTATGTTGAATAGAAGTGATAATAGTGAACATCTTTTGTTTCTAAACTCAGGGAGAGAAGTATTATTTCACTATCCAGTCATCTATCTGTAAACATCTAGGTTGCTTCCATACCTTGGCTATGATAAGTAATGCTGCAATGAACGCAAGGGTGCATATATCTTTTCAAATTACAGTTTTTGTTTTCTTTAGATAAAGATACAGAAGTTGAATTGTTGAGTCAAAAGGTAGTTCTATTTTTTTATTTTTTGAGAAATCTTCATTCATTTTCCATAGCAGCTGCACTAACTTACAATATCATCAACAGTGCATGAGGGTTCCCTTTTCTCCACATCCTTGCCAGCACTTGTTTATTGATCGTTTGATGCTAGCCACTCTGATAGGTGTGTGGTAATATCTCATTGTGGTTTTAGTTTGCAACTCCCTGATGATTAGTGATGTTGAGCATCTTTTCATATGTCTGTCAGCCATCTGTATGTCCTCTTTGTAGAATTGTCTATTCAGGTCCTCTGTCCATTTTTTAATTGGATTGTTTTGGTGTTTTTTGTTTTTGCTTTTGTTTTGTTTTGGTGTTAAGTTGTATGAGTTCTCTATGTATTTTGGATATTAACTCTTTATTGAATGTATCATTTGCAAATATTTTCTCCCATTTAGTAGGTTGTCTTTTCATTTTATTGATGGTTTCCTTCGCTATGCAAAACTTTTTAGTTTGATATAACTCCATTTGTTTATTTTTTCTTTTGTTGCCCTTGCCCAAGGAGATATATCTAAAAAGATACAGCCAACACCAGTGTCAAAGAGTTTACTGCCTATGTTTTCTTCTAGGAGTTTCATGGTTTCAGGTCTTACATTCAAGTCTTTAATCCACGTTGAATTTATTTTTTTATGTGGTGTAAGAAAGTAGTCTAATTTCATTTTTTTTTTTTTTTTTTTTGCATCTGTCCAGTTTTCCCAACATCACTTATTGAAGAGACTGTCTTCACCTCAGCTTATATCTTTGCTTCTTTTGACGTAAATGTGTTGACCATATAAGTAAGGATTTATTCCTGGGCTCTCTATTCTATTCCATTGATCTATATATCTGTTTTTATGCCAGTACGTACTAATTTGATTACTGTGGTTTTGTTGTATAGTTTGAAATTGGGAAGCATGATACCTCCAGCTTTGTTCTTACTCAAGGTTTCTTTGGCTGTTTAGGGTCTTTTGTGATTCCATATAAGTTTTAGGCTTAGTTGTTCTAGTTCTGTGAAGAATGCCATTGGTATTTTAATAGGGATTGCATAGAATCTGTATATTGCTTTAGGTAGAAAAAACATTTAATAATATTAATCATTTCAATCCATGAGCATGGTATATTCTTCTATTTGTATCTTCTTCAGTTTATTTCTTTGATGTCTTTCAATTATCTGAGTACAGGTCTTTCACCTTTTTGGTTAAATTTATTCTTAGGTATTTTATGCTTTTTGATGCCATTGTAAATGGGATTACTGATTACTCCTTCTGGTCATTTGTTATTGATGTATAGAAATACAACAGAGTTTTGCATATTGATTCTGTGTCCTGCAATTTTACCGTATTCATTTATTAGTACTAATAGTTTTTTGGTGAATTCTTGAGGGTTTTCTGTATATAGTATCATGTCATCTGCAAATAATGAGAGTTTTACTTCTTCTATTCCAATGTGGAAGCCTTTTCTTTTTCTTGTCTGATTGCTGTGGCTAGATCATCCAATACTATGTTGAATAGAAGTGGTGATAGTGGACATCCTTATTTTGTTCCTGATGGTAGAGGAGAAGCTTGCAGCTCTTCACTATTGAGTGTATTAGCTGTGGGTTTAGCAGATATAGCCTTTAATATGTTGAGATATGTTCCTTCTATACCCACTTTGTTGAGAATTTTTAAACTCTTATTATCATTAAAGGATATTAAATGTTATCAGATGCTTTTTCTCCACCTGTTGAGATGATCCAACAGTTTTTATCCTTTCTTTTGTTAATGCAATGTATTCATTTACAAATGTTGAACCATCCTTGTATCCCTGGGATAAATCCCCTTGGTCATGGTATATGATCTTTTTAATGTATTGTTGTATCCAGTTTACTAATATTTTGTTGAGAATTTTTTACACCTATGTTCACCAAGGATATTGGCCTATCATTTTATTTTTGTAATGTCCTTGTCTGGTTTTGATATCAGGGTAAAGCTGGCCTCATAGAATGAGTTTGGAAGCATTTCTTTCTCTTCAATTGTTTGAAACAGTTTAATTATTTGGTAAAATTCAACTCTGAAGCCATCTAGACTTTTATTTTTATTATTATTATTACTGCTTAATTTCATTGCTAGTAATCGGTCTTGTAGATTTTCTTTTTCTTCACGGTTCAGTCTTAGAAGGTTATATACTTCTAGAAATTTATCCATTTCATCTAGATTGTCAAATTTGTTGACATATAATTATTTATAGTATTGTCTGTTATAACCTCTTCTTTTATTGATTTGAGCTCTATCTCTTTTCTTCTTGATGAATTTGGCTAAAGGCTTATCAATCCTACTTATCTTTTCAATGAACGAGCTCTTAGTTTCATTAATCTTTGCTATTATTGTGTTTTTAATTTCTATTTTGTTTATTTTCATTCTAATCTTAATTATTCTCTTCCTTCTGTTTACTTTGGGTTTTGTTTGTTCTTTTTCTAGTTCATTTAGGTATGAAGTTAGATTTTTTTGTTTGGAGTTTTGCTTGTTTCTTGAGGTGAGCCCGTATAGATATGAACTTCTCTCTCAGAACTGCTTTTGCTGTGTACTGTAAATTTTGAAAAGTTGTGTTTTCATTTTTATTTGTCTCAAGGTAGTTTTTTATTTTCTGTTTGATTTCCTCTTCTATTCCTTCTCAGCCTTTTGGCTAAAATCAAGTGATTTCCTCTTCAATCCATTGGTTGTGCAGGAAAATGTAGTTTAAATTCCACATATTTGTGTTTTTTCCAATTTTCTTCCTATCGTTGATTTCTAGTTTCATGCCAGTGTGGTCAGAAAAGATGCTTGATATGATTTCAATTTTCTTGAACTTATTGAGGCTTATTTAGTGGCCTAATATGTGATTTATCCTAGAGAATGTTTGCTGTGCACTTGGAAAAAAATATGTATTCTCCAGCTTTTGGATTAAATAGTGTATAAATACCTGTTAAGTAGCTCTGCTCTAATGTGATAATTAAGGCCATTATTTCTTTATAAATTTTCCATCTGGATGATCTGTCTATTAATGCAATTTTCTCCCTTTATGTTTGCTTTATATATATTTGCTTTATATGTCTAGGTGCTCCTATCTTGGGTGTGCAAATTTTTATGATTGTTATATCCTCTTCGTGAATTGACATAATTCATGGTATTTCTCAAATATTTGACTTTACCTATGAGATACTTTTCTTTTCTTACATTTTCTTATTCCTGGTTATGGCTTTTCCTTTTTTGCTTAAAGAAAAGTCCTTACCATTTCTTGGAAAACTGGTTTAATGGTGATGAAATCTTTTAGTTTTTGTTTGTCCAGGAAACTCTATCTCTCCTTCAATTCTGAATGATAACCTTGACAGGCAAGTTATTCTAAGTTGTAGGTTCTCTTCTCTCAGCACTCTAAAGATGTCCTACCACTTTCTCTGGCCTGTAAAGTTGCTGCTGAGGAATCAATTGATAGCCTTATGGCATTTCTTTTATATGTAACTAGTTGTCTTCCTCTTGCCGGCTTCAAAATTGTCTATTTATCTTTAACTTTGCCATTTTAATTACAATATGTCTTGGTGTGGGTCTCAGTGGGTTCCTTTCATTTAAAACTCTCTCTGCTTCCTGGACTTGGATGTCTGTTTCCTTTCCTAGGTCAGGAAACTTTTTAGCTATTATTTCTTCAAATAAAATTTCTGTTCCTTTCTCCCTTTCTTCTCCTTTTGATATCCTGATAATGCCAATATTTTTGGCTTTTATGCTATCCCAGAGGTCTCTTAAACTATCCTCAGTGGTTTTTTATTATTTATTTTATTATTTATTTTTTTTCTTTTTGCTCTTTCTATTGGTTGATTTCCACTAGTCTCGTCTTCCAGGTCACTGATCCATTCTTCTGCATTAGCTAATTTGATATTGATTCCTTTTAGTGTATTTTTCTTTTTGGTTACTGTATTCTTCAGCTCTGCTTGGTTCTTTATTATATTTTCTAACTCTTTATTGAAGTTCTCCCTAAGTTCCTCTATTCTCAGGTTTGGTGAGCATCCTTACAACTGTTTCTTTCAGTTCCTTATCAGGCAAATTACTTATCTCCATTTCCTTACATTATTTTCCTGAGGATTTTTCTTGTTCCTTCATTTGAGATTCTTCTTGTTCCTTCATTTGAGATTCTTCTTGTTCCTTCATTTGAGATTTTTCTTATTCCTTCTTCTGTCTTTTCATTTTGTTTGACTTTCCATGCTTATATGAATCAGACAAAATAGCTATCTTTCCCAGTCTTGAAAAAATGGCCTTGTGTAGAAGCTACCTCTGCATAGGCTGTCTGTGCCTTGTGGTTTTGGCAGGCCAGTTGAAGACAAGCAGGTGGCTATGGCATGCAAGGCACTAGCCTACTGAGCTGGAGCTGTTTCAGGTGGGAGGCAAGATATGTGTAGTAATGCCCTGTTGATCCTGCTTGCTCTCTTTGTTCAGAGCCAAAATGGGGTCCCGGTAGTATGAATGGGAACATGTTGCAGCAACCTGTAGGTAGGCCAGATCACCTGAATGAAGCTCCTGCCTGTCCTATAGAGGTGGAGAGGGATGTAAACAATGGTGCTCACTGGCACTTCCAATCCCAGAGAGTTCCCACAGCTCCCAGAGAGCTCCTACAGTTTCTCAGCCTTCTCCGTTTGGTCTCTTTCTGTCATTTGTTGTCCAGAAGCTGTTTATTTAGCCCTTAGTTGTCTCTCAAGAGTAATTCTCTCTATATTGTATATGTGTATATTTCAGTGTGTTTCTGGGAGGCGGAGCATTCAGCATCCTTCTATTCTGCCACCATCTTGCATCTGTGAGCACCTACTGTTATAGACTAACCCTTACCCTTCCTGCCTTGGCCAAGCTGCTACTCTGCTACTGTGGGCTAACCTCTATCCTCCTGTTATGGGCTAGCTTCCAGCTTTTCTTTCTTTTTTTCCTCCTCTTTAATTCCTACCCCCCACTTCCACCCCTGACCTATGGATGTTGCCATCTCCCCTTAAGAACTGGATCTCTGAAGGCAGGGCATCTCCTCTCAGGCGCTCACGGCACCCCCTGGGCCTGGCGCACTGGGGTATGGTCCATGGCACTATCTGGGGCAGGAACCCAGGACCTTCTGTATGTAAAGCAGACATGCTAACCACTACATTATGGAGCCACCTCCTAGCTTCCAGCTTTTCAGCTGCAGTTAATCTCTATCCTTTCTGCTGTGTATTAAAGTCAAGCTCTCCTGTTAGACCTTCATCCTTGATCCTATGGGCTCACTTCATATTGTGGGCTAATCTCTGCTCTTGCTTTCTAGGAAAATTCACTGAAAAACCAGAGCTGCAGCTTCTCACTCTTCCCCAGGAACTGGAAACTGACAGAGCTGCAAGTGAGTCGGAACTGAGGTCACCCTTACCCTCACCTGGCCCCTCTCTCTGTCTCCTTAAGTGGCCCCTCACCTCCTTTATCTCACCTGTCCTTCCCTTCTCTCTGGTGTCTCCTCACCTGTCCTGTGCCCTTGTCCCTCTTCAAATGTTCCTTTGATTCTGTCCCTGCCATGGGTCCCTTTTATCATCTTTCTGCCTGTCCCTCTCACCTCCACTCTTACCTAGTTCCTTCTCATTTCTCTCTTCTTTTCTCTCCTGGGTCTGTCCCTCACCTGTGCCCCTTCCCCACCCAGTTTGTCACTGTCTGTTCTCAATAGTGATGACCACTTCCCCTCTCAACTGTCCTCCTTACCACTGACTCTCACCTATGTCCCTCATCATCTTTCTTCCACTGATCTTTTCCTAGCATATACTCCTCCTTCACCTATGCTTCTCACTTATTCATCTAACTGTCCCTCTCACCTGACTCTCTAACCTGTTTTCTTCTCATCCATCCTTATACCCTGCCTCTCAAACCTCTGTGACCCCCCCATGAATCATCTTTCACTTGTCCCCATTTTATTTTTTCACCTGCCCCCTCACCTGTTTCCTCCCTTATTTTTCTTCCTCACCTGTATCCTCTTCATCTGCATCCTTCCTTGTATGTTCCCCATTACGTGAACCATCCCCTGCCCTCATTCCTTGTACTCCCTACCTGTCCCCACTAACTAGGCCTTCTTGTCTATCTTTCCTCACCTTTCCACCTCACCTACCCCCTCACCTGTTCTTTCTCATTTCTCCTCAGGTATGGGAGCGCCCTGTGGCTTTGGAGGCTGAACTAGCCCTGACACTAACGGTCCTAGAGACCAAAGCTGACTCATCCCTGGGTGACATCCTGGACCAGCCCCTTCATACACTGCACCACATCCACTCTGAGCTCCAGGCCTGTGTGAGTGTTTGGGGCACCAGGCCATGTCTGTGGGCTCTGAGTATATGAGACCTCACCCCTCTGTCCCAGGCCCTGCCTCACACACCACCCTCCTCTGCCCACAGGTCTCACCTCAGCCCACAGCAGGTCCCAGGCCCCATGGCCGCCTCCACCACTGGCTGCACCGGCTCCAGAAGGCCCCAAAGAAGGTGAGTTACCATGAGGAGGTTGGATGCCTGGGCTCTGGGTAAGGGAGGAGGCTGGTGGCCGGGCAATGGGAAACTGCATTTTGATCTCTCTCACAGGTGTCTCAAGACTGCCTCGAATCTACTGTCATATTCAACGTCTTCCACCTCCTTACAAGGGACCTGAAGTGTGTTGCCAGTGAAGATCTGTGTGTCTGAGAACATAGACCCACCCCCAGCTCATTTGGGATTCCAGACCTTATTTATGCACTAAGTCCCACCCCTGCCTTAAATTATTTCCTCTCACCCCTTATGTATGGAGCCGCAGCCCTGACTCAGGACTGAACAAAATATTTATTTTTATACTTTTATATAATATGTTCCAATAAACAATAAGGAATTGGAATCTTCTGTGATTAGTAAATCCTTGAGTGTGTGTGTGTGACTATGTCTGTGACTGAGCGTGAATGTTTGTGTGGTGCAGGCAAAATTTGTGACTGGTTGTATGTATTTGAGTGTACCTGACTTCTGTGACTGTATGTGTATCCAAGTGAGTGTCTGCCTGAACCCGAATCTAACTGAAGGTGTATAATGTATATTCACGCCCACATGTGTGTAAATGTGTGTGTATATATGCACATGTTTATATGTCTCTCTGTCTCCCCCTGCCTGTGAACTGCATAGCTCTCTTTTCCATGTATACCTAGGACAGATGGAGGTCTATATCAATTAGGATGCTTTATCCCATAATAAGTATCAGAAACCAAACTTACATTAAGTAAAACAAAAATGAGTTTATTATCACACATAAAAAACGTCAGTTGTCAGGGAAGTTCTCATTCATTCATTCATTCAATAATATCGTTGGGGAACTGGGTTCTATTTCTGCTGACTGGTTCTTACTCTGGCTACCTCATGGTCTCAAGATGGCAGCTACAGCTACAGCTGTCACACACAGACAGTAGCCTCCAAATCATAACAAATCACCCCCAAACTTAATGGAGCAAAACAACAACCATTTTATTGTGCTCACAGATTCTGTCAGTCATGAATTTGGACAAGACTTAGTGTGGATAGCTTGCCTCTGGTCCATAATGTTTAGGGCTTTGATTCTTCCACAGTTGTTAGAAGCAAGGAAAACCTTTCAGAGAAAGGTTGCTTATCTCATTGGCTAGAATTTAGTCACATGCCCAAGTCTAACCCAATCACTGGTAAGGGAGATGTAATTGCAAAGATAGGGTTAGACTAATCAAACTCCACCTCCAAGGCTAGGGAAGATATTTTCCAGGGAGAGTGAATACCTGAATAAATGTAAAGCTCTACAAGCAGAGAGAAGTGGGAAATGGACCTAGGGAGCAGCCTAAAATGGCACATGGAGGTTCCAAGGTTGTAAATGTCTTACAGGACTGATATCCAGTGGGTCCCCCATAGTAGCACTGTTTCTGTTGTTAAAATGTTGAAATACTTTCATACCAGTTGGCAAATAGCTATTTCCCCAAGATCCCCCTAAGCAAACTCCCCCTGCCCATGCTGTCCCAGCCCTCCCCCTGAATCCTTTAGACCTCCCCAAAGTTCAGAAATGAAAGAATTAGTACCTGAAACACAGGGGGCAGGAGGGAGGGGTACATTTCAGGATACGCTCCAATTTGCGGCCAGTGTGCTTTCCAATTCTAACAATGCCAGTTGTTCAACAACTTGCTGACATCTCCAGCTCATGTATGGTATGTACTGTGGTTTTTAAAAAGTGGCCACCAACTCTTAACATCCTCCCTTCGAGAGGTGCAGTCGATGTTGCCCACTCATTGAAACTGGACTTGTGACTTCTTCAACCGATAGAGTGCAATGGAAGTCAAGCCATGTGACTTCCAACACCAAGTTCACCTAGCTCTCTCAGAACATGAATTCTCAGACTCTCCCTCTTGCGACCCAACTGCTATGCTGCAAGAAACTCAAACCACATGGAGAGGCCATATGTACATACTTCAGTTGACAATCCCAACTGAATTCAGCTTTGTAGTAATCCCAGCTCGGTGACCAGACACATAAGTGAAGAAATGTCCAGTTGATCCCAGCTCTCAGCTGGAGCAGAGACAAGCCATTCCCACTGTGACATAAGCAAGTCCCTGACCCATGGAATCTGGAAACATAATAAAATAATTTTTGTTTTATGCCACTGTTTGTTTTTAAATGAGGCAATAGATGATTGGAAAAGTGTGACAGCTACCGGCGCATCATAATTCCTTGAGAGGCATGTCACAAGAAATTTATTTCCAAGTGTAACCCACTGAAGTTTCTGAATGGGTGAGCTTTTGTCAAATTACAGAGGTTTCAGAATCATCCCCATAAGCCTATAACTCACTACTTTGCATTCTACTTTGTTTACTCTATTAGGAGACAAAGGCCATACACTAGAAATTACACACAATCCCACAGAATTATATAGTTTGTGAGTGACAGAACCCCAGTTTAGTTGGGGGCAGCAAGGTTTCCAGCCCAGGGTATGAATTTCTTTCCCCCTTGCCTGATGCCTGCTTCCCCACACTTGTGATTTGGAATGGCCATACAACTAAAGCGCTTCTTAAGTGAATTAATTTATGTAGAAAATTTAAAACAATTTTTGAAACAGGTTAAGCCTTATATATGTGTTTATTGCTATTACTCTTATTATTTTAGAATTTTTTCTTCCCTGATACAAAGAAAACTTTCATCTGTTCCCTTCCTTCCTGCTTAACTCATGGGTATGAGGATGTGAGAACTGGAGCTATGGTGGCCATTTTGTGACCATGAGGCAACAAGCCTAGAATATGAAGCTATCCTTCTCAGGAAGGTAAAACAAAAGAGTAGGAAATTCATCTTTGTATGCCCAGCACAGAACCCAGAGAAAGTAGTCAATTAATATTTGATAATAAAAATTTGAATCATAATATGCAATGTCTGAGTTCAGCCATATGACTCTTCGATATGAGTGCTGTAATGGAAAAAAGATTGCAAATCTCTGCTTGGGGAAGCGAAGCAAAACTCCCTTTCCCAATCCCCCATTTTGTTGGACATGTGACTCAAGTTGGCTCAATCAGAGTACTCCATCTCCAGATCACAGTAACAAACCTTCCCTGGTCCTCCTTCATGACAGACAGCCTTTGCACAGTTCTCCCCTCCACTTGGGACAAGCCCCACCACCACATCTTCGCCTGGCTGATTTCCACTCATCTCCTATGTCTCGTCTAATATCACCTCCTCCTCCAAACACCTGAGTGGGCCAGTGGTGTCTGTATTGCTTTTGTAGGCCCAAGAAGCTTTCTCATCTGACTTTTCTGGTATTTAGGTTCAACCATATGAAATTGCCAATATTCTGTTATTTCTGAACTATAAAACTGGCAATTTCATATGGTTCAACCTCTTTTTTTTTTTTTTTTTTTCGCCACCCCGCTCCACTAGACCGTGCTATCTGGACATTTGATACTGAGGGCTAAACCAACCCCCATCTGGCCAATCAAAGCATTCCATTCCCTTGGATGCCACAACCAGTGCAGGGGTGGCATGTGATACCAATCAGGCCAATCAGAGCTCTTCCCTGGGACTTTTTTCATTTAGGAGATCTTGCCATTTTCCTGCTTGGCTATGGTGCGAGAAGGATTGAGTCTGTGTCTGTAAATAAATGGCCATTTTCCTAGCACATGTAGTTGAGGGAATGAGTCTGAACTGAAATAAGCAGAGGAGAGAAATGAGTAGGAGAGTGTCTTGGTGGAGTTGAGTCTGGGTTCCAGTCCCTTAGGAAAGTCCCTTTGTAGCTTTATGCTTAATTGTCTCCCTCCCAGTTATATGCCACAACAAACGCCCACTTTTTATGCCTTTCTGGTTAAGCTGCGTTATTGTCACTTGCTACCGAAAGACTCTAGTACATGTCCTTGAACCTCTGGGTGGGGTCAGGCAGCTCCTCTGGGCTCCCATCGTCCCATTTTCTTTTCCCATCACAGCCTTATTGTCATCTGTCTGACTGAGCTCCAGGAGGGCAGGGACTGTGTCCATCTTTGTCATTGTTGGGTCTACAGTGTCCAGCACAGGGCCAGGCACAAAGTAGATGCTCATACATTTCCCTTGAAAGATATCATGTCCTCTCTCACTGGTGTACATGTTTATTGGGTTTAAAGTACTCAATCTTGAAAAAACAAGCATATAATTGGCATCGATAAATACTTCTCTGTTAGATGAAGGACCCAGGATACAGGAGACGGAAGGTGGTGGGTGTCCCTCCAAAGGGCTAAACCAGGGACCGTGCGGCCCCCAAATATGCTGATGGGTGAATGCCACATTCTGAAATGGCAGTTCTTGATTTTGTTTTGAAGGCAGGCATACGCCACTCCTAAGCTGGGGTTTCCATGGAAATCAGATCATATACCACCCTTGCTGAAAACCCTCCATTGGCTTCCCACAGCTGAGAACAAAATCTTGACTCATAACCATTGGCCACAAGTCTCTCCAGAATCTGCCCCGTGCTTGCTTCTTCTACCTGCCCTCTTCCCACTCTTCCCCTCACTCCAGTCCAGATACACTACCTCCAACACACCAAGCACACTCCTGTGTCAGGCAGGGCCTTTGCACATGCTATTTCCATTGCCAGGAATGCCTTCTCACATGGATTTCTTCAGCTTTGACATTGCCTTCCTTGATCCCTCCAACCTAATGTAGGTCTCTCAGTGTCCTATCATCCTGTTTTCATTCATTTCACGGATGCATTTACCACCAGGCATTCATTACATATTTACTTACTTGTTTACTGTCTCCTCCTTCTAGAATATAAGCTCCAGGGGCAGGGGTTTCTTGTTGCATTTTATCATCTATTTTGTTCACTGCTGTAGCCCCTGCACAAGGCCAGGTACATAGTGCATGTTCAATAAAGCTTCCTCAGGTATCTCAGAGACAGTATAGTCAGATGGTTAGGTGTGCAGGATTTAAAGGCAGTAAACTTTCCAATCACGGCTCTGTCATTTACTAGTTGTATGATCTTGGGCAAGCTCCTTAACCTCTCTGAACTGTTTCCTCAGCTAGAAAAGTGGGTGCACATAATACATGCATGTTGCAAAGTAAAAATGTAATCATGTTTACCACTCTAGTTACTCCATTTTATGAGAGCATTATGTGCCTGGAGCTGGGTGGCATGCTCTCTATTCATGCATCAGGGCTAGTGAGCACGGTGCCTGGTGTGTGGAAGCCCTCAGTGCCCGGGGGTCATGATGACTGAGATAGATAAATATGGTTAGGTCACTGGGTGAGGGAGCCTCCTGGCCTATGATTCTCTGGTACTTCTGTCCTTGCTGCCTCCCACCCTGTCTGCCCAGATCCATCCCCCTCCCCCCTGTCCTGTTTCTATTTCTGTCTTTCTCTCCTCCTCCCAGGCCTCAGGGGGTCCCTGGCTGGCATAAAGCCTTCTTCCTTCTTCCCCAGGATCAGGAAAGAGTTTTCACTGCAGAGCCCCCCAACAAGGACAGTGGTACCTGCCTCCGACCAACTTCCCTTCCCCACTCACAACCCTGTTTCATCTGAGAAAACTCCCCTCCCCACACCATCCTGTGCCCCCAGCAGACCCCTTCTCCCTCAGATTCCAGACAGTAATCAATGAGCTCTTGCTCTTCTCCCCTCCTTCATCAGGCTGGCTCTGGATACCCATGCTCGGCTAAGGTCATTAGGGCCATTCTCCAGCCTCCTGACATCAGAGGAAACACTGTATAGTGATAAGAAACAGATAGATACTGAGATCAAACTATCAGTTCCACTATTTCTTGATCAGGGGTCTTTGGGCAAGTGACTTCAAGTTTGGATTCCTGTCTGTAAAATAGAACCAAAGATAGTATTCCTTAGGACAGTTGTCCAACTTCAGAGAGATGAGCTTTGCTTAGCACAATGCCTATGTGTGGAATAAATCTTCATTAACTGTTCAGCAGTAGAGTTCTGTGGTTAAGAATACAGACTCAGGAGTCAGGCTGCCTGCCTTTTTAAATCTCGATTTTGCAACCATCTGGTTATGAGACCTTGTGCAACTTATTTAACATTTCTGGGCATCAATTTCCTCATTCCTTATCTGTAAAACAGGATAACAGTACTATGTCCTAGGGTTGCTGTAAGGATTAAATGACTTAAGTGCTTGGCACATAGTAAACACTCACTAAATGTTAGCTATTATCATGTTATGGTTATTATTCCCTACCTCTAAGTTTCTCATGGGATAGGAAATTGTCTGCCAGTCTCCTGATCCCTGATTACAGTGAGCAAGCCATCCTTCAGTCTCACTTAGCCCACAGGCTGTAATGTGGGTCACCACCACCCACACCCAAGACACAAGTACACACACAGAGGTCAGCAGAGGGGCCTCAGACACAGAAAAAAGTTTAATTCTGCTGCGACGGAGGGTCCCGGCTCCGGTAGGGAGGAGGACTTGGTTTTGGATTTTGTTCATGTGGGGATTTATTTGGGGAAAGAGGAAGGAATAGGAGAGAGTCTGGTCCTTCCAGTGGGACCTGCCCGGGAGAATGTGTAGTGGGAAGAGGTAACCAGGAGAGACAGGGAGACTGGACAAATATGGGAAGTCAGAGGGAGAAGAGACAACAGGACAGAGAAAGGAGAGACAAACAGAGAAGGGCAGAGACGTTAAGACACGGTGGGACAGAGACAAACGAAGGTAACAGAGAAAGGGGTACCCCAAGCCAGACCCAACGGGACCAGGGAGGTGAATGGGGTGGGGGTGGGGGCTTTGGAAGCCGCCGCGGGACAGAATAGGATCTAGTCCAGCCAGATACAAGAAATAGGCCCCTTGCCCCTGCCCCAGGTCCCAGGCGGGGGAAAGGGGGCTCGTGTCTCAGTGCTGCAGTGTCGGGGGGGCCCTGCCCCTCCCCGCGCTTCGCTGTGTAAGGCACCGGCTCCAGCGAGGTCCGCGAGCGCGCAGGGGGGAGGAGCAGGAGGGAGGCGAGGAGTCTGTGGGGGAGGAGAGCCCGGCGGCCTGCCCCCTAAACCCCCAGGGCGCGGGAGGGGGGGGCAAGGCCTCTAACCACAGCCTGAGGGTGCCCCGCCCTCTCTGGGGAGAAAAGGGCGCCTCTCCCCGCCAGTCCACGACTTGGCGCTATGCTTTCTCCCCCGAGTCCTGCCCCAGCGTCCCGGCAGCTGGGCATTTGTCCCGCGACACCCAGGCGTCCCGGCGCCCGCCCGCCGCTCACACGGTACTTTCCAGCATCCACTCGGTGCTGGTAAAGGCCAGGCGCGCCCTGGCCGAACTCAGCCCCAGGTCTCCATCTTCCCCGGCCGCGCCCCCTCCGGCCCCGTCCAGGTGTGGCGTGGACCGGTGGCGCTTTGTCCGCCGGGCGCGGCGCGGGTAACTGTGGCTCTGGAAGAGTGCCCCGTAGTCCCCGTCGAACGAATAGCGCTGCTGCGGCCTCGACCGGGCCGGGGCCCCCCCAGGAACAAGAGCTAGAGTTGGGGGAGCCGAAGCTGGTGGCCCCAGGGCACCAGAACGGCTCCTCCGAGGGCCCGCCACGGCCCGCGACTCCTCCCCGGAGGTTTCTTCAGAAGGTAGCAGGCACAGCGATGTGGCCGAGCCGCCCAGGGAGCGTCCAAGGACCACCTCCGGCTCTGCAGAAGCCGTCTCAGCCGCCGTGGCCTTCGCTTCGACAGCCACCGCCGCAGCAGCGGGAGAAGCCACCTCGCGCAGCGCCTCATAGCGGTCCTGCGCCAGCGGGGGCGGAGCCTGCGGCGCAGCTGCGCCATTAGTCTGCGAGCACACGTGGCTGACCCGTGGGGGCGACCTGGAGGTACCCTTGACTCGGCGGCCATCCCCGTCGCCATAGACCTTGTAGCGGATCATGAGCAGAACGATGAAAACGAGGACCGAGGCGACGATGACACCCCCAATGGCGATGATCATGGTGCCACCCAAGAAGTGAGCTCTTAGAGGGCGGCAGGGCGCCGGATCCCCAGCCGTGGTAAACTGCACGCAGCCCACCACTCGCGTGGCTGGCAGCGCCGTGGCTCCGTCGTCGTAGACCGCTAGCACGCATAGGTCGTAGGCGCGGCCCGCCGCCAGATCATTCACCAGGAAGGTCTGGCTGGTGGAGGGGATCATCCTGCAGGAGGGGGAGGGATCAGCTCAGGGTTAGCTCCACTCTGAACCACGCTGCTTCACTTGCAAGTCCCACCCTTGGTGACGGGTGGGAACCAAACTATGTGTCCCTACCGATATCTCCTCTTTTCATGGGACAACAGCAGTCATTCAAGCAATAAATTTCCAACTTCTCAGGACCACTGCTACAGGCCACGCCCCTTATCTGCATGCTCCGCCCTCAGACCCACTCCCTATCTGAGTCTCAACTGCCTTCTAGACCAATGTCTGCCATCCCTGTTACTTGATCTAGGTATCCTAGTCCCTGCATGGGAGGAGTGCTATATAGCTTTTATGTCTGGCCCTCAAGGGACACGCCCCTAACAGTGTCTTACTCTTATTAAAAATTACTGAACTGACAGTCAAGGTCTCTTATCTCTGTATTTCTACCCTTTAAGGGGCCACTCTCCTCCTTATCTGTATGCCCTACCCTCACACAAGTGGACACTGAGATCAACTCACACCCCACCCCTGTCTTACTCCTACTGGGACGATGGATGCTCTTCTAGTTTCTCTTTTCTACATATTCATTCCTGCCCTCTCGGGGAGACCTCAATAAAGGCCACTAGCCTCATCTGTATATCCCACCTTTGGGTAAATACATCTAACTGCATCTATCTTCTGGCACAATTTCCAAGCCCCTCAACTACATATTCCTGCATATTAAGAGGCCATGGCTACAAACTACTCGCGTTCTGACTGACCAGTAGCTTCCAGGCCGCACCCCACAATGGCGCCCTGGGGATGGTTCCCCTACTGTGCCTAGGAATATCCACTCTTTACATGTCCTGAAACCACTCTATATGTACGCCCTACCCTATACATATACATCGGAAGTTACCAAATCACACCCCCAGGTTGTCTCATCCATAATTGGGTCAAATATAGCCAAGCAAGCAAGTCCCTTTCTTGCTGCAGAGAAGTAGTTAAGCTGACAAAGACTGGGAGCCAGATTGCCTGGGTTTGAGTCTTTCCTCTACCTACTACTTGATAGCTCTGTGACTTTAGGTAAGTTTCATAACCACTTTGTGCATTTCCCCCAAATAGGGATATTAAGAATTCCTACACCATGGTTTGGAGTATGAAAGAGTTAACATACCCAAAGCCTGGCACTTCATAATTTCATTATTAGCTTGCATCCCGCCTGATGTTGGCCAGTAACCCTTGCTGTGGCTCACACTCTACTGCCAGTTGCAACCCACCCCATCTATAAGACTATTCAACTACACCTTGCCCCTCTTCTGTTGAGCAAATCCCTTCCATGCCGTTGGCCATGTCCAGCCTTGGGGACAGCCACATCCAAATGGATTTGCAACAGCACTCAACCTCACAAGCTCTCCCCTCCTACAAAGCTCTTAATGGGTCACTAGAGACAAGGATCACCTCCTCATCTGCAAGGGACCATGCAGCAGGAGCTCCACCTCCCCTGAGAGGCCATGTCCCCATCTCCACAGGCCTCTTACCTCTCTCAGAAGTTTCACCTTCCCTCCAGCCAGGCCCCCTTCTGGTCCTAAAGTCCACCTCAGTTCTCCCACCTCCTTGGAGGTTCCCACCACCAAGAGCCACCTTCCAACCGAAAGACTTCAAGTCAGGGCCCCACCTCCCCATTAAGGCCCAGCCACTTCTCCAACTCTCCCCCCTGCCTGCCATTTCACAGACCACCCCCTCACCCCCAACCTTGGGCCCCAGGCTGTAAGTCTTCCTCTTCCTCTTATCTCCACTCTCAGAGAGCCTTAAATTCCTCTTGCTCCTTCCCCCAAAATAACCAGTTACTAGGGGGTCCTCCATTTTCAAGGACAGAGGCTGGCTCCTTAAGAAAGCTTGAGCCCATGTGTCTCTAATTGGCTGCAAGACACAAGCAAGCAGCAGAGTAGGCTTCTGGTTGGATGTTGCCTCTGCCCATGGAAGCAGTGAGGAAATTAACCCCTACAGCACCACAGCACAGATATCTGCAACAGGGGAGGGAGGACAAACCGTGCCCCTAAGGGGAAGGGAAGAGGCCCAGGGTCTATTGCCCAGCTAGCGACAGAAGACTATCAACCTCTGCATACATGCAGGGTCTGGGGCTCTGCAAACCTCCCCCACCCCACCATGTAGGGGCCTTGGGTTAGAGAGAAAAGGAAAGAGAGAAACACAGGTGAAGAGTCACAAACCAAGAGTTATTCACAGAAATATATTATCAATCTCCCCTAATCCCTGCCCGGCAAACAGTAGGTGCTCAATAAATGTATTCAACATAAAAAAAAGTTAGGATTAGGAATAAGAAGGGTAAGAGCTGGAATCCTGGCTCTGCCACTTTCTGTATAACCTTGAACAAGTGACTTCCCAGCACTGAGCCTCAATTTCCCTGTTCATAAAACAGGAGGGGAAAATCATTGCTGCTTCATGTAGAGTTGGGAAGATGGAATGAGGTAGCATCCCTGGTAGTACCTTATAAAGGTTTTTGTCTTGTTCATTGGTTTGACCTAATGTTCTAAGGTTTGACTGGGCCGGTGTCTCATCTATCTAAGCCAGCCCAGGGCCCAGCATGAAATCTGGCATGTAGTAGGCATCTATTCAGTGTTTGCTGACCAGATTCTAAATGAGAAGAAAATGAGGATGGCAGAGACAAGGGAAAAGAGACAAGGGATTTACTCATTCACCCAACAATGGCAAAGCACCTCCTGTGTACCAGGACTGTGGCCAAGAGAACACTGGGAAAGGTAAAGATGGTGGCCTAGAGGTAGGCTTCTTGGTGCAGGTCTGAGCACCTCAAGAGCCAGGGCTCCTAAAAATGGCTTTATGCCCTCTGGCATTCCCAAGTGAAGTTATACACAGGATTAAGCATTCAGCAGGCGCTCTACAATGTGCATGATGGAGGCAGAGCCAAGAAGAGACAGTCACAAAACCAACAACCATTTATCAAGTGCCCTGTGTGCCAGGTGTATGGCTATGAGCCATAGTTAAAAAGCTACCAAGATGGAGAACACTGCAAGGCCAAGACAATAATTCAGTGTGTACAGGCTGCCTCTTCCCTCTGGGCTGTGAGCTCCCTGAAGGCAGGGACTGGTCTCTTGGTCTCCCTGTGTCCCCAATGCCCGGCTCAGGGCCCAGCACTGAGCAAGGGCTCAGTGCCTAACCAAAGCAGGAGGGAGAGAAGAAGCAGACAGGCAAAGCCAGAGATGAGAGCAAGAGAAGAGAGATGATGGAAGAAAGTAACTCTTTAATGTCTATTTTTACCATACAGGTCTGTCCACACCTGGGCAATGGCTTCTAATCCAGTGGATGGTGGAAATAACATTTACATATTTTTTTTGATCCTTAGGTTTTCTGTTCTATAATGTACCCAATGTGTTAATATAGTAACACTGGTATATAATTTATAAAAATAAATGTAACTATAAATATATGTGCGTGTGTATATATTTCATGCTCCAAAATGTTTAACTGACAAGGTACACAATCGAAATCCTTTGGCAAGCAGAGATGTGGACCATGAGCCCCATGGGAGTAAGGATCATGCTGGGCACGGTCACTGTTATAACTCCAGTGTCCAGCCCTGGTCTGGTTCATGTGGGTGCTCAGCGAAGATTTGCAAAATGCGTAAAAAATAGAAAGAGACGGTGAGACAGAAATAGAGAGAGAAGGAGATAGGGCAACTCTGCATAGCCATCTTGAACCTCAGTCAAGCAAGAACGCCAAGGGAGGGAGCAGAGAGGGGGTCAGGCCCCTGGGGTGGGAGGAGCTTGTGGGACGGCAGCACCCACCTGTACACAAGGGAGTCGTCGGCAGAGCTGTTGTACTGGACCTGGTACATGCGGATGCCAGGAATGGGCCTCTGCGCCGGCCAGCGGATGAGCACGGAGTTGGAGGTGAGCTCAGCTGCCACCAGCCGGCGCTCAGCGGCCGATTCGTTGGCACCAGGTCGGCCGGGTGTGGCGATATCAGAGGAGCCAGGCTCGGTGAGAGGTGGCGGGGCGGCAGGCGGAGGCGCCATCAGGGGCAGAGGCACCACACACACTTCCACCGGCGCCGTGGCTTCCCCCGCGGCATTGGAGGCAATGCAAGTGAAGGTGCCACTGTCCCGCAAGGTGGTGATGGTCACATCCAGCGTCCCATCCCCCCGGACTCGGGTCCGGCTCGAGTTCCCCAGCAACCGCCCGTCGGGTGCCACCCAATGCACCACCGGCTCGGGGTCGCCCACGGCACGGCACCGTAGGCTGACCGCCTGGCCCTCCACCACCAGCGCGCGGCCCCCTGCCTGCCGTGTGATCAGCGGGGGTTCGCACAGGAACTCCTCCTCAGGGATGGACCAGAAGTAGCGGTCGGTGAGGTGCTCAGGCGTGGCGCATGTCTCCAGGTCATCCTCTCTGGTCAGCCGCCGCAGCCAGAGCAGCTCGCAGTTGCAGTGCAGGGGGTTGCCACCGAAGCTGACCGTGAGCGGTGTGGGTGGCTTCGGCCCAGGGCCTTGGGACCTCAAGAAGAGCCCATCAGGGGGCAGTTTGTGGAGGCGGTTAGAGGTCATGTCTAAGCGAACCAGTTTGTGAAGCTGCACAAAAGTACCTTCGGCGATGTGGTCGATGAGATTGTGGTCCAGCGTGAGGGTGTTCAGGTTCACCATCTGGCCTACGGCCTCCCAGGGCAGGGCCTCGAGGTTGTTGTAGGACAGATCTAGGTCCTCCACCGTGGACAGGAAGGCGTCGAAGGCCGCCGACTCCACCCGGCGGATCTGGTTGTTGCCGAGGATCAGGTGGCGGAGGTTACCCAAGCCGCGAAGCTGGTCGCCGCGCACCTCGGCCAGGCGGTTGCTGTCGAGGTGCAGGGCGCGGAGGGCGCGGAGGTCAGCAAAGGCGCCGGCCGCCACCTGGCCAATTGTGTTACGGGAGAGGGTGAGGTGCACCAGGCTGGTCATGTTGGCGAAATCTCGGCGGCGAACGGCCGCAATGAAGTTGTCGGTGAGCCGCAGCTCTACCACGCGCCTGTCAATCGCTGGTGGCACAAAGAGCAAGCCGGTCTTGGCGCACAGCATGGTCAGCGTGGGCGCCACGTTCTGGCAGATGCAGCGGCCAGGACAGGGCTGGCCACGAGATGCCCCAGCCCAGAGTAGCAGCAGAAAGGACAGGGCAGCAGGTGGTGGCGAGAGCAGCACCGAGGAGAAGGGGCCCGGAGCCATGGTGCAGTGGGAAGGCGGGAGGAGTGGGCAGTGAGACCTGCAGAAGGAGATGGTTACCCAGGCATAGAGCTTGACCGCCAGCCTGCCTGCCCTGGGATGTCCTGCTAGGAGTCTGACCTTGGTCCCTCCCTTCCTGACAACCAGGTCCCATAGGGCAGTGACGGGACTGATCATCAGCTGGCATGTACTTGTTCGAATAGATAACACTATTTCCATGCTGGTTGGTAAATTACCACTGCCAGACTTCCTGAGTGTCCTACCCCACCCCTGCCCCCTCTCTAGGAGTTCCCAGACCTCTGATGACCTCCCTACGAGAGGGGTGACACCTGGCCCAGCCTGGGCCCCCCAGTACCCACTAACCATTTTGAAAACTCACAGCTGACTAGGGTTTAAGGCCATGGATTTCCAAGCCATACTCCCTGGGTTTAAATTCCAGCTCTGACACTTACTAGCTGTGTGACCTCGGACAAGTGTCTGAACCTCTCTGAATCTCGGTTTCTTCATCTGTAAAATGGAGATAAAAACAGGCCTTAACTCTGTGAGGATTAAACAGATTAATGAGCATGATGTACTACTTAGAACAATGCCTAGCACATAAAATGTGTTCAATACATGTTAATAATTATCATTAGCATCATATCGAGTGCCCATTATGAGCCAGGCATAGAAGTGTGCACTACTATTAAGAACAAGTCCTTTGAGATCAAACAGACTCAAGTTCAAGTCCTGGCTCCCTCACTTGCTAGCTCTGTGGCCCCAAACCAAAGATTTCTCCTATCTAGGCCATCATTTCCTGTTTTGTAAAATGGGGTGATAATTGTACCATTTTCACTGGGTTGTTTCAAGGGTTCAGTGAGCTCATTCATGGGGGCTCCAGAGCACAGGGCCTAGAACACAGTAAATACTCAATAAATGTTAAAAATACCAAACATGCACCCTTTATCAGAAGCAAAGGGGGTATGAAGGTGGGAGGGGCTGAGAAAACCACATCGGTCTCCCTGCCCAGCCCTGGGAAGTCCTTCTCTAAGTCTGGTTCCATCCTGGGCTCTCCTGAGGTCTTAAGCAGGGGTTCGACTTCTGTGCTCACATCCATGGACACACACAAGGCCCCATACATGCCTACGCACACACACTCACTCACTCGCTCACTCACACACACTCACACACTCCCGCTATGCCTCTGCTCCAGGCAAAACCTTCCGGCGGGGATTCCCCCTGCGGCAGCTGCAGCCCACGACATGTCAGCTTCCATCACAACATGGGGTAGGTGGGGGGGTGAAGAGGAAAGGATGGGAAGGGGGCATCCCTGAAACTGTTTTCACCCTACCCTGCACCCCAGTCCCTGCTGGCCCACCTCCTGGGAATCTGCAGTTCGGGACTGTGGCCTGACGTGGCCCTGATCTTTCAGCCTGTGGGGAGAGGAAGTGTGGACCTGGAGAGGCAGAACCAAGAGTGGGAAAGAAACAGGGAGAGATCAGGGGAATGGAGAGATGGACTGACAGAAAAAGATAGATTCAGAGAGAGAGAGAGAAAGACAGGCAGAGGCAGAGACAGACAGAGATTAAGGGAGACAGTGACTAGGCTGAAGAGAGAAAAAGAAGTAGGCTCAGGGCGTCCCACCACCTCCGAGGCCCACCCACTACTTTGTCTTGCACTCCCTCTAGGACACTGTATTGGACCCAAAATTCTGGCCTGGAAGGCAGAGCTCCTGAGTTAGGAGGCCCAGCTCTGCACCTGCCTGGCTGTGGGGCCTCTGGGGGTCAGAACCCCACTCTGTGGAACAGAAAGAAGTATAGCGCTTCCCCTCCCACAGCTGGGGTAGACTCGAGTTGATGGAATAATAACAGCAATAAAAACAGCTAACATTTATTAAGAGGCAGTGCAGCATCACGGGACAGAATCTGGACCTGACCGCCCAGGTTCACACCCCAATTCCCTGCTACGTGATTCAAGTCAACTGACTTCTGCTCTTTGTGCCTCAATGTGCCCCTCTGTAAAATGGGGATGAGAGCACCTACCTCAGAGAGTTGTTTTAAGTATTAAATAAGATAATGCCCTATAATGGGATTAGATTAGTTCCTGACAGAGTAAACACTACATAAATGTCAGCTGCTGTTATTATTATTCATTTATTTTTTTCTCTGGCCCTCTCTCAGCCACCAGCAGGCTAGACTATCAGTAGATCTTCCCGCATACACGCACGTGCACACACAAAATGCTAAACCAGAGCCACGTCACTCTCCAAATGCAAGCGTCATTTCACATCATGAAACTTTCATGCCCTTTACTGATATCATAAGGAAACCCCCCTTTCCCAACCACCTCACCCATCCCAAGAGGAGAGGCCCTCCAAGCCTGAGACCCCCCACCTGCCACCTATGTCCCAGCTTTACTACAAGCCCTTACCCAAACATGATGCTCTTGACTTTGTCACCACCCCCTGGCCTGGAGGCACCTGGCCCCTCAGGACACTGCCATACCCTCCACTGAAATCCATACCACATCTCTCCCCCCAGCCTGAGGGACCACACTCACCTCTCTTCAGGGAGTCAGGGCCTGGGCCAGTACCTGCAAAGGAACAAGATGATCCTATTAGCATCCTTCTGGCTCCTCTCTGGAGACCTGCCTCAGAGACCATCTCAGCCAAAGAAGTCCCTGGTGTGACCATACTCTCAGCCCTCCTGCTGCAGGCTCTGCACAATCTCAGATGGACCCAGGAAGTCATCTCTGGAAACCGAGGAGTCTGGGCATCAGGACTGATCACCCTCTGAAACCCATGAGTCCACAGCTTTAGCCTTTTGTCCTCTGGGGTCTCAAGAAGCCAGTGACCCCAGCCCACTCCCTCACCCCCATCCCTCAAGACCCTAGAGTCTGGGACCCTACCCTCCTTCTCCCTCAGACTGAAGAGCCCAAATCTCAGTCCCTTCCTTTCTCAAGATCCAAGAATCGGGCCCCACCCAGCCTCCTTCTCCTTCAGATCCAGGATTCTAGGCACCCAGCCTCCACCTTCCAGACTTCACATCCCAGTGCCCCAGCTTCAAAGACCTGAGCAGTACTGGGGGCTGAGGAAGTGCCAGAGGTTCCCATGCTCACCATCACACTACTGTCACACCAACATGTGTGGACGTGCCAAAACACACGTGGACCCACAACCCAAGCCTCTACATCTGGATTTCCATGGACACACCAGCATGGTCTCTGTGCCCCCATTCTCCATTGGCTCTAGGCCTGGAATGTCGACACATTTGTGTCCATGGACCCCAGCATACCACAGGTCACGCCACATGGGCCTCAGTTTTACTGGGCCCAGAAGCAGGGTCAGCCTTGTGCTGGGGACACAGGTATGTCTGTGCATATAACCTTGCACATATGAGTTTGAACATATGTGGGCGTCCCACCATCTCTGAGATCACTTCCAAGAGATCAACACTGATGCATAAATGGATGCACAACATAGACATGAACTCCCAAGGTTGACACACCTGCACAACCACACATGCATGACATTGACTTGTTGTTGCACATTCACACACACACACACACACACACACACACATACAACAAACCCTTGTGCCCCTTGCAGACAACCAAGTACATGCGCCTATAACAGATATACCCTTGCACACTTACCAACATGGAACACACATACAGATACTTGCACAGTCAAAGATACACAGGTGCATGCTCTTAATGCCTAAACACACTTGGACAACTTCACATATCCCTATGATGCACAGTCACAAAGCTGCCACATTCCTACACCAACAGACAAACAAATACACACACTAGCCAATGCACACCTCACACACATACGCAGAACCACAAGCATACACAGACACTTACAAGGCTGATACACATTCAAACAACCACACAGGCACCAAAAGATCCACCTTTGCACAGACACTCTGAAATGTTCACTCGTAACAGACACATGCTCTCACAAAAGCCCTGTAAAGGATTTACACTCCTACAAATGCACACAAAATATTGAACCACAGTGACATAGTCAACACACAGGCAGATTCACACTCACACACAGGCATGGACACACATCCCTCTCAGCCCTGAGGTACACTTGCCCCACCTACTTCGCAGGCCAAAGAAATCCCAATGTCCCTCTTTCCCACCATACCCCCTCCCCACACCAGAGCATAAGCGGGGGTCAGAGATCAGAGTTCAGCAGGTCCAGTCTCAGAGGGTTGGGGGGCTGTCCTAAAGCACCCATCCAAGGCGATCCTCCCACAAGCAGCCGGAAGATGCCCCAGCCTGGCCATCGTAGGCAGGCAGCTCTGGCCCATCTGCCGAGATCTGACCGGTGGGGCCATTGGGGTTGGGTGGGTGGGGAAGGCCGGGTCTGCGTGGCTCCCCTCGGGCCCATCTGTCCAGCCCTCGGCCTCTCATCCCTCCATCTGTCCACCTACCGGCTGCCCATCCCCCCATCCAGCCACCGGGAAGGGGAAGACATGGCCGTCTCCCCCAAGGACCGCTGAGGACCCCCCCACCCAGTTGACATGGACCGAGGGAGCGGCAAACTCCCCTCCCCCAAACCCACACAGAGGCCTGGACCCACAAGGCGCCGAGCCCCAGCCCCCAGCCAGGAACCTGACGTGGTCGCACAGACACACACCCTCGGAGACATACAACCCGCAGACACACATGCTCGCACACACACACGCACAAATGGACACCCGAGCGGGCACACCCGGCACACAGACCCTCGGATGGACATCCAACCCGGACACAAACACCCAACGCAGCTAGCCGCGCGCACACACTGGCTGGGGGCGACCCACACCTGGGCACACAACCCACGCACACACACCTGCACACAGCCCCTCTGATGGGCGCGCGACAGCCCCCAGACACACAGCCGGAGGAACAGCCACCCGGGAGGACACACACACGGCCGGACCCAGCACCTCGGCTCGACACCCAGCACACACCCGGATGGCCACACAAGCAGGCGCCGCACACGCCGGCGCCCGGCACACACAGGGCCGCGCGAGTGCACGCCGGGCCCGCCGCAGCGCCGCGGACACACACTCACGCTCGCGCGCTCACACCCGCGCTCACACCGGCGCCCCCGCCCGCCGCCTCCCGGGCCGCTGCGGGCCGCGCTCACCCAGCCCGCGGGGGCCCCGGGCCCGGCCCCGCCGCCGCCGCCTCGCTCCGCGCCATGGTGGGGGGAGGGCCGGGGGAGGGGGCGCGGTGCCGCGGGGCCGCCTCCCTCCCGCCTCGCGCCCTCCCTCCCGAGCCTCCGCCGAGCTCCGCCCTCCGCGCCGCCAGCCGCCACCACCGCCGCAAGGGGGGAGGGGGCTCCGACTGGAGGGGGCGGGCGGGGCGGCCGCACACCCCAGACCCCCGCCCCCGAGCCGCTGCAGACCCCTCGCCACTGCGGAGCCGCCGGCCCGCCCCGCGCCTCTCCCCAGCCCCACCTCCAGCCCTGCCGGCTTCCCAAGAGACCCCCAGACCACGCCCCGACTGGCATGGGGACCCCGAATCCCCCAACGGACACCTCGGATCATGTCCCAATATCCCGAGGGATCTCAGGTCATGCCTTACCTCTCTCGAGGACCCGGAACATGATCCACAGACAACCAGGACCACAAACCACGTCCTACTCTCCTTGGTGACCTCCCCACTCTGCCCCACACCCTCTCAGGGACCCCAGACCATGCCCTCAAATCCAGAGGGACCCCATACCATATGCCCCAGCTTCCAAGAGGATCCAGAGCACCCCCATCAGGGATACTAAATCACACCCCAACATTAAGGTGGACCCCAGACCACATCTCATTCCTCGGGGACGCCAGATCATACCCCAATATCCAGAGAGGATGCAGACAGTATGTCAACATCCAGGAGACCCCAGATCATGCCTGACTCCCTTTGGGGACCCAGACCATGTTTTACAGCCACGCAGGATCACAAATCATATCCCACTCTTTTTGGGGGACCCAACCACCTTCTACCCTCTGAGACCTCAAACAATTCCCTGACTTCCAGTAGGGACCCCAGATTGTGTCTGGGTTCTAGGGGGCCCAAATATGTCTCTTGTCCCCATGGGAAACCCTAAACTTTCCCCATCACCCCCATTAGACCCTGACCAGCCTCCCCTCCAAGGCCCTTGGTTTCTAAGATCCCAACTGGCCCCGATTCTTTCCCACTCTCCCCACCAGTCCTACCCTTGCGAGGCCCCTGCCTCCTCCCTGCTTCCTTTTTCTCTCTTGGACCCTGCAGACCCTACCCCCTTTCCCGTGACTTCAGCGGAGTCCAGGATTCCTTGTTCCTTCCTTGTTCAGACCCCTTTTCCCAACTCCTACCCAATGATCCCCAACTCTTCCCCAAATCCTATTGAATATATCTCAGGCCACTCTTCACCTCTTTCCTCGATAGTCACTGGGCCTCCAAACCCAGCAAGGCCTCACCTCAAAGTCTGTCTTATTACAGTCCCTCAGATCCCTAGAGGTACAAGTCCTTCCATTTTGGATCCCATTGTATCAGGGTACTCCCCCAAACCCTTTCCCTAAATTCTTCCTTGCCATGTCATCCTACAAAACCTGCCCTGCCCCTCAGATCCAAGGCATCTATCTCTGCAGAGCTTCCCTCTAGTGAACCTTGACTCCACTCACAACCATTAGATGCCCCCTGGGGATGCTCACGACCCTTCCCCACTCCCAGTCTCCAGATTCCACCATCACCACCACCCTCACCGCCACTTCTCACCCTGGTTCCTAGTGCTGCCTGCCAGGGCATGGAGGTCCAGCGCTGGAAAAAAACAGAAGTGGAAGAATAATAACAGCAAAAGTAGACACACGTCCAGCACTACTTATGCAGGGAATGGTTCTAAGGCTTCACATAGATGACTCCATTCACTCTTCACAGCAGCCAGATGAGGAGGTGTCATAACTATCCCCATTTTACAGATGAGGAAAATTGAGCCACAGAGGTTTAGTCACTCGCCTAAGGTCACACAGTAAGTAGGAGACCGGGTGGAAGTAGAGGGAAAATAGGGTGAAGGCAGGCCTGAGATAGACAGGAGTGGAAAAGGAGAGGGTGAGAAGAAAGAGAATAATAAGAGAGACAGAGATACACAGAGATAGAGAAACAAAGAGCCCACACCCAGGCAGAGGCAGCCTCACTCACAGAGCACATCTGGCCCTGCAAGCTCTTGACCTCATCCCCGACCACTGTTGTCTTCTAGCCTCAATGATGACTTTTCTCTTCCCCCAACACACCAACTCATCCCAGCCCCTGGGCCTTAAAAGTTTTACTCCTTCCATGGCCAATTCCTTCTCTCCATACAAGTCTTAATTCAAATGTAATCTCTTCAGAGAGGCTTTCCTTTCCCATCTCCAACGGACACCCTCCACCCCCCACCCCCCCACCCCCCACCCCACCACCACCAATGGCCCTGATGTCTGCAAATTACTTTGAAATACATACAGGATAAGAAGGGTTGATGGCTGGATAGACGAATGGATATATGATAAAGCAAATGCAGTAAAATGTTAATGGTGGAATCTAAGTGTTGAGTATACGGTGTTCACTGTAACATTGTTTAGACTTTGCTGCATGTTTTTTCATAATAAATGTTGGAAGAAAAAAAAAAGCTGGAGGACGCTTCTAGAGAGGCAGCAAAAAAAAATTGCCCCAACAGGTCCCACCACTTCTAACACATCGCCTCATTTTATTTCCCTCTTAGCACTTATCATTCTTGGTTACAATTTTGTTTGCTTATTTGTCTGCCTATTTATTGTTTACTTATTTGTTTATTGATCATTGTCCAGTCATTGAAATGTAAGTCTCCTGAGGGGACTGGCACAGACACCAATTTTCTCCAGTTCTAGAAAACCAACTGGCACCCAGTGGGTGCTCAGTAAACATGTGTTCCTGAATGCCTCTGGGGAGAGAGGACCTAGGAGCTAGGTCCGCTACAGACTAACTACAGAGGCCACACTCGGGAATAAACGAGATCTCCCAGCCTGGGGTCACTAGAAAGGAAGGGGTATTCTCCAGCAGCTGGGTATGCCCCATAAGGTCAGGGAGTGTTAGCCTGAAAAAGAGGGCTACAGGTGGATGGAGATAGTGCTATCGTTTCCCTAGGACCCTAATTCCTGCCCCAGACAAATCTCATTCTTCCATAATTTGGGTCCTGCCCTCTGTTTCTAAAGCTCCACCTTAGAGCAAAAATCCAAGCCTTATCTGACCAAAGAAAAGTGCCTCAAGGTAGGTCCCACCCCCCAAACCTGAGTTCCACCCCTTAGACACCACCCTAATGTATATAATAGGTAGTCAGACTTCTTCAGCTTGCAACCCCCAGACTCACCTCCCCATGCCCTCAAGTCTAAACCCCTCTCCTCAGCCTGAGCCCTACCCCTCCATTTTAGGCTCCACCCTATAAGCATCTAGTTTTCAGGCACTGGCCCCTCAGGCCTACTCTGAGCCATCCATTCTCAGCTCCTCCTAAAATCCAGTCCCAACCTTTCCAACCTAAGCCCTGCTTGCATTCTAGGTCAGCAGGGAGAAGTGCCTCCAGGGAAAGCCTAGGGCCAGGACTCAAAAATTAGGGAGCCAAGTTCTGTGGGATCCTAGAGGAGAGGTTGGTGGAAAGAGAGGAGGTGGTCCCTAGTTTGTACCACCCCTTGAAGGAGTGGCCCCAACTCCAAAGCCACGCCCCCATGGTGCTCACTCTTCACTGGATAATGTATTCTGTTCTGGCTTCTCTGATTGGTACCTCCATAGTCTCTCTAGCCAAACCTGCTTTGCGTTGGACTGCCCCTCAGGGTCACTCTCTGATTGGTCCCTGCTTTCCAAACTCCCTGCTCCTGATGGGGCAACTCCTTGTACATGCCTCTTTCTGATTGGATTGATTGCAATCATAAGCCTAGATCCAGACAGAAGTTCAACAAATGGGGAGGAGGAGAAAGAAAAAGGGAGAATGGCTCCCTAAATCCCCTGCCTAACAGAGGGAGTGGCCATTGGCCACAAGATACCCCTGGGTTAAAATAAAGTTCTAATTGTACAGACACCTATCTGTGTGACTTCAGGCAACCATTTTTAGCTTTTGTGCCTCAGTTTCTTCACTTGTAAATTGGAGATAATGATGGTACCTTCTTCAAGGGGCATGAAATGAGTTAATACCTGTAAAGTGCTTATAGAGTACTTCACACATAGAAAGCCCTCTCTCAGAGAGTTAGCTATTATTACTAATTTGATCACATAAGCAGAAGACCTTGGACAAGTCCTTTCGCCTCTCTGACCTCTGCAAGATGGGAGTTGCTTGATCCCTTCATTGAATGGCCTCTCCTATCCCCAGCCCTCCTCATCTTCCATCTCTAGGCATCAGACACTCAGGCTGTGATCAGAGAGGGAGGGGCAGAGATGTGCTTGGCAGAGAGATGGATGGGAGAGGCAACAGGACGGGTGTTAGAGGAGAGGACCTCAACCCAACCCCCAGCAGAAAATGGAGGACATGCAGAATTTCTCTACGGTCCAATGTAGAGTGATTCTATCTTGAATCTCTCACTCAAGGGCTTGTCCTGATTGGGAACAAGGGTGCAAGGGATGGGCAGAGTAGGGTGGCGAGGGGATGGTATGTTATAGCTGGGGAAGGGTTGGATCTGGGCCTGTGGATCTTCCCACAGGAAGGATGGAGCTGGGGGAGGGGCAGCCCAGGCCCAAGGTCACAGTGCTATTGTTACCATGGAAACAGCCTCCTCTCTACAGGGAACCTGGGAGGGAAAAGGGTGGGGGGGTAGGTCCCTGAATCTGGGGACAGAGAGAGGAACTGAGACTCGGAGAAGTAAACATAGGATTGATTTATATTTATGAAGATCTGCCCATCTCAGAATTTTTAGAGCCTGGTACACTGTGGGTGCTCAATAAATGTCCCTCAGAGACAGAAACAGAGAACCTGAGAATATCAAATGCCCAAAGATGCCAGGAGAAAGAATTTTCAGACAGGGGCGGGTAGGAAGCCCCTTTCCTGAGGATCCAGGATCCTCTTCGCATTCCCAGCCCTGGCCCTCAGGCCTACCGGACCACACATTCACCCACCCAGTAACTCCCCAGCCTCCGAAGCACTTCTGTTTGATCTTTCAACAACTTTTCTGCCTTTAAATTATTCCTGCCTGGGGGCTCGCTGAGAAAAGTAGCATTCGGAGCAAGCTAATGCCTAGAGCTGGGGTGAGAAGGGAAGACGAGGGGAAACAGGCATTCTGCCTTCTTTACTCTCAGGAACCCAGGTGTCCTTATTCCCCTTGGGAGGGGCCCCTCCACGGATTCAAATATTCCCCTGATTCCTCCTGGAGACCCGGCCTCTCCCGATCCGGCCTAAGAAACTCTACAGGCCCCTCCCTTTCACTCAGATAAACAGATATAATCCTTCCCTCCCAGGACTCATGGGGCATCCACTTGGTCTGCCTGCCATCTCCTGGCATAAGGCTGGTACTGCAGGGACTGTAGGCTAGTGCCCACAACGAATCAGAAACTGAGGCAGAAGGAGGATCTCATTTGAGTTCTTGCATTTTAATTTCTTTAGGGTCTTGGATGGTCAAGTCCTAGATGTCTGAGTCCCCCAGTTCCTCTGGGGGACTCAGACATCAGGAATTCAGATCCCCATCTTAGAAGTCAACGAAAGAAAGACAACTTCTCTTGGAGCCAGGCCTCGGTGAGGTCATCAGTGGTGCGGATTTCAAACACCTGGGTAGAGAGAGTTTTCAGTATTATGACCCACTTGAGAACTAAGATAGCGAGGACTCTGGCCCCCTCCTCCCTCAGACCAGGATCCCATTCCCCAGCCTCTTCCTCCCTCAGACCAGGAGCCCATTCCCCAGCCCCCTCCTCCCTCAGAACAGGAGCCCAGGCTCCCCAGGTCCTTCCTCCCTCACCCTGGGAGGCTCGGCCCCAGGCCCAAACCTTTGTGAGCTCTGCTGTCTGTACCAGTCTGTTTTTACTCCCTGCATACATCATCTGTTGCTCGGGCTTACAGCCTGCATGGAAAAGAGAAGGGAACATAACTCAGGGTCCCCAGGGTGTTCTCTAAGGCTCCAGTAATGTCCTGCGGGCCCTGGAGTTTTCCAAGTGTTGTAGGAGCTGTTCAAGGAGTTCCCGGAAGCTATACTCAGTTTCCGGTATTGTCTAGGGGCTTGAATCTATTCCGAGGGTTTCTGGAGATGGTTTAGGGGCCAAACGAGAGTTTCTAGGTAAAAGGAAGAGGTTGCTTTGCTTACATGTCTGAGGTCTGAGAAGGATGGGTGGGCTCTGGAGGAATTTGGGCCCCCACCTCCACCCCACTGCCCTCCCAGTACCCGCATACCACATATGCCACCCATTCATGTACTCGTCAAGTCACATACACATTCTCACACCCTCACACAGGCACCTATACACACTCACACACCTGTACGCACATACACATTCACGCACCCCACAAACAGAATCTAAGACTATTCTCAGGATGGGTAGAGCTGTGTCTCACCCACAGGGCTGGAGAAGATGAAACACAGTGGGTAGGACACTCGGCCATCTGCATGCACATACTTGTAGCTGTAAACCACGAACCTATACCAGTGAAAGGGAATTCAAACTCAGGTCTTTGGCCTGGAGCCCAGGCCCAGTGCCCATTACCTGAGTTCACAACTTTGAAATTTTGCCTGAGTCTGAGAACCTAGGGTTAACAACTGAGACCCAATGAAGTGGCCTCAAACAACAAATGATTAAAAATAACAGTAAGTGCTAAATAGAACTACCATATGATCTAGCAATTCCACTTCTGGGTATTTAGCCAAAGAAAATGAAACACTAATTCAAAAAGATATATTGCACCCCCATGTGCATTGCAGCATTATTTACAATAACCAAGATACAGGAACAACCTAAATGTCCATTGATGAATGAATGGATAAAGAAGATGTGGCACATATATACAATGGAATATTATTCAGCCATGAAAAAGAATGAAATTTTGCCACTTGTAAAAACATGCATGGACCTTAAAGGCCTTATGCTAAGTGAAATGTCAGGCAGAGAAAGACAAATACCACATGAGCTCACTTATATGTAGAATTTTAAAAACAAAAACAAAAAAACAAGCTCATAGATACATAGGATGGATTGGTGGTTCCCAGAGGCAGGGGGTGAAGGTAGACAAAATGGGTGAAAAGGGTCAAAAGGCACAAACTTCCAGTTATAAAATAAATTAGCCATGGGGATCTAATGTATGGCATGGAAACTACAGTTAACAATACTGCATTTCACATTTGAAAGTTGCTAAGAAAGTAGATCTTAAAAGTCCTCATCGCAAGAAGAAAATGTTTCTGTAACTGTGTATGGTGATAGATATCAACTAGACTTATTATGCTGATCATTTTGCAATATATACAAATGGAATCATTATATTGTACACCTGAAACTAATATAGAGTAATGTTATATGTCAAATATGCCTTAATAAGACATTTTTAAAAAGAAAACTTAATGGCTTAAAGAAAAATAGTGCTTATTTGGCTCACGACAACACAATGGCATAGGTGCTATTATTATCCTCATACTACAGATGGGAAAACAGAAGCCCAGAGAGGTGAGGTTACTTGCCCAAGGTTCTATGGATAGATTTGAACCCAGGAAATTTGGTTCTGCTCAATCACTATGCAATACCATCCAGAGCTCTAGAACCCTGGGCCAAGACCAGGCCAAGCTACATAATTTGCCAAGTTCAGTGCAAAATAAAAATGTGGGGCCCCTTGTTCCAAAGGCAGGAGAAAAGCTTTTTCCTTTCTTCTGCAGTCTTTCCCCAGACTGATCCTTTTAAGTTTGCAATTTAAAGTCCTGTCGTCTTGGGCCTGGGGACACTCACAGTGGGAGTGCAGATGCTCACAGGTGCACTCTGGAACTTGTCATACAGGGGGTGTGTGCAGACCCTGGCCTTGACCCTGACCCTTCCCGAATCTGCACCTGGGGCAGAGGGCAGCAGCTGTCACTGGGCAGTACAGGGAGTGGGTGGCTGAGAACTGGTCCAGGGCTGGAGGTGGGACCGCAAGTACACCGAGGGAGGCTCCAAGTCCCCAGCACTTGCTTCATTGTCTCAGAAGACTTCACACAAAACACAAATTCAAAGATAAAACTAAAAAGAATTTCCAGATGGTAAGCAGCTGCAGAGCATTCCCTCACACGTTGGAGGCTCCCTTGTGGGTATGGGGCCCTGTGGGAACTGCGCTTGTCAGATGCCCAGGAAGCTGGTCCTGGCTGAGATCTAGAGCTTGGGATGCAGGCTCAAAATCTTCAAGCCCCCAAAATTCACCCCAAATGAGACAACAATCTAAACAGAATAGTTTTCATAAAAGTGTCAGCTCTTATGCACACAAAAAATACCAGATTCATGTGGCTTCACACAGGACTCTCCCTAAACGTTAAAGTTAAACAATTCCTCTGCTACCTGAGGTATTCCCCAGCAACGGGCGGGGGGGGGGGGGAGGAAATTTTCTTTTCTCTGTGTAATGTTGAGCAAGTGTAATGTTGAGGCCAAAACCTGACAAAGTTTGTATTCTTAAAAGCAAGCTCCAATGTCACGTATAATTATCAGTATTAAATTCTGCAATAAAATATTAGTGGACTGTACAAAAAGTCCCAGAGTAAGAAGTCTTGGCCTCAGACACAGAGATCCCAAGCCTGTGAACAGGACGGAACCCAAGCGGTCCCTCAGTCTTCCCCTCCATCATCCCCCTTCTCCCCACAGCCTGACTCTCCCGTTTCTTCCCCCAGGATACCTGGGCTGTCTCTCTGGCAACTCCATTTTTAGTTCCTCTGGAGAAATGTTCTGGGGGGTGGGGGGAGAGAAAAAAAAAAGACAGGAGAGAAGAAAATACTGCCATTAAGTAAACACTTTCTATGTGCCAAGGCACTGGTCTAAGAAGCATACATGGATTAACAGTGAGCTCTTCCATAATCCTTTGGGGTAGATCCTTTTATTATCCCTACTTTACAGGTGAGCAATACAGCAACTCTGAGCAACGGAGTTCAAATTTGAATCTGGGTTTAAATTGTAAGCACATCACTAGTAGACTCCCTTAGGAGGACCTGAGAGAGCCCAGCTCCAAGCCAGTCCCCCCCCCCCACCAAACCACCCTGGCCTCAGCCTCCAGGGACACCCCCTAAACCCTTATGCAACACTATGAAGTAAGCCTTATTATCACCTCTGTGTTACTGATAAAGACAGTGAGGCCAAGAGAGGGTGAGGTCCACCCTTTTATAAAAGATTTCCACTAGCTTTTTGTCAATGTCTCCGGAAATTTTTAAGTGCCAGTAAGTTAGCAGCAACAGCAGCAGCAGCAGCATTTTATTGAGCATATACTATGTGCCAAGGCTTCTTCTAAATTCATTACAAAGAGTAAATCATTGAATCCACAGAAAACTCTATGAGGTTGGTACTATTATCCTCATTTCACGTGAAGGAAAAGAGACCAACACAGGTGACATCTCTTGCCTAGGGTCACAACTGAGCTGGGACTTGACCCCCAGGTCTTTCTGGTCCCCAATGCCAGAATCTTAGCATCAGTTCCAGCCCCTTGGGTCCTCCAGTCCCACCCTGCGCTTCTTGCGGTGGGGGGGGGGGTCCCATCCACCCCAGCCCCTCACCTGAAATTCTTCCTCCAGCACCACCATCTGTCGGTCTTTGTCCACCTTCACTGAGGACGGATGGCACACAGGGGTTAGCCACCCCTCCCATTCATCGGTGACACTAGCCCACCCCTCCCCACTTGTTCTAACCTCCCTCCCGTCCTCTTATGGTGGGGGGGGGGGCGGGGAGGGATGACACTCACTTATTATGGCTGCATTGTCCGTCTCTTTTCGAAAGCGGAATTTCCTCAGCTTTTCCTTTAGCTCTGGGTCCACCTCACACACCACCAGGGAGTCAGACTGCAGGGGAGCCCGGGAAGAGCTGAGCTGGCCTGGCCTCAGCCCCTGCCCCCTGCCCCCACCCTCAGTTTCTCCACTATGAACGAAGAAGAGCACTCTGATAGCCCATAGGAGGCCTTTGTGAACATGAGGAAAGGGCACCCTTTCCTCAGGCAGAGACGCTGCCCCATCTCCAGGGCACAGGTTTGGGCTGCAGAGCAGAGACTAGACTCCAGGCCTCCTAAGGGGTAAGCCTTGGGCAATGCTCAAGGAGACCCAGAGGTCTGCTTGCCCAGGGCTAAACCCGGAACAACAGTGGTCTCTCTCTTCCACCAGCCTGGTCCTTTGCTACCATGGGATCCCCTTCCCAGCTCCTGACCTCCAACCCATAGCCTTCACCCAGGTGCCCTCTGGGCCCCAGATCCACCCATACGACCCCTGGCCCCCTGACCATGGCTTTTACGTCCGCAGGCCTCTTCTTTTCTCAGTTCCGCTGTCTCCTAGGGGTGGGGACCAGGGCTGTGTGGGGGGGTGCGGGGTGGGGTAGGGGAAAGGTTTCATCCAACACCACATCCTGTTTATGCCCATTCTGGGACAACTGTTGCAGAGGGCTCCTCCCCCTCCTTCCTTCCCCTCATCTGCCAGGACCTCCTAGCCTTTGCAATCACCTAGACCAGGATTCAAATGGTGCCTTGCTGTGTGACCTTAGCTAGGTAACTTTACCCCTCTGATGCAGGAATTTTGTGAGGACAAAAATAGCTTCATATGTCTTCCGGCATGGTGGACACACTCAATACACAGTAGATAATAATGAGCTCTTTAGCTCCTCCCCTCCTCCAGGAAGCCTTCCTGGATCCCCTTCCATCTAGAATATTTTAATTCCAGAGCTGAAAAGGGGAGCTTAGAGATGTTTGCTGGTCAAACTGCCACCTATTATGGTGATGGAGAAAGGGAGATGAGAGAGTGGACGCCATGACACCCAGGTAATAGTGAATTTTTTTCCTGGAGTTATGCAGCCTCATGGGCTTTATAATGGGCCCGACAACAATGGTGTTAACTCTTCTCAGACCAGTACCCCCTCTTATTAAGAGCGTTTTATATTGTTTCCTGTCCCATCCTGAAATGAAATTCCTAGATAATGTAACCTACTTATACACATAAATTTTTAAAAAATCAATATAATGTCCTTACTGTCATATAAAGGAGAAATTTTTAAAAAGGTAATTTATAGGAAAACTGCATATTTCAGTGAAAAAAATATGAGCTAGTAAAAGAGAATTTTCACAGATCCCAGCCCACAATGGCTGCCTTCCTCCATAGCAGTGGACAAATCTTTCTTGTCCCTCTCTGCCCCGTACCAGATCCCACCCCATCACCCACTCAGGGGCATCGCTGCAGCTAATCTCCCTCTACCCGCACCATCTATGTTCCCACCTCTGCTGGATCCTTCTCTCGGCCTACGCACAGTGCTGTTTCTTCCACCTAAAGACTAAAACACCTGTCTCCTGCCCAGCTACTGCCCATTCATTTCCTTCCCTTTTCAGCAAAACTTCTTGAAAGAATCATCCACATTTGCTGCCTCTAACTTTTCTTCTCAATTTTCTCTTCTAGTCTCTCTCAGCAGACTCTCACTTCTGTCCCTCTCCACTGATGGGGCCACCAATGACCTCTATGGTGCTAGACCTCAAGGGCAATTCTGAGTCTTTCTCGGCCGTGCCTGTCAGCTGCATCTGACACCATCCATCGATGGCTCCCTGAACTCTGAAACAAGTTTTTCACTTGGCTTTCAGAACACCACCCTGGCCATGCTTTCCTCCAATTCCTCTGGCTGCTCCTTATAATAGTGGAGTGTCTCAGGACTCAGTCCTTGGTCCTCTTCTCTTTTCCATCTACCTTCCTCTCTTCCTAATCTCATCAGTCTTTTGCCTTTCAAAGGGGATACCTTAATTATTTCTCCAGCCTGAGCCTCTCCCTGAGCTCTAGATTAATATCCAGCATCCAACCTGAAATCTCCGCCTGGATGTCTTGGCATCATCTTTGGCCCTTCTCTGTTCTCTGACAATGTACATCAGAACTTGTCAGCTCTGAACTCCTCAAAGAACCTGCCCACTTCTCACCCTCCACAGCCCACATCCTGGTCCTGTCACCTTCATATCCTGCCAGAGCTCATGAAGGAGCCTCTGCACTGTGTTCCAGCTTCTACTCCTCCCCACTCTCTATTCTTCATAGGACCACCTGAGGGATTCTAATAAAACCCAAGCCAGATGACATAACTCCTCTCTCAAAACCCTCCCGTGGCTCTTGTATCATTTCTGTAAATGCAAAAGTACTTTAAAACAAAAATATCTGCCATCATCCCTCCTCCATCACCTGTAGGACCCTGTCTTCCACCACTCTCTTCTTTGCTCACTCCAACTCCAGCCTCTTTGTGGTTCTGTGAATGATCCCATCCCTGGGCCCTTGCATTTGCCACTTTCTCTTTCAGGAACCCTCTTTCCCTCATGGTTCACCCCTTCATTTCTTTAGATTTCACCTGTTCAAATCTCACCTGATCAAAGGGGCCTTTCTCCATCTAAAATAGTGTTGAACCTTATCTCTTCATCCCCTAAGCTTGCTTTATTTCCTACGTAGTTATCACCGACACATTGTTTATTTTTCGTGTCCCCCAAACAAGAATGTAAGCTTCATGACTGCAAAGATATTTGTCTGCTTTGTTCATTGTTGAATTTCTAGCACCTTGAGCAATGTGTGGCACATATCAGCTACTTGAAAAATATTATTGAATGATTAAATGAACCAGCATCTACAGAGCACAACCACCCTATATGGTGCAAAAGCTGTTGCTTCAATGCAGGGGGGTAGTGGATGGGATTTGTGACATCTCCCACCCTGGCTTGAAATGGCCTCTCCTCGCAGTGTCTGTGATGCCACACTCTCCTGGTTTTCCTCTTCTCTGGCTGCTCCTTCTCAATCTTTATCAATTCCTTTGCTCAAAATGTCCGTGTCCCCTTTTCTCAGGGTTCTGTTGGGACCTTGTCTCCATTCATCATCCCTCATACCTTCCCCTAGGTATGAGGTCACTAAATCTCACAGCTTCAATTACCATCTTTGATGATCCTCAAATCTTGGTTTCCAGCCTTGATTCCTCTCTTAAGCTCTGGATCCAGAGGTTGTCCATCCTCCTGCACCATGCTGCTGGGTGGCCTACACGGGACTCAGCACCATCAGAACCTGCATCTTTTCTGGGTCTCCCTCTCAGGGAGACCTCCCCAACCCCCCAATCTCCCAGCCAGAGGGCTTTGCCTTAGATTTCACCCTCTATTCCTCTCTGCAGCCAGGCAGTCCCACGGCCAGTTCACTCAGCCTCCTGGGCTCCTCTCCTACCAGCACCTCTTCCCCTTCCCACAGTCTCATCCTCGTGCAAACCCCCCTCTCCCATCTCAGCTGCTTTCCTGGACTTACCGTCCGCAGTTCTACTCCCTCCGATATAGAAGCCAGAGATAGCTTTCCAAACCCTCAACTTACCCAGGCTCTTCCAAGGTCGAAGCCTTCCCATGGCTCCTTATGCTCAAATGACAAGTCCCAACTCCCTCGAGTGGCCAAATTTCTGGCAGCTCATGTCCCACCACTCCCTGCCTTGAACTCTACACTCCACCCGACTGCATTTGCTGAGCTCCTCTTATGAGCCACGTCCCTGTCACCTGAGAGCCTTCTGATAACTCCCACTCTGCTTAGTTCACCCCGAGGCCAGGGAACTTTGTGGAATGAACGGACAGATTACAACAGCCAGAGCAATAATTCTTATTTATTTACGGCTTCCTTTGTGCCCAGCCCTTTACATGCATCGTCTCTTCCAGTTCTATTCCGTTTGAGGGGAAGCAACAGGCTCAGAGAGGGGTGCGCTGAGAAAGCGAAGATTCCAGAAGCCTCAGCACCAAGCTGAATGATCAGGTGCACAGCTGGGCCAAGGCCTTAGGCGGCGCGCGCCGAAGGGCGGGGAGCAGCAGGCCTTGAACGCCAGAATCAGGGATTGTGACTTAGCGCGGGGCCACTGAGTTGGACGAACGCGAGACTGCCCCCTGTGGGCCAGGAGGCCCAATGCCCGGCTCTGCCGGGTCCGTTGCCCGTGGCAACGCCGCGCGCGCCCCACCCCGTCTCTGCCCGCCCGGTTGCCAGCCCGTCAGCCCGTCAGCGCCCGACCCACCTATCCCACCGAGCAGGGGGCGGGCCTCCGGGACCTCATCCAGCCCCCGTCGCTCCCCTCGCCACCAGGACCCCGCCTTCCTCCGCGCTCACAGCCGGCCCTTCGGTCTGCCCTCGCCGCCAGTTGGCGAGCGCACCGGTCGTCACCGCGGCGTCTGCCAATGCCGGCGCGCGGTGGCCCCGTAGGGGCGGAGCCAGGGGCGGTGACGCACGGCGCGGTGACGCAGCGCGACGGCGGCGGTGACGGCGGTGGTGGTCGGTGCGGGAGGAGGGAGGGGGGCTCGCGGGCCGGAGAGGGGGCGACGGCGGTGGTGGTGGCCTGAGGAGGCCCGGGCGGTGGCGGCGGCGGCGGGAGCGGCCGCCGAAGCGGTGAGTCGCGGGCAGGGCCGGGCGGTCTCGGGGTGGCGGCGGGTCGGCGCGCGCGGGGCTCACCTCAGGGCGCCCCAGGCCGTGAGGGCGGCCCCGCCCCCTCAGGGACCCCGAGCCGCGAGCGGGCGCGAAGCGCGGGCCTCGGGGGTCCCGGCCCCCGAGAGAAGCCCCTTCCTTGGTTCCCCGAATCGCCCTCACAGGCCGCTTCAGAGGCTTTCCTCCCAGGTTCCTCTCACACCCTTACGATCGAACCCGCATGTCTATCTCAGACACCTCCTTGGAGGACGGTTCCCAGCGCCCTCAAACCTCCCTCGGGGACCTCCTGACAACCCTATCTATCCCAGCCCGTCCGACGCTCCCAGATCTTCCTAGAAGCCTACTCCTTCAATTCCCATACGCTTTTCCAGAGACCTTACTGGGTCTTCGAAATCGTCCTCAGAGAACCCCCCCCCCCCCCGCTCTGGCCCCAGCCCTCCATCCCCCTCTTCTTTCCAGAAATATTCCCTGAGGCCACTCCTCGGATATTCCAGCAATATGTGTCAGATGTCTTCCCCAGGAGTGTCCCTCGGAAGCCCTAAAACCTTCCTTCACAGTCTTCCTCAAATCCCCTCCAGACCCGACATTTCCGGAATCTCCCCCAGAGACCGACTTCGGATAGCCCCACAGTCTCCCCTAGACTTCCCTCTCACACATCCCAGGAATGTTCCCTCCCACCTATCCCCATACCAGAAATCACCCGTGATATTTTCCACTCAGAGCCCCCAAATCTCAGAAGCCCTCCCCCAAATCCTTCAAAATGTCCGTAATGTGTCCTGAAAATCTTCAGAGACTCTGAAATGTCCTCAGATCCCAAAAACCCACCTGGACGACCACTCCACCACCAGCTATCTCCCATACACCCTCTTCATATATCTCAGAAGTCATACCTTTGGATCCCTCCAGAGATCCCAACAGTTCTCCCAGAGACCTCCTCATGTCCCTTAAACATCATCACCCTGCAATGCCCTAGAGATTACCTTCATGTAACCCAAAGATCTTCCCCTGAGCCCGCCCACCCCATCCCACTCATCTCAAAAACCTCTAGAGATTCCCTGAAGTACTATGGTGAACTGTCCTTCCACATTCCAAAAGCCTCTTCCAAAACCTTTCTTGTGTATCCGAAATCTTACCCATACCAGATGTTCTAAAAATTGCTTCTTCAGGGTTGCAAGAAGTTCCCTTACAGTTTTTCTCTACAACCTCCCTTTCTAAATCTACTTTTAGATGAACTTTCTTAACATCCTCACAATCCCTGTAAACACTAAGGCCCCCTTCATGACCCCTCTGAGATGCAGTTTTTCAAGATCTCACGTCTTCTCAGAGATCCCAGCAACCCCCTGAGCCTTCCTGAGATGTGCCCTTGAAATCCCTCCCAGAGACCTTTCCAACACCACCCAGAACTCCTTGAATCAATTGAATCACCACTCAGAAACCTCCTGCCTTTTTAAGAGACTTTTTCTGGAGACTTTCTTCCCTGAACTCTCCCTCACAGTTTCCCTCAAATCCTCTAGAATCCTCTATAGAAGATTTCTCCTACACCCCCCCCACCCCCGCCAGTCTCCCTCAAAATAACCTTTTGAGCTCCTGCTTTTAAAAAGTCCCAGAATTCTTTCTGGAAAACCCTCTACCCTGACATTCCCACATTCCCTTCAGAAGACCTACCTTCCCTACACATGCTTTTGAGAACTTTACTTAGAGGTTTCTCCTCATCCGAGCTGTCTGAAGAGTTGTTCCTAAAAAGACCTCTGTCATCCTGCTCCAGTGTGCATCTAAGATCTCTCTCAGAAGACCACGCCTCCTCAGACAACCTTTAGAGAATTTCTCCAAAATTGCCCTACATCAACAACCCCAAACCCCCAACACTTCATGAGATTTCCTCAGGATTCTCCCTCAGATTCCCCCTCTGATTGATATCCCCAAGAAACCTTATTCAGGACCCTATCAGATTTACCCCTTTTAGAACCCATTTACACCCTCTCATTTCCATTCTCTTTCCTCTGAAATGAGCTTAGAGATCTTTCACAGATCTGAGCCTCCTTCCCCTATTATCCCTTAATAGACCCCAGACATCCTCCACACAGCCTCCCCCAAGAGGCTCCATGTCCCCTTTCAATAAAAAGCTCCTCTAGAGACACCCTCACTCTTTGAAATCCTAATCCTCTGAGACCTTTCTCTCAGACCATTTTTCTTGGGTTCTACCCTCATAGACCCCCTTCTCCCTTCAGATCCTCCCTTTAGAGATTGACACTTAACACTCTCCTTAGAGACTATTTGAGGACTCCTCCAATTTTCCTTTCAGAAGCTGCCTCCTTCCTTTTCCCATTTGAGGGCCTCCTCACTAAAGAATTTCTTCCCCTATAGCAATAGTCCTCAGAGTGTGCTCCTTGGACCAGCAGAATCTGCATCACCTGAGAACTTGTTAGAAATGCAAATTTTTGGGTTCCAACCCAGACCTACTGAATTAGAAAACCTGGTAGTTGGTCCCTCCTGGTGATTTTGATGCATGCTCAAGTTTGAGAACCACCTGCCCTCTAGGAGGATTTCCCTTTCCCCACAGAAAGCCCCAAAAGATGTGTCAAGGTATGCCTCTGTGCCCTGACACCCACCCCCATTTTCTTGGGAGTACCCTTTGTGAAGTACCCACCCTCTGGAAAGACTTCTTACCCTCTTCCAGTGGCTTCTGGCTTCTCCACAAGTTTACCCCACCCTCTGAGCAATTACTTCAGATTCTACCTTTAAATGGTTCCCTTTCAGATCTTTCTCAGCACTTTTTCCTGGCTTCCCCTCCAGCCCTCCAACCATCCCCCCATCCCTTGGTCCTGCTTCAAATTGCTACCTACTCAAACACACGTGTCCATCTATTCTCATCTATCCTTCTCTACATAGGCACCCTCCCCTTAAGGCACCTGCAAGTCTTTTCAGTCTCTGTGTCTTACTGCCAAGAGTCCTTCATTGTACTTCTTAGAGCACCACTCACCTTTTTTGTAGTTTTTCATGTACTTGCCCACTCACCCTTATTGGACTGGGAGTTTGGAAAATACTTGGATGTGGCTCATTCCTCTCTGACTCGCATTAGGTGGAATCTATCCTCTGTAAGTTATTGGGAATCATTGAGAAATGGGCAGCTCTTCTTGTGTTTGGCTAGAAATCTCTTAAGTTCCTCAGATCTCACTCTCTATTCAGGTTAACACACTTTCCTGCCCCTTTCTCCCCTCCCCTCTACCCAGCCCCTTTTGCCTCTCCTCCTGCCCCACCTGCTCCTGTCTGTGGGACCTTTCTTTGTGCTTTCTCCTGATTCCAAGCTACCCAAATCCTATTCCTGCTCTGGGCTCTGAACTTTCTCCAAGGGGTTCTATTTCTTTCTAGGATCGGGAAGAGGAAACATCGCAGGGTAAACACTGGGGCCTGCCTTCAGGGAGCTCAGTACAGTAGAGGGGTCAGGCAAGTACATCGGGCAGAACGTGACATACAAATTATATGTTGTGGAAGTTCCACAGTGAGAGAAGGAGTGCTTTATCTGGAAATACTTCATAGAAAAGGTGGTATTTGGGCTGGGTGGTGTTCCACAGGAATTGGGACAATGATGAGTAGTCTTCCAGGCAGAGGAAACAGCTTATACAGTGGGTCAGAGACAAGAAAGCCTCCCCATATCTCAACCATGGCGTCTCTTCTCTTCTCCTAAAGGACAGAGATGAAAGAAAAGAGATCTCTTCCATCTGCATTGTATTTGCCAGCTGCACTTTGACGCAAAGTAATAATACTAATGACTACTGTTTTTGAGTAATTGTTATCTGGCAGTCACTGTTTAAGTGCTTCACATGTATTGTCTCATCTCATTCACAGGAACTCTATGAGGTAGGTAAACTACAATTATCCCTATTTTACAAAGGATGAAATTGAGGACAGGTGGCACAAATAGAAGCTCTCTGATCTCTGTCCACCTCCAGATGATAGTGTCTAGAGTCAGTGAGTTGGATTTTCTGTTCAGATAAGATTGGAAGCAATAGGGCATCATAGTGTACTGGTTAAGTATGCAGACTCTGGAGCCAGGCAGGATTTACATACTACATCATCACTTACCAGTTTTGTGACCTAAGACAAGTTACTTAACTTCTCTGGTTTTCAGTTGCCATGGCTAAAAAAATGAAGGTAATGATAATATCCTATTTCCTAGAATTATTATAAGGATTAAATAAGTTAATACATATAAAGTACTTAGAACAGTGCCCAGCACATAAGTTCTCAGTGTTAGCCAAAAAAAAAAAAAACAAAAAAACAAAAAACAAAAAAACAAAACTCATATCAGCTAGGACTATAAAGGCATAAGTGACAGAACCTTAGCTTAAAGTAGTTTAATCAAAAAAGAATTAATTGGCTCCAATTACCAAAAAGTCTAGAGCGAGGATGGCTTCACGCCTAACTGCATCCAATTGTTCAATCTCCTCAGTAATCTCTCCCCATTTCTCCATTGACTTAGCTTCATACTCAGCAGGTTTCTGCTTGTGGCAACAAAGATGTACCTCAGCACCCCAGGCTTAAATCTTACCTCCTTAGAGTCCTCAGTGGAAAGAGAACTTTTTCCTGAGAGCCTCAGTTTAAAAACAGTTTTTTCCTGAATAAATGTGAGTTGATGACAGAAGATCTTTACAGACATATTTTGAGTTCTTTCCTATGGAACTCTCGCTTGCTGAGCCAGATAAGACCGATAGCATCCCATGATCTTTCTGAGCATTGAGAAGTCCCCCTACTCACTGTTCCCCAGCCCCAATCTATGATTGGTTGGATCTAGAGAGAGTTTATGGCTAGTCTGACCCTACCAGACTTTCTTTTGGGATCTCACTGGGTGAGACAGGAATAAGATGACTGGCTTGGTTTGGTGGTAGCCTCAGGGTAGCGGAATCAAGGAGTATTGGTGTTTAGTTTCCTACCTCAGCTTTGGGTTTCCAGGGCTCAGAAATTTGGAAGAGAGTTAAATAGATTACTGAGAGTAGACTTTTTTTCATTTTTGTGTGAACTTGTTGAATAGAGTGGTTAAAGGCAAGTCACAGAACAGCACTATATAGAGTATGCAAGTCCCAAATGTCTCTAACAATTAAACAATTTATGGAGGCATTTTTCTAGGTCCTGGAGATAAAGCAGTGAATAAAACAGTCAAGGTCTTGCAACTCATGGAGCTTACATTCTGATGAGGAAAGAATATATAAACAAGCAAAAGAAATCAGGTAGTTAGTGATATGTGCTATGATGGAATTAAAACGGTAGTATGAAAGAGGATGGGGGTGGCCACTGTACACAAGGTGATCGGAATTGGCCTCTTTGAGGAGATAACAATTGAACCTTATAACCTGAAAGGTGAGAAGGCACCAGGTATGGGAAGATCTAGTAGTGGGGCATTCTAATTCAAACATTGTTATATATGAAGAAAGACTGCTGAAAGTTGGAAATTTTTTCACAGATATTTATTGAGGATCTGTTATGTGCCAGGTGCTTTGCTAGGAATTGAAATGTAGCTGTGAATAATACAGCCACAGTATTCCCTTCCCTCATGGGTCTTAACAGTCCCGGCATTTCTGGAAGAGCTGTAGCCTTTGAAGAAATACCTTTTGATGATGATTTCAGACCAAAGATGCCTACTGGGGAAATAAAGAAGTTCGGGGCATACATGAACCCAGATCTGATTGATGAGGAGGAACCAGCCATATGATCTGGAGAAGAGCATTTTAGATAGAGGGATCAGCAAGTGCAAAAGCCCTGATTTGTATTCAGGGAACAGCAGGAGACAAGTTGTGCCTGGAGAATAAGTGAAGCAAAAGGAGCAGGGGGTTAGACAGGTTGACAGAGGCCAAATCAGATGGGGCCTTGTAGGCCATAGGGAGGAATTTACATTTTCATTTAAGAGGATTGGGAAGCTATTCAAGGACTTTTAAAGTAAGTGATAATCTGATTTTTTTTTCTTTTTAGAAAGTTCACTGATTTCTGCAAAGAAAAAAGATGAGCAAAAATGGAAGCAGGAGGCAAGTTAGGAGGCAGTACATTTGTCTAGATGAGAAAGGATGATGACTTGAATATATTTGTGGTAGTAAAAATGAAAAGAAGCAGATGTATTTTGGATATATAGAGAACACAGGGCTTGATGATGGTATTAGAGAAAGAGAGGAATCCAGGATGATATATAGCTAACAACTTCTTGAGAGTATGCCTCACAACTCTCAGAGTGGTACTATTATTAAACCCATTTTACAGGTGAGAAAACAGGCACAGCAGGGTGAAATCACTTGCCCAAATTAAAGAATGTAGTAAGTGGTAGGGTTATATTTCCAACCCAGGCAGTCTGGTCCCAGAGCCAGTTGAGTTTTGGGAAAGAAAAAGAAGGGCATTTTTAACTGACATTAAGGAAAAAGAATTATCAAGACCAGATGAATAGATCTTATGGAAGAGTCAAAGAAGACCCAAGAAATACTGATTTGTCCACAGAGAGGTAATAGTTGAATCTACTATAGTTGATTACATTCTCAAGTGAGAGGATATGTGTAAGGAGAAGGAAACATGAGCCAAAGGTAGTTTTAGAGGATATGGGTCACATTTAAGTAGGAGGAGTAAAAGAGACAGTAATACATTTGGAGGAGGTGGGTGGCCAGGGCAGGTGGCTAGTGGGAGAGGGTGAACACTAGCTTCTCTAATCCTGGATTTCCCAGGGCTCCAGGCTGTGTTATCTTCCAGTAGGACCTGCCTGGCTTTTTCCCTCTTCTCCCTCTTTTCCCCAGGACCATTCATGCAAAAGCCTCATTCGTGGCTGAGGCAATAGTTTGCATATTTTGTGTGCATATTTCAGGAGTTTCTGAAAATAATGGTTGGTTTTTACAAGAGAGAAGTTGGGCTCCCTTGGCTTCTGATATTCTGTTCTTCCCAGGTCAGGATAGTGAATTAACCTAAGGTAACTAGCCTGTGAACTTGTTCATGAAGTATGAGTTCCTCAAAGCCCTAGGGGATGCTGTAGAAGGGCTAGGAATGGGTAGCAAGGCTAATAGGGCCCCCTTATTTATCCAGAGATGTTGGCATTAAAGGATATACCCTTAAGCCCAACCTCCTAAGCAGTGGAAGGGAACTTACAGGAGACTAACATTATTCTCAGAACAGGTAAGCTCTAAAGCCACACTGCCTCCCTTAAAAAATCTCAGCTGTATCCAGTCTTGGATAAGTGACTTAACCTTCTCTGCCTCCATCTATAAAATGTGGATAATATTATATGCATACATGTGAGATAGATATAGAATATATAGTTTTGGATTATTTGAGCTCATACATGGAAAGCTGTTAGCGTAGGGTCCAGTACATGATGCTTAATGTATGATGTATGAAGACAAGCATCAGGCTAGGAATTTTTATATACATTATTTCATTCTTACTATAAGCTCCACTGAGGAAGAAACTTTGAGTTACTTGCCAGAGGTCAACACAGCAAGTGAGTATCAGCAGAGGAACCCAAGTTTCAGCCAGGTCTCACTGACTCCACAGTGCCGCTTCTGATGGAGGAGAGTTGACCCCCAAGGAGCCTCCTGTCTGCAGGTCACATCTCACTCTTTGGGGCCAAGGAAGGAGCCTAGTGGGCAGCTTTTTCTGGAACCTCTTAGCCAATTTTGGGCTCCATTTCCCACCCTGCAAGGTTAGTAGATGCTTCCAAAGAAGGTTACTTGGTCCCTTAGAAACCAAAGGATCAGCAATATTGTTGGGCTGTTTGAGAGACTTCTGTAGGGGTTCCCTTTTCGTGTTTTTCCTCAAAGGCAGGTAGTCATTTTTGATAACATGAGGGCAAAGAGATCAGAGCAGTGGTGGATTCTATTTTGTATAGGTACTGTTAAAGCATTTTCAACTTTAAGTGATAGAAACCCACCTCAAACTGGCCTTAGCAAAAAATAAATTTATTAGTCCATGTAAACTGAAAGGTCTGGGGTAGGGAGGTAGAGTGGGGGAGCTTTAGGCTAGCTAGATCTAGCTCTTCAAATGGTGTGAATGGGTCTCTTTCTCCGCTCGTCTCTTGACTCTGCCATCATCTGTGTCGGCTTCTTTCGAAGGCAGGCTCTCGCTGTGAGGTAGCAGAAGTAACCAGCCACATGAGGAGGTGTTGTGTAATCTGAGCAACCTGAGAACTTATTTTCCTTAGTAGTTCCAGCAAAAGTTCAGGGAGGACTTTCCTTGTCCACGCTTTACTCCTGGTGTACTCCTGGGTCCAAGAAAGATAGTTAATTCTCCAAAGGGAACTTATGGGGCTAGTACTAGAATATGGGAACGGATGTTTGGCAGGCAAATCCACCAGAATTCATCACAGTAAGATGCTACCACAGTAAGGTACCTTGGAGTAGTCACTGCTGATGCCTCTTCCCTGGCCTGTCTCACCACGCCAGGTTTTCCTTTCTCACTGCCGCCAAGCACCCAGGATAGGAGGTAGCTGGGGGCCTCTGGCCCTTTGATGGAAAAAGTCCTCCACTTCCGTCACCATCCAGGCCAAAGACACAGCATCCTCCTTCTGTCCAGAACATTTTCCTTCAAGGATGATTTTTTTTTTAACAAAATATTCTTAAAACTGTTACCTAAAGCCCCACTGTTTACCGAGGACTGTCTGAGCCATCCTTGGCACTAGATCCTATCAGTCACATTCCCTGAGCAGTGCGGTGGCTTGAAGGTGTGAACCAGAGAGAGGGATAGTTAACAGACTTCTCATCTTTTCCCAGTGTGTGTCCATCTGGTCAAAAGACCAAAGGCCATAGGAAAGCTTTGTTCCGTATAGTGGTTTATCGTTGCTTTATTTGTATAAATGGATTTCTAATACTTCGAAATAGGAGAATTTCATTTTAAAGTCAAAGGTTTCTGGCTCCTCTTAAAAAAAAAATCTAAGACCTGACAATACTGGACCCACGTGGCAGCAGTTGATAGAGCTAACTTGTGACTTCTATCTTTAGGCAGGGTGGTGCTTTCCAGCTCACCATAGTCTTCACCAGCCTACTCGTTTAAAACCTGGTCTTGTAAAACCATCGTGTTTGAGACCCTGCTCTGTCCCAAGGCTTTGCTTCTAGCATTTGGCCTGGAGAAGGAAGCTGGATTAATGTTCAGCCAACAGTTTATTTGGGGGCACAGTGTTGCTCAGGAAAAATAACCCAATAAAAGTTATGGGAAAGAGTGCACCACTTTGGTCTGTTTGAATTTGGTCACTTTTGCCATAAATGCTATTGTGATATCAGACTTCCCGTCACAAATGTTCCCTCTGAAATAGTAACGTGTCCTTCTATCTTATGAGTTGCCACCCAGTGAAGGAATCCCTCCCACTCCCTAGAGATGTTCATCCAGCCTCCGCTTGACCACTTCCAGCAGCCAGAGCGCTTATTACCTCCTCACATGGCAGCCAGCTCCATTCTTGGACAGATGCATTATTTTCAAATTCTTCCTTATGTTGAGGCAGCTGCTGTCTCCTTGGAACTAAAAGCCACAAAATGTTGGAGCTGGGAAGGGAAACTGATTTTTTTCAGGCACGTGAGCCACCACTCATCTATCCTGCATCCAGGGCAAACATGGATCATCAATCATAGTACTCTTTCTCACTGAGCCAAAAAAAAGAGTGCACTCTTAAATTTTTTAATTAAATTGCTCAAAACTTTACAGAAGTAATATGTGTTCACTTGTAACTGAGTAATGAAATAGTACAGAGTTATGTAGAGAAAGTATTAATAATTCCTCCTTGCCAAGGTTAGCAATGTGAACAGTACATAAGAGATATAAGCATTTTTATGCCTTTTCCTTTTTATAAAAATGGTGTATTGTGCATATTGCTATGCAGGTTATGGATATCCCTCTAGGTCAGTAGGTAAATATCAAATAGTATATGTAGATACAGGGTTTTTGTTTTGTGGGTTATTTTGCACTTTGCTCTCAGGATCCAGCACATTTTTAATAGCTACATAATATCCCATTCTGTGAGGTGTACCCCAATTTATTAATCATTCCCCGTTGCTTCATTTTTTCAGGATCCTTCTCAGCACAGTGCTCCAGGCAGCCACTACCAATCGATTGGAGTTAGCCTGTGAGGTAAAAGCCATTTGTGATGTCCAATCCAGTCTAGCTCCGTATCTCACACATTCTAGAGAAGGGAAGCAGACTGGCTCAAAGATCAGAGTGAATCAGTGACCAGGGCAAGACTAGAACTAAATCGTCTTGACCGTCAACATTTCTCATATCTCATGTCGCTACTCACTAAGGGCCATCACCCTAGTTCTCTGGAGTAAATAAGTCCAGTTCCTCTTCTGTGTGCTACCCTTTCAGATATTTATGGTCAGTTATGCCACTGCTCCTGAGTCTCCTCTTCCCCAGGAGAAATTCCCTCAGTACCTTCAAATTTTTCTCTAAGGACAAGATTTCCAAACCCTTTACCATCCTGTGGGCCATTCCTTCTTTCTTTCTCCTTACTCATCTTTTTTATTTATTCATTCATTCATTCATTGAACAAATATATATTAGCATCTTCTATGTGCCAGTCATTGTTCTGAGTACTGAGTGACTGTACAGCTTTCATCTTGGTGGGAAGAGAGAAACAACAAGATGACATTTGAGAGAGTTGAATTATAGAAGACATAAAATACTGTTAACAAACTATAATGACAGAGAGACTCCTTAGATTGATCTGGAAAGATCCCTCTGAGGAAGTGACATGGAGCTGAGACCTAAGTGACAAGTAGGAGCTAGCCATGGCTAGGTAAGGGGGAAGAGGATTCCAGTAAACAAGAAAGAACTTGGTACAAGATGAGGAGGGAGAGGCCACATGAGTCTTGCAGGGCCTTGTAGGACAAGACAAGAAGTTTGGGTTTAGTGTAGGTTTCATTTAAGTGCAATGGGAAGTCACTGGAGGGTATTAAAACAGGGAGGAAACATTTAATTTCCCCTTTAAAAAGATATCTTGGGGGTCTGTTTAACTCAAAGCAAAGTTCATTTTCTCGCACACCTCTTATATCCAAAGAGATTGACAGCCACACCAGTTTGCGCTGTTCAGGGTCCCACAGAGGATCAGTGAGGTGAGTCACAGCCATCGTCAGGTGCACATCACAGTGCTCAGCAGGGGCATAGAAGTTCAGGGAGATAGCAGTAGCTCCCTAAGACCTGAACCCAGGAGGTTCAATGGGTCTTTGTATGGAATTCTCAGTGCTCTTGGCAGCCAGAGGGGGATGGGGATGGAGCCAAGCGCACTGGTTGCATGAAAGGTATACGGGAAGTGTGATTGGAGACCTGGAGCTGCAGACACTTAGGAAAAGTTTTCAGAGTAGTGTCCAGAAACCAGTCAGCTGAAGAATAATAGGCCTGTTGTCCGCCCAGTTGACACAGTTCCTGTGTGGTTCTTGCCTAAGGGGAATTTGGATGCTTTCTTGCTTGGGAGTTTTTGATTTTTGATGTGTCCTCTTCTCAGGTTGACATCCTCTTGGCTCCTAGGTGCCTGGATGACACACTTGGATCTCTGGGAGCCAAGGGGACTTCTGAACCAAGAGGACTTGGGTCAAGATTAGTCTTTGGGGGAAGAAGAAGAGGGCTGGAAAAGAGTCACCACAGAGTACAGATAGGTAGGGTCTTAGACATAAGAGCCACGCCTTTTCCAGAGCGGGAGAGCTGGATTGGAAGCAGTGAGATCCCTGAGCCTTTTGGAGATATTTGAAAAATCCCCTGTCCACGCCCTTGCCCTTAGGCGCCCAGAAAGTTACTGATCAGGTAGCTCTCCACAAGTACCTGAGATTTCCGCCGGGGACACCACCCTGCCACCCACCCACATTCTGGCTTTGTGAGTCTTAGCTTGAAATGATATAAAGAGTTCATAGTCCTTTCAGCAGGTGAGCAGTCACTTTGTCTGGCTCTCAGAGGAGGTTGCCAGAGACCAGCAAGGTCAGGGCATGTGCTTGGGGTCACATGTCTGCTTCGTCAGGTCACCTGGGACCAGGTCTCCATTAATTCATTCCTTTACCCACAGTTTGCAGCCTCTTATTTCCCATTTTTGAAAAACCTTACCTTTAAATCTCTGCTTTAAATCTACTTCCTTTGGTCCTATGGCAGGCAGGCCTGAAGGGCAGCATCTTCTCCTTCATCTAGGGTAGGTTTCTTGAGTTCTATTCAAGAACTCTATGGATCGGGAGATTGGAGAGAGAGTTGGTTTAGCCTCTGGTGTTGGCTTTATATTTCTCCAAGGAGCTCAGCACATTCCAGAGAGGAAATCCTGAGAAAGAAAGGCATGAGGCCTCTACCCCCTCAGCACACACTCACCAGGCTAGTTCCAGCCCCTTCATTCTATCTGACCCCCTTGCTTCCTGTTCTAGGAACCTGGAGAGGTGTGGCTGGACCAAGACCTCCCCCGATGTGAGCAAGTTTCCTCCTCCTCCCACCACCTACTGCCACCACGCCAGGCAGCGTCCTCAAGCCCTGGCCTTCAGGGGAGAGGTAACAGGAACCCAGAGCCGAGACCATGTGACGGCGCTGGCCCTCGCCACCGCCGTCCCCCTCACCCTGGCCCCAGGCCCGGCACCATGATGTTCCGAGACCAGGTGGGCATCCTCGCTGGCTGGTTCAAGGGCTGGAATGAGTGTGAGCAGACAGTGGCCCTGTTGTCGCTTCTGAAGCGGGTCACCCGCACCCAGGCCCGCTTCCTGCAGCTCTGCCTGGAACACTCACTGGCGGACTGCAATGACATCCACCTGCTGGAGTCGGAAGCCAACAGTGCTGGTGAGTCTCCACCCCCAGAGCTGGGAGCACAGCAGGAGGGATACCTGCAACAGGAACAGATGTCAGATGGCTGAGGTGGCCCACCCATCAATGGTGCTAAGAAATGTGGGTTCTAAGCTTATTGGTGGGTGGGGAGTCCCTGACATCCCAGGTCATCATCATGGGTCTCTTGGGGCTTTGTTGCCAGCTATCTTCAGGCATGGAATGGGGACAGTACAAAATGGAAGCTACCCTAAGCAAAGGAAGGATCATATAGGGTGGCTTGTCTGGGTAGCTGAAAGGAACAGACTAAAGTCATTACCTATGAAAGGGGTGGAAGGTGAGCATTAATTCATTTCTCAAGTTCCGGGACATCAGGGCTAGGAGGGAATTTTAGAACTCTTCGAAATTTACAAGTCACCTTATACTATTTTAACACCGCCCCCCACCCCGCCCCCCGCCCCCCGCCCAAAGGTAGGTTGGACTTAAAGCATAAACAGCTTCAAGAGAGTTTTAAATTTAAATATAGTCCATGTCAGTTCCCTAAGCACTCAGTAGATAGGTACTCTGTGTCTTATGAAATTGGCATTGGGGTGGATAAACCAGACTTCTCTAGAACCTCTCCCTAGGGCCCCAGGCGTAAACAGGAGTTGGGCCAGAGAACCATCTCTAGGGACACTGTGGAAGCAAATCTGGAATTTTGGGCCTCCACAGACTTGGATGGAGAGCCGTTTCCAACGTGACAGGTAGGAGAGACAGAAGGCAGAGAAGAGGGCAAGTCGTGTGCACCTGAAAGCTAGCTGGAGAGGGGACCCAGGGACCCCATGTAAAGTGTGTCCAGACCCTTCCCACCTTTTTCCCCATAATAATAGTTCACACACTGAACCCTTATAGCAAGCCAAGCACTGGCTTTACTTGTTCAGTAACTGAAAGCAGTGTTGTTTGGTGGCTCTAGAGTCTAACTGTCTAGGTTTGAATTCCAGTTTTGTCACTTGCCATGTAACCAAGTAACTTAACCTTTCTGAGCCTTGGTTTCCTCATCTCTAAAATCAAGATGATACCTGTGCTTACTTCTAGGGTGGTTATGAACTCTGAGACTAGCGCCTAGCATGTAGTAAATACTCAGTAAATGTTGATTGTTATTTTTATTGTCAATAACTCATTAGTCCTCATAACAACTCCATGAGATAGATACTGTTATTATCCCCATTATATAGGTGAGGAAATCAGCATGGGCTGCCAAGATTGGGATTTGGGAGCCACATAGCTGCCTGGCTTCCCTCATCTCCCCAGGCCTACCTGACTGAGCACCAGTCACCTTTATTTTACCCAATTTTTATGTACAAGTCACAGAAGTGCCATGTTTGTAGGAGAAGATGGTTCTTCAGGCTATAAGTCACACTGGCTTAAGTCCCAGTCTGGTGAACAACGAGCAGCAAGAACCCAGCGTAGCCGCAGCAGGCTCAGAGCTCAGCCATTTCACACCTCTCCCACTCTCCTGACCAGGGAGGGCTCCCCTCTGCTCTAGCACCAGGGGGAGGAGTTCCGTGGTTATAGAATGGCTCTGGCCCTAGAATAGGAGCTTGTTTGGGACAGGCCAGTTTCTTACATAGCTTTGTCACACATCCCCACCGCCCCATCCTGAGCAGGCAGTTGGATGAGCACTGGGTACCAACCTTGGCTATATGTCAGAATCACCAATAGTGCTTATTGTATTTCTTTATTAGAGCATTTCGTTTTTGCTTTTGGTTTTCAAAACTTATGATAAAATCTATCTATATGAAAGATGAAAAGTGAGATCTCTCTTCCAGACTTCTATGTCCCCAATTTGTGTATATTTTATGAGATATTCTACATGTGTGAGCACATACATGTTCTCCATCTAGCTTTTTCATTGTTTCAATCGTTTGAACACACAAAACAGAACACTGTGCATATTAACCACTTCGCTTTTTTCACTTAATATAACTTGAACATCATTTCCATATTCAGCACATACACATGTACCTCATTGTTATTAACAGCTGCTTAATAGTGAGAATAAGTAATGTTTATAGAGCTCTACCTGTGTATCAGGTAGTGTTTTATTACCTTTATTACTTATTTGACCCGCACAGCAGCTTTGTAAGGTAGGTCTTATTATTTCCTCATTTTACAGATTAGACTGAGGTCTGGAGAGGTTTAGTGACTTGGCCCGGGTCATAGAACTGGTCGGAGGTGGGGATAGAATTTGTCGTAAAGCTCTTGCTCTTGACCAGCAGGCTCTACCGCATGGGATGTTCAACCTCACTCTTACGAACAGAGCTATAATGAGTACCCTTTAAGCATCTCTAGGATAAGTTCCTAGAATCTGTGGGACTCCTAGTTTGAAGCTGTGTGCATTTATAGTATTTTTTGTTACCACGTTGCCCTTGAAAGACACAGTACACATTATACCAAAAACACCCAGATGGTTCACATTGGTATGTTGGAGGTAATGCCTAGCCAAGGTTGAGAATTGCTGTGGAATGAATTGACTAATGAAAATATATGAATCAAGGTCTTTATCCACAGTCCCATGTCAGATGGTGAGACTATAACAAGCTGATACTTAGATGGAGAGGTAGGGTAAACTTAGAATGAAACATGAGGAAGTGTATTCCTGAGTCAGCAGGAACCTGCCAGGATTAGCATGACGGGAGAGAAATTCTCTAGGGCCTTGAATGCCTCTTTCCTGATAGATAGAGGGACTCTAATACTAAGGGGGCCTTTGTCTCCTGACTTGCTCCCACCCCCAAGTAGAGCAGCCGCCCCGCCTTATTTGTGAAGGAAGGAGATACTTCCTGGGCTTGGGGGCCTGCCTCGTGGAAGGAGCTGTGCGTCCTCTGTTTACCCTTCTCTTTTCATTATAGCCTCCCCAATCTCTTGTGTTTCTCATATTTGTACCATTGGCAGAATCACCTGGTGGAGAAAGAGATGACTATTAAAATCCAGATTCCTGGGCCCCTTACCCAAACCCACTAAATGAGAATCCTGAGGGGTCGGGTCTAGGAACAGGTTCTCAGCTTCTGCTGTCGACCGGGTAGCTTGAAAGGTGATGCCCTGCTAGATGACTCACTCATCACAGGACGTAGCAGGGACAGGGACGCCCAGTCATTCCAGATCCCGCTCTGCCACGAACACCTCCCAAGACCTGCCCCACCCTTCTCGGGCCTGAGACTTCACATCTGGATAGTTGTTCTAGATACTCTCCCAGTATCTCTTGGGCTGTGAAAGAAAATGCCAAAGAAGGCAGAATTACAACCTAACTTTGGGGGCCCAGCATATTCTTCTAAAGCAATAGTTCTTAATATTTTATGGGATGGACCCCTCAGAATGTCCTTTCTCCCCACCATGATGCAAACTTCTCCCACAAACCAAATCTTGAGTTCAGTCAGTCCACCAGTTACGTGTTAAAAACTGCCTATTACAGGGTCTGAAGTTCTTTAGCTTTTCAGATCCCTTCAGGCCAGGAGGGCTGAACAGTGAGGCAGGTCCTCTGCCTTTTTCTGTGTTTGTACTCCATGTCTCACCTACCCAACCCTGCTACTTCCCCCAGTTCTCCCAGAATAACCCTAAGCTCAGGTTTGGGTCACAGCTGCCCACCTACTTCTCAGAAAGTGGGGAATGCAGAGGGGTTGATCTAGGCAAGTGGGTTCCAACTCTGGCTTCATACCAGAATCACCCAGATACTTTATAAAAAGAACCTGAGATCTGGGTCTTATCCCCAGAGATTCTGATGTTTTTTTAAGCTCACCAGTTGGCTCTTGTGTGCATCCAGTGGAGAACCACTTACTTTGATGTTGACACTGATTCTTCCTGGGTGGGCCCAAAAAGGTGGTGAGGGTACTGTCATGTGACCTCTGGAGAGTAGGGGCTGTGGAAAGGGGCTCTGGTCTGGGTTACCCTTTCTCAAGTAGCTGGGAGGGTATATGGAAGTCCCCAACCCACACAGCCAGCTTTGATTTCATGGAAGCAGAACCTGAGGCAACACCTTGGATCAGGCATGGAGAAACCCCAGGTTTTCCCTTGTCGTCATCCTTGTTCTTTCTCCCAGTGCTGTCTTCCCTGCCCATTTGAAGATATAACAATATTTTTTTCCCTCTGCTGACTAGGACCAAAAGGGTGGAGCCAGGGAAGCTGAACTCTCCTTCCCTCCCTGGTCCTGTAACTTCCTGGGCCACATTTCCTATATTTCTTTCCTCCTGTCCTCTTGAATCAGTCCCTGTATCCAGCAGGCTTAAGCCCCTCCCTCTCTGGCTCACTGAATCTGGGTGAGGAAACTGAGGTCAGGAGGGGGCCATGGCTGAGTGAGTCACCAGAGCTCAGTTCTCATGCCTCCACCCTCCCCTTTCAAGCTCTACTGACACAGTTCATCAAAAATGTAAGCCCCTGGCCCTCCCCCATATTTATATGAGCTGAAATGAGGCAGAGAAGGGCATGTTCTCAGCCAAACCCCAGCCCCTCTGACAGGTGCCTGAGGCTGTCACGATTGTTGCAGCAGCCTAGCACATAGAAATGGGTTTGTTCTATGGCAGGCTCCAAGATATATTTGGCTCGTGTGATTTGTCAGGACCCAGGGTCATGACCTACTTAGCTCTGGTCACCTGGCCAAGAAGGGCACTCATGTGCACAGTCTCCCTCATCCTCTCCATGCCTGTGGACTACAGGTTTGCAGATTAGTGAGAAGTAGCCCTTGGCATCACAGCATCCCCAGCTCCCGTCCCATTTGCCCACCTCCAGAATTTCGTCATTGCTCGTTGTGCCTCTAGCTCAGAGGAACCAGACACATGTCTGTTTTTGGTAAATAACTATGTGAAATTTCCCTACCCTTGTTGAGAATCTTAAGGAGGAGACCCAGATATGTCCTCCTCTGTGAATTGCTCCCCCAGCCCTAAAACAGTGTGGGCTCTAGGTCTTCAACCAGGAACAGCAATAATAGTTAAAATGCATGGACCACTTAACAAAGGTGCTGTATATGATTGTCTCATTGACTCTTTACAACTACTTTATGACAGAGGGGCTTTTACTACCCCCGTTGTACAGAAGAGGCCAAGGGTCAGAGAGATTGAAGGACTGGCTCACAATTATGTTGATATAGGTCATAGAGGCAGAGCTGGATTTTAGATCCAGGCAAGTTTGCCTGTTGAACATTGTGCAGTCTGCTAAGACACGAGACAGAATGACCTGAGGTCTGGGGGTCCTAGGGAAGGCACATTGTGTACACATAAACACAACTACCTTCCAGGGAATCATCTGGGTCCAATTGTGCAGGTATTCAATGGTCCCCTGCTGTGCCTCAGCTCCAGGCCAGACTTTTCTGATCTGGGCAGGAAACTAGAAGTTCCATCCCCACCCGTCATCTGCAGCCCCAGCTGGGCTCACCCCAAGGGGCCTGAGGCTACACAAATTCCTTGGACAAGTTTCAGTGTTCAGTGATGCTTCCCAGTCATGGGAGGCCCACCTTCCCCACCACACCACTGCACAGATATAGAACATGCACATTTCCCTAGGGTCGACCTCCATTCTTCCAAAACCACTCTCTCCTTTCTCCAGAGTAGAACAAGGTCCTTCACTGAGCCCAGCCCTTGGGGCTATTCTGTCACATCCCCTGGCAATACTGTGTCCCTCAGCCCTGTGGTCCTGACAGTACTTGGGTGGGGAAGGGACTAGACAAGCCTTCTCTCTTTCTAAGATGCTTCTGGTTACCCTGCAAGGGACAACATCAGGATAGGGCTGAAGGGATAGGCTCACTGCTGGAGAAGGGCAGCAGATGCTGGGCATTGAGTCACATACCGAGCGCTTACTCTGGGCAGACTCTGTCAGGTGCTTTCCATGCATTGTTTCCCCAAATCCTCTCAGCAGCCCTTAAATCCCTCTTTTACAGAGGAGGACACGTATTGTCCATGCAACTGCACGACAGCTGGGATGCAAGTCCTTGACTTTCTGTCCCTAATTTTAATCACTATATTATTCTTATCAAGAACTAAAAACCCGGGCAGTCAGACAGGGAAGTGGGATATCAGGGGGTTCCTTCCCATGTGATCCAGCGCCAGTGGGAGGTGGAAGGGCAGGAAAGGTGAAGGCTCTCTGAAGTTGGGAAGGCCTGTCTCACCTGAGGAAGATCTTTAGACGTGGAGATAACCCGAGAGACAGCTTCCTGGTCATGAGGAGCTGGTTCACGAGAAAATAGATGGAGGGGATAAGGTTTCCTAACCTAATCTTGCAGGTCCTGAAGGGGATCTGGAAAACCAGGGATGGGGGGCAGAAGAGGCTTGGCATTGGAGAGGCAGTAGAGGTTTGTGGGTAAAGTCCTTCCAGACAGACCTGGGTTCAGATCTTGGCTCTTTCACTTTGGGGAAGTTACTTTACCTTTCCAAATCTATTTCCTCATCTGCAAGATAGGGATGTTAAAACAGGGTTGAGGTGAGGATGAAAAACAATCATGTTTGTAGTATAGTGTCTGGCGCCTAGTAAATGCTCAATAAGTACCGTCTGTTGTTAACAATTATTGTATAATACAGTAGTCCCCCCTTATCCACACTTGTGCTTTACATGGTTTCAATTACCCACAATCAACCACAGTTTGAAAATATTAAATGGAAAATTCCAGAAGTAAACAATTCATAAGTTTTAAATTGTGTGCCATTCTGAGTAGTGTGATGAAATCTTGAACCATCCCAATCCATCCCACCTGGGATATGAATCATCACTTTGTCCAGCATATCCACATTGTATATGCTACCCATTTGCTTAGATACTCAGTAGCCATCCCTTTTATCATATCAGTTATGAGGTATTTTGAGAGAGACTACATTCACATAACTTTTATTGCAGTATATTGTTACAGTTGTTCTGTTATTGTTGTTAATCTTAGTGTGTCTAATTTATAAGTAAAACTTTATCACAGATGTGTACACATAGGAAAAAATAGTATGTATAAGGTTTGGTACTATCCACGGTCTCAGGCATCAACTGGGGGTCTTGGAACATACTCCCGTGGATAATGGGGGGATTACTGTTCTGTTTGGGCCAGTACTTATGGGCAGAGCATGAACTGATGACTCTGACTAAATAGATGAAATGCTGAGCACTGCAACAGGGGTTTTCTAGGAAGGTTGGAGTAGAGAGGCTCAGGCCAAGAAATCGTGCAGTTCCGTGGCCAGGAGGTGGGAAATGTGTGAGTCGTTTTCATAGAGCTACAGATTTAAGGAGAATTAGAAATTTATGTGAATTCCTAGGCCATAGATTTCCAAAGAGTTCATTAAAAGAAGGAGAGATGCAAAAGGGCATATCTCAGGTATTTTTGCAAGGCTCCCAGGGGTCAGGTGTTGGTCTGCAGTGTGGGCCAAGGAGACTAGAGGTCCTTGGAATCTTAAGCCCTAAGGAAGTGGGGTTGAAACATCATCAAATGCAGAGGGATCCAGATCAGGACTCACTTGAAATCCAGATGCCTAGAATTCTGAGGCTCTTATACACATGCCCATTCCTAGCCTCTCTGTTTCCTGGGCCAGGAGTTGGCTTGTGCCTTTAAAATCTATATGGAGACGTAGTTCCATAGTGTAGCGGTTAGCACGTTTGCTTTACATGCAGAAGGTCCTGGGTTCACGCCCCAGTGGAAGCACAGTCCATGGTTTACAGCCATGCCACCCTGAACAAGCCCGATGTCTAATCTTGGAAGCTAAGCAGGGTCAAGCCTGGTTAGTACTTGGATGGGAGACCACCTAGGAAGACCAGGTGCTGTACACATAAATAATAATAATAATAATCTATGTGGGTATTTTAAAGGAAGGTGCCATGGTAAGAGATATCATACCTGTGAGGCTAGGTATAGCACTTACCTTGTGCTCTATTTTGTGCTATGGTTTTACTTAATTCATAGCAGCCATGTTAGGCAGGACTGATTTTGAGCCCCACATTATAGACAGAGAAAGTAGAGCTCAGTGAATTGATCACATTTGCCCAGAGTCACATCACATGGTCAGTAAGTGGGAGAGGAGGGACCTAAACCATATCTCTGCCTTTTCTTTTTCGTCGCCTGCCCCTCTGGAGTCCTAGCTCTGTCGGTTAGAGCCAGCACCTTTGACCCTTTCCAGAACCTCACCAATAGCTCATCTCTCAGAACAACTTCTTCGTTAGGTGTTTGCAAATTGTCACCTTGGCGACAGGTATCAGCTCAGTTGCTCAAGAGTGAAGGCAGAGTTGGCCCAGTCCTTAATCACTGTCTTTTCTCAAGCATTGATTGGTATTCTTTGTCCCTTTCCTTTGCCCTGTCAGCATAACCCCCCATTCTCTACTCCATTGAACTGGTCATGAGAGAGGTAACAAGTTTTTCAAGGAAGACAGACCTGTAACAGTTCCTCCCAAGACTTCCTTTATGTAATCAGCCTGGGACCTTATTCTTGGGGAGCTCCCATCTGGATCAAGAGGGGGAACCTGGCTCATCTCCACAGGACAGAATCAGGCCCTCAGACCATGGGATTAGAAGGAAATGTCACTAGATCACTGTGGCATGGAGTAGCCAGGGTAGGCCTCCTAGAGGCGGGCAGGTTTAGGCAGTTATAAAAGACCTAGAATTTGAATAGGAGGAAGGGGGCTAAAGCCTTGAATCTCAGCTTGAGTGTGGAAGCTTGGATGAATGTGGCATGGAGAGAGCCCCGCAGAAGATGGGAATATCCTGAGCCTAGTCTTTATCTGGGGGCGGGGGGGGGGCGGGGTAGAGTACCCTGTAAATGATGGTGATGTCGGACAAAAACTTGAGTCTGTGGGTACTGGTTACCACTGTAAGCTCCTGGTTAGGAACATGACATCTTGGTGTGCTTTGGGAATATAAATCCATCCGGGTTTATGGGACAGGTTGGAGTGGGGAGAATATAGAGGCAGAGAGACCAGTTAAAAAAAATAGCGACTATTTATTAAATATGTTCTATATGCCAAGCCACTTTCCATTCTCTATTAGCTACTTGACTCTTAAAGCGACACTGTGAATTGGGTACTGTAATTATCTCCAAAGTTTTTCAGGTGAGGAGATCAGTGCTAGGTGAGGTTCAGGGTGACTTGCCCAAGGTTCAGCTAATAAGTTGGGAGATCCTGACTATCTGATTGCAGAGCCCAAGCTGCCAACCATCTATTCTGCTGTCTTCCCTAATCAGGAATGAGGCTGTTTTGCTAGAGGAAGCGGGTAGAGGCCATGAAGATAATGGGCAGGGGTACAACAAGAAGAGTAGATCTGGAGACAGCAGAGGAAGCTCACATTCCAGAGTAGCAAGTTTAGTTGTTGGGAGTCGAAGCATGTTTTTGAGAGTAGGAGCGATGGAACCAGGAAAAATTACTCTGGAAGCAGTGTTTGATCTCACCTGTTATGAGGGTCAAAGTTGGGAATCATGAAAGAAGGGAGAGCGGATTGGAGCTGAGGGAACAGGCTATCGGCACCTCTCCTGGGTTTATAGGAGTCTGCCACCTTGGCTCCCCTGACATTCCCTCTCATCCCCTCTGTAGCTATTGTCAGCCAGTGGCAGCAGGAGTCCAAAGAGAAGGTGGTATCCCTCCTGCTGTCCCACCTGCCCCTGCTTCAGCCACGAAACACAGAGGCCAAGTCGGAGTACATGAGGCTGCTGCAGAAAGTGCTGGCCTACTCGATTGAGAGCAACGCCTTCATAGAGGAAAGCCGCCAGCTGCTCTCTTACGCCCTCATCCACCCTGCCACCACACTGGAGGACCGCAACTCGCTGGCCCTCTGGCTGAGTCACCTGGAAGAGCGGCTGGCTAGCGGCTTCTGCACCCGGTCCGAGCGCACTTACCCCTCACGCCAGGGCTCAGATGAATGGGGAGGCCCTGCAGAGCTGGGTCCTGGGGAGGCAGGGTCAGGCTGGCAGGACAAGCCACCCCGGGAAAATGGACATGTGCCCTTCCACCCACCCAGCTCGGTGCCACCAGCCATCAACAGTATTGGGAGCAACGCCAATGCAGGTGAGAGGAAAGGGGGGTGTCCCCGGAGGCCATGCCCACTTAAAAAGGGTCAGACTAGGCTCCTCTCTGGCCTACGCAAGTCACTTAACCTCTGGGCCTCAGCTTTATGAGGCAGTGCAGAGGTTCTGAATTGGCATTCCCAGAGCCATATCGGACCCACAGCCATGTTTTATTGTCAAACTCAACAAAACTTCGATTTTTTTGTTGTGTTTTTAAATAAATTTGATGATATAAGGAATCAGGAATTTCCCCCCTAAAAATCCACATTTCAGCTTTTTTTTGAAAAGTCAAAAGATCTGGCAGCTGTATTCCAACAGTAAGATGAAGTTTAATCCTGGTCACCCCTTTAGACCCTACACGTATTTCCCAGTCAGCCTCTGCCCCCACCACCCTGCCATTGGACATGTCTGATACCTGCCTGGCCTCTGAAGGCATTGAATTAATGACCACAATCTGAGGTCCCTTCCAGCTCAGACATTTCTGGATTTTTCTGTCTAGCCTCCGCTTTAAAGGGCTGTGTGTGAGAAATCTGTGTGTGTAAGCCTGTGTATATTAGATGTAACTCATGCTGAAAGGTGTTGGTAATAGTAACGTTGTGCATAGAGTGTGCCGGATACTCTTGTATAAGCACTTTTCACACTCCTCATCACAACCATATCATTATTAGCCCCATTCTACTGATGAGGACACTGAGACTCAAAGAAGTGAAGTCATGTTTTCAAGGTCACACATGGAACAAGTGGTGGAACTGGCCAGGGTTCAGACCCAGGCATTCTGCTACTAGAACCTGCCTCTGACCACTACACCAGCCTCCAACTAAGTGGTTTTGAAAGGGCTGTCTTAGTAAGCACCTTAGGAGCTGGGGTGAGCAGGAGGAGCTGGTATTTCAATGAGTTTTTGAAATATTAGTTGACACTCAATATATTTTAGCTAGATTTATCATCACTATATATTCTCAACTCATACCATTAGTTTGGAGTATATGGTAATAATGATAAATCTAGCTAAAATATATTGAGCATTTTATCTTGCCAAAAACTGTTCCTGAGAACTTTGTACCTATAAATTCATTGACTGAGTCACAGAAATGTCACTTGTCCAAAGTGGCGTAGCTAGAATTTAAATCCAGGCAGACTGGCTCCACAGCTCATACTCTTAACTACTATGCGATACAGCCTCCGCCTACAAGTGTCCCTCCCAAAGATGCCTGGACCTCATCAAGGGGCAGATACTTACACATTCCTTCCTCTCCACGATGGGGACAGCAGCTACTGCAGAACCAAGCTGCAGCACTGTTGGATAGGGAATTTGAACTAGAAGAGAGAAGGGAATTGGGCATTCCAAATGGAAGGCACAGCATGAATTGAAAGCATAGGGATGGCACATTGGAGGGGACAACATACAGACAGATCCGGCAGGGCTGGAGAGGTACAAGGATTTAAATGAGTTATAGCAGTAGCAAGCATACGTGTTTACCCTGTGCCAAGGACTTCACATGGAAATAGAGGCAGGGGACAAATGAGGTCATGCAGCTAATAGATGGCAGAACCAGGATTTAAACTCAGGTGTGTCTTGACTCCCAGATCTCAGTATGTTGGGGCCACATCTGAAGAATAAGATGAATCTTTTCAATTTCAAGCAGTTGCAGGAAACAGGAAACCATTAAAATATTTTTGAGTGGGGAGCAAGGATTGGCCTAAAAGGGCAGACAGGGTGGGTTTGGGGTGCTGCCAAGGACAGACCAGGGTTTCTTGGAGAGTGCGAGGCCCTGGATCTCTGGCGGGCATTCCTGTTTTTATAGTTCTCATGCTGTGGTTGGCCTCCACCCATGTGGGGCCAAGCAGGGCTCCTCAGGAACTTCAGGATCATTCTAATCAGGGTAATTTTCTAGCCTCTCAGCCTTGCTTGCCTCCTTAGCTGAGAAGGGAGGAAGGAGGAGACTAGAGGCACCAAGACAGGCATAAAAGGGCCCGTATTGAGGGTTACCCTGCCTCCCAGGGCCCAGAGTGTGCCATCATCTTCTGGGAGCAGAGGCTTGAAAGGAGCCCTGAGCAGAGGACCCCTCAGTTCACAGGCAGGGGCAGAGGCTGGCCTTAGGGGGCAGATCACTGTACTATCCTTTCCCTCAGGTGACTTCCTGGCTAGGAGCATAGATATTGTCACAGATGAGGGGCAGTACTTTGGGATCTGTACCAGGCTGGTCCTCCTCACTGGGCTGATGTCAGTGGATCACCACCAGAATCCCAGCCTCTCCATCAAAAACAAAGCTGGTTGTCTTCTGCCTCTGCTTCCCAACTCTCTCTGGGAACTGGGGCAGAGGGCTTCAGTTCCGTGGGCCTCAATGGTCTCAACTAGCTAGGCTGAGGCTTTTGGTTTTGTTTCCCTTTTCTTTGATTTAGGGTGCTCTGGATTCCCTATGTTAAGCTCAGAGGCCCTGTTAGCACCCTTAGGATCACAGGTGTCCTCCTTTTGGCCTTCAGGAAACTTTGAGGGCTCCTGTGCATCATGCTCTGCTCCTGATCCTGGGGATGCAGAAATGATTAGGCAGGCTTGCCATCCCACATGAGCCAGAGTCCAGTGTGAGAAGCAGGCTAGTGAAAAGGGCAGTAAGTGCTGGGCTTGAGATGGCAGCAGTGCAGGGGCCCAGGGAATGCAGAGGAAGGAGTGAAGGCTGAAGTGGGTGGCAAATAAGGGCAGAAGAGCTGTGAGCTAGGCAGAGGAAATAGCATCTACGAAGGTCTGGGAGCTGTGAGAAACTCCCCTGTCCTGAGAATGGCTAAAAATCAAGTCAGAGCCTTCCTCCTACCTCAGCAAATAGGACAGATGGAGTGAAAAGTCCTGTGGAAGAGGGCCTGGATTCACCCTGATTTGGGCTCAGTCCAGGAAAAATCTATGGGAGGTGGTGAAGCTCAAAGACAGGGATGTTAAGGAAGCAGTTTATGTGTTTCACTCATTCCTTTACAAGTACTTCTGAAGAAGAGCCTCTGCTCCAGGCCCCATTGTACTTGCTGGGGATACGATGACGTCTAGGACAGGCAGGTCACTTCTGTCACAGATCTATTGCAGCAGGGGCATATAGTTAATAAGCAAGTAAATAACTAGATAAGATCATTTCAAGTTGAGGTAAGCATTGTAAGATAGATAGGACAGTAATGTGATAGAGTAACCAAGATTGGCAGGGACAGCTATTTCAGATTGAGGTGTCAGGGAAGGCCTTGGAAGAGGTGATGCTTGCTGAGATGAGACCTTGAGGGAGCCAGCTGCCAAGATCAGAACAAGTGCAAAAGTCCCGAGGCTGGAACAAGCTTGAGTAAATGGAAATGGGGGCAAAGGCACGAAAGGATTGAACAAGAGGGCAAGTTGTAAGCGATAAGAGGTGTGAGGTGAGCAGGGCCCAGGTCCTGCAGCACCTTGTAAGAGTTTGTATTTTCTTAGCTTGAAGGGAAGCCACAGGTAGGATTTAAGCAGAGATTGACTTGGTCAGATTTGCATTTTTAGAAGGATCAGTATGGCTGCTGTGAAGTGAATGGAGGATAAGAGGCAAGGAAGCAGTGAGGAGGCCGTTGCAGTCATTCCCGCTAGGGAGTTACTCAGACCCGTGCTGCCAGCCGAGGAAGTGGAGAGGTCCAGAGAAGTGGCTGACGGCTTGCTGATGGGTTGGGCATGGGGAGTGGGGGAGCAAGGGAATGAGCAGTATCTGGTAGGTGGTTCCCCTCAGACACTACGGTCCCTTCTCCTTGTCAGCTTCTGGGGCCATCCATGGCACTGGCTGGGGAGCATAGTCTCCTGTGGTCAGATCCCCAAGCTTGACATCTTGCCTCTCTTCCCCTCTGGCCAGGTCTCCCTTGCCAAATCCACCCCAGCCCGCTGAAGCGCTCCATGTCGCTCATTCCCACGAGCCCCCAGGCTCCTGGTGAGTGGCCGAGTCCGGAGGAGCTCGGGGCCCGAGCTGCTTTCACCACACCCGACCACGCACCCCTCTCGCCCCAGAGCAGCGTGGCCTCCTCTGGCAGTGAACAGACGGAGGAGCAGGGCTCCAGCCGGAACACTTTCCAGGAGGATGGCAGTGGCATGAAAGGTACGACAGGGGAGGGCAGCACTAAGACCCTCCTCCAGAGGCTTCTGCAGATCTTAGAAGACAGGGAGCTTGCAGCTGCTACTCAGCCTGACCCGTCTCCCCTCACTCCTCCACCCCCACCTCCCGTTAACCCCTTTCCCAGAGAAGGGGACAAGTCTAAGGGGAGTAGATAGCCCCCACCCTCAGACACTCCAGTCGGACAAGAAAGCAAGGACACCTAGGTAACTGGTGGAACAAACTGCCAACCTTATGCCCTCCCTCCTTCTCCACAGATGTGCCCTCTTGGCTCAAGAGCCTCCGTTTGCACAAGTATGCAGCCCTCTTCTCACAGATGAGCTATGAGGAGATGATGACACTGACTGAGCAGCACCTGGAGTCTCAGGTAAAGCTAACGGGACCATCGGGGCAGGATTGGGGGCGGCACCATTTTGACACTACCCTTGCAGCCTGAGCTGCCTCCATGCCTTTGGGCCTTGTTAGGAAACCCCAGTACCTCAGCCTCCCATTTCTAGTTTCTTGTCCCCTTTTGCCCTACCACAGAATGTCACCAAAGGTGCCCGCCACAAGATAGCCCTGAGCATCCAGAAGTTGCGTGAGAGGCAGAGCGTCCTTAAATCCCTGGAGAAGGTGAGCACCTGGTATCTCCATCTTTAAGGTCAGCTGGCTGCCTACGGTACTAGTAAATTGAAGGTTCTGGGTCATCCTTGCTACCCATGCGACCTCCCCTTGGGACCGCCCCAGCCCTAAGGAGCCAGGCTCTGGGAACCAAGTGCAAGTCAGATCACAGGGCTCACTTGCCTGTGGCTAAGAAACCCCTCTCCCTGTCTGTCCTGGTGTGTGTCTCCAGACTCTGTTGACTCAGCCTCTTCTCTCCTCTTGCTTTTCCATTTCTGACTGGCCTTTCCAATAGGGCAGAGTGTCTCCCTGTGAGCACAATCTCTTTTCCCATTGGTTGGTTTCTTACCTGCTCATTCTCCTTCTACATCTGCCTCAATTTGCTTCCTTTTTCTCTTCTCCCACCACTTGCCTTCTGGTTTTTCCCTGCTCTCTGCATCATAGTCCAGATCCCTGGGTCTGAATCTGGTTCCATCCTTGGCGAGACCCTAAGGCCCTAGCATGAGACCACCTTCTCCTGAGCTCCATGGGGCTCCACCTTGAAGGAGGAAAGAGGGAATGTGTGTATTCAAATGTGTGTGTGTAAACATATGTGGATTCGTAGTACCTTTACCTGCCTTCTCTGTGCTGGAACCCGGGGTCCCACTAGCCCTCTCCAAGCCCTGTCTGACTTCATTTATGTAGTCCTTCTACATAAATGTGGGTTTGGCATGTGAACCCAGCTGTGTCCTTCCCACCCAGGACGTGCTGGAAGGAGGGAATCTGCGAAACGCTCTGCAAGAGCTGCAGCAGATCATCATCACCCCCATCAAGGCCTACAGTGTCCTCCAGGCCACTGTGGCTGCCGCCGCCGCCGCTGCCCCTACTGCCAAGGATGGGGGCCGAGGGGAGTCACTGCTGCCAGGTGCTGAGCCTCCCCTGGCTCACACCAGCACAGACAAGGGCACTGATGCCAAGGACCCTTCAGCTGCAGAGAGCTACCCACCTCCACCAGCTCCGGCTCCCACTGATGGCAGTGAGCCAGCCCCAGCTCCCATCGCCGACGGAGACATCCCCAGCCAGTTTACACGGGTGATGGGCAAAGGTGAGACCACCTAGGGCCCAGCAGGAAGTTCTGGGGTAAGGAACAAAGTGAACCTAGGCATTAGGAATCAAATTCAAGTTCAGTGGTGGAAGCAGAGCTTTTTAAAGTATCCTTGGGACTAGAACACCATACAGAGTGACTGAGATTGAGGTGGCAAGGGCCATGCCCTTAGGTGTGTCCAGGCTGGTAATGGGAGACGGCTCTTACCCTGAAAGTGTCTTCAGCCTGAGAAGACAGGACTTAAGTCAGCAGAAACTGCATACCAGTGCCGGGTGAAAAGATAAGGAGAATCCATTGGTGGTCTCAGAGGGGACTGAAGTCCACAGGATGGGTGTGGTGAAGCTCTGAAAACACTCAGCTTTCTCCTAAGGCAACGTGGCATCACAGAATTTATACTTGGGTCTAGATCCTTTTAGCTCTGACCTGGGCCAGGTGACTAAACCTCTCTGAGCCTCAGGTTCCTCAGGCTAAAAACAGCCACGTTGATGACATTATTTTAAAAGTTAAAAGGAGAAAAGATATTATCGACTTCATATTTGTCTTATGCCAAGCACTGTGGTGGGCATTTTATATATCTTCACAATAAGCCATGGTTGGCACGTAGCTAGTACTCATCCAGCCTGAGTTTCCTGTCCCTCCTCCTGTGGCAGATAGCATCTTGGGGGCTAACCTCCGTCCTTTCCCATGTTCCTCAGTGTGCACCCAGCTGCTGGTGTCCCGACCAGACGAGGAAAACATCACTAGTTACCTCCAGCTCATCGAAAAGTGCCTGACTCATGAGGTGAGACCTCTAGAGCTCCGAAGAAGGGAAAAGTGGCCCCATCACTCTCAGAATCAGAACCAGTGTTCCTTATGTGGCCAACAGGGCCCTGCCTGGCTCCTGCCTGCCTCTCCAGCCTTCATCTCACCAGTTTGGGGTTCATTGGATGCCCTGAGCTCTCCTTCTTGGAGTCTTTGTACAATGTTCCTTCTCTTATAAACAAGTCCCCCCGACTCCCGCCACTGGCCCCTCATACAAGATCAGGTTTCTCATGCCTCCTGTACTTCTCCCTCACTGCGTTCATCAGTTATGATTGCATGTGTACCTTCTCCCCAACTAAACTGTAAGCTCCATGTGCACAGGTCACCTCTGTGTCCCAGCATGGCCTGGCACAGGGCAGGCACTCAATCAATATTTGAGCAAATAAACGGAAGGCAGATCTGAAAGAAGCACCCCCTCTCCCTGCTTCACTTCCCTAATTCTAGGCTTTCACGGAGACACAGAAAAAACGGCTGCTGTCCTGGAAACAGCAAGTGCTGAAGCTCCTCCGGACCTTCCCGCGCAAAGCTGCTCTGGAGATGCAGAACTACCGGCAGCAGAAAGGGTGGGTGGGCCGCCAGGGCACGCGGGCCGTCCCTCCTCTGCTGGTTGACAGCGAGTACTTAGAGGGGTGATTGCATTCTGGGCTGGGAATCCAGTGGTACTCATTCAATCACTGGGGGACTTACACACATCAGTGAGTGAAGACTTCCCAGCAAATCAGGGTGTTCTTACCACTGGAATACGGTCCTGAGCTGGAAAAACATTTCATGTCCTGATAGCAGGCCCCTTGCTTGTCCTTTGTTCTCCTAACCTGTGTGCAGAGGGTTCTGAAGGCCTTTCTCACCCCAAACAAATAACAAATATTACACCTGAGTATTAAAGTTGGAACTGCTTTATGTGGGTGTGGGGGACATTCCCCATCTCCAACCTTGAGAGATGTGTAATGCAGGGACTTAGGGAATCCTTGCTCAGAGCGGGCCTGTGTTCTGTGTTGCCCATTGGGGTTGTGGGGGGAGGTGAGGAAGGGGTAGACACATGGGCCCCATCCACCTAAACTGACACACTGCCTTCTCTCTCCCAGCTGGGCGTTTGGCTCCAACTCGCTCCCCATAGCTGGCTCTGTGGGGATGGGCGTGGCCCGGCGGACCCAGCGGCAGTTCCCATTGCCTCCCCGGGCCCTCCCTCCCGGCAGGATGGGGCTTCTGAGCCCCTCAGGCATTGGGGGCATCTCCCCCCGACATGCCCTCACCAGCCCCAGCCTGGGGGGTCAGGGCCGACAGGTGCGTGGCTAGAAGCAGAGAGCCTGGCACTCCTGGGGTTGGGGCGGTGGTGCCTGGGATGTCTGTGTCCGTATCATTGCATCTGGGCCTGACTTGGGTGGGGCTCCTTCGCCAGCTCCACCACTCCTGGGCCTCTTCCCTGCTCACCCGCTTTCTCTCTTCCCATGCGCTTTGCAGAACTTGTGGTTCGCCAACCCTGGAGGCAGCAACAGCATGCCCAGCCAGAGCCGCAGCTCTGTGCAGCGCACCCACTCGCTCCCAGTCCACTCGTCGCCCCAGGCCATTCTCATGTTCCCTCCAGGTAAGGTACCCCAATTATCAGGACTCTGCCTCCGCAACACCCTTAGCTGGCCTTTCTCTTCTTTTCTGGAGCTCATATGCTCCAGCACCTCTCCCCATACTTCCCATCACTCTGCACCCATCTTCCTGCAGAGCAGCTTTTCTGGTACTCTTCCCCACCCCCATTTCAGTCTTTTCTCTCAGGTGCTGCCTTCCTTTATCTACTCTCCTGCGTGTCCACCTCTCTCCCTTCCTATATCATAATCTTAGTATCTATGTTGGTCTCTGTCACCATCTCATTGGCAGGAGTTGAGGAGATCAGAGAGTCAAAGCATTTGAATGGAGGGGAGTCCTGCCTATCAGTCCACTGACACTCTTTCAGAAGCCAGGTGACCAGACAGGAACCATTAGACTTCAGTTCTTAGATCAGGTTTTATACTAGAGGGTGTTTGAAGTAGGAGGACTGTTTTCCTTCTGCTCACAGGACCAGCCTAGAAATGGGAAATCAGAATGAGGGCCAATGGGCAGAAGGAAGAGGGTACAAAAGCACTAGCCCTACCTTGCTGAGTGACTAGGGATGATGTCCTCTGCCCTGTGCCAGGCCCCCACTGCTAGGCACCAAGGCTGCAGAGGCAGATAAGACTGATCTAGAATGAGCTGCCTCTGGAGAAATCTTAGATATGCAGGTGACCCTAAGCTCTCCGTGTCATAAACTGCCAAATCAGTAGGGATTCTTAATTTATGAGATTATATAGACTGCCACCTGTTGAAGGCAGGAGATTGTCATGTTCATCCTAGTACAGGGCTTGGCATGTGGCAGGCATCTGTAAATGATGTTAAAAGACTGGGTGGACAAACTGCGGGAGCAAAAAAGAACAGTTCTTTTGACCAGAATGCTGTGTGCTGGGCTGTCAGGCAGCTTTCCTGCACCGTCAGATCAAACCCTCCCCAACTGCAGTGTGAGGGCACTGATGTGTTCTCATCTGATCAGTCACCATTCTGAGACTCAAAGAGGTGACTTGCCCAAGGTTAAACATTTTTTTGTTAAGAACAGACAGGTGGTCTGACATGGCCTGAGCTCAGGGTTCAGAGGGGATGAACCCTGATGAGAGGCGAAGCTGAATGTGGGAGTGGGGTCTTCTCAACCGAATAAAAAGCTCAGATTTATTACTGACAGGAGTCAGGAGCCCAGGAAAGGTTTTAAGCAGTGCGGGGTGGGTTTAAGTCTGCCCAAAGAGGTGGGCTGTTTCCCAGACTCCAGAACAGGAGGCTCTTTTGAGAGTCAGTGTGAAGATAAGCCCTGTGGCTGCCATCCTGACTCGCCCTGTCTGCCTGGCCTGCACAGATAGAATTTTGCCTGTAGGAGCAAGTCCAAGTGGGGAAGGAAGAGTTCTACTTAAGCTTCGGTAGCACGTACAGAGCAGGTCATCAGGAAGCACGTGGCTGCCTGGCTCCCACAGCTGATGCCCAGACTGTGCTCAGTGCAACGTGTAGTGTGTCCAAAATAGTCGGCTTCTGTGTGGCCTCCAGGAAGCCCCCTCAGCTTCACATCACTCTGTCTCCAGATCAGGCTTTCTCTGTGTTGCCAAGCCTCTCCCTTTGCCATTGCTGCCTCTGCCTGCTTTGTGACACACCCAGGCCTGTCTCTGTCTTTCATCTCTGCCCAGTCACACCTTCTATCCGAGTGTGTGCATGTCTCATGCTCTCTTTTAGTCTCTCCCTCTCCCTCCCTCCTTCCTCATCCCTCTCATCCTCTTACCCATGCCATCCCATCTGGTTCTCTGTCTTCCTGGCTCTACTGTTCACCCCAGTCCAGTCTTGCTCACCACCTCCACTCTCCTCTCTCCCACCCAGACTGCCCGGTCCCTGGGCCTGACCTGGAGATCAATCCCAATCTGGAGTCTCTGTGTCTGAGCATGACAGAACACGCCTTGGGTGGTGAGCATTTTCTCTTTCCCTGACCCAGCTCCCACCTACCCAGCAGCACCTACACCTCTGAACTGAGCAACTCAGAGTCACCCTAGGGGGTCCGTAGGGGAGGCCGGACTCCATCCAGGGAGAGCCTGACTGGGATGACAGGCTACCTGAGTGCCTTCTCCCAAGCCTCCTGCCAGCTCCTGATCTTCCTCCCTTCCTCCCTTTCTTGCCACAGATGGGACAGACAAAACCTCCACCATCTGACAGGACCCACAGCCCAGCGCATCCATAGGCTCCCCGGGCAGCGGGCGGGGGCCAACCCCCAACGGGCTTCTCCATGACAGCGAGAGGGTGGGCTGGCTCAGCTATACATTCTAATATTTTTCTACTCTCTCACTCTTTTAACTTTTGTTTAACATTGGAACATGCCTTGCTCACCCCCAGGCCCGTTGAGGGATCTCTGCTGAGGCCGGGGAGGTAGGGGGCAGCCAGAATAAAGAGGGCAGGGACTGGCCAGCCTGCCTGCCCTCTCCTTCCCTCCATCTCCCTTCCTGTCCCGTCCTACCCCTGCCTCCTCCAGACAGCCCGCCACTTGCCCCTCCCAAGGGAGCAGCCTCCCCCAGAGACTTACTGACCCATGATTCTGTGGGGCCTGCTCAGAAACATCTGACATTTAGGAAGAGACAAGCAGGATGGAAAACCTGCCCTCCTGAATGTCATTTGAGAGGCGCTAAGGAGAAGGCAGCAGGTGAGGAGAAGAGCCTCTCCTCGCCACCTTCTCCTCCCCATCCCCATCATTCCCGAGGACAGGAGCCACCCTCCTCTCACTTGCCTCCTTTCGCCCTGTTTATCAGAGGTTCTCTACAATTAATTTCTTAGACCTATTTAAGATACATATTTATATAGTTCTTAACGGTTTTTCTCTCATCATTCCCTCTCATTTTTAGAATCCCCAGGCCTCTCTCTGAGCCAAGAAAGTGGCAGGGGAAGCCTGAATTTACGAGGGGAGAGGGGCAGAGCCCCCTCCTCCAAGCCCCCTAGCCCTTCCCTACTCCCCGCCCCCAGCCCTGGCTCCCCAGATGCAGAGATCGAAGGTGGGGAGCCAGGGGAGCCAGTGAGGTCAGGAAGTCTGTTGCCTTAACGTCCCTCCCTCCACCAACATACACCCTTCTCCACTCCCAGGTCTGGTTGCTGAAAGACTTGGGGGTGAGGAATAAGGGAAAGGGGGTGGTTTGGTTTTTGGTTTCTTTCCCCACCCTCTTTTCTTTCACCCTTCCCTCACCCCCCATTATGTCATGACCTCATTAAGTGAAACACTATAGCATAACCCAGAGACTTGTCCCAGCCCCAGAGTTATATAGACCCTCTGGTCCCTGTTCGTACTGCAGGGTTGTGCTGCGGCCGAGGTGGAGGGAAGGGATTTGAGGGTTCAGGTTGTGGGGCAGCCAGGGTCCCCTATTCCAACCCCCTTTTCTCCCTCAACGCCCCCACTGGGACATTCTCAAGCTTTTCACACCGAAAAGGAAAAAAAAATGTTATTTTTAGATACATTTTATGAATAACTTTTGTTATGAATATGGCTGGTAACCATTGTGTATGTTATTAAAGATACAAAATGTTGGGAAAAAACAAAAAACCAAAAAAAAAAAATTTTAAAACCACCACCCTCCCCGCACTCACCCCATTCCCCTGACCTTCTTGCCCCTGCCCTCCTGGTCTGGACCTCCCTCAGCTCTGAGCCCAGGGAGGGGGAGGAAGCCAGGGGGTGGTGTAGCCCTGGGGACCTACTCCAGGTCCCCACCTCCTCTCCCAGTGCCGGGCTGGGTGGGGTGTCAGGTTTATTTATGTACCTCTTGCACACTCATCAACCTATGCAAGTCCCCCACCCCGGCCCCTCCATGTTTCTGTGCCTTTGCTCATTCCCCTCAAACTCCCAGGGCTTCTCCAGTCCCCTCCCACTAGCCCCGGGAAGTGGGATAGACAGGGGCCACATCGTTTGGACTCAGCAGGGTGTCCCTCTTATAGGACCCTCACCTCCTCCCAGCCAGTCCTGTCTTGCTCATTATCCATCAGAGTGAGCTGGCTCTGCCTGGCACTGGTAGGTGGTGAGGGACACCCCCCGCCCCCCAACACAACGGGAGGCAAGAGCTTCTCCCTCTCCCCACCTGACAGCAGAGTGTGCAGGACGCAGGCGGCCCCACTCTGATGGGCAGGACCCTGGCCCTCTCCTGCTCCAGCCCCTCCCCAGCCCCGCCCCTTGCCATGATCTCACCCACCCTTCTATCCCCAGCCCCACTGGCAGAATCAGCTTTGAGTAACTGTACAGTTTTTCTCGCTGTTGAAGAAGACTTATTTGTTGGAGTTTCACTTGTTTAATGGTCTGGGCTTATTTTGGAAAAAAAAAAAAAAGGATTCTGACCTTTGTTATGCTATGTTTCATTCAAAAACCTAATGGGTCCTGTCTCTGGCCTTTGCTTCTATCTCTTCAGCTGAGGCCACTGAGCACCTGGGATGGGGGTGGGGTAAGGGATGGGGTGGGAGGGAGAGGTGTAGGCAGAACGAGACCATTAAGGCCCAGGGAGGGAAACAGAAAAGCGGCTTTATTAACAGCAAAGGTTTAGAAGACGGGCGTGAAAGGCTTAGAAACAGACCACTGGAAAAGTGCTTTCCTGCACATAATAATCATGTCTGCACCAGCCCTGAGGCCCTGGGACTCAGTCACTGTCACTGTCAGCTTCACTGGAATCGGAAGCTGCGGCTTCGCTGCCATCCTCCTGGGCCGAGTGCTCACTGCCACTGGGGAAGGGGCTGGCGCTGCGGCTGGGGCTGGGACTGCGGCTGGGGCTGGGGCTGGGGCTCCGCTGGCCGCCCCCATCACTGCCGCTCTCTGAATCATTGTCACTGCCGTGGGCCCGTCCTCTGTCCTCATCATCTGAGTCAGCGTCCTCTGAATCCGCATCACTGCCGAAGATCTCCTCTTTGTCCCGGGCGGCCCGGGCCTCATCCTCACTGCTCTCGTCCTCGCCGCTAACACTCTTGTCACTCGCCTCATCCCTGTCGCCCTCCTCCCGTTCACTCTCGCTTCCTGAGCGTTCATCCTCGCTGCCTTCTTTCTCACTGCTGCTGCCCTTCTCTCGCTCCTCATCTATGAAGGAATAGGAAGAAGTGAGACCCAGTTCCCCACCCTCCCAGGGCTCCCAGGGTTTGGTCTGTGTAGCTTTACCTGAGCCCCCAGCTTCTTTCTCTTCTGTCTCCATCTCTTCTTCCTCTTCCTCCTCGGGTTCGTGGTTCTCCAGCTGGGCCTTCCGTGCCTCCTGCAAGCAGCAGGGTTGAGGGGAAAGGGAGGGTATTCTCTCAGGCGTCTGTCCCCCTTACCCACCACCATACTTCCCATGGGTGCCTGGGCCACTGGAGCTTGTTACCTGGGCTTCTAATTCCTTCTCGTTCATGTCCCGGTGTTTGACCACAAGCAAGGCATTGGTACCTGACTGAACCCCAGCCTTGGCCCGGCGCTTACTCAGGCGGACCCTGCAGTGGGAAAGTTTGGGGGAGAATTGTGGAAGATGCAGTTAAAAAAACCCAGGGGTGGGGGATCTCGTCTGATTTGGTTCTTCCTCACCAATGCTCAGCCCAGAATAGGCTAGAATACAAATGGAATAAGGGAGAAAACTCTGGTGTGGGGCAGGGGAGGGGAAGGGAAGGATGACAGTTCCCAAGATACCAGATTGGTGCCCTATACTTTATATAAAGTGTGTGTAATAACATGTAGATTTTAATGTGAATTACTATCACTTAAAAACAGTTTCTAGATTTCTGGCTTTTAGAAAATGATTCTTAGCCCCACTGGGCCTTTCCGCCTCCCACAGCATGTCAGCAATAGGTTGGAGCCCTTTGCTGGACTGAGTTGGGGTGTCCCTCGCAGGTTGCCCAGAGCTCTGGGTTGCCTAGACCCCACTAGCCCACTGTGCTGCTTTTTACATTTCCTGCCTGGCTTACAGGGGTCAGAATTTGTAATCTCTGCTTTAAACAGAAATTCAAGATCATGCTTTTCCCCCCAAACCCTCATACGAAAGGTCCCAGCCAACAGTAAACTTTGAGCCATCAGAGAAATTTTGGGGGTCATACGTTTGAACATGGGTATCCAGAGTTCTGTTTAAAATACTCTAGTTTATGTGTAAATCCCCCGCCACACACACACTTTTGCTATGTTTACTTCCACATGAAGCCACTTAATATCAGGAATGTTAGCTATATACCCTACACAAAAGCTCTAAATATCTCCAGTGTTACATGATTTTCTCTCTGGGTTCTTGTGTTAGAACCAGGTCCAGCCCACATGCATAAGCAGGCTTCTGCTGCTCTTGCTTAATAAATGCATGTGACAAATCCTTAGGTACAGATGACCTCCAAGATGGCATACTAAGGTCTTGACCCTGAAGCAGAGGCCCAGGCTCATCTGAAATAGAAGTGGGCTGAGTACCTGGTTTCCAGCTCATTGTAGTAAACGCCATCACCCTCTCGGAAGATGAAAAAGTAGTTTTCCTCGTAGCCCTTGCTGGCCTTGTTCTTCACATTCCAGTTGTACTCCCGAGCGATCTTGTAGTCATACCTGAGGAGGAGGGGGACAGAGTTAGCCCCTTTACTTCCCTGAGAGAAAGGGAGACACACTTCTCAATCCCCAAAACCTAACCCCGACCCACGTACACATCATCTGGTGCATAGTCCATCTCCTCCTCCTGGTCTCGCTTTCGTTTCTTCAACGTTTCTTCCACAGGCAGGAAGTAGGCCACAAACTGGTTCCCTTCCTCATCCATCATGCCCCTGGTTAGGGGAATAGGAGGAGCAGTGATCAGTGAGGGTAAAGGGCAAAGGAGGAGCAGGTCAGGGTGGACAGCAGAGCCACTTACCTAATCATGGCCTGAGACATCATCTCCAATGCAGCTGCGCCACTTGTGTCCTTGGGGGCTGGGTCTGAGTCAAAGATTACCTGGGCGCATGGATTGATCCACATCTGGGGGATGGAGGGCACTGGCATTAAACTGAGACGGGCAGAGGTGGCAGGCTATCCCCCTCTGCCTCCTGTCCCAGATCTTACCTTAAAGTCTGGGAAAACAGGCATGACTTCTACTGGTGTCACTCGGGGCTTGCTGTAATGCTGGGAGATCTGGCGGGGGCAAAAACAAGGTGAGAAGGAGAACAAAGAGCTCTGGAGCCATCCTTTTGTCTACTCCCCCATCCCAGTCCCTCAATTACCGATTTCTGAGCATCCTCAAAAGTCTTCTCAATGGCTGTGATCTGGCTATCCCTGTCTTTGTATATTTCTTCTTCAGTGAACTGCTGTTTCACAGAAACCCCGATCCTAGGGATGACGAGAAAGGCTTTCAGGGGCCGCTGGACACACCTGAAGTTTCCACCTTCCCTCCCAACCCACCATGACTTACTTGACCTCAGGCTTTTCATTAGAGATGCCGTAACGGTTGAACTCAGTGGAGATGTACTCAGTCTTCCGCATCCATGGCACCACCTTCGCATGCTGCTGAGACCTGGGGTGGACGATCAGGCATTGCAGGACCCCACTGCCCTCCTCCCATTGGAGCCAGTCCCCCACTCAGCACCTCCTCACCTCTTGGAACTGGTGGGAGCCTGAATCTCCTCTTCCAGAAGCTTCTCATCAGCCGGATCTAGGAGTACTAGAGGAGAGCAAGAGGGCAAGAGGACCATGAGGGAGGCCCAGGTGTGGCCTTTGCTGACCTAAAGCAGGCAGGCCCTCCCTATCTCCCTACATACCATTGGGGTCAATGCGGTAAGTGTCAGGATTGATGAGGTCGATGGTGACCCCCAGGTCTGGCTCAGTCAGGAGGTCATGTTTATGCTGTTTTTCCAAGGAAGTTGCTTTGTACTGGACGAACCTGGGTGGGAACACATGCCCATGATGGTCTCCTGATTCCAGCTGTACCCCTCACATCCCTGCTTCACAGAGGTTCAGTTTCTCCAGGGAGAAACTCAAGGAGCCCCCTCACACACACACACACACACACCCCACTGCAGTTAGAAGGCTGGCTCCAGTGGAAAGAAACCTGGATGCTGCTCTCTCAGAAAATATTTATCAGGCACCTATGACTACAGTGTGTGCCAAGTACTGTTCTAGGTTCTGAGGAGAGAACAGTCAACAAGACAAACAGTCCTTGTCCTCAAGGAGTTCACACTCCAAGTGAGCTGTTTCCCATCCCTGATCTTAGTCTCACCTGTTCTGGTCAAAGGGGTAGGTGATGAACTTGGGATCGAAGGGGATGTCAGGGAGGCTATTGCAGTACTTGACTCGGCAGACCACTCCAGACCTGGGAACACAATGGCTCATTTAAAAAGCTATTGCAAAGGTCAACAGAAAAAAAGTTTTGAGCTACAATAAAAAGGAGATACACAACACAAGAGCTAAAAATAATAACAAAATATGGAGGGGAGTAAAAATGTCCTTATATATTAGTATTTAAATGTGTATCAGCTTAATATAGACTGCTATTGATATCCATAAACCTCCAAAAGAAAAAGAAAAGAAAGAAACCCCAACAAAATGCTAAAGAAAACCAGCTAACCACAAGAGAAGAACAGAGAACCATAAAAACAACCAAAAAACAATGAACAAAATGGCAGTAAGTACATTTCAATACTTACTTTAAATGCAAATGGATTAAATGCCCCAATAAAAATACACAGGGTAGCAGAATGGATTAAAAAGCATGACCCATCTATATGCTGCTTATAAAAGACTTCAAATCTAAAGACACAGACTGAAAGTAAAGCTTTGGAAAAAGACATTCTACACAAATAGAAATAAAAAGAAAGGTGGAGTAGCAATATTCATGTCAGATAAAATAGACTTTAAAAGGAAAAGTGTAAAAAGAAGCAAAAAAGGACATTACATAATTATAAAGGGGTAAGTCTAAGAAAGGAACATGGCAACCGTAATAGCTATGCACCTAACATAGGAGCACCTAAATATATAAAGCAAATATTAATAAACATAAAGGGAGAAATCCATAGTAATACAATAATACTAAGGAACTTTAATACCCCATTCACATCAATGGATAAGTTCATCTGGACAGAAAATTAATAGTGAAATAATACCCTTAAATGTCACATTAGACCAGATCGACTAAATGCTTATAGAACATTTCACCCAAAAGCTTCAGAATACACATTTTTTTTTTCAAGTACACATGGGACATTCTCCAGACTAGATAACATATTTGGCCACCAAACAAGCCTCAAGTTCAAGAAGACTGAAATATCAAGCATCTGTTCCAACTACATTGGCATAAAACTATAAACAAACTACCGGAGGAAAGCTGGAAAAAAATATATGTGAAGACTAAACATGCTACTAATAGAGGAACTCAAACAGGAAATTAGAAACTGTTTTGAAAGAAAAATGAAAATACAACTTTTCAAAATTTATGGGATGCAGCAAAAGCAGGTCTAAGAGGGAAGTTCATAACTAGCTATATAGTCCTACCTCAAGAAACAAGAAAAACCCCAAATAATCTAACTGTACACCTAAAGGAACTAGAAAAAGAACAAAAACAGAAGAAAATGGTTAAGATAAGAGTGTAAATAAGTAAAATAGAAATTTTAAAAACAACAAAAGATCAATAGAACTAAGCTGGTTCTTTGAAAAGATAAACAAAATTGACAAACCTTTAGCCAAACTCATCTAGAAAAAAAGCCCAAATAAAAATCAAATGAAAGTACAACCAACACTACAGAAATACAAAGAATCGTTAAAAAAAAAAAAAATTACATGTTGACAAATTCAACAATCTAGAAGAAATAGATAAATCTCTAGACGTATATAACCTTCCCAAGAATGAACCACAATAGAAAATCTAAACAGACCTATTACTAGCAATGAAACTGAAGCAGTAATCAAAACATTCCCAACAAAAGTCTAGGACCAGATGGCTTCACAGGTAAATTCCACCAAATATTCAAAGAAATAATACCTGTACCTCTTAAACTATTTCAAAAAATTGAAGAAGGAATGTTTCTGAACTCATTCTATGAAGCCTTGATACCAAAACCAGACAAATTACAAAAAAAAAAAAAAAAAATTACAAGCTAATATCCCCAATTAAGTGCAAAAATTTACAAAATATTAGCAAACTGGATTCAACAAAACATTAAAAGGATTATACACCAGAGATGCAAGGATGGTTCAACATCTGTAAATCAACATGACACATCACATAAACAAAACAAAGGATAAAAACCATATTATCATCTCAGTAGATGCAGAGAAAATATAAAATTCAACATCCTTTTATGAAAACTCAACAGTGGTTACAGAAGAAATATACCTCAACATAATAAAGGCTATATGTGACAGACTCATAGTTAATATCATACTCAATGGTGAAAAGCTGAAAGTTTTTCCTCTAAGATCAGGAACAAGAAAAGAATGCCCACTATCACCATTTCTATTCACCACAGTATCAGAAGTCTAGCCACATCAATCAGACTAAGTAAATGATATAATATAATATAATTGATATAATTAACAAAAAAATAAAACACATCCAAATAGAGAAAAGTAAAACATCATTTGCAGATGACATGATCTATATATAGAAAACCCAAAAGAATCTGCCGAAAAACATTTAGAACTAATAAATGAATTTAGTAAAGTTGCAGGATACAGATCAATATACAGAAATCTGTTGTATTTCTATACACCAATAATGGATGATTGAAAGGAGAAATTAAGAAAACAGTCCCATTTACAGTTGTATACAAAAGCATGAAATACTTAACCAAAGAAGTGAAAGACCTGTACTCAGAAAACTACAAAACATTAAAGAAATAAATTGAAGATGCAAATAAATGGAAGATACACCTTTCCAATGCACTGGAAGGATTAATATTGTTAAAATGTCCTTACAACCTGAAGCAATTTACAGATTCAGTGTGATCCCTATTAAAACACCATTCTTCTCAGAACTAGAACTTATCCTAAAACTCATACAGAACCACAAAAGACCCTGAATAGCCAAAGAAATTTTGAGAAAGAACAAAGTGGGAGGTAGCAAGCTCCCTGGTATCAAACTATATTATAAAGCCACAATAATCAAAACTGTGTGATACTGCATAGATCAATGGAATAGAACAGAAAGCCGAGAACTCGCTTCGACGGTCAGTCTATGACAAAGGAGGCAAGGCTATACAAATGGGTAAAGACAGTCTCTTTAACAAGTGGTGTTGGGAAAACTGAACAGATACACGCAAAATAAAAATACAACTGGACCACTTTCTTAAATCATATACAAAAATAAACTCAAAACGGATTAAAGGCTTAAATGTAAAACCTGAAACCATAAACTACTAGAAGAAAATATAGGCAGTAAAGTCTTTGAAATTGCTCTTAGTAATATCTTTCTGGCAACAGCAACAGAAGAAAAAATAAATAGGACTACATTAAACTAAAAAGTTTTTGCACTGTGAAGGAAACCAACAAAACGAAAAGACAACCTACTGAATGGCAGAAGATATTCACAAATGACACATAAGGAGTCTATATCTAAAATATGTAAGGAACTCATATACCTTTATACCAAAGACCAATCTAATTTAAAAACAGGCATAGGACCTGAATAGACATTTCTCCAAACAGGACAAACTGATGGCCAACAGACATATGAAAAGATGCTCACCATCACTGATCATCAAGGAAATGCTAATTAAAACCACGAGATGCCACCAAATACACCTGTCAGAATGGTTATCATGAATAAAAAGTACTGATAATTATGTGGAGAAAAGGGAACCCTCACACACCGTTGGTGGGATTGCAAACCATATGTGCAGCCAATATGAAAAACAGTGTGGAGCTGCCATATAACCCAGCAATTTCGCTTCTGGGTATTTGAGAAAAACAAAAACCCTAATTCAAAAGATATATGCACCTGTATGTTCACTGCAGCATTACTAGGAATAGCCAAGATATGGAAGCAATGTGGATGTCCATCAATAGATGAATGGATAAAGAAGATGTGGTGTGTGTGTGTATATATATACACACATATATATCTATGTATATATAGTGCACGTATGTTACATATACATATATATGTGGTATACGTTTTATATACGTACACACAAAGGAATATTATTCAATAGAAGAATGAAATCTTGCCATTTGTGAAAACATGGATGAACCGACAGGGTATTATTATGCTAAGCAAAGTAGAGAAAGCATGATTTCACTTACATGTAGAATCTAAAATAACAAAACTAATAGAAACAGTCCACAGACATAGAGAATGAGTTAATGGTTGGCAAAGGGGAGGAGGGTGGCGATTTGGGAATAAAAAATAAAAACAAACACAAAAACACTGATATATTGAGGGGGGCAGCCCCTGCTGCCCCACCTCTGCCCCCAGACCCCATTGGCCCACCCATCCTAGGAAAACAATGGGTCTCACCTCTCAGGCAGAGTCCGGTGGGAATTGGGCCTGGTGGGTAAGAGAGAGAAAGAGAGACATTGGTAGAAAGATGGAAAGGATGAGACTGACAAGAGAGTGAAGTGGGTTTCTCCAAGCTTTTAAAAGAGGTAAGGACGGGGTGACAAATGCTAATTAATCCATTTGGTATGGGTGCTCCAAGTGATTTAATGGAGGGAACCAAGTATTCAATTCCTTTTAGAGAAAGTGCTCAATCCCTTTTGAAGGGAGTGTCTTGAAGTGTTTAATAAAAAGAACCACGTATTGCATTGTTTTTGGAAAAATGGGTCTCCAGACGCTTGGCTGGAGGAATAAGAGCTCAATCCCTTCTGAATAAAGACTCCAAGAGCTTAATCCCCGAACTCCAAGGCAGGGAGGAGGAGGCAACACCCCCACCCCTGAAGGAACCCGCCCCCCCTTCGTCAAACTGAGCGCTCCGTGACGTCACCGGCAGACCTGGGGGGCTAGTGACGTTTTAGGTAGTCACCTGAGCCCGACACCCCGCCTCCCCAAAACCTGGACAGACTTAGAGGACAACGGTATAGCCATGCACTGTGGCGCCTACCTGTGGCCATCCTCCCGCTGGGCTTGGGTCTGGATGGTGGGCGCCATGGCGACAAGGCGACCGCAGTCAGGACTGGGTCCTTGCTGAGCCGCGGGAGACAAGGTGGGGCGTGCCGACTTCGGCGGACACAAAATCTGAGGCAGTGCTCGGGTTGGCGCCCTGTCGGTGGGGTTAGCTCGGCAGACAGGTGAAAAGAGTTCCGGTGGAGACTCAGGTAAATGCGCAGCCGCCAACTCTCTGCAGCAGCTCCACCAACTGCCGCCAAGATAATGAGGCCCGACAGGTCGCCTCAGGCCGCGAGGCCTTCTGGAAAATAGAGTCCAGATTAAACCTACATCCAGATTGGCCAGCGTCTGGCGCGGAGCGAAAGAAAAGCCTCTTGTGATTGGTGAATCGGGAGCTCAGCTGGAACACAGGATTTGATAGTCTAGTGTTGGTGGGGTGCCTTCTTTCCCCCCATTGGCTGAATTGTTTGAGGGGCGGAGCTAACTAGCAAACGGGGCCTAGAGCCGAAGACGCTAATGAGAAACCCGGGTAGACGCCTTGTGACGCACTTCCGACACGCTGAGTGAGAAAGATGGCTGCGTCCCAGCAGGCTTCAGCGGCTTCCTCCGCTGCTGGTGTGTCGGGTCCCGGTTCGGCTGGTGGCCCGGGTGCCCAACAGCAGCCGCAACCACCAACACAACTGGTGGGGCCTGCCCAGAGCGGACTTTTGCAGCAACAGCAACAGGACTTCGATCCTGTGCAGCGCTATAAGATGCTCATCCCGCAGCTGAAGGAGAGTCTTCAGGTGATTGGCCGGGAGCTTCAAGAAGCAAGCGGGGTTTGGTTCTGTGACTTAAAGGGGTCGGGCGGAGGGGCTGTTTAGGCAGGGAACAAGCAAAAAGAGCGTTAGGGCAGGGAAGAGGAGTGAGACTTGGTCCTGTGGGGAGCAGCGCGGATGTTGAGCCTGGGATTGGCCGGAACTCGAGTGGGAGGGAGAAACCGGGCACTGATCGTTACAGCCTGTGGAAAGAACAGCTTGTACAGAGATTCTGCTTGTGATTGGTGAGTGAGGGAGGACGCTGAGGTATATCGGGGAGGTCACTGGCGAGAACCCCGGTAGAGAGTGGGCCCCTAGGAAAATACGGGGAATGGAAGGGGCAGTTACTCTGGAGTGACAGAAGCTGTCAAGTGAAGAGGCTTAAGATTGATCGGATCTTAAGAGTGTAGACCACCGAAAGTGTCCCCTTTTGTTTCTCCATCTCTTGCGTCTTTTTTTTTTTTTTTTTTTGAACTAGACTTTGATGAAGGTCGCAGCCCAGAACTTGATTCAGAACACTAACATTGACAACGGACAGTGAGTGTGGTCCCCTTTCCCAGGATGTCGTCTTATCCCCACCCCAGTCTTAGAAACTCATCTGCCACGCCCTGCGCACCCACCCTCCTTTCCTATTTTCCAGCCCGGTTCCCTAGCTCCGGGCCTTGGTCTTTTTGCCTCTTAGACTACTCACCATCCCCTAGGCCCTGCCTCTGGGCTCCTGGGCCTAGACCTGGTTTCCTGATGAATACTTGGTTGAGTAGACACTGATGTTCCAGATCGGAAATCTATTCCTTAGTCTCCTCCTTCTCCTGGGCTATAGAAAGAGCAGCGACGGACCCATACAGCGCTTTGACAAGTGTCTGGAGGAGTTCTATGCACTCTGTGACCAGCTGGAACTCTGTCTGGTAAGGGGCCTCCTAGACACTCAATGACCACAACCCTGCCTCAGTCCTTGGGTCTTCAGGAACCCTCATTAAGTTAGTCAACACACTCACACCCTGGGCACCTCCTGTGGGCCAGATCTGTGCTTCAACATATTTGGCCTTTCCCAGAGCTTCCAGTTCAGTGAGTCCCAAACAGTGACGGCTTAGAGTGCTCAGAGCTGTGATGGGAGAAGCCCAGGCCTTAGAGGTCAGGGCTGGGATGGGGGGCAGAGGCACAGTTAGAGAGGTCAGGATTAAAGTGGGAGAAGCACAGGCGGTTGTGGGAGCCCAGAGAAATGCACCTGACCCTGCTCAAGGTAGGGATAGGAAGAAAGTGACTCAGGAAAGACTACTGGTGGAGAGCACATCTGAGTTGAGGCAGGAACAAAAATGGAAGAGGGGTGGGAATTGAGAGGAAGGAGTACAGTCTCTGGATTCAGATGGGCCACCAATCTCTACCTCTGGGCCTTGGGTTCCTCTAGAAAATGGATTTTTGGGACTCAGCAAAATCATGCCTGTAAAGTACTTAACATGGTTATTAGGCACATGGTAAATGTTTCCTGAAGTATCATCATTGTCATCATTATTTTAAACTGGGTTTTGAAGGAAAAGCCAGAGTTTGAGAAGCGTGGTAGTGGTAGAAAGGTATTCCGACCAGAAGGACTGGCTTCTACTTTAAGTTCCCTTTAGGAATGTCATAAAATTCAGTCTGGCTGAGGTGTAGTTGGCATTGGGACTTGTTGAATTTTTACTGTACCCTGAGGATGCTAGGGAGCCATCTAAGATTTCAGGCAAGGAAGAACATGGACCCATTGCTTTTTTAGGAATATACCTCTAACTGCCAAATGAGGGATGGGTTAAGGGGGCCAAGAAGAGAGCCATGGTAGGATTCAGTAGGCCAAGTTCTACCAACGCAGGGCCCTGAGTAATTGCGGAAAGGCAGATGGGGGGGAGCAAGGGAGGCTTTATGAAAAGGCCATTTAACTGAAGGGTTGCAGGAAGAGGAGCCTCCAGGATAAGACCCAGGGCTCTAGTTGGAATGGTAGGGCTATCCCTGAGACAAGGACCCAGGAAGAAGAGCAGTTTAGGGGGGAAAATATGAGAGCTCTGGAATATCAGGGGACGCTGGGGACACAGATAGGCTGTCATCAGTGAGCGGCACATGAGGATGAGATAGCCCCAACAGGGCGTGCGAATTAGAGGAGGAGATGGGACATGGGAATTGCTGCATTTAAGGCTTGGATAGAATAAAAAGTACCTAGAAGGAGCAACCAGAGAAACAGGAGGAAAACAGGGAGCAGGTGCCATCAGGCTACTTGCCAATACCAGGCCTGGGGTTGGGACAATCACAATCACAGTAGTTAACGTTCATTAATTAGTACTTAAGTGATAGGCCAGGAGATGTGCCTATGTTTCGTACACTGTTCTTAACATTTTCACCATTATCGATAGCAGAGGTAGTTATTAAACCCATTTTCCAAAGGAGGAAAGAGGCTCAGAGAGGAACAGCTGCATGCCGGAGGTCACCTAGCAAGTGACTGGCAAGGCCAGGCTCTGGCCCCAAGACCCTTGGAGTCCAGGAGCCAAGCAGGCTATCCCAGGCTGGCCCTTGGGGTGGGGTTGGGAGTACCCAGAGTGAAGCTGATGCTGCACCTTGCCTGCCTGTCCACAGCGCCTGGCACATGAGTGCCTGTCACAGAGTTGTGACAGTGCCAAGCACTCTCCAACGCTGGTGCCTACAGCCACCAAGCCAGACGCGGTACAGCCTGACAGCCTGCCCTACCCGCAGTACCTGGCAGTCATCAAAGCGCAGATTGCCTGTGCCAAGGACATTCACACCGCTCTGCTGGACTGTGCCAACAAGGTCACAGGCAAGACTCCTGCACCACCTACTGGCCCTGGAGGTGCCCTGTGAGCTGGCAGGGCTGGGAGTGGGGCAGACTGTGTGGGAGGGGGACAGGGAGATAATGAAGAGTGGCCTCAAAGCAATCTTGTCTGTGTCTTATTCTGCCGTTAGCACTGGGGCTGCGGCCAGCAGGGGGCAGCAGAGGCCTGCAGGAAGTGAGCAGGGCGGGGTCTTGCTTCTGCCTGCTGCCTGCTTTCTTCCCTAACAAGGGTGGACTTTCAACTGTGCCTGTTGATGACCTCTTAGAGGGGTGCTCCACTACCTGGCCTGGGTGTGAAATCCCTAACTGGGCCTCTCTCTCTCCATCTGTACTTGATTCTGACCTAGTTTGGGCGTGGGGTCTCTGCTCCTTTTACTAGCTGTTCCTTTATGTGTGTCTTTGATGCATGTTTCTGTTGTCTCTCTTATTCAGTCTCTTTTTATCCCTGTGTCTCTGCTTCTGTGGTCCTGTGTCTCCCTGTCTCTGACCATCTCTCTCCCATCTCTTGCTTTCCTCTGCCCCCAAGTCCTCAGTGGGACTCTGTGTGTGTGAAGAAGGCCAGATTCTGGGAGCCGGATCCCTGGGTTACCTGGGGCAAGGAAAGGAGCTTCGTTTCCAGGAGCTACAGCCAAACCCAGGATCCCCAACACCTCCTATTTCAGCCCAGCCCGTAGTGTCCTTCGCCCAGGAAAGGGGAAGTGAAGGGGTCTAAGCCCTGACCTCAGCAAGCCTGATCAGGGAGCAAATCAGGCCCCAACCCGGGGCCTGCGTCAGCAGCACTCAGACTGGGGGCATTGTGCAATCTCTGGCGAAGCCTGGCCCAGCTGGATGCCTGGGTCCTTGTATTTTTAGACCCAAAGGAGAAGTGAAAAGGCCCCCGAATGGGGTGAATCATCAGTCCTGGGGAAGAACCCAGGCGCCTGGGCCCCAGCCCCGGGAAGCAGGCCTTGGGTAGGGGTCTTTGGGGAGGAGGCATCTCACCAGGCTCCCCCCTTCTCTGAGAGCAAGCTTTGGGGAGTCCAGCCATGGCCTTCAAGCCTGGGCAAGTATAGGGTGGAGCTACCAACCCAGGCCCAGTTGGTAGGGTGTGAAAGGCTCAAGTGACTCAGCCTGGTTGGGGGACTGCCCCACCCAGTACCTTCTGTGCCCTGGTTCCCAGAGTCGTCCTGTTCTGGACCCCACATCTGCAAGAAAACCCTGGGACCATGGAAACCTGTGATTCACCCAAAGTCCAAGTCCCCACACTGAAGTCTTGGGAAATGGCCAGCTGTGTGTGTCTGTGCCTGTGTACACATCCCAGGAAGTTCCTTCCCTTTCTCCCTGTCCTTCCTTGAAGTGCCAGGCATGTAAAGCAGGTCCTCGGAAGGGAAGCAGACCTCTGGGGCACTAGCTGAAGCTGCTGTCCACGGGTTGAATTTCTTCCTCAGAGAAGCCACAGCTCTGTCCATCTGCTTGACTGAGTCAGCCCCTGCAGCTAGCTCCCCAGATCTAGGATAAGCTCCTTAAAGTCAAGTGATTATGGACTTGAATCACGTCTACAAAATATCTTCACAGCATCATCTAGATTAGTGTTTGAATAACCAGGGACTGTAACTTTGCCAAGTTGACACATAAAACTGACCATTATAATCTAGTCCTTGTCAATTCAGCACCCATACACATCTCCCTAACCATAGTTAGTCTCCAAATACAAGAACAAAGTCATATTCCCATCTAACATGATGCAATTATCTATGTACACCCAAAAATGCACTTTCCCCAGAGGAGCCCACCAGCTTCCCGCCATGGGGTATGTGCCAGGTAGTAGTTGAGATGTGTCAGACCATAGGCGCACACACTCAGAAGACTGAGTTACAGCTGGCCCTGTGAAGTGGAGTCAACACAAGAAACATACTAAGAAAATCATAAGGAAGGAAAAATACATTTACAGTATTTATTGAAAAAAATCCTGGATGTGGTTCCACAGTGTAGCAGTTAGCACGTCTGCTTTACACACAGAAGGTCCTGGGTTCACGCCCCAGGGGAGCCACAGTCCATGATCTACAGCCATGCCACCCTGAACAAGCCCAGAGTCTGATCTCAGAAGCTAACCAGGGTCAATCCTGGTTAGTACTTGGATGGGAGACCACCTAGGAAGACCAGGTACTGTAAGCATAAATAAAAAATAAAATAAAATCCACATATAAATGGACCTGCCCAATTCAAACCCTTGTTCAGGGGTCAACAGTATATCAGAAATTTCAAGAAGAAAAATAAAACAGAAGTGAGATTAAGAGCGATTTTTAATAGGAAAAAAGGTACCTAGGAATAAAGCTAACGTGCAAGATTTGCACGTGGAGGATAATATTACTTAGAAAATTTGAGAGCTTAGGTTGGGTAGTATTTCATGGGTATTATGGTCTGTAAATAGATGTTACATGTATTCATTATTTGTTAAATTTACTTTTTAAAAATCCTTGATAGAGGACATGAAGGCCTCGCCAAGAAGGCAGACTTGGAGGAGAGAGAGAATGTCATATGGACACCGGGGGAAAGAGCAGTCCAGGGAAGGAATGGCAAGTGCAAAGGCCGAGACAGGAAACCAATGGCGTGTTTATGGAACAATGTAGAGGTCTGGACCACACTGAAGGGGCAAGGGTAGAAGTCGAGGCAGATTGTGGGGGACCTTGGTTTAGATCTTTAGTAGATTATTCGCCCCAAAGGGTGACTGTACAGCCTGGTGCACAACCACACACTCCAGGGGAGGGTGCACATGAGATGTCACAGCCACAAGGCAAAAGAGACCAGGGAGACACAGGCACAAATAACACCCCACCCCCAGCAGAGGATAGCATAACCCACCATCCTACAATCATGGTGTCCCCAGGGTCTCAGTCCCAGTGCTAAGCCAGCAAACAGACCCTACAGGAACAATCCAACGACGTGAATATATAAACAACCCTCCAACCTCCACTTAACCTGCTATCTTTCACCCAATCTCAGACTTTGCCCATCACAGGCTGACTCAGCCCTGCCCACAGCTCAACATTATCAGAAGCAGCCTTGACTGGGGAGAGGTTTCCAGGTGCGAGCCTGTGTGCCTGTGTGTGTCTGCTCTGCCCATAGAGGCCAACAGGAACAGAGAGGTGGAGTGGGGGTGCGCCAGCCGCCCTCCCCATCATGCGCACTGTAGACGTCAGGAACCAAAGTTCACCGGTTTCACTGCCTTGTGACTGGGCCACAGAGGAACCACATCCAGACACTGGCCTCGTATGTTCTCAGCGACACCCCCAAATAAGGACACAGGTGCAGAAGAACACTGTTCACTACATACACTGTGCTGCAGAGGCCTTGCACACAACCACAGCTGCCTATAGTCTCAGACGCTTTACACACACACTTGACTTCAAAGTGTGTGTGCACCAATCCTCATCGCACCAGAGGGGAGACCGTCATACACTAGGCTCTTTCAAGAAGTAACACATACTTAGTCACTCCAGATCCCACAGTGGTTGGGAGCTACACACAGACGTGCAGGTGGGTAAGTCACAGGAACACCACCTCAAAGGGTTGAGTATACACTCCCACACCCAGAGATGGTTAAAGTAAACACTGTGTGTAGTCAATCATACAGGCCCAGGCGGTTTCACACATTTATTCACAGCCATGTCAAGTGGGATTGAAAATACACACCAGCTCATGTCCCACATCTATCTGGCCAACTGCATACTCAGGCACCTGGAGTGTCCCACACCCAGTCACGCCAGGGCACACACCTTCGCACCTGCAGCGCATATACTATTCACACGTCACACACACACACACACACACACACACACACACACACACACACTGGTGGGCCCACGCAGTTGTACGCACAGTCTGCCTCACCCTATCACGCCTAATCACGCCAGGCACACACTTGGCCTCGGCACACGTGCTGCAAGCGCACGGCCCCCGCTCCCCCGCGCGCTCGCCCGGGCTCTCACACCCCCGCATTTCCCGTCCCTGCTTGTTTTTCTGGAAACTCTGCTCTCCGTTCCCCTCCCCCTAGGCCGGAAGTGCTCGCAGTATTTTTAGCCTGTCTGGTTTCCGCCCCTTTCCCCCTCCTCCTGCCCGCCCAGGACCGGCCTCCTGCGCCCAGCGGAGGACCCGGCCATCCCCTTCCCCACCGTCATTCCAGAGGGGATTCCCGGCCGCCGCCAGGGCTACGGATTTTCCCGCTGGCTACGTGGGGATGAGGAGTCGTCCTGTCCCGAACTTCCTCCTGGGCTGGGACGCCTGAGGCCAGGACGGGTGGGAGGGTGACTGAGAAATGGGTTCCTAAGTTGGAGGAGGAACGACTGGGGGCTCGGACTCTTGAGTCTGACGAAGGAGGGGACTGGGAGACCCGGACTCCTAGATCTGAGCAAGGAGGGGCCGAGGCCCGGGCTCCTGGGTCCCACCGTCTACGTTTCCGTGTGTGGTCGGTCCTTCCCTGTGCATAGCCCCCCATCCCCCTCCAGCCTCTTCGAGAGTCGCCCAACCCCGAGCGTCCAGGCTCTCGAGCCGATGACTCAGCAGATGGGAGAGGGGAGGGGGTCAGCCTGACTCAGGAATGGGAAATGCTCCCTGTAGAAACTGGAATCCCTCTTTCAAGATCGCGGCCGGAGCCAAGCTGGGCTCCGACCACCCCAGGGTGCCCCCCACCACCTGTTTTCCCACTGTCTTCGCCCTACTAGCGGCACAGGGTTTGGAGCCCGGGCGGGAGGCGGGTGCAAGGCACCTCCCCTTTCCCCTTTTCCCGTTGTCCTCGAGGCTCTGTTTACAGGCGACAGAAGCCCTGGTTACAGGAGAGGAACCTGGGCGTCGGGGCTGAGCCTCCTCGTCACGGCTTCCAGGAAGCCCCCCTCCCCCGCCCCTTGCGAGTGAGTCACGGGCGAGCGGGAGGCGGCAACCGTGCCAGAGCCGCCCGCAGCCGCCCAGCTCACGGGACCGGCCGGGAAGGCCCCCTCAGCCCCAGAAGGCGCCGCACCAGGGATTTCCCCCACGCTCTATCGGACAAGGCAGGTCGGCGTGCCTGGCCGAAACTCCCCACCTCAATACGAGCCCGCAGTCACAGTGTCAACCTATAAGAATGAACTTTGCACTATTATAACTGCACAACGTGGCAATGATTTTTCGTGTTTTCACTCAGGGCAGCCAGCTCACCAAGATCGACTTAATAAGTTTTCTGCCCAGATCTTAAAGTTTTCACGCAGGGCACCCCCTTGACAATAAACGAGTTGCCAATGTGGGGAGTGATCCCCGCAGGTTTAGCGTTCCCTAAAAGCACACCCCTTTTTGAGAATCGTCTGACCATGAGTTGGGGATGACCCGTTGCTTCCATTTCAGAATAACTTCCCATGAAGGCAGCCCTCCACCATTAATAAAAGATCTCGCCTTTTCCAATCTTCGGTTTTCACAGAGAGCAAACTCAACATAATTTAGGGCTTTGGTGTTAGTCTGCTGCCATTTACTAAATGGAGCTAGTAGAGTAACTTGGCCTCTAAACCTGGGTTTCTCCGTGTATAAAATGGGAACAATAACCCCTCCTAGAGTTAACGTATATGTGTAAAACACTTTTATACAACAGAAGTGCTACTATCTGCGGGAGGGCCAGAGGCTACCGTGGCTCTGGAATTGGGAAAGAAGGCCTCTTTCCAGCCTCGACCAGTATCCTCCTCGCGAGTGGGGAAGGGGAGGGCGGTCGAGGTCTCCGGATCCGGGCTGTTTGAGAGCGATGCCAGCCAGGCCTACAGGTCTCATAATTCCATAAGCCGGCCTGCTGGTCTCCTCTCAACATTTTGCTCCCGCAGATTTGTCTACGGGTGTTTGTCCCTTTTTTTCTCCCTCTTTTTCTATTTATGTGATATTCCCTTTCACTTCTCTCTCTCTGAATGTCTCTGGGACTGTATCTGTCACGTCGTCTCTGTCTCCTCACCTCCAATCCTAACACTGTCTCTCTCCCTCTCTGTATATGCCGCCCTGTGTGTGTCTCTCCATCGTTGTTTCTCTACGTGTGTTTTTCTCTTTGCATCTCTCCATTTCTCGGTCTCTGGCTCTCTCCGCGCCTCTCCCTGCCTCTGTCCGTCTGTCTCTCACGCGCACGCCCACTGCTTCGGCCTCTGCCCTAGTCAATTCCCCACGGAGCCCTGCCCCCAACTTCGTCCTAGTTTCCTTCCCCGCGCCTCAGTCTCCAGCCATGAAAACTGGGCCGACTCCCCCACCCCACGCGCTCCCCGTCGGGCCGCGGCCACTCGCGGGCCCAGCTCAGGCGCGTCCCAGAGCGGAAGGGGACCAGTCCCAGACCCAGCGGGCTGCGCTGGGGGCGCGCGTCCGGGAAGCGCCCCTCCTGGCCCCGCCCCAGGCCCTGCCCCTCCTGGCCCCGCCCCTCCCTACGGATAAAAGCACCGGCTCCTCCAGCCACCCGCAGCCTGCCTCTAGCGCTCCGATTATCGGCCGGGTTCTCAGCTCTTCGGCCCTCCGCGCCGCCATGGATCTCACCGCCATCTACGAGGTGAGTCCCTACAGACTGGCACCATGGGGTGTCAAAGCCTGACTCCCTTGTCAAATGAGGGCTCTCCAGCGCCGCAAACTCCAGCCCGGGACCCCTGGCTTCCTTCTCCAACTGGAGCTCCTTAGCGCCGCACGTTCCGGCCTGGGATCCTGCCTCCCTTCTCAGACCAGTGTGACTCTCTTGAGATGAAAAATGGAGCCCGCGACTTTCGGGTCTCGGCCCAAACATGGGTTGGGTGGCTCTTGGAGATGGAAAGCTAGAGGAGTTTTGTCAGACTAGGGCTGTCTGGAGGCGGAAATGGCCCCACACCTGGCTTCCCCCCAGTAGTTGCTGAGGGCGCGGTTTTGCGCGGAGGCGTTTCTGGGGTTGGAGTCTCAGGGTTAGGGGAAGGCGACTTTTGTCTCCACTCCCTGACCCAGAGGAGGACTCTGGGACTCAAAAACCAAAGAGATCGAATTCCTGGGTTAACTTTGTTGGCCCCTCCACTTGTGAAACTGGAGAACACGATGCGCGAGGTCAAATCCCGAGAGACCTAGAGGCTCAAAATTGGAGGACAGTGGTGCGCCCTGAGTTTGGGGTCCCCTCAGTCCATCCGGGGTATCTGCGATTCTTGGGTCCCTCGGAAAAGGTTTCATTCGCGAATAAATTTACTCTCCAGTTTGGGGTCCCTGTCACTCAGAACCCATGGGTTTCAGCGGGCGGGTGGGGCTCAGGCCAGGAGCCCGCAAACCGGACTGGCAAGCTCTTAGGTGCCCTGCAGCTGAGGAGAGGCGTCACCCTGCATTTTCCGTGTCTTAAACGATCCCTGTTCCCACAGAGCCTCCTGTCGCTGAGCCCTGACCTGCCATCAGACCATGGAGACACTGAATCCAACCCGGGCTGGGCCTCCTCCAGACTCTGGAGCCTCAGCTCATCCGACTCTAGCCCGGGTGGGGTCGCTGCCCGCCTTCCTGGCCGCTCCACCAGCCTGGTGGAGGGTCGGACCTGCGGCTGGGTGCCCCCACCCCCAGGCTTCGCACCCCTGGCTCCCCGCCCAGGCCCTGAGCTGTCACCCTCACCCACCTCACCTCCTGCGACCCCCACCACTTCATCCCGATACAAGACTGAGCTATGTCGGACCTTCTCAGAGAGTGGGCGCTGTCGATACGGGGCAAAGTGCCAGTTTGCTCATGGACTGGGTGAGCTGCGTCAGGCCAGTCGCCACCCCAAATACAAGACGGAACTCTGCCACAAGTTCTACCTCCAGGGCCGCTGCCCCTACGGCTCGCGCTGCCACTTCATCCACAACCCCAGCGAAGACCAGGCTGCCCCTGGCCACCCCCATGTGCTACGCCAGAGCATCAGCTTCTCAGGCTTACCCTCCGGCCGCCGAGCCTCACCACCGCCAACGAGTGTGACAGGCTCTTCCCTGTCCTCATGCTCCTTCTCACCCTCCAGCTCCCCACCCCCACCACCTGGAGACCTTCCACTTTCACCCTCTGCCTTTTCTGCTGCCCCTGGGACCCCTGTGGCCCGAAGGGACACCACCCCAGGCTGTTGCCCCTCCTGCCGTAGGGCCACCCCCAGCAGTGTCTGGGGACCTGTGGGTGGCCTGGCTCGGAGCCCCTCTGCACACTCCCTGGGATCTGATCCTGACGAATATGCCAGCAGCGGCAGCAGCCTGGGAGGGTCTGATTCGCCTGTCTTCGAGGCTGGGGTTTTTGGGCACCCCCAGCCACCTGCAGCCTCTCGACGACTCCCCATCTTCAATCGCATCTCTGTATCTGAGTGACAAGTGCCTGCCCAGTACAGATCAGTTGGATCTCAAGGGGGGGGGGGGCGCATTTATCTTGTGCTGTGTGCTCTACAGGAGCCCAGGACTTTTAACCAAGTACCCCCCTGCCTTCCAAAATGCATTAACCGACTCCCCTGACCCCATGCTGGGGCAGGCCCCCAGTGTGCAAGCTCAGTGTTCATGGTGTTGGGGGAAGGAGTGTATTCTGGAGTCTTTTTTAAAAAAAAAAAAAGATGTAGCAAATTTGAGGGAGGCAGTGAGCCCTCTCCCCCTCCCCTGCCCAATGCTGTGAATAGGCCCCCACTGCCCCCTCCCAATTTTTCGTAGACCCCTGAGGTTCTGGTGTTGACTGGTGGCAACTGGAGCCTCCCCATGAGGGGCAATCCTGGTGCTCAAGTTTCCCCCCAAAAGCAAGTAGCCAAAGCCATCGCCAACACCCACCCCAACCATTGGGCCCTTTATTTATGACGACTTTATTTATTCTAATAGATTTTATAGTATTTATATATATTGGGTCGTCTGCTTCCCTTGTATTTTTCTTCCTTTTTGTAATATTGGAAACGATGGAATAATTATTGTTATAAGATACTATAATATATTAAGTAATATATATTGTTAAAAGTTTATTTTTGTGTTTTTTGGAATTTTTAAATAAAAGGCATCTGTGTATAAACTGGAATCCTGGCTCTTCTGCGGTCTAGAGACAGGAGTGGGGATGATGGTGAGGCCCTCTTTGGAAGTAGGTAGTCCACTCAGCTCGTCTAAACCTTCCCAGAGCACAGCCGCCAGCGGCGCTTACCTGGCAGGAAGTGACGTCACCCAGCCCGTCTGTTCACCTGGGAGGGTGGGGCCAGGTGAAGTCACCCGGTGGGAGCCGGGAGAGCCAGTTCCCCGGGCGTGCGAGGAGCAGGCGCTGCGGTCTAGTGGGGCTCCCAGACTCAGCTCTCGGCCGGGCGCAGGCGGGGACGGGATGTTTCCGTCCCCGCGGGGCCGAGGGAGGAGGGCGGGGCGTCGAGGAGAGGACGGAATGTGCCGGGGCGCGGACCCAGGGCGGGCGGGGGAGGGTCAGCCCGGAAGCCGGGGCGGCCTGGGGGCCCACCACCCGTCTTCCAGTACCCGAGGGGCTGGAGTTACTCTGACTCTCACAGTCTTGGGGGAGGCAGCTCTAGAGTCTCAGGATTCTAGAATCGCAACATTTTGGAAACTCAGAGGTAGTCTCCCAGCCACTAAGAATTCTCGGCCCTGGTGTCTCAGCGCGTTTAGGAATGGCGGAGTTGTAGCTTCTGGCTTTCCGGGACCCCAGAGCCTCGAAAGTACCGCACCTCGGGCTGTCGGGAATTTAGAAACTGGGGCTTGCGGGAACTCGGCCTTTCCGTGCCTGCGAAGCGCGAGGCCGGTCTGCGTGGGTCGCGGGCGCGTGGGGGCTGGGCCCGGGACTGCGGTGTCCTCGGACCATACAAGGCAAGAGGCGGCGAGACCCACCCTGGGGCGGAGATCCCGGAAGCCGCCTCGCGTCAGTGCCCGCGCCCCGCCCCCCTTCCGCCGCGGCCGCCTCTCCTCGCCCTCGACCCCTCTTCCTTCTTTCCCCCCTTTTCCTCTCCCCTCCCCCCACTTCCCCCTGCTCTTATATCGCCACCCTCATTCACCCCTCCTCCCTCCTTCTCAGTTCCTGTTCTCGTTACCGGCCTGCGCCGCCCCTCCCGTCTCCCCTTCCCCTCTGTAACTCTCCCCGCTCTCCTGGTACTCCCCTTCCCCAGCCCCTCTGCCCTTTCTTCCAGTTCCCCTTCTCTCCCTTCCCCTCCTCACTTCCTTCCCTCCCTGCCCTCTCCCTACCGGTCACCTTGGTTTCACTTCTCCTCCCCACTCCTTGCTCCTTCTGCCCCCTCCCGTCTTCCCCAACCCATTCCCTCGGGCTAGTGGCCGAACTAGTGGTCTCCCTCTACTCTTCCCTTCCAGCTCCATGCCCTCCTCTCCAACTTCCCTCCCCTTCTCATGCCTCCTTGCTCTGTCACTTCTCCTTGGCCCTGTCCCTTTGCCTAGGGACAGTCCCTGATCTTTGATCTCCTCTTTCTTGAAACTGCCTGTTATGGGAAAAGGCTCACTCAGGTGCCCACATATAGGAAAAGAGGGCTGGGAAAGATAGAAACTCAGAGACGTAAAGACATTGGGGAGGCAGAGAGAAAGCAAGCCTTGTAGAGACATTTACAGACACTGAAATAACAAGAAAAACATCTTTGGTCCTTAGCAAAAACATGATCTGCCCCTTCACTAAAAAACCCTCATTTACGAAACTGGTACCTACCACCAGCTACCAGCGCCAAACATCTGGGAATCCTCTTGACTCCTCTCTTTCTCTCTCAAACTCGCACTCCAGTTTAACAGCGATCCTGTGCGATTTACCTTCTAAATGGATCTACAATCCACCTTCCTGCCTCTGGCCCTTACCCTGGTCCTGTCTAGCATCATATCTCATCTGAACCATCACATCAGTCTGTCGCTGGTTTCCTGGCTCAGGCCTCTGCCCTCAGTCTGTCCCCACTGTCCCACTAGACAAAGGCAACCTGTCATGACCTAAGTCAGATCACAGGAAAGCCAGAGCCCTAAGTCGTCATCAGCCTACGTGGCCTGGATCTCAACTTTAGTTACTCTTACTCCTAGACATACTGGCTTCCTAGCTGCCCCACCAATAAATATATCTCATGTGCTTCAGCCACAGGGCCTTTGGGCAGACTGTGCCCTCTGCCTGGAATACTCCCTTAGGTATCCCCATTGCTCACTCTCCTCCTTTAGGTCTCTGCTTAAATGTCTCCTCAGTGAGATGGTCTTTGGCTACTCATTGCAACCTACACCCCACCTCCCACTCCTCCATCCTCCCTACCTTGCTCTGTCTTCCATGACATTTCTCATCACCGAACGTATAAAATGAACTTAGTTCCTATGTTTATGAGAATCTGCCTCCCCCACTAGAATGTCAGGTCCTCAAGGACAGGGATTTTGTCTTGTTCACTGCTGTATCACTCATGCCTAAAATCTAAACAGCAGCTGGTCACACTGGGGATATTCAGTTTGTTGGAAAAGACAAATCAGTTCAGAAATGGGGAGAAAAGGAGAGTGAAAATCCCAGGACACACAAGAAAAAAAAAAATTAGTATATGAGGTGACTACTGTTTAGCACTAAACTTACCGTGATAATCACTTCACATTTTATAGCATGTATAAAATCATTATGTTGTACACTTGAGACTAATACAGTACAATGTTATATGGAAATTATATCTCAGTGAAACTAGGGGGAAAATCCAAGAGAGAAAGATGGAGAAAGGGGCAGTAACACCCGGTTAGCGGAGGATCCACAGCCTGTTACATTAGACCGGTCTTAAACTCAGATTTGCAGAACCAATTAAATATGCAGCCATACAAGAGGCGATACCACCCTCTGGCGGCCATGATGGAAACGGCACCTTCCCACAATACAGAAGACTCCCTAACCGACCATCGCCGGAGTTCCTGGAGTCTTTCCAACCCAAAATTCTAAGATAGAAATGTTCACTCTTATAAGTAATGTAGATATTTCAGTTGATCTGTAAAATGTGTAAGTTCATAAAAACTGACGAAAGTTAAAAATGCTCCAGGTGAGGATCGAACTCACAACCTCGGCATCGCTCCGCTTGCACTGTCATATAAGTACCGCGCGCTAACCGATTGCGCCACTGGAGCTCCGGCCGCACCCTTTCGCCGCGGGGTCCTTCAGTCGTTCGTGTCCACGTGACCTCGCTGGACAGCTCCACCTTACATTGTATATGTAAATAGTAATCTTTTGGTTGGCCAATAAGAGAAAGTTCGTGACCAGTTCCGGATTCTCACGCCTCGAGGGCTCTTGCTGTAAAAGGGAAAAGTCCGCGAGGCTTTTGGAATGTGGAGGTGTAGCCTGCCTGGGACTCGCCTTCTCATGAATATTCAGAACCCAGGGAGGAGGAGGGGTTTTAACCCTCTGCTCGCTGGCCGGCCGGAAGGCGGCCCCTCCCCCCCGCGGGCGGGAACAGGATATGAGCCCAGGCGGCTGGGGGGAGGGGAAGCCCCAGGCGACCGACCCCCGCCCCATAGCTGGGAACAGACTTTCTCGCCGCAGATGTGGTACCGCCGCCGCCTCCGGAGCCTGGTGCCACTCATCCTGGAGTTTGAGGGGTCCAGAGTCGCGGACTCCGGCGTCCCGAATCTCTACATCGCTTCCTGAGAGACCCCAAAGCACAGGCCGCCGCGTCCAGGCTAGAGGACCCCAGATATACAGGTGCCCAGCGCCCCCTCCTGGAGCAGCCAGGAGTCCAGGACATCAGCCCCGCGCGACCCCGGAGGGCGAGCTTCTTGCACCCCGGTTTGAAGAATTTAGGATCCCAGACCGGAGATTCCGTCCAGGGGTTTCCAGAAATCTGAGCTCAAGACTCCCAGGGTTGGAGGCATTTGGGTTATGGACTTCTAGCGCCCTAACCAGTCTGTTTTGGGCAGAAGCGCCCACTACTTCAAGGGGACCCAAGGATTTGGGACTGTCCTACATTCCTTCCTGGAGGTGGTTTAATTCCTGCTCTTAAAGTTAGGGGAACTCAGGAATCCGGGCCGCCTACGGCCCTATCTAGAGGTCTCAGGAATTTGCGTTCCCAGCAACCCCATCTGAGACTCAAGAGTCGAGGCTCCTAGCATCTTCCATTTAGAAGACTAACAAATTCGGACCGCTGCATGCCATTCTCCAAGAGACCTCGGATTCTGGTTACCGGAGCCTAAGAGCCCGAAGTTCACGCCCCTAATTTGCAGAGACCCAGGAGTCTTGGCTCTGCGCCTCCCCGGGGACCGTGCTGGGGTCGAATAGGAACTGGGCTGCCTTGGTGTGGGGCTGGAGACTCCCCAGAAGGTGAGGGGGAGGCGAGGGGCCCCGACGGGCTGGGGGAGGGGGCGGCGCCGCTGCCGCGGAACAATGAGGGGGCGTGCCGGCGGGGGACGAGCGGAGGCGCCGGCGGGAGTTGGGGGCCGACGGGGTTTGTGAAGGCGCTGGGAATCTAGACTGCGGCGGTGCGGACAGTTGAGCGGATCGTGGAGGGACTGACTGGAGGGGGGAGGGGTTCGAGGGCTCTGGGCCAGCGCCGCAACTCGCAGCCCCCGGTGGGGGAGGGAGCCGTGTGCAGGACCCTGGCATCCGGTCCCCCAGCCTCCTCCGCCCTCCCCTGGGACCCCGCGGCCTCCCGCCCACGGCTTTTCCCAGCCCTGCCCCTCGCCTTAGGCTCCAGCCAGAGCCCAACCGTTCCCAGGATCCCTGAGCCTCCGGCCCCAGACAGACCAGACTCGTAGCTTCTGCGACTCTTGCTTTCTTCGCGCTTCTTTGTCTCAACCTTTCCATCTTTTCCTCTATGCTATCTTTTCCCGTTCCCCTCTTTCTGTCATTGTGCCTCTGCCCCGTGAGTCATTCCCAGGGGCCCCTCCCTGGATTTAGACCGCACTCCTAAATTCTCAGCCCCCAGTCTGTAAGTGTGGGCCGCAGGGTGGCCTGCGGGGTTCTGATACCTAAGAAGGGGGTCTTTTTCTGCAGAAGCCCTGAGCCACTCAGCTATGCCCGAGGGAGCCGGTGGACTGAGCCTGTCCAAACCCAGCTCTCGTGTTAGCCCGGGTCGCAGAGGTGAAGTGTGTGACTGTGCGACTGTGTGTGAGACTCAGACAGGTGAGCATGCGAGGGGCCAAGTTCTCTGGGCATTCGCGCCTTCATTCAAAACCACGCAGACCTCTGTGTCTGGCCCAGTGCTGGCAATACTGGTTAGATGAGGTGACCAAGACAGCCTCAGCTCTGCCTGCCCAGAGCCCCAAGTCTGGTGGGGGAGATGGACCCATCCCTAGACAGTGGCAGTCCAGACGGGGTAGTCCAGGGCAGAGTGGTCCCCAGCTGGGGTGAGGAAAACCCAGGGGCTGTGGAAGCCTGGTCTGAGAGGTCAGCTGAGGCTTCCTGGAGGAGGGGACATCTAAACTGAGGATGAAGAGATTAGGAGGAATGGCAGAGGCAAGAGAGAGTATTCCACACAGAGTGAACAGTAGGTTCAAAGGCCCAGAGATAAGAGGAGGCTACTTATTTGAGTAAGAAGCCAAGTGTGACTGGATCTTGAGGGTAAGAAGTGGTGTGGCTGTAATGACTGGAAAGGTTCCTAATGGCCACCTTGCATAGGGCCTTTTGGACCTGTGGAGTTTGGACTTTATCCTGAGGGCGTGAAGGAGTTATACTCGTGGGAGTGACAGGGTCAGGTGAGCAAATTAATAAAGATTTCCCAGGCTAATAGATGGAGGTGAATTAGAGAAGTGGAAGCCAAAAGCTCAGAGAGGACCCTGATGGGCGAGGACAGGACTGGACCGAGGCAGCGCAGTGGGGTGAGGAGAAGGGAGCCGTGGGAAAGACGTTGACGAGGTATGGGTGAGTGTGGGTGCTGAGGGCACTCACTCAGTGGGGCAGAACCGCTGACCTCCTGCCCCACATCCCCAGCAGCATCCACAACCCCTGCCATGGCCTCCCCTCGAGGTTCTGGGAGCTCCACGTCCCTGAGCACGGTGGGCTCTGAGGGGGACCCGGCCTTGGGGCCCACCCCTGCCTGCTCAGCCTCCAGGCCAGAGCCCCTTCCAGGGCCCCCCGTCCGCTTGCATCTGTCCCCTGTGGGGACCCAAAGTCCAGGAAAACCCTCGAGGCTGGAGCGTGTGGCCCGTGAGATCGTGGAGACAGAGCGGGCCTATGTCCGGGACCTCCGCAGCATCGTGGAGGTGAGGCAGGAGGGCACCCGAGCACAGTGGGGATCCAGGCCAGCCCCTCCACCCCGTAACCCCAATCATCCCTACAGGACTTCCTGGGCCCCTTGCTGGATGGCGGGGTCCTGGGGCTGAGTGCGGAGCAGGTGGGCACGCTGTTTGCCAACATCGAGGACATCTACGAGTTCAGCAGGTCAGGGGCACTGGCTGGTGGGCCTGGGGAGGCAGGCTGTGTCCTAACCCAAAGCTTGGAGCCGCACAGGGCCCTGTCCAGGCTGGCCCATGGGCTGTCGAGACATTGGTCAGGGGTCCTGATGGAGAGTGAGGACACGGATGAGGCCCAAATATGGGGACAAGTGCAGACATCTGGATGGTTCTCAGCACTGTGTCAGGCGTGGGAGTGGATGAATCCAAGGCACAGGCGGGGCCTCGAGATCATGACAGTGTGAGCATTTGTGTCCTGGGGAACTCAGTCCCGGACAAACCTGGATGGTTGGCCTCCAGTGAGGGGAACGCTGAACTCCAAGAACCAGGACACCTGAGTGTCTTGATGAGACCTTGAGATTATTGCAGGAGGTCTGAGAGTCCTGACAAGATCTCAATCACAACAGGATCTTAAGAGCATCACAGATGTAAGGGTTACGACACTGTTCTCCCTGGGTCTTGACATGAGACACCCAGGCTCAGGCCAGCTGTGACAAGATTTCAGGCTGAGGAATACGACACTGTCCAACGAAGTCTGAGCAGGTTGTGATGTCTCAGCGGTCAGAGGACCCTCCCTCTGGACATGATGCCCCCTTGAGAGATCCTGGCAGCCACCAAGTCCCCAGCCTCCTGGAGCCCTCCGCTGTGTGGTGCTGGGGGGCTAGGTGGTCCCTCACCCTTCCCTCTCCCCACAGTGAGCTCCTGGAGGACCTGGAGGGCAGCAGCAGTGCAGGGGGCATTGCAGAGTGCTTTGTGCAGAGGGTGAGTTGAGGACCAGGGTTCAGCCTGGGTAAGCAGGGAGCAGGCCTGAACTGGGCTGGAGGGGGAGTCTGAGGTCTTCCTAACTCCCGCGTTACCCACAGAGTGAGGATTTCGACATCTACACGTTGTACTGCATGAACTACCCAAGGTGAGGGGCCCCAGGCTGTCGTGGCCATGAGCTGATGTGCCAGCCAACATCCCTCCACCCTGACCCCATCCAGCTCTAATCCCTGCCAGACCACTCCCCAACCTGCCCCTGACCCCTGCCAGCCCCTGATCATTCCTGAACCTGGCCACTCGCCCACCCGTCCCAGCCCAGCCCACTGGAATTGCTGGCCCCCCACTGACCTTCACTGTGCCCCCAGCTCCCTGGCCCTGCTCCGAGAGCTGTCGCTATCTCCGCCAGCAGCCCTGTGGCTGCAGGAGCGCCAGGCCCAGCTCCACCACTCACTGCCTTTGCAGAGTTTTCTGCTGAAACCTGTTCAGCGCATCCTCAAGTACCACTTGTTGCTGCAGGTTCGCTGTGGCCCTTGGGGGGTGCTGCTTGGGGAGGGGCAAGGTCCCGTCCACAGACCACCCAGTGCTGCATCTGGAGGGTGGACCCAGGATGAGCTGGGGAGGCATCTGGTCCCTAGAAACTGGGCCAGCACTGGGGGAAGGGTCTTGCTGGCAGTGGGGACTGGCAGCAGCTTATTCCACTTTGTGTCCCTGCTTGTTTGTCTTTCTCCATCTCTGGGTCTCCATCTCCGCTCCTACCTTTATATTTCTGTTTCTTGTCATTATTGTCATTCTCCTTCTGTTTCTTCCCTCCCGGGTACCCGGTGGCTTCCCCGCAGGAGCTAGGCAAGCACTGGGCCGATGGCCCAGGTGGCGGGGGCCGTGAGATGGTGGAAGAGGCCATCGTGTCCATGACAGCAGTTGCCTGGTACATCAATGACATGAAGCGCAAGCAGGAGCACGCCACGCGCCTCCAGGTGGGCTAGGGCCAGCGGGAGGGGAGGAGTGGACATGGGGGCTTTTGGGGGTGGCCTTGGAGGGCGGGCTCGGACAGCATGGCCGGGTCGCTGACCCCGTCGTTCTGGCGCGTGTGCTGCCCACTGGTGTGTCCGCCGGCGCACTGGTGGGTCCCGGCAGGAAGTGCAGCGGCGGCTGGGCGGCTGGACTGGCCCGGAGCTCAGTGCTTTCGGGGAGTTGGTGCTGGAGGGCTCATTCCGAGGTGGCGGAGGGGGCGGCCCCCGAATTCGAGGGGGTGAGCGGCTGCTCTTTCTGTTCTCACGAATGCTGCTGGTGGCCAAGCGTCGGGGGCCAGAATACACCTACAAGGGCCACATCTTCGTGAGTTTACAGTTTACTATACACTTACATCTGTATACCCAAAGGGGTGGCCGGGGCAGGGTCTGCAAGGGACAACTGGCTTAAAAGGACCACATTTTCTTAGGTCTGAGGATGGGGCAAAGTATAGTAAGGAGGGGTGAGGCCAGCAGAATGCGGAGCTGGGTGGCGGTGGGGGGACAGGGATGTGGGCCCTGAATGGGGAGAACCTGGGTTTGCCCACCAGGCAAACATCTTGATGGGGGAGGCACATCTTCATGCTCCAGGTAAGGGGGGAGGGAGAGGTCAGGCAAGGACGAGCAGAGCCCAGCCTGGTGGGGTCAACGGGGGGGAAGGGGACCCTCTATACGACCATGCTGGGTACATCTTTCTAGGGGCTAGAGACCCTTATGCAAGAGCAGTTGCTGAGTCCAGGGTCTCAGCCTGCACCCCTCTCTGCTCCCCCATCCAGTGCTGCAACCTGAGTGTGAGTGAGAGTCCTCGCGACCCTCTGGGGTTCAAGGTGGCCGACCTGACCATTCCCAAGCACAGGCACCTGCTCCAGGTGAGCACAGGGTGGGGCTGGGTGGGCAGGGTGCCCTCTGGTCCCTAGGCCTCACACCTGGCTTGCAACCACCTTCACCGTCCCCTCCCCAGGCCAAGAACCAAGAAGAGAAAAGACTGTGGATTCACTGTCTCCAGCGCCTCTTCTTTGAGAACCACCCCGCTTCCATCCCGGCCAAGGTACAGCTCTCATCACAGCTGGTGGCCCTCGGGGTGCTGGAGTCCCCTACCCACTTAGTACTGGGAGACCCTCAGCACAGGGGTACTCTCTTAGAACACGACAGTCGAATTGTAGAGTAGGCTGTCTGGGTTTGACTGCCACCTCCGTCATGACCCTGCTTTGTGACTTTGGGCCAGTGACATAACCTCTCTGGTCTGTTTCCTCACTGGGAGAAATGATAGTGCCGACCTCATAGGGTTGTGCTGAGGATTCATTGTCATCAGTCATGTAACTCGCCTGTCACGTAGCAGCACCCATTAATGGGACGGCCTAAGGTGCTCAGAGACTGGCCGGCCTCCTCAACCCTCATCCTCGTCTCTTTCAGGCAAAACAAGTTCTCCTTGAAAACAGCCTGCACTGTGAGTTGGGGCCTCGGGTTGGGAGGAGTGGAAGTAGAGGGATTACTTCCAAGAAAAAGTAGATTAGCTGCAAATCTCTCCCCACAGGTGCTCCTAAAAGTAAGTCTGCCCCAGAGCCTGCGACACCCCCACTTGGGTCTCCCCGACTTAGAGATGCTAGAAGTTTCACCCCTGGACGTAGAAACACAGGTAAAGGAGATGGAATCCTGAGTCCCACTCCCTACTTCTCCCCCAGGACTCAGGAATTGTACATGCAAGCCCCCCCTCCCCCAGGATCCTGGAGCTGGACTCATAATGGGGTTCTGATCTGTCTGTCCCACAGCTCCGTCTCCAGGCCCCTCTGTTACCCGCCGTGGCCGCAGACAGTCTGGTGAGTTCCTTTCACCTAGGAACTGGGGATTAGGGTGGGAACTGGACCCTGACATCGCTTCGTCCTCCCCCCAGAGCCAGCGAAGGACCCTTATGTTGTGTTTCCACAGAATGGTAAGTGACTGCCCAGCCTAGCTGGGTCCAGCCCTGGCTGTCTGTCTCTTCCTACCGGATGCCCAGTGTTCGTGGGGGAGGGGTGGTGGGGCAGCTCATCAGTTACAAAGAGTAACACCTGCTACAGCTCACTCTTTTTCATCTCTCCATCCCCAGCTAAGCTTAGACTCAAGGTAAGAAATATCTTGGGACAGGGTCTGGGGACCCAGACTCCGGGGTCTGATGGAGGAAGGAGGGAGCTTGAATTCTAAGCCCCTTGGGGGCTGGGGGTTGGGTCCTCCCTCTAAGGGAGGAGGGGCCTTGGGGCCCTGAGTGCTTGTCTTCCATCCTTTCCTTCTTCACAGCATGCTGGCAGTGATGGGGAGCTCTCCCCTCCCTTAGAGCCTCAGCCACCAGGTCCAGCTTCTGGACCCCCTGAGGACCTAGAAGACACTGGACCCCCCACACTGGACCCCCCTGGGACCTCAATCACTGAAGAAATCCTGGAACTGCTGAATCAAAGAGGCCTCCGGGATGCAACAGTGAGCTGGGTGTCCCATCAGTGTCCTTGGGGCTCTTGGCTTGGGTGGGCACGGGTGGGGGGCCAGGGGTGGCCAACCCACCCTGACACCTTTGGCTGTTCCCCAGGGCCCACTACAGCCATCGCCCCATGACATTCCTACATTCCCCGGAGATGCCCATGTGCCAGACGATGGCGAAAACCTCACGTTCCCACCCCTGCCTAGCCGGGACTCCTCCGAAGAGGAGGAGGAGGGAGAGCTAGACGCGGATGAACGGGGCCCTTCGCCTCTCCACGTGCTGGAGGGGCTCGAAAGTTCCAGTGCAGCTGAAGTTCCCGGCATTCCTGGCCTGACCAAAAATCCTACTGTGCCCAGCCTCCCTGAGATTCCCACCCTTTCTGAAATTCCCCAGATTCCCCGCCTTCCCAGTCTCTCCGACGTTTCCAGTGTTTTTGAAATGCCCAGCCTTCCAGCCGTCTCCAGTATCCCAGACATCCCTGGCCTTTCCAGCGCCCCCGCCCTTCCTGGTGACTCCTGGCTGCAGGGACCTCTGCGGGAGCCGGCTGAGGCTCTAGCCACCAGGAGAGAACTGTACCCTGGAAGCAGTTGCAGAGAACTGGGAGATCCCCCCTCAGGCAGCAGGGCAGGTCAGGAGGAGACCGAAGAGGAGGCGTGCTTCTCAGATTTCCAGTCCCAGGACGGCCCCCGTGATCAGCGATTCCAGGACGAGCTGGAATTCCGCTCTTGCTCAGAAATCCGGAGTGCTTGGCAGGCTCTGGAGCAGGGGCAGCTGGCCCGGCCAGGTTTCCCAGAGCCGCTGCTGATTCTGGAAGATTCAGATCTGGGTGGAGGGAGCGGGAAGGCGGGAGCCCCAGGTGTGGAGCGGGCAGCGTCCCGAGTGCGAGAGTTGGCCCGGCTCTACAGTGAGCGGATCCAGCAGATGCAGCGGGCTGAGACGCGGGCCTCGGCCAACGCTCCCCGCCGCCGACCGCGGGCTCTGGCCCAGCCCCAGCTGTCGCCCTGCCTGCCCCACGAGCAGGCTGAGCCAGGTGAGGTCCAGGAACGTGGTCGGCAGAAGTCGCCCACGCCGAAGCGCCAATCCTGACTCCATCCTTCTCTCTCTGCACACAGGACCCCTGCCTGCCTTTGGACACGTGCTGGTGTGTGAGCTGGCCTTCCCGCTGACCCTGGCCCAGGAATCTGTCCCCCTGGCCCCCCCTGGCCAGGTTCAAGCTGCCACACTTCTGTCCAAGCCAGGGGGCTGCCTGGATGGCCAGGGTCTAGATGTTCCCAGTTCATCTGAGCAAGACCATTGGGGCATCCAGGTTCCAGCTGCTGTCCCTTTGCCTGAGCAAGGAGACCTCAGGAACATCCAGATTCCAGCCCCCACACCTGTGCCCAAGCAGGAAGACCCCTCACATGTCAAAGTTCCAGCTGTCACAACTCTGCCTGATCAAGAAGGCCACCTGGAAGTCCAAGTTCCAGCTGCCACTCGTCTGCCTGAGCGTACAGGCCATGTGGATGTACAGCTTGTAGCGACCACGTGTTTTCCTCAGCAAGAATGCCAGATGGACACTCACGTCCCAGCCACCCCAGCTTTACCCGTGCAGGGAAGTTCTGATGTCATGGTTGTAGCCAGCACCCCTATGCCCAAGCAAGGCCACCTGCACTGCCAGAGCCCGACCACCACCCCATTAACTACGCACGGAGGTTCCCGGGATGTTCAGTGCCCAGACACTGTCTGCGGCCAAGCCGTCGGCCCTTTGTTCCTGCGTGGAAGCAGCCTGGACCATCAGGTCCCAGCCAACACCCCACTGCTGTTGGAACACAACCTCCCAGACATTCAGGGTCCGGGTACCTCATATTTTCCTGCACGTGGAGGCCACCTAGACCGTCAGATCACAGCCAACGCGCCATCGTCTTTGCCCCAGGACTTCCCAGACATTCAGGTTCCAGCTGCCGCAGCTTTGCCCCAACCACAAGGCTTCCTGGACACCTGCGTCCAGGCCCTTCCACCTTTGCCCAGGCAGGGAGGCCTGCCAGACCCGCAGGGGCCTGCTGCTGCATCTCTGCTTCAGGGGCAAAGCCTCACAGACCTCCGGGTCCCGAAACCGACACCTTTGTTGGAGCAGAAGAGCTTCACAGATGTCCGTGTTCCAGCAGCCGCACCTCCGCCTGAGCAAGGAGGCTCCCAGGACATTCAGGACCTATCACCCATCTTAGTTCAGACCACTGTGGTTTTGTCCAAACCAGGAGGCCACTTGGTTTCTCACGTTGCCAGGTCAGAGCCTTCGGAATTGACTCCACCCCACAGTCCCCGACTCCCAACCCGTCAGCTCCTGGGCCCCAATGCAGCTGCCCTCTCAAGATACCTGGCAGCCTCGTACATCAGCCAGAGCCTGGCTCGGCGGCAAGGGCCTGGAGGAGAGGTGCCCCCAGCCTCCCGGGGTCCCTGGTCATCCTCTGCCCCCACATCACGAGCACCTTCACCACCTCCCCAGCCCCAGCCCCCACCACCCCCAGCCAGGAGGCTCAGCTATGCCACTACAGTCAACATCCATGTTGGGGGTGGTGGGCGGCTGCGGCCAGCCAAGGCCCAGGTCAGGTTGAACCACCCTGCTCTCTTGGCCTCCACCCAGGAGTCTGTGGGCTTTCACAGGGCCCAAGGGGCTCCTGATGCCCCTTTCCACATGTGAGCGAGGATATCAGGCTTCTTGAGAAGCAAGGACTTCAACCAAATGCCATAGACCCTCAGAACTTTACCCGGAAGTCCAGACACTGAACAGGTCTAAAAATCGCTGCAGCTTTCCAACTCCTGAGATCTGCTTTGGCAAGGAGTCCTTTTTACTTTCCTTGATTAACTCAACAGGGATTGGGAAGGGGATGTCATTAATATTTTGTTAATATTATGAAATAATATTATGTCTCTTTTCCCATTCTGGAGATAGTGGGGGATAACAAGACAACACTGAATGGGGAGGTCTGGCACAACACAAATCAGTGGTTCTAAAAATCTGGGGAATCTCAAACTCCTTTGAGAATTACTGGGAACTGGACCCATTACAATTTGTTGTATGATTTCCGAGGGTTTATGAACTACTTGATGCCCATCTGGGAAAGACAAGAAGCTTCGTTCCAAGTAGAAATTCACTCCCTTAGCAATTTATGCAGTTCACATGTCCCAGCATCACCCATCTTATCCGCTCAGCGATCTCCCTCCCTCTCTCTTTGTCCAGCTATCCATCTTCCAGTCCCTCATCCTACCCATATGCCTTGATTTATTCAGCAATCTCTGTTTTCATCCATCATCCTACGCCATGTAGCTTCTATTGCTCCATCCATCCATCATCCTACCCATCCGTCTTTATCCAGCTTCTCCATTAGTCCACCTGCCCCTCCCGTATTTCTGTCTGCTCAGTCATACATCTCATTCACAGCCACCTCCTGATCCATCAAGCCGACCATCCACCCGACCATCTCAACTACCATCTTTAGTTGGATTCTGCTGGGTCTTGGTACTTAAGAACCTCAGAGACAGTTCCATCCTAATTGTGCAGCAAGTTCGAGATTCTGGGAAGTCTGCCTCCGTCTGATGGCCCCTGTCCAGTTCTTGTGCCCACCCTCCCACATATCACATTCCTTTACCCGCTCTAGTGTGAGGCCTTTACAGTGCCTTGGTGTGCCCCCCCCCCCCAAAAAAAAGGTGGTAGAGACCAAGGCTTATATTAAGATCCTGCTGCCCTCTCCCAGCCATGGCATGCCCAGTGAAGCATAACTTAATCAGTTTTAGTGATACTTTCACTGAATGCTTAACCTCTTGTGCTTTAGCACATTATCTTATTTAACCTCTGGGATTCTCTGATGTACCACAGTATCACAGCCAAGTTCAAGTCCCAACTTTTCTAGTGACTTGGTATGTAACCTCCCTCTGAGCCTGGCTTTTCCTGTGTATGAGGACACCAGTACCTGCCTTGTAGGATCGTTGTAAAGATTCAGCGAGCGTATCACTTCCCAAAGGTGTTTGTGCCTTTGACTAACTGGGACATTGTTCAAATCACAGATCCCCAGGATCTAGTCCCAGCCTATAGGATCAGATCCTCCAGGGCAGGAGCCCAAGAATCTGAAGTGTTAGCATTCGGCTAACAATGGCAAAAAAGGCTGAGGTTGAGTACTAACTGCATACCATGGACATTAGTCACCGTATGAATTCATTCACTCTGAGTCCTCACAGCAGCCCTAAAAGGCAAGTAAGGATGTTTTTTAATCCCCACTTTAACGATGAGGAAACCAAGGCACAGAATAAGAGACTCGTCTGGTCACAGTAACAGTGGAGCTGGGCCTCCAATCCCTGCAGCCCAGTCCAGCCGAGCCAAACTCTTAGTGGTGGAGCGCCTGTCCTGTGCTGGGCCCTGATAAGGTAGTCAGTAAATGTTGAGCCAGGCTTCTGTCATCTATGGAGTGGTTACCATGCCCTTCACCAGGCTGGAGCCTGCCCCATGGCAACCTCCCCAAGGTCAGGGCTGAGGCTGGCCATCGCCGCCTCCGCCCCCAGCTGCACATTCCCAGCTGAAGAAAAGTTCCCAGCCTGGCCTTGGCTCCCGGCAGCACCGGAATTCCCGGTATTTGAGGCGGCGTCAGGGAGGGAGGAAGGGGCTGTCTACTCCAAGGCTGGAGCGGCAAGGAGGCAAGCCCCCTCAGCTTCTCCAGATGCATCCCAGCTGTGCCTCTGGAAGGGAGCCAAGAGCCTCAGTAAGAGGGTCTCTGGGCCCTGTGGGAAAACCATGGATGGGCACCAGGATTGCCTCAGCCCCTCCAGTCTTTGCCGGAATTCCATTCCTCCTACCCGCCCAACTCCTACCTCTGCTTTGTGGCCTGGCCCCACTGCCGCCTCAGGAATGCCTCAGGAATGCCTCTTGGTCTGCAGCATGCCTGTTGTAAGCCTTTAGAGCTACATAAATCAGACTCAAAAAGGTTGGGTGGCCATCGCCCTCCTTGGGATGCCTAGATTAATGCCAGCCAAATCCAGTTAAACCAAGCTAACAAAATGCAAAACTTGGCGAGCCACATTTTGTTTTGCCACTAGGCTCACTTTCTCATCTGGTAACACAAAGATGCTTGTCACCAACCTGGCAAGGGTAATGTGGATATGTCTAACAGTGTTTAGCCTGGCACCTGGTTGGTGCTCCATCAGCTACACTCTCTAAGAACTTGACAGTCATACACTGCATGACTCCAGTCCAAGGACAGGCCACACACACAGTGGTGGTCCCCTAAGATTAAAATGGAGCTGAGAAAGTCCTATTGCCGACACAGCCCTTGTAACGTAGCACAACACATTACTCAAATACTGTTGTTACAACTGCCTACAAGGTTTGATAAAGTAACGTGCCACAGGCTTGTAGCCTACGAGCTATTTAGGAAAAATGTCACCCCAAAATAATATCTATTTGGCATAAGGATTATAGGGTGGTTAATTTTTAAAAAGCATACCCAGAAGCTCTGAAAACCCAGAAAGTACCCCTTGTAAAAGGCATTTACATTCCTCAGTCTCTGTCCATCGGGATGTCTCCTCCCCTACGCCAGGAAGGACTATATCCCTAGAAACTTTCACCAGTGTAGAACTTCAATCTGCATAACCTTACCCTTGGTTACTATGCTTATCCCATGAGTGACTCCCCCCCACCTCTAAATACCTTTTGTCTTCAACTGAAGATGGTATTTAAGGTGCTAGTTCAGCCGTTTTGGTTAGTTTTCCTCAGTCTTTTCCCTGTATTCGGGAACTACATGTCATTAAGACTTTTTTCTCTTGTTACTCCATCTTTTATTACAGGGATCTGTCAGCTAAAAACCTACAAGAGAACACTTACTCCCTACAGTTGGCCTTCTGTGTCTGCACGTTCTACACTGGCCAATGCAGAATTCTGCACTGGATACAGAAGGCCAATTAAGAGACTTGAACATCCCTGGACTTTGGCATCCGTAGGGGGTCTTGGAACCAATCCCCTGCATATTCCAACTGTACGTTACTCTGGTGCCACCCTACAGAACTTTGACAATGGAAACGTTCTATCACGTGTGGCCCAATGGTAGCAACTGAGAGCCCACTAGGTTGGCTTTTACAACATGGCAGGCACAAAAGAACAAGTCTTCAAAGCCATGTTGCAAGTTACTGAGCATAACTGGGATCTGCTTTAAGGCTATGGCAGGCCTTTCCCCAAAAGGTAGTGTTGACATCCTAAAGGACGAAGTTGGTCATGGGGAACCCACGCCCCAACCCTGTGGGGCTTATAACCGGTGGCCCAGAACTACCTCATCTCAGCTGTGCTCACAGTGGACTCTACTGGAGGTACGGGGAGACAGACCAGTCTGCTCCCACCTGCCTTTTCACTCATCTACACTAACCCCAGAGGGGTGGCCTCTGGAAAGGCTTAAAATCCAGACTGGCAGTGAGCTGGGCGTACTTCCTGAATTCCTTTCAAAGAACCACCATGAAACAGCACACCCTTGAAACCTTAAATCCCATGACCACCGTTTATTATAAAGGTGAACCCTGATGGGCTTATCGGTAGGATTTCTGGTAGCGAGCACGGGCACCAGGACCTCCAAACTTTTTGGATTCGCAGCGACGGGGATCAGCTACCAGCAGGGTCCTGTCATACTGGATGAGGATGTCTTTGATCTCCTTCTTGGAAGCCTCATCCACATCTGGGGATGAGAAATGAGGCAGAGATGTAGATAACCACGGAAGCATCCTCCTACACTCTGGAGCACCTTGCCCCCACCCGCCCAATGGGAAGGCCACATTTTCTTACTCACATTTCTGGTAATAGGCCACTAGGGCTTTGGAGATGGACTGGCGGATTGCTGTGAAAAACACACAAAAATGTACATCAGCTTCATGAAGGCCATAGGGCATGACCTTCAGAGCCACCTCCCACCCCTGTTCCCAATTCCTAGGACTCACCATAAATCTGGGCCACGTGACCACCACCTTTCACGCGGACTCGGATGTCCACACCAGCAAATCGCTCCTTGCCCAGAAGGAGAACAGGTTCCAGTAGCTAGAGGAACAGGTAACATGACAGGATTTTAGATCACAACCTGGGCAGTTGAGCCACCTCACCGAGCATCCTTATCTCTAAGTAGCTTCTGCCACCACTGGCCTCTTCCGCTAGTGGAAGAGGGTTGAGCTTTCACCGCAAGGCCTTCTCTGGGTTCTCCCATTCCACTACTCTGGAGCAGTGTCTGATATTGGGTCCAGTCTGTCTCCCCTACTGGATTGGGAGCCTGTGGGGCCTGAGACATTGCTGTGTCTCTAGCACTCAACACAAGCTCCACATACAAAACCTTCAAACTGACAGTCAATAAAAGTAAGCCATAATATTCACTGTATGTTATACCAAGAATCTCATGTACTATCTTCCCTTCAAGATAGATATATCTCCATTTTACAGGTGACCAAAAACAGAGAAGTTACATGCCTCAAGTAACACAGGCTACAAGAGGTAGAAATCAGACTGATCTCTTCTCATTCTGAGCCAAAGAAACTTAAGCCCAAACAGGGATGAGGAACCCTTCTGACAGCCAAGTGCAACAAATCCAAATTCTGCTCCTGTTCTTTTAATACTTACTAAGTATCTACAATTTCCAGACCCTACTGTAGCCACATTTTAAGGAACAAAACATTGATTCCTCTCCTGGAAACCGACAGTATGTTGTAAACATGACACACATCCCCCCTTAACTGACTGCAAGAAATCACACCGCAAAAACTCTGGTAATGCAAAAACATCTGGTCTGCAATCCAGCCGGCTTCCAAATACCTGTTTTCAAAGAACTCTCTTAATCTTCAACATCCACGTTTTCACTTTCTGAACTCAAGCTTTTTGCCACATCTTCTCAACTCCCAAAACCCACCTTCATCGCCAACACCCCACTTTTCTGGCTCCAACTCAGCTTCTCAACATCCCACTGTCGACACCAAACTTCTCAACTTCCAAGATCAACGAACTCCAGAAACCTGCTTATTTCAACATCTCTGTCCAAGAGTCCTCCACTCAAACCAAACGCCCGTCCTTAGTCCCAGCACCTTGTACTGCAGCGTGCGCGGCTCGATCATCTCCAGAGGCCGCCCGTTCACCTTGATGAGGCCGTTGCCCCGTTTGCAGTGCGCCACAGCTGTAGCCGTCTTCTGCAGGAAGCCAAGGGAAAAAGAGCGGAGCCACGTGAGCTCAGGGCCCCGGCTCCCATGTAAACCCCAGACTTCTCGCCCAACGGCCTCTCCCAGACCCCGGCCCCCCTCGGCCCCTTCCATTGGGCGCCAGACTCACCTTGCGTCCGAAGACCTGCACGGATTGCAAAGGACCCTTGGATGGCATTGCTGCGGGCGTAGAAAAGAGATCCTCACCGCGCGGCGCCACCACCGGAAAAGGAAAGCGCAGGGCCACCCGGTCGCTTTTCAGGGTCTGCGCAGGCGCCCTGAGCGCTGCAACGCGACGGGAGGGAGCTTTACGGCTCGTGTTGTAGCCAGAGGGCGGGACTTCGGATTGGCGGCAGGAAGTTGAGGGACGGAGGGGCGGGGCCTGGGTGTGGAAGGGGCGGGGGTTTAAAGGTGTCGGGTGCAGACCCAGAAGAGTGAGGACCCGCTGTTCTTCACATCCTTGGCCTTCATTGGTCACTCCTGGTTCTTATTTGCATTCCGGCTCTTTAATAATCTCCCTCTGACCCCTCCCTCCCACCCTGTTAAAAATCAAATCTCACGCACCGCTAAAGGGGTTCTTAACCTTTCACCGCCAGCAGTCTTTCTCCTTTCTAGATTGTCTTCTCTCCAAAGCCTCCTCCATCAGCATCTTCCCTCCAAAACCGACAGCAAGAAGTCACTCAGGATTCCCAGATTCAAGACTGAGTCCTCCTACCCTCTGCAACCTACCTCCTTCCAAAGTCCTTTCCCAGAATCCTTTTCCTCTTAGAGCCCCCTCACCCAGGATCTACTTTTCACTTTCACTAGAATTTCCTTCCTTTCAGTCTCCTCTTCCCAGAATCCTTCTTTTCTTAGAAGTCCACCCCCAAACCTCTCTCTTGGGATCCCTCACCCCATATTCTCTCTTTCTCGGAATCTCCCTCCACTCAAGAGCTTTGGTTCTCCCCAATCGTTCCTCCCAGAATCTTTCTTTCCTCAGGATCCACTACCCCTGGCAACCGCCTCCTTCCGAATCTCTCCTCCATTCCACCGTTCCCAGAACTACCCCCTAGAATCTCCTTTCTCCAAAGTCCTCCTCCCTTTTGGAGCTCCCTCCCTCAAAATCTACCGTTCCCAGGAATTTCTTTCCCTCAGAGTCTCCTTTCCCCAGCAACTGCCTCCCTTGGAATCCTCCACTCCTTAGAGATTCTGCCTCCAGAATCCCCCTCTTCAGGGTCCCTACCCCAGAATCCCTTTTTTACAGCGTCCCTCAAATCATTTCCTCTCCATTTTCCTCACAGAATTCTCTATTCCCAGTGCCCCCTTCCCATCTGCGCAACCTCAGGATTGGGTTGCCCCCTCGCCCCTCCCTCACCCCACCCTCCACTCAGGATGCTCCCTTCTCAGCCAAGGGGCTCCTCTCTCTGGGATACAGGGCGTCTACAGTTGCCTCACTTTCTCTGGCAGCACTGGGTCTGGGGTCCAAGATTCAGAGGGGTGTGGTAGCTTACCACGTATCTGGAGGGTGAGGTTGTTGGGCAAATCTGGGGCCAGAGGGAGGATCCTCCAGCCTAGAGTCCAGCTCCAAAAGGGTGAGAGGGGGAGATGGAAAGGGGGCGGGGGGAAAGGAGCACCCAGAGCCTCATCTGGAGAGACACACAGGCAGATACACAGCACAAGAGAGAGGACACATGGAGGAGAAAGACAAAGAAGGGGCCAATGGAGAAGAGGAGGCGAAAGAAGAGAGACACTAGGCCAGTCAGAGATGGACCTAGAAAACACAAGTGACAGATGTGGAGGCAGAGAGGTCAACCTTTAGAGACAGACAGGTACAGCCAGTCATGGAAATGAGGTACTTGAGACAGAAGTAGAGAGGAGAGCAAAGTCCACCAATTATGCACCTGCAGACCATAATAAGGCCTAGCACAGTGTTTTCCAGTGGTAAGACAGGCCACAGGATGCACACACACTCACACCATACTCTACTGCCTTACGGCCTGTTTAAGGGAGTGGGGAGGCTTCCAAACTTTCCAGTGTCTCCAGGCTGAACTTTACACCCTTGCTAAGTTTCCTATCATCCTTGGGGCAGTTATGTCAGGGAGTCCTCTGACTTAGGCCCTCCATACTCTAGGGCCATGTGGACTCTCTGGACCATCCTCCTGCTGATAAGGCCCTCAGGAGGCCTAGGAGCACCCTTCTGCCCTCTGGAAACTACCTCCTGGTGCCCTCATGTAGATGCTGGTGAGGAGAGGGGAGAGCCAGCAGAGGGGTCAGAGAGGGTGTGGGGTGAGGGACATATTTGAGGAAGGTCAGGCTCTCCCCCTCTGAGATATGATTCTCCGCCCTTCCTCAAAATTGTATAGAAACAAAAATGATGGCATCCTCTACATCTTAGATGATCTCTTGGTGAGGATTTCATTAGCTCCTTAGCAAAGATGGAAGTTCAGCTAGACTCCACTGAGCTTGGAAGACATGACTGTTGCGGGCAGGAGGCCATGGGGCTTCTCTTCTTGGCTGTTAGTCCCTGGCCCAGCCCCCAGCCTTGACAAGTACATTTTATTGACTGCTGTCTCTGACACCTAGAACAGTGATTGGCACATAATAACAAAGGATGATGATTATGATCATAGCTACACTTAAATAGTGCTTACCCTGTGCCAGGTACTGGTTTAAATGCTTTAAGAATAAATATTAGCTTATTTATTCTTCACACTGGCCCTGTGAAGTAGACAGGGCCACCATGTATGAATATGAAGATTGTACACTGTACAAGGATCCCAAATTTATAAGTACGGCATTCACATCCTGAACATATTTGTCAATTTCCAGCAGATGGCAGTTAAATATCTTATTCTAACAAAACAGCACTTAAAATACGTTTTAAAAAAGGAGCGTCTTTTTCTAACTTAACGCATACTGTAAGGGCTAGTGTCAGCCCTCAAGATAGGCATTATTCAGAGCTCCATTTTACAGATGAGTAAATTGACACCTAAAGAGATGAAGGGGCTTGTCCCAGGCCACACGTCAGAAACATTGGTGGTGGGGATTTGGGATCAGGCCCTTACCCTTACCCAGAGACACCAGGTCGCTCCGTCCCCACAGATGTGTGCTGCTGAGACTCTAGGCTGCTTCCAGCTGGAGCTGACTGTGATTGGGTTTGAGGAGGGCCCATCCATGGGGACTGCTGTGTTCTGGCTACAGTGCTTGCTGGATGCTCTGGGGTCCCAGCTGTGGGTCACAGCCCAGGGCCCTTGTCTACCCTGTGAAGAACATCCCTAGAGATCTGTCTCTCTCTTCCTGGCTAAACTATTAGAGTTATTACAGGGTGCTTGTGCTTGGCACCTGCCCTCAGCATGAGCCTTGGAGGATGCTGACTTTCTGGTACTCCTGGAGAAGCTAGCAGAGAGAAGGAGAGGAGACTTGATCTCTAGCCCCAGTTCCTAAACCCTAAGCCTGTCCTTCTAGGCCAGAGGACACCCTTGGAGTCCCAGAGGCCAATGGGAAGAGGTGAAGAAAAGGAAAATCAGGTGAGATATGAAGCCTGAAGTCTCTGACCTACTGGGCAAGAGGCTGAATAAATTACCCCCACCTGCCCCTGTTCTTCCTCTCTTTTAGATACTCCCTCCTCTCCTCTAGGAAGGAACAGAGCACTGCACAGATATCTTTTAACCTCATCCCCACCCCTGGAGGACAAAGAGAGTCTTGTGGTTCACATCCCTGGCTGCAAATAATTACCACCCAGAAAACTTTCAAGGAATACTGATGGCTAGGCCTTAACCCAGAGAATTTGACAATTGCTTTCTGGTGGATCCTGAACATCTATATTTTTTAAATCAACTGTATTGAGGTATAATTTACATGAAGTAAAAGGCACCCATTTCAATGCATTCTGACAAATGTTTACAACATGCTGCCACATTCTCATTACCCCAAAGCATCCCCTCACACCCCTTTGCAATTTCCACCTCCAGTCATAGACACACACTAATCTGCTTTCTGTCTGTTTAGATTAGTTTTGCATCCTCTAGAGTTTCATATGAATCGAATTATTTGTACATACCCTAGTATCTGGCTTCTTTCACTTCGTATACGTTTCTGAAATTCACTCATGTGTGCATCAGTAGCTTGTTACTATTCCATTACATGGATATGCTGCAATTTGTCTGTTCTCATGATGGACATTGGTTGTTTCCAGTTTGGGGCTATTATGCATCTCTCTCTTATCTTCTTTAGTCTGATGTGCTGCCAGGGCTGAGAGTTGAGAACCACTGATAAATTGGAGAAGAACTGTTCCCTCTCTTCATATTTTAAAGAGCTGCTATGTTAAGGAAGCAAGCTTATAGAAGGGGAAACATGTCTATATGGCCCAGAAACCTGTCTGGTTTTTTTCCCCAGTCTGTCTTAGGTTCACTTTGGCGGATTGTGGGATCGGGGAGTGAGAGCTTATGCAGAGGCACGGTTAAGTATATTCACTCTCAGAGGTGCATTGTAAGCCTGCTGCCAGCCCAACTGCACCACATTTCCCCGTAGCTAACTAGATGTATGTTAAATTTCTGTAAATTGGATCCAGGTGTCTCAATGCCTGTGCGAGGACCTTTAGCAATGTGTTCTAAAAGCTTCTGATATTTTCCCCTCCATCGGGTTAATTTTTTGCTTGGTTCTCTTTGCCACCTCTATGACAAATAGTTATCGTACTAATACATAAATGCACATTTAAATCAACTTAGAGGCACTGCAAAGGAAAACAAAAGTTTGGGGTAGAAGGGGGGTCACCCAAACTCGGGGAGGCATCTTGTGACTGCCACTTTCGAGTTAATTTTTTTCTGACTTCAGTTTCCCCGTCTGCAAAATGGAGATACCTAACATCTAGGAATGTTTTAGGGCAGGAGTCCCTAACCCCATTGCTGCAGACTGGTACCAGTCTGTGGCCTGTTAGGAATCGGGCTGCACAGCAGGAGGTGAGCAGCAGGGGGATGGAGCAAAGCTTCATCTGTATTTGCAGCCACTCCCCAGCGCTAGCATCACAGCCTCAGCTCCACCTCAAATCATCAGGCGTTATATTCTCATAGGAGCAAAAAGGTTGGAGACTGTTTAAAGGGTCCATGAGATAAAGTATGATTTATTTGCTAATTTGCTATTATTTGCTAATTCCCAGTCCCCTCAAGGCATGGCACACAGGCGTTAGTTGTCTGGACTTAATTTTAAGTTCTTCTGGCTGGAAAAGGCCAGGTTCAAGAGGAAATAACTTTCCTACCCTTTGACCGTCCCAAGATGTCGGCCCCAAGCCCTACATTAAGACAGCTCTGCCACTTTCAAGATGGCAGCCTGGAAGTGCGTAGCCAGCGGCGGCCCCGGAAATCTCGCGTTAGAGAGGCCAACGGGCAGGTTCTCGCGAGAGGATACGTCAGTCCCAGCCAGGCGTCGTGTGAACAGCAGCTGGTGCCGAAAGCAGAGGTGGGACTAGGGCGATGAGGGGTGGGTTGGACACTGACGGAGCAGGCTCGAGGGTCCTCAGGAGCTAGGGAGGTGCAGAGACCGGATTCAGGGACTCTGGATGTCTAGCAGGTGGCATAAGGGAGTCCTCTTTCGGGTTCACGGTTGCCAGAACGAGGCTGCCGGAAGTGCGCCAGGGAGCTTTTCTTCTCTTGGGGAACCGGCGGGGAAACTGAGGCTTGGGTTGGCGTTCGGGATTGGGGGATGCGCTGAGGCCACCGTCTCTTCCTGCAAGAGCAGAAGATGTCGGACAGCGAGGACAGCAACTTCTCTGAGGAGGAGGACAGCGAGCGCAGCAGTGACGGCGAGGAGGCCGAGGTCTGTGGCTGGAACACTAGGGTGGCATTGCGCGTGGGGGTGGGGGAGGGGGAGCAGGCAGGACCAGGGCAGAAGGGCCCCTGGGGAGCTCAGAGGGGAATAGAATGAGCTCTGGCCTTTGGGAGCTTCCAGGTTGTCAGGAGAGAGAAGCAGGCAAACCCAAATCAAGCAGAAGGACAGGTGCTGGAGGCCAGGGATGCTGCAGGTACGGTGAGATGACAAGTGATGTCCTGGCACGTAGTAAGCACTCGCTATTAGTTCTTTCAGGTATGCGTAGTCATTTCACTAAAATAGGGCCTACTATGTGCTGGGTACAATTCTTTGTCCTTGGGCTATACCAGTAAATAAAACATTTTAAAAATCTTTGCCCTTGGAATGTAAAGAAACGTAACTGATAAATCAGTCATTTAGTAAGTTAGAAGATACTCTGGAGAAAAATAGAGGAGAGAATGGGAATAGAGAGTCCTTGTTGCACTGTGAATAGGGTGATCAGGGTGAGTCTGAGTGGGTGATATTTGAAAAAAGACTTGTGGGAGGAGAGGGTGTGAGTCATATCATAGGGAAGAAGAGTGTTGCAGTTAGGGGGACCAGCAAGTGCAAAATTGGCAGCATGTCTGCGGTGGTCAAAGTGACAAGGAATCCAGTTTGGCTGGATCCGAGTGAGTGCAGCGAAGAAGTAACAGGAGCCAAATTATATAGGATCTTGAAGGCTGTGATGAGGAATTTTTTCTTAACTGAGTGAGTTGAAGCCATGAGATTTTGAGCAAAGAAGAGTGTGATCAAATGTTTTGAAAATATCACTCTGGCTTTGCACTGTTTAAGGAACTAAATATCAAACATTTCATGGAACATATTTGATTTTAAATATTCTTATTCACTATTATCCTCTTTTATTTATTTCTGACTTTATTCATTCGTTGAGCAAATGTTTGAGCATCTACAGTGTCCCAGATACATCCTAGGTGTTGGAGGGAGAGTGGAACAAGGCAAGGCTTTGCTTTCACGGAGTTTAGTAGGCAACAATTAGAAACTAATCAACGAAGAGATGACACAGTGGTTATAGGGGTCTCATTTGACCTACAGAAATGAAAATTTATTTTTGTAAGTTAGTTTCCTACACTTGTAAGGGTGATTTCACGTAAAAATCAAGATTTCCTGCTTTTCTGGGAAAATGGAAGGAGCCAGCAACCAGAGACCCAGGATTGTTCTACACACTCTCTCTTTGCTGAAAAAGTGGCATCCCTCTTTAGAATTGGGAGTTTTCTTCAGTTCCCAGGATATGTCATTTGCCGTTTATCATCATGCCTGCCTTGTGGCAGGTTTAAGAAAAGGAAAGATTTCATATACCTGTGTTCTGGAAAACATCAGGTAGATGGGGAGTGGCATGGGTTTCCCTTGAACTGCTCCACTTATTTACGTGCCCTACTTATCTGTGTTGCCTGCTTGCCCTCTGTAGGCATTTGATTGTCAATCCTTGTGCCCTGTGGGGAGTCATCAGCTTCCAGAGAAGAGTTGGAGGAATTAGGATGTTGTGGTGGAGGTGGGGCAAGTGGGAGGATGCCAGCAAGAGCCTTTTCTCCGAGCTGTAATGCTGGGTCCTTGGTCTCTGACTCATGGCTTCAGGACACTGTTTGTGGTTAAAGTCTAGTGATAATGAGACCAGGATCCCAGCTTCCTTTTCCTGTCAGGGATAGTCAGGTTTGCATGGTGCAACTCTCATGTCTCTAACACCGTACTGGGCTAGCTCATCTGCTGTCACCAGGTGAGGCAGGAATGTAGTGTGAAGCCTGTCTTCACTGCCAGAGGTAGGACTGGATGGGCTTTTCAAATAACCAAATGTTGGCATGGTCCCTGAAGGTCCTATAGATAGACAGGGATGGCAAAAAATGAGCCACACTGGTAAATAATGAATACATTCGGGGGATCAGCTGGTTCACTCTTCTCAGCCCTAGTAACCTGCTTATTCATTCATTTGACAAGTGTTCCTTGAGTTCCTGTTATGTTGGGATCACTGTCTCCCTTGTGGAGCCTTCTGTTATGGGGTAGACAGTTTCATAAACAGAGGGACAGGGATTGAGGGGGGATGCTGAGGATGGGCGGCGTAAGAGCACGTTCAAGTCCGGAGGTAACACAAAGATAGTAAAGGGAGCTCACTCAGGGAGTGGGGAGCCAGATCTAGAAAAAAGGCTTTGCTGGGACTGAGCCAGAGGTGTGAGGACAAAGTTTCTAGAAATCAGGCTGTTTAAGTCATCTGTCCTCATCCCTGGGCTGGGTGATGTTGAGGACTCAGCAGTGCCTGAGATAATATCCTGGGCCCTGACTTCAGCGGGCTCACAGTTGTCAGGGCTGTGATGGAGGAATCCCAGAGGGTTGTGAGCCCAGAGGATGTGCCTGATTTTCCCTGGCAGGAAGAGGACAGGCATGACTGTTGGAGGGGAGGGTATTTTGAAGTATAAGCGACAGGTAGAGCAGAATGGCTTTTTATACAGAGGACCAGCATGGATGATGGACAATGCTAAAAGAGTGTGGTACAAGAGAGTGTGGTTCAGTGTAGCCAGGACCTAGCATTTGGAAGAGGGAGCCCAAAGAGGCAGAATGAGAGAGGGAGGCAGTTGGCAGAGTGTGTGCTTCCAGTCTGGGCTACTAAGAGCTTGTTCTTTACCCAAGGGCTGATGGAAGCCGTAGCCATGTTTTAAGTGGGGAACCAAATGATCAGATTCATGTTTTGGATCATGGTTTCCTAAGATTATAGGATACATTCTAGGGTGGGGAGGGTGTGAAGAGAGGTGACTACGTGGAATAAGGATAACACTGTCAGCCACATTGATTCATTTACCGAGGAAACTATTTCCTTTTCAGTTCACTTCATATCCTGTCTTTTGATTAGGCCAGGGACAGAGTTTCACTTTAGTGCTACATGTCTGGAATACCCTTCCGAAATTTGCTAGTCTCTGTTTATCAGGGAGAACAGGCCTTAGGCAACGTTATCGTGCTGGGACTTAGTTAGCATTGTTTTGCTTGTATCTTTATGATTACTTTCTATTTATGACAAGCTAACCTTCAAGAAGTTTTTACTTCAGAAATATTTCAAAACATAGAAAAGTTGCTCTTTTAAATTAAATTAAAATGTGAGCGAATTTAAAGAAAATATCAGATAAACGGGTTGTACTGATTTGGACATAGGAAGAAGTCATAACGTTAATAAGGAAAAGATTGCGGTTGAGTGAACGTGGTTTTGTATGGATCACTGCCTTTTGTGACTGGTTTGAAAAGAGGGATTAGAGGCCAAGAGACCAGAAGGGAAGCTGTGGTAAGGATTCAGGTTTTAGAGGGCAACATTCTGGCCTAGGCTTGGGGCTGTGGGAATGGGGAAGAAGGGATAGATTGGAGAGGTGAAGTTCAAAAAGCAGAAAGATCATGAATTTGGTGCCTGATGGGAGCTAGAGGAGGCCAGCACAATTCTAGGGGACATGGTGAGTGTGAAGAGCCCAGAGGCATCCAAGAGGCTGCTGGCACACTTTAGTTCTGGAAAAAGGAGGGCTGAAGACAGACGATGGTGTCTTCTGCAGAGAGAGGAACTGAGGTAGTGGAAGGTAAAATGGCCAGGGAGAGAGTGCATGGAGGGAGAAGCAAAGTGGGCCCTCAGCTGAGCCTTGTGATTGAAGTGAGTGTTTGAAGAGCAATCAGAGTAAGAAGAACCTGCAGAGGAGCAGCCGAAGGGGTTGGAGAAAAGTCAGGAGAGCGTGATGTAACAGACACCAAGGGCAGAGCATTTCTAAAGGGAGGGAGTAGTCAGTGGTATGAGTGTGTAGTAGGTAAGGACCAAAGAATGTCCATGGAATTAGCAACAAGAGGTGGTTAATGACCTTGATCAACACTGTGGACTGGAAACAGACATGGGGGTCATTGACACAGAGATGTCTTCCATGGCCAAGGGAGTGGGCAAGATGGCCCGGGGAGGTGTAGAGTACAGAGAGACAAGGGCCAAGGGCCAAGCCTCATAGAGCTATACAATTTCAAGGTCAGGTGGATGCTAGCAAGGAGGCGTAGGGGTGGGGGAGTCTGGGTTAGCCCCGTGGTATTGGTTGGGTGGTTGGTGGTGCTCTCACTGGGATAGGATGGCCAGAGAGGCCTGGCCGGAGCTAATGGGCGTGTATGTATAGCACAGGAGGCTGTGTTTGGCCAGGCAGAGCTGAGGTCAGATTTGGGGTTGGGGAGTATGGTGTCTGGATTTGAGGGTACAAAACTCTGGTGTACCAACCCTACCTGACATTGCAGGTAGAGGAGGAGCGGCGGAGTGCAGCAGGCAGTGAGAAGGAGGAAGAGCCCGAGGAAGAGGAGGAGGAGGAAGAGGAAGAAGAATATGATGAGGAAGAGGAAGAGGAAGATGATGACCGGCCCCCCAAGAAACCCCGCCATGGTGGCTTCATTTTGGATGAGGCTGGTATGTCACAGGGCTGGCAAGTGCTGAGCAGAGGCTCGACTTATATACCTTCAGTTTCACTTCCTGAATGTACTTTAAAAAAGTGTTTGGTAAATGTTAAACATGCACAATAATGGATACATGAAGCCCCCATGTACCATCTCCCAGTGTCAGCAGTTACCAGCTTAGTACTGACTTGTTTTGCTTATTTCTTCTTACTCCTATCCACCACTGGATGATGTTGAAGCAAATCCTAAATACATGATTTTTACCCCCCAAATATTTCTGTTTATATTTCTAAAAGATAGATCCTTTTAAAACACAGTCAGAATACCGTTGTCATTTTTTTAAAAACTGACAACTTGTGCTAATAATGGCAAACTCAGATGACCTAGAAATAGACAATAGGACATGATAATGGAGGCTGACAGATCTGGGTCCCTCTTGGCCTGGCTCTGCTCTTTTCTCCTGTCTCACAGAGCGTCTTGCCCCTTTAGTATAAGGGTGACAAACAGTTCTTTCTATTCCAGCAGAGATAGTTTGAGGATTTGGGGGACCGTGCCTAAAAAGCACATCAAATTGATGGCAATCTAAAGTTGCCCAGCCTAGAGTAGGCCCTCAGAAAACGGGGTGCTTATTTATGTCTGTTCTATAGGCCCACATTATAAAAGCAGTTTTGTAAACTGCTTTTTTTCACTCGTTTGTGGAGGTGGCTATAACATAGTGTAGGTTAAATGAGTTAATTAGTGTGAAGAGTTTCTGAAACAACTTCTGACACCTAAGTGCTCAAATGTTGGCTGCTGTCATCATCATTGAAATAGCTATTTTTTCCAATGGCTGCATAGTGTTCCTTTCTATAATGTGTTTTATTTAATCAGTCTCCTGTTGAACATTGAAGTTGTTTATGTTTTTTTAGTATTATAAGCAGTACTACTGTGAACATCTTCACATATATTTAGACACACACAGGCAAGTTACTGTTTAGACCAGGGTTTCTTAACCTCTTTTGTGGCCTTTCGTGGTCTGGTAAAGTCTGTGGACACCTTCTTAGAGTCATCTTCTGAAATGCACAGAACAAAAACACAGGATTCTAAAGGGAACAATTATATTGAAATACAGTATCAAAATATTAAAAGAACATTGTTATATGTGTATTTATTAACATTTAAATAACAAAATTTCAGGGGGGTTTTGGTAAGAATCTAATTTTGAAGTAGCAATGAATGGATGATATTTTGAGATTATCTGTTACTGAAATGTGTATGAAAATTTCAGATTTCACTGCTAATCCTGTTGTGGTTTGTTGCCATTGTTCATAATTGATGGAAAAGCTAAATTTCAATTAGAGATTAGTGAAAATGAAGATGTAGTTTTTTCAATCTAACTCAGGCCCTGCAGATTGTCTGCATGGTAAATCCCTACATGTCAAATTGCTGGGCAAAGAGGATGCATATGTTTTTAAAGCTTTTTGATATCTCTGGCCAAATATTGGCCCCTGAAAAGGTCACACTGGTTGATGCTCCCACCAGCCGTAGACAAGCGTGCTTGTTTTCCACACAGCCATGTAAAGGGGAGTGATTTGGAACACCGTTCCCCATTTTCTAGGGACCCTCTCACCCCAGTGGAAAACAAGGGAGCAGAGGGACAAGAGATGCTCTGGGTGTCCCTCGCTCTCGGAGAGCTTTGGCCCTTTCTCAAAGGCTGAGGGGCAGGGAGTTCTTGCTTAGAGAACAAACAGGTCTGAGATAGCAGATGGGCCCAGATCAAGAGAATGGATAACATGCCATCCATCCAGGATGTGGGACACCCATGTGTTGGTGGTAGGCTCATTGGGCACTGCCTGTTGGTAAGCCATATCCGCGGTAGTGCCCGTCAACACTTAACATGGGGGACCCCTGGATCTAGCAGTTCCTATTTAGGAATTCACCCCACAATTAAACCCACACAGGTATGTAAAGACATGAGAACGAAGACACTTGCTGTAATCCTGTTTGCAGTTGCAAATGTTCAGTAACTTAAATGTCCATGGTCGATAAGGGCCTAGTAAAATGAATTACGAGGCAGATAATCAGATAGCATACGAGGCATGTGCTGTTTATTATGGAAGAGCTCCAGGCCAGTGTTATTGCTTAGAAAAAGAAGGTACAGAACAGTGTGTTAAAAAATTATGGGGGTGGGAATAGTGGTGGGGGGCTTATATGCATTTCTCATATATGCACAGATTTTTTCTAGACAAGTACTGTCTAAACTGAGATACTGGGGTTAGAAGAGGGAAGGAAAGTTACTGTACACTTACGTCGCCTGTACACTTGTTTTTTTTGTCGTATGCTGGTATCACTGTGGGGTAAGTTTTTAGTGTAATATTTGATGTGCACCAAAGCGTATATGTAACATAGGGAAGAGGTTAAGTGCTGGACTCTGGGGCCAGGCTGCGTCTCAGGTACCAGCCGAGAGTCCGGGCATCAGAGCCCCTCCTGTGAGGTTGGAACAGTGATGGTACCTTCTGGAGGGTTGCGGGAGGGTTCAGTGACGAATCTGTGGCCTGTGCTCAGCACAGGGCAGGGCACCCAGTATACTCTCGGTAGGTGTTAGCTGTTATAAATGTAAGAAAAGGATGAAACCAACCAACCACAAATTCTGTCTTTTAAAAAATTGCATACCTGTCTTCCCTTGATAGTGGAGAGGGAACTTTTCTGCTTGCTCACTTAGATTTTATATTTGAAGATGGGTCTGGGTGGGGGTGGGGGAAGGGATGACGCAGTGCCAGCTGGATCCATATGGGAAATCTGACCCAGCTGCTTGGGCAGCTCCATGGCTTTGGGTGAGACCTTCACTTTTCCAAGCTGCTGCATCCTAATCTATAAGGTGGGGTGGGGGGATGTCATGTCCATCTCCCAGAGGTGGTTTCCTGGAACTGTTGTTATGAAACCCCCTTTGTCCCTGCTGCCCCCTGACCACTTGGCCTTCCTGTTTCAGATGTGGACGATGAGTATGAGGATGAGGACCAGTGGGAGGATGGAGCAGAAGACATTCTAGAGAAAGGTATGTGTGGGCCCCGCCTCTGGAAGACCATTGGGGGCCACAGGACCGAAAGGGTCTTGAGAGCCCATCCCCCACCCCCATGCCCTGCACCACCCCAACCCCCACCTGCCTCACCTCGCTTCTTTCTGTCGTTACCAGAGAGATCGGCTCCGCACCCTTTTCCTTTGAGGCCCATGAGTTGGGGGGCGGGGGCTGTGGGTGGTGGGTGTCGTGGGGAGAGGACTCCGGGATCCCAGGGCCCCAATGAATCCCTTCTGGGGCTATACGGTGGGTGGGCTCTGTCCCGAGATACCCCCCACTTCCTGGGCCAGTGCCCCCTTCCCTGTTATTTTCCGTTCTGTGCGCCTCATACATTTCGGCTTCTTCCCCCAACCACCTAGTGCGTGGCCTTTACTTTTGATTTTCAACCTTCCTGTGTCCCTTCCCCTTCCCCGCAACCCATTGGTTGATTTCGCTGCTATAATTTGGCTCATACTTTGTCTGCCCTCGCCCACCACCACCACCACCACCACCACCACCACCACCACCTCCACTTCCTCCAAGTAGAAGAGATTGAAGGTAAGAATCTGGAAACTGTGATTCCCCAACCCTCCTCCCATATCCTGACATCTCCTCCTTCCTGCCCTTGATACCCTCCCTCTCCCTGATCCTGTCTGGCCCTGGGGTCTCTGGTTCATGTTAGGGTCCAGAGTCGAAGGGTTTTGGGGCCAGGTTTCCAGCAGTGGTTGGCCTGGGAAAAGTGCGTGCGTGTGTGTGTGCGCACACGCATGGGAATGTTGGGGGCAGGGATGGAGTTCAGGATGTGCTTAGGCAGTGGCTATGAGATGGGGAACAGCCGGACGTCCCCAGCAGCTGGGCCCCACCCCCAAGTCTTTTCGTGAGAAGAGGAATGCTAAGCAGGACAGGGTAGGCGGGTGAGGGTTGGGTCTCCTCAGCGAGGGACCTTCTTCCCAGGGCCTGCTTCTGGCCCGTCCAGCCCCACCACTTCCTCCAGGCCCCTGCTTGTCACTGCCTCTCACTCGTCCCATCTGCCCGTTTTTTTTTTTTTTTTGCAGCCTCCAATATTGATAATGTTGTCCTGGATGAAGACCGTTCTGGGGCTCGCCGCTTACAGAACCTCTGGAGGTAAACAGGGAGGGGAAAGGTGGTGAGATCGGTCCCCGTGGGAGGTTTGGGGGCAGGTCGGGTCACCCCCTCTGCTCAACCTCTGGCTCTTGTTTTCTTCCCCCACTCACATCCCAGGGACCAGCGAGAAGAAGAACTGGGCGAGTATTACATGAAGAAATACGCCAAGTCATCTGTGGGAGAGACGTAAGGGCATGGGGTGAGCGGGTGGAAGGCTGGGGCAGGTGGTGCCTTTGCGGGAAGGGTCTGTAGTCTGACAGCATCTCTTTCCCACCTGCCCTCCCCTCTCCAGGGTGTATGGAGGGTCCGATGAGCTCTCCGACGACATAACCCAGCAGCAGCTGCTCCCAGGAGTCAAGTAAGGGAGGTGGGACAGGAAGGCTGAGGTGGGACTCTCGTACTATCCTTGGGTGATGTGCCCAATGGGTCACTCCCCGAAACAAGTTAGGACACAGCCACACAGGCAGAGTGGTTTGTGGAAGGGCGATGTGCAGTTTTTCTCTTCTGCTTAATGGATGGAAGGATGAAGAGGGGAGAGGGTGTGGAGTGAGGGGAGGAAAGATGGGTGTTTCACGGTGAGGAGACAGTTTCACTAAGGGTCTTCCTTTTCCTCTCCTGTTTAGGGATCCCAATCTGTGGACTGTCAAATGTAAGGTATGTTCTCTGGCCTCACAGCCTGGCGGAGGCAGGGGAATGAAGGACGCGGCCTTGTCTGGGACAACTGTCCATGTGTCTGTCCTGGGTCTCCTTGGCCTATCAGCCTCTTGTTCCTTCTGTTTCTGCCTCTCCATCCCTTTCTCTCCCCTCACCCTCTCCTTCCCCTCTCCTCCCCTTCACTCAGTATCTCCCACCTTTGTCTTTCTTGCCATCCATCACTCTTGCTCTGTATTTCTCCCTCTCTCATGCTTCTCTTTGTCCTACTTTATCTTTTTCGCCAGACGACTCTTTCTTGCGGCTATCTCCTGCCCCCTCGCCCATGTCCTGCCTCCGTCTCATCCTCTTTCTTAAGTCTGCCTTTCTTCTTCTAGATTGGAGAGGAACGCGCCACAGCCATTTCCTTGATGCGCAAGTTCATTGCCTACCAGTTCACAGACACGGTAAGCCTAGGCAGGCAGCTTGGGGGTGAGGGACAGGCCAAAGCTCAGAAGGAGTAACAGTATAGGTTCAGAGGCACCACTGCTTGTTAGGTGATCTGCTTCAGCCCCCAAATGACTGTTCCCTGGATTGAAGCGTTCCGTGCTTGGCAGAGCTGTTGTCCTTGCTCTCTCTCCCTTCCTGGCTGGGCTCACTCTGGAAGTCAGCTGTCTCGCTTCCTAAACCTTTTCTGCTTGAGTGAGTCCTGCCCATCCACAAACCCTGTGGGGCAGCCATCACCCTCTTACTGTGTGGGAGAAAGTCCTAGGATAGGACAGTGTCGCTAAGGGGGTCAGGAAATAGGCCCGTCTGGAGAATTCCCTCTTTCACACACAGTCATCAGACATTTTCTGAGCCCCTGCTCTAGGCTGGTCCCTGCACTGGGAGATACTGAAGATATAGCAGTGTTCATGCCAGAGCTGGTTGGTCCCTGTCCCTTTAGGGCTCACTCAGCACACAACACGAAGTAATGCCACTCGCACACAATTAAGGGCAAAGATCTTTTTTTTCTTCATTTTTTAAAGACTGCCAGGGTTTACATCCTGGCCCTGCCACTTCCTAGCTGTGTGACCTTGATCAAACCATTTCCTCTCTCTGGGCACCTTGCCTGCCCCTTAGCATCATTAGGATTAAGTATCTTTGGATATGTCCAGCTCTCAGCCAGGACTTGTCCAGCAGCTTGTGTTCAATAAACGTTGTTGTCAGAGGTATAATCCTTAGTTTGGAACGAGAGCAGGCCTTATGAATGGTGTCCTCAAAATTCCTGAAACGTGGGGCTGCTCGTAACTGCGTGTAGGCTAACTTCTTCACTTAATATGACTTCATGATCAACATCGCTTTTACCTGCCAATACAATGAGTATGTGTCAGTGGGACCAAGTGGATGGTTGCAGGATTTGCAAATCATGGTTTTCAATGTGCACAAACTTCTGTGTCGTGCCTTGGGCAAATTCTAATGACCCCATTTAACTGAGTCATGATTCTTATTATTGTTTGTGTTTTTAATGACCAAAGTAGTACACGTATATTGTAAAATCACAAATCTCTCTATATCCAGGTCCCATTTTTCACAAGTAATTACTGTTGTTTAGTTCTCTGCATGTTGAAGTGTCTTTTTTTTTTAACAAGATGGTGTTACGTGCGTGTTGTTCTGCAGCAAGCCTTTTGTCAATGGCGTCCTTGTCTTTCCATGCTTAGTCAACACAAGGTTGTTTGCATTTTTCACTGTCACAACCAATGCTGAAACAAACTAATTGCTTTTTATTAAAGGTTTTTGCATCTGAGAGTCATAAGCGATGTTAGTCTGTAGTTTTTTTATGATGTCTTTGTCTGGTTTTGGTGTCAGAGAAATACTGGATTCGTAGGATGAGTTGGGAAATGTTTACTCCTCTTCTAAAAAGAGTTTGTGAAGGTTTGGTATTAATGAATTAAATGTGTGGTAGAATTACCAGTGAAGCCATCTGTCCTGGTCTGTGTGTGTGTGTGTGGAAGGTTTTTGATTGCTAATTCAATATCTTAGCTTCTTGCAGGTCTGTTCAGATTTTCAATTTCTTTCTGAGTCAGCTTTGGTAGTTTGTCTTTCTGAAAAACGTTCATTTTATTCAGGCTATCTAATTTGTTGGCAGGCAGTTGTCCATTGTGTTGCCTTATAATCCTATAAGGTTGGAATAATGTGATTTCGTTCATTCTTGATTTTAGTAATTGAAGTCTTTTTATTTTTTGCTTATTTTGGCTAAATGATTGTCAAATCTGTTGATCTTTTCAAGGAACCAACGTTTGGTTTTAGTGAACTTCTCTATTGCTTTTCTGTTCTCTCTTTTACTTATTTCCACTATGATCTTTATTATTTTTTTCCCTCTGCTTGCTTTGGGTTTTCTCTTTTCTAGTTTCTTAAAAGTAGAAGGTTAGGTTATTGATTTGAGATTTTTTTCTTTACTTTAAATTTATTTCCGAGTATATCTTCGCATTCTAGTAAGTTTTCGTATGTGTGTTTTGTTTTTATTCATCTAAAATATTTTCTAATTTCTCTTCTGATTTCTTCTTTGACCCATTGGCTACTTAGTGTGTTTTACATATTTGCGAATTTCCTAAATTTCTTTGTTGTTAATTTCTAATTTCATTTCATGGGGTTGGAAAATACATTTTCTATAATTTCAGCCCTTTTACACTTATTGAGACTTGTTTATGGCCTAACGAGTGGTTTATCCTGGAGAGTGTTCAGTGTGCCCTTGAGAGGAATGTTTTCCTGTTGTTTGATGGAGTGTTCCACCTGCAGGGCTGTGTTAGGGCTACGTGTTTATAGGGTAACTAAAGTGTTCTGTTACCTCATTCACCTGTCTAGTTGTTCAGTCCATTGACAAAAGTGGGGTACTCTAGTCTCCGATTATTATTGTTGAATTGTCCATTTTTCCCTTGATTTCTGTTAATTTTTGTTTCATGTATTTTGAGGCTCTATTGTTAGGTTCGTATATATTTATAATTCTCATATCTTTTTGACAGATGGACCTTTTTATCATTATAAAATGTTCTTTATCTCTACTAACAATTTTTGTCTTAAATTCTATTTTGTCTGCTATCAGTATAGCCACTCCAGCTCTCTTTGGTTCTAATTGTTTTTCACACATAATATATGTTGGATCTTTGTGTCACTACATTGATTCATCTGACTTTTTTTTTTTTTTTTTTTTTTTGCTGCTACATTGTATTTCATGGTATGGTTAATTTAACAAATCCCTCTTTGGGGGCATTTTAAAATTTCCAATCTTGTTTGTTCGCTCTAGTAAATAACTTCTGTGAACATCCTTGTGTCCGTGTCATTGAGCCAACATGTTTCTGTGGGATGTATTCCTGGAAGAGAGACTGCCAGGCGGCAGTTGTTACTGTCACTAGCAGTGGTTTCTTGCTGTCTCCTTCCTCGGGCTTGCCCTACAGCCCCTGCAGATTAAGTCGGTAGTGGCACCAGAGCATGTGAAGGGCTACATCTACGTGGAGGCCTACAAGCAGACCCACGTGAAGCAGGCCATCGAGGGCGTGGGCAACCTGCGGCTTGGCTACTGGAACCAGCAGATGGTACCCATCAAGGAGATGACGGACGTGCTCAAAGTGGTGAAGGAAGTGGCCAACCTGAAACCCAAATCCTGGGTCCGCCTCAAGCGGGGCATCTATAAGGACGACATCGCACAGGTGCCTGGTGGCGGGGTGGGGCAGCTGTTAGGGCTCAGACTCTCGTTCACATTTCTGTTCCTCCGTTCGCTCCTCCTCTCCTCTCCTCCTGCTCTTCCTAGCCCCTTCCTGGTGCAGAGAGCAGCGCCCACTCAGATTAGGTGAAGCAGAGCCTGGAGCGTACTGTGCACACACAGGAAATGGATGACCGTCTTCTGTGTGCGATCAAAGCGTGTTAAGTAAAGGTCTAAGGAGGTGAGGGAGTGAGCCATGTGGGGTTGTTGGGGAAGCATCTTGTGACAGAAGGAGCAGCATGTGAGGTAGGACTGTCTAGCTGAAGCAGAGTGAGTGAGGGTCAGGGTGGCAGGAGATGAGCTCAGGGAGGCCCACCATTGGACTTCAGCTTTTACTGGAGTAAGATGGGAAGGTTCTAAGGGACACAGCGTGGCTTTGATTTTAACAGCATTACTCTGGCGACTGGTTCTCAAGCGGGGGGCGGGGGGCGGGGGCGTTGCACCCAGGGGACATTTAGCAATGTATGGATACATTTTTTGGATTTTTTTTTTTTTTTTTTTGGTTATTTCAACTGGAGAGAGAGTTGGTTCTAGCATCTACTAGGTAGAAACCAAAGATGCTGCTGATATCCTACAGTGTATGGGACAGTCCCTCACAAGAAAGCATTTCCTTGAATAGATTGGATGGGACCACAAGAATGGGGAGACCAGTGATGCCACAGTCGTCGTGGCCAGTGATAGTGGGACATGACCAAGGTTGGAGTAGCAGAGGAGGGGAAAGAAGTTGGGGTTTCTGAAGGCAGCATTGACAAGATTTGCTGACAGATTGGATATGGACGTAAGAGAAAGAAAAGGATTAAGACCGACTGCCAGGTGTGTGCCTGAGCGGAAGGCATAGTGGAGTGGGAGAGGACTGGGAGAGGAGCAGGTGCAGGGGAGACCAGGAGGTCAGTTGTGGTCGTGCTGGGTCTGAGGGACCTTTTAAATGTCCAAGTAGAGGTGTCAGGCAGTCAGTGGATAGTCAGAGGGGAGATAGGCCAATCTTCCCCATCACCCTTTGTCCCTTACCTTTCCTGGCATCTCCTTGCCCTTCCCGTGTCTGAGGTCAGGGAGGGAGGGCTGGACCCTTCCTGACCAGCTGACTGTTCTCAGGTGGATTATGTGGAGCCCAGCCAAAACACCATCTCCTTGAAGATGATTCCACGCATTGACTATGACCGCATCAAGGCCCGCATGAGCTTGGTACTGTGGGGACAGGCTGCCCATGGGAGAGAGGGAAATGCTTGATCCCCGCTCGTGGCCAAGCCCTTCTCTTTCACCCTCACCACTCATGCCCCTTTTCCTCTACAGAAAGACTGGTTTGCTAAAAGGAAGAAGTTTAAGCGGCCTCCACAGAGGCTGTTTGACGCCGAGAAGATCAGGTGAGTGGCTTTGGGGATTGCCTGGATTGCGTCCCCAGAGCTGTGGTACAGAATGTGCCTTTGCAGGTTCTGGCACAGGGATGGACCCCTGATAGGTTTAAATTAGCTGGCATTATAGCCTCAGCCAAGTTACTTAACATCCCTGTGCCTGAGTTTCCTTTGATTACAAAAATTGACGGCAACCCCTGCTTCCTAGGACTGTAGTGAGAATTAAATGAAGCAACATGCATGGGTGCCCGGAGTAGCACTTTGCATGTAGTAAGTGTAGTTAATGGTATCACATGTTGAGTGGGATTTTTCGACGTGTCAGGATTTGCAAAAGTCTCTTCCCCTGACCTCCTGATGCTTAGGCAACCAAGATGGGGGTATAGATCCCCTTCCTCTTAGGATGTCTCCCTCACCCTCCCTGGATATAGCTCAGGGTAACCCAAGGATTCCAGCGTTCCAGCCTAGTAGGGGCTCCAGCAGGGTGGGCAGGAGAGGAGGGGGTGGAGAAGTGAGATACTTTCCCTCTGGTCTTGTTCAGCCAGACAGCTTTCATTGTCTGGATTGTAGAACATGCCTTTCAGTCTGGACCCAGGGACATGGCTAATACTTCCCATGCCTGAATTGGACCCATTTACACCACTGATCTCCACCAAATTGGACCTGCCCTACGGTGTGGCAGAGACCAAAGCAGAATGACCTTCCCCGCCCTCACGTGCCTAGCAGAGCATGCTCTGCCCTCTCCCGAATTCACCCTGTGAATGAGAAGGCAGTCGAGTGAGCGGCAGGAGCTCTACTGGTTCCTTTTTTGGGAGTGGGCAAGGCTTTCCTTCCCTACTCGATGCATGGGGCAGGAACTGAGTTTCCTCCCATTGCACGTGCAGAGCCAGTAGAGAATCTGACTCCGACTCACTGGCGAGGCCATGTGGTTCACCCTCTCTGAGCCTCATCCCCTTGTGCCCTTGGAAAATGAGGGGTGTATTACTAATGTCACAGGCTTTGGGGAGGAGTCAGTGAGGCTGTGTGCAGCCAGGCCAGGCCCAGGCCAAGTGCTCCATGACCGTCAGCTGTCCCATCCTTCAGCCAGCCAGCAGTGACTGTGTGTGGACACAATGCAGGCGCTGCTACAGGGGAAACTGACTAAACGGTGCTAAGTGCCTGATTCTCTGGAGCTGCCGTTCTTAGTTAGGGAGACAGGTCAGATGGCTCACCACAGGGTGGCATGTGCTGTGGTGAAAGTAAAGCAGGGCAGTGGGGGCCGTGCACCCCTCCATGGAGGTGAGCCTCTGGGCTCTGTGAGAGGTCACTCCTGCCAGGAGGCCATGTGTTGGGGTGGCTCTGGTCAGTCATCCTTCAGTCCTCTCCCTACTCTGTCAGAGGAGGAGACAGAGGTTCAGTAGGTTCTCCTCTTAACCTCCCACCAATCTTCTGTCACGCACAAAATCCTAGGTCCCTGGGGGGCGATGTCGCCTCTGATGGTGACTTCCTCATCTTTGAGGGGAACCGTTACAGCCGGAAGGGCTTTCTGTTCAAGAGCTTCGCCATGTCCGCTGTGGTGAGGGTCCCAGAGCGTGTCGCGCTAATGGCAATGGGGAGTGGGGAGGCCAGGCTTTCTCCCCACCTGCAGCCATGGCCCCAGAGCAGTGGGTAATCTGAGTTTGTCCCAGGTAATTCTCCAGTTAGGAAGTCCCTTGGGGAATAATTCTCATGGTCTTTCTGGCCTGCTCAGCTGGGCTGTGACACTGACCTTCGTCCATTTCCTCCTCTTCCCCTTGTCTCTCGGGGCTCAGATCACAGAGGGTGTGAAGCCCACACTCTCAGAGCTAGAGAAGTTTGAGGACCAGCCAGAGGGCATTGACCTGGAGGTGGTGACTGAGAGCACAGGTATTTGTTCCCATCTGTAACATAGGCCACGGAGGAGGGGGTGTCCCATGGCGGGCAGCCCCCAAAGCAGTTCCTTCTGCCCCTGCAGGGAAGGAACGGGAGCACAACTTCCAACCCGGGGACAATGTGGAGGTGTGTGAGGGTGAGCTCATCAACCTGCAGGGCAAGATCCTCAGTGTAGATGGCAACAAGATCACCATCATGCCCAAGCACGAGGACCTCAAGGTGGGACCCCTGCTGCAGCTCCTAGGTTTTAGTTGGCTGGGTGTGTGTGTGTGTGTGTGTGTGTGTGTGTGTGTGTGTGTGTGTCTCTCTCTCTCTCTCTCTCTCTCTCTCTCTCTAAGTGAGGGCTTGCCCGGATTAGCATAGTGTGTCTGGGGTGAGGCTGTCTCCAGGTGAGTCTGAGGTGGCGTGTAGTCTGGTGTCATGTCTGGGGACAGGCTGACTCTTTGTGGGTTAAACAGTTGTCGAGGCTGATATCCTGTCTGAGATCAGCTATCTCTGGGGCATTCTGAGGGTTGTCCTGGTGGCCTCAGGTGGTCTATGGTTAGGTAGTGTCAGCTTTGCATGGGTTTTGGCCAGGGTCTTTTCTAAGAACTTGAGTGGATGCTGAAGACGGGCAGGGCAGGTGAGCTGTGGTGGCTTCCTCCTCACTTGCTCATTGTCCCCACACTCAATCTTCAGGACATGCTGGAGTTCCCGGCCCAGGAACTTCGGAAGTACTTCAAGATGGGGGACCACGTGAAGGTGATTGCCGGCCGATTCGAGGGTGACACAGGCCTCATTGTGCGAGTGGAGGAGAACTTCGTCATTCTCTTCTCTGACCTCACCATGCACGAGGTAGCAGGGAGGATGGGAGTGTGGTGGAACTGCCCAGAGGCGACCCCGGCAGGAGAGCCACCTGGACCCTGCTTCACCCTTTCTCCTCTCCTGGCAGCTGAAGGTGCTTCCCCGGGACCTGCAGCTCTGCTCGGAGACAGCATCAGGTGTGGATGTCGGGGGCCAGCATGAATGGGGGGAGCTGGTGCAGCTGGACCCCCAGACCGTGGGTGTCATTGTGCGTCTGGAGCGGGAGACCTTCCAGGTGTGTGTGCTGGGCTCGGTGGCAAGGCTGACTCTTGGGGCCTTCCTCTCCCTCGAGCTCCTCATACTGGGGGTGTGGCAGAGCATGGTGGCTAGGAGCCCAGACTGCTCTGGGTTACAGACCTGCCTCTGCCACGTGTGGCTGGCTACATGATATTGGGCAAGTGGCAAGTCAGTTACTTTCTCTGTGCCTCAGTTTCCCACCCTGTAAAACGAAGGTAATGGCAGCATCTACTTAATTTGTTGTGAATAAATCACCGAGGTCAGATATACCTGGGCCTTCTGTGCTTGCTAAAGGACCGGCTGCTGCAGGCGCCCTCCTCCCCTTCACCCCTTTCCCACTGATGTGGGAGCTGCACACATAGTGTTTAGGACCCTGGGCTCAGGATTCACATCTCAGTTCTGTTGCTTTGGTGCCATGTTGTCCTGGGCTACTGACTTGCCCAGAAACTCCCTCTGTAAGCCAGGAATCACAACAGCTTCCAGCTCAGAGGGGTTTTGAGGCTTCAGTGAAAGCTTGTGTGAAGATTTGGTGTGGGGCCTGGTACAGAATGATGGGTGAACAAACTTCAGCTATTATGTTAATATCCAGTCCCCTCCACCAATCTCTTAGGTCCCTGAGGCTTAGTCAGGGGGTTCAGTCTCATCCCAAATTATAGCGAACATTTTTGGTTACCCTCGTTCTTACGGGGTAGCATTCTGACACCGCCTGCCCTAGACATCCTGCAGTCTCCTGCAAGGAAGGATCATCTCACTTTAGGGAAGCCCTGCTCCATGTCACTCTGGCCACTCTCATCTCCTTAGCATCCCCCACTCCCTCTGCAGGTGCTGAACATGTATGGGAAGGTGGTGACTGTCAGGCACCAGGCTGTGACTCGGAAGAAGGACAACCGCTTTGCCGTGGCCCTGGACTCAGAACAGAACAACATCCATGTGAAAGATATTGTCAAGGTCATTGACGGCCCTCACTCAGTGAGTATGATTTCCTGCCCGTCTGCTGCATCTGAAAGAGGAGTGGTGGGGCAAGGTCACAAGAGTGACAGCCTTTTTCCTCCAGGGCCGGGAGGGCGAGATTCGCCATCTCTTCCGCAGCTTTGCCTTCCTGCATTGCAAGAAACTGGTGGAGAATGGGGGCATGTTTGTCTGCAAGACTCGCCACCTGGTGCTGGCTGGGGGCTCAAAGGTGAGGTGGGCATGGTGGCACCCTGTCCGTTGGGTACCTGGCTCAGCTCTCCAACCTTCCCTTACCCCAGGGGTGACCAGGATGGGCTTGTGGAGGACCAGAAGGGCAGATGTCAGTGTTAGGTTTGTGGCAAAGTGTGAAAAAAAGGTTTATTGGGATTCTGAGCCATTTACCAAATGTTGGGTTCTTTCGGTTTTATTGAGCACCTGCTAGGTGCCAGACACTGGAGATACAGCAGTGAACAGGAGACAAACTGCTGTCCTAGAGCCGCTACTCCCGAGATGAGCAGATAGATAAATACGTACAGAGTGGAACGTGCAGCGTGAGGTGATGACGACCACTGTGAGGAAAAATAAAGCAGAAGGAAGTAGAAAATAATAGGGGCCGTGGCTCTGTTTTTAAGATAAATTTGTTATCTTTATTCTTATTTTTTAGGGCTATACCTTACTTCCAGTTCTCCTTAGTAAATGTGATTACTTTTGTGTTTTGCCCGCTGCCTGACAGGGAATGTCTTTGAAGCCTAACTAAGCATTTTATTTATTACTTTTTTTTAAAGAAGGATTGGTTCAGAAAGGGAGAGAACAGATCTGCTGGTTTATATATTTCGTTAATCTGGTAAATGATACTATTCATTCACTTAATGAAGGGTCTTAGGGGTCAGTTGAACTAGAGGCAAATGGATATAATGTGACAGTGCAAGCTGTGGTGTTTCTAGAATACAGTTAAGTCGTGAGAAGATCAAACACAGCCACATTCAAATAGAAGTATTTAGTTTTGTTCCATATTCTGGATAGGTGATGTGTGTGATTATCTTTGACTTACAACGATATAGTACATTCCTCTATGACATTATTACTCTGGGCGTGTGGCTGGGGATACATCATGGGTTTTGATGGCTTTACTCCTAATTCCTGCTTCGGTTCCTCTGACTCCATTTCTTTAATTTGGTTTCTTTCCTTAACTGAGTTTTGTCTTGGGCAATATACATCTGTGAGGATACTATCTCGTTTAGGAATGTTGTAAAATGATCCAAAATAGTTTGGAGGTAACATATACCTATTTTAAATTTTATAAAATCTGATGACCAAAAACAGTTATTTTAAAGTTCAACTCTGTTGCAGTTGGCTGTCAGTGGAATTGAGCAGCCTTCCTTAGCAGACAGTTAGATGTGCTGTGGAAGCCAGCTGCGCATTTCTGCTGGACCTGTGTACACGCTGCCCTGTAGGAGGCAGTAAGGAGGGGAAGGGGGGCCACAAAGGAGGGAGGCTCACTTTACTGGAGATGTGTTTATTTTAAAACTACTACAAAATTGCATGGATCATTCCGACATTTTTTATTTGGAATCTGAAGTTTAAACTTATTTTGCAGCTCTAAACCATTAACAGATAAAAACTCGTTCACATCTGTTTAGTTTTTTAAAAACCCATACGTTTTATATGGGAGGTATATAAACTTGATATCAAACTTGTTTTAATTTAAAAAACTACTTATTTTTTCTTGTTACTTTTATGTAATGAATCCATAAATTTGTATTTTATTGTTGAAAGACCAAATACTACTGGTAAAGCAGTTTTAAAATGGTGTAACATGTACTCTAATACGTTGTTAGTATATGTCACTTTCATTCTACATTACTTTATAAGAAAGCCCAAAAGAAGTGTATTGGCATTGAAGAGTAAAATGTCTCATTGGCATTTATAATTGAAAGTTTTCCTACTTTTTCCCTAGTTTTTTGGTATTTTTTAATACCGTGATTTATAAAGGATGAGGTAGAGAACTACAGGTTGCTGCTTTAGATGGAGAAGGTTAACAAAAAGCCTCTTTGAGGAGGTGCATGTGAGCAGAGACGTGAATGACGGGATGGAGAGCCACATGAATATCTCAGGGGACCAGCAAGTGCAAAGGCCCTGAGGTGGCACTTGTAGGAAGGCTGTACAGAACCAGGTGTCAGGAAGGAAATCAGGCTGGGGACCTGGGTGGCTGGGACCAGGTGGTTTCCTCAGGGCCCTGCAGATGGGACGATGAACTGCAGGGCATGCAGTTTTGGTGTCACTAGGTGTCCTGACTACCACATTTCAGTCCCTCTCCTTGGGCAGGGGAGGCCAGGACCTCTTGATTGACATGCCCACAATGGCATAGGGGTGGTGGCAGTTTCCCCAAAGGGAAGTTGAGGTATTGTCACTAGAAGGAGGGAGGGATGGCTGCCAGGAGATTCAAACAAGAACTGTTCCCAAACACAGGCAGGCAGTTTGGCACAGGGGCTGGGAGCCTGTCACCCAGGCCCTGCCTGCTAGTGCAGTTCTCGCCCCTTCTCTAGCCCCGAGATGTGACCAATTTCACCGTGGGTGGCTTTGCTCCTATGAGCCCCCGGATCAGCAGCCCCATGCACCCCAGCGCTGGAGGTGAGGGGGAGTCGGGGCAGGGATGTGTCTGGGGGTTGGGGGAGAGCGCTTGTTCAGCCCACACTCACTGAGTGCCTGCTCTGGGCTGGCTCAGCCATGATGAAGATACAGCAGGAGGGGGCTCACAGCCCACGGGAGACCAGACCTCACTGCACAGCAACAGCCCAGGGTAGTCAGGGCCGTGATGGGAAAGCCCCAGGCTCTGGTGGGGGGACCCCAGAGAAGGCTCCTAACCTAGTAGGGAAGGGGGAGAGTGAAGCAGGTAAAGAGGGGGTTTCAGGGTACGCTGGCTGTAGGCTCAGCATGTGAGGGGTGGGCACAGCCCTGGGGACTGGCGATGTTCTCCCTCCCCAGGTCAGCGCGGTGGCTTTGGCAGCCCAGGTGGCAGTGGCGGCGGCATGAGCAGGGGCCGGGGGCGGAGAGACAATGAGCTCATCGGCCAGACTGTGCGCATCTCCCAAGGGCCCTACAAAGGTGACCTGTGAGGCCATGTGGAGGCCTAGGGAGGGGCGTGGTGAAGGAGCGCCCACCTCAGCTTGACCTCCTGCTCCCCACCAGGCTACATTGGTGTGGTGAAGGATGCCACGGAGTCCACGGCCCGCGTGGAGCTGCACTCCACCTGCCAGACCATCTCTGTGGACCGTCAGCGACTCACCACGGTGTACGGGCTGGGCCGGCCAGGGCTGAAAGGGGGTTGTCGGGTGGTGAGAAGGCCCTACTCACCCCACTAGTTCTGTGTGTTCACAGGGGCTCACGGCGCCCTGGTGGCATGACGTCAACCTATGGGCGGACACCGATGTATGGCTCCCAGACGCCCATGTATGGCTCTGGCTCCCGCACACCCATGTATGGCTCTCAGACACCTCTCCAGGATGGTGAGTGCTCCCCAGTGGCCAAGGAAGAGGTGTGACATGGAGGAAACTGGAGACAGGACAGAGCTAATGGCACATGCATTTCTCTCATTCCAGGCAGCCGCACCCCGCATTATGGCTCACAGACACCCCTGCATGATGGCAGTCGTACTCCTGCCCAGAGTGGGGCCTGGGACCCCAACAACCCTAACACGCCATCACGGTGAGGACCGAGAGCTGGGGGGGCGGAGACAGGGTTCCCTGAGCCAACAGGGGGTGTGTGCTGTGTGTGTGTGGTTATGTGGGTGTCTGGGGAGTAGAGGGGTTTGTATGGCCCAGGCTGCTCTGGGGAGTCAGCATGGCTGGGGGCAAAGTAATCTCTCCAACCCGAGCCCAGCAGCATGCTGTGGTTAAAATCTGGACTCGGAGACAATACATGACCTTGGTTATGTGACGGGCTGTGTGACTGGGCTGGCAGCCTCATTTCTCTGACTCCCAGCGAAGTGGAAGCCTCTGGATGGGGCTGTTGTAAGGATGAAGTTGCCTCCATTGGCCTGGCTACAGTGCTGTTCTGGATGCATCTATCCCATTGTCGTGATCACCACAGTCATTCTCAACAGACTTCTTTCCCCAACAGGGCTGAGGAAGAATACGAGTATGCCTTTGATGACGAGCCCACCCCATCCCCACAAGCCTACGGGGGTACCCCCAATCCCCAAACACCTGGCTATCCAGACCCCTCGTCCCCACAGGTCAACCCACAGTACAACCCACAAACGCCAGGGACACCAGCCATGTGAGTCCACAGGCCAAGCAGCCTCTGCCCCACCCATCCCCACTGCCACCGTGTCCTTTTCCCCACCATCTCCAACAAATGTCCTTTTTGCTCCCTGTCACTGTAGGTACAACACAGACCAGTTCTCCCCCTATGCAGCCCCCTCTCCCCAGGGCTCCTACCAGCCCAGCCCCAGTCCCCAGAGCTACCACCAGGTGGCGCCAAGCCCAGCCGGCTACCAGAACACTCACTCTCCTGCCAGCTACCACCCTACGCCCTCACCCATGGCTTATCAGGTACTGGTCAGCTGGCATGTCCTTGGAGGTGGTGGGCTAGGATGGGCCTCGGGCCTATAAGGACAGCCATGCCAGATGATCTGTTCTCAACAACACTGTCCCTCTTTCCCCTACAGGCCAGTCCCAGCCCAAGCCCTGTTGGCTACAGTCCAATGACACCCGGAGCCCCCTCCCCTGGTGGCTACAACCCACACACACCAGGCTCAGGCATTGAGCAGAACTCTAGTGACTGGGTAACCACTGACATCCAGGTGAAGGTGCGGGACACCTACCTGGATACGCAGGTGGTGGGGCAGACAGGTGTCATCCGCAGCGTCACGGTAAGTGGGACCCAGGCTGGTAGGTGGGCAGTCATCCTCCCATCTCTCTGGTTACTGTTGTTCTTGTTGTTTAATTGTCTAACTAGATCTTCTAGTACCCATTTATAACTGGAAAGAGATATATAGAAAGGTTTGGCATGTAAGTTCCACAAGACTGGGATTTGCCTGTCGTGCTCACAGCCGGGACCGCAGCTGCCTGAAACAGTGACCGGCACCTAGGAGTGTGCTTACTGTGGGACATACGCCTCAGTTCAGTCACGTGGACTGAGGGCACCTCTGTGCTAGGCTTTGGCTTAGCGCCGGGTACCCGTATTCCCTGGGCTGTCCCTGTTCCAGTACTACTGGTGTCTCCAGTTTTCAGTCACCGGGTTCCCTCTAGCGTCTGGGGCCTTTGCTCATCGATTTCCTCTGTCTAGAACTCTATTCCTTCCATTCTTGTGTCTAGTTAACTCCTACTCATCCTGCAGGTAAGCTCCTAGGCTATTTCAGATCTAGCTCTTAAAAGTCTGTGTAATTCTTTTTCATGCTCTCTACCCCTGCATAAAAGCTTAGTTTACCCTGGTGTGATTCTTTAATTACTAAGCCTGTGTTTTATTTCTAAGTAGTCCTAGTTCCTAGATGTTGGCCCTCCGCTGAATATTATTTGAATTAATTAAACAAACCTCAGAGACCAAGACAGCTCCAGGCCCCGCTCTCACAGATCTCACATTCCAGTGAGACATGTCCTCAGTGTCCTCAGACATGTCCCCAGACAGCCCAAGTGGGCAGAACTGGGATGCGGGAAGCCCAGAGGGCAAGGGGAGCTATGTAAACCCAGAGAAGGCACCTTTATACCCAGTTTTGGAGGGGATAAGGGAGGACTTCCTAGAGAAGGAGACATCTGCACCAAGACCTAAAGAACGAATAGGAATAAGCCAAGAGAAGTGGCTGAGGAAAGGGTTAATTGTGTTCCAAATATAGGGGATTTGTGAAGGCCTAGAGGTGAGGGAAATCCTGGCACATTTGGGGACCTGAATTATGTTCATTACAGCTGAAACAAATAACGGAGGTGGAAGGTGACGAAATCAGAGAAGTGGCTGGGGCCAGGTCTTGTGCCAGCTTTGGAAATGTGGACTATATCCTCAGGGCACTTGGGGGGGTCATGGAGGAATCTAAGCAGGGATCAGATCTGTGATTTGGAATTAATTCACTATGTTGCCCTATTTGGGATGGATTAGGGATGGTGAGACTCAGGGCTGGGAGCCCGGGGGATGTCAGGCTGCCCTACAAGGGCCTGGGGAAGAGAAGAGAGAGGGAAGGAGGGAGGAGAAACCCTTAGGAGACAGAACAAACAGGCCTCAGAGCTGGAGGTTGTCAGTGAAAGATCTAAGACAAGGTCCAGAGTTCTGGCTGGGGACTGGGATGGGCCCAGGAGGAGGAACAAGTGTGGGGAAGAAGCTGAAGCATGTTTGGGACACGAAAAGTTAAGTGCCTGAGAAGCAGCTCCCCTCTTGGCCTAAGCTTCATTCTGGTGCTTCTCTTGCTGATCTGGTCAGCCCACCCCCACGCACCACAGGCTCCAGGCCTTGGAACCAGGCCCAGCTTTGGCCTTTCCTGTGTCACCTTGGGAAAATGCCTTCTTAGAATGAGCCCTGAGCCTGCGTCCCCTAAGTGTGAGCATCAGTCCTGTGTTGGGAGCAGGATAGGTTGACCAGGCTCTCCCCACCCCCAGGGAGGCATGTGCTCCGTGTACCTGAAGGACAGTGAGAAGGTCGTCAGTATCTCCAGTGAGCACCTAGAGCCCATAACCCCAACCAAGAACAACAAGGTAAGAGAGGAGTGGCAAGGGGCTGGGCAGGCATTGAGCTGTTAACGTGGAGCCTGACCCCGTGCCCCCTCCCCAGGTGAAGGTGATCCTGGGTGAGGATCGGGAAGCCACAGGTGTCCTCCTGAGCATCGATGGTGAGGATGGCATCGTCCGCATGGACCCTGATGAACAGCTCAAGATCCTCAACCTCCGCTTCCTGGGGAAGCTCCTGGAGGCCTGAGGCAGGCTGGACGGGTGGACTTCAGCAAATAGCTGGCAAATAGTGTCCCTCCTTCTTTCCTTGGCCCTTAGCTCTGACAGGATCTGGGCCTAGGCATGGCAGCCTGATTGTTCAGGATTTCCTTTATTTTCCTCTCTGGGTTCCTTGTTTTCCTCCCTGAGGTTCATGGGAATCAGAGTAGAGTCTGGGGGAGGGTCCCCATCTTGTATCCCCCTTCCTCAGCTTGCTTTTATGTTACGGTCTTTCAATAAAAAGCTGTTTGGTCAAAAGCTGTGTGTGTGTGGTTTGTAAGTGGGGCCATTTGTAGACCCCACTTATTTCCTTGCTCTGTGGTCTTGGGCAAATAAATAACTGGGTTTTACCTAAGCCTCAGTTTCCCTATCTAGAAGATGATACTGCGTACCCCAGAGATCCCTTAAGAGGAACATCTGAGAAGACATGGGAAGGAGATTAGAGCCTGCCATGTGATTGAAGTTACAGCTTACTCATACTTGAGTTATGTGAAAATCACAGTCAATATCTCCCAGGAAACCTAAGTTCCTGTTGTGCCAGACACCGCATTTAATGATCTTTTCTCTTGTTGAGACTGCACAGCAGTTAACACCAGAGCTGCTGTGGCTTGTCTGATGGCTTGGGGGTGGTGGGTGGGGAGGGAGAGCAGTGTAGAGAATGGGGCTTAGTACTTTGACCTTCCTTCACCTTCTTCATTTGATAAACCCATCTTTATACAAATGTAAAATACAGTGTATTATAAAACATTTCAGATGTTCAAAAAGATATGTTACCAGGAATATTCATGTCCCCAACACCCAGCTTAGGAAACATGTACCAGATGGGACCCACTTCAGCAGCACCCCCAATCCATTTCCCTCTAGAGATAACCACAACCCTGACCTCCATGTGTCTGCTTAACTTTGTACTAATTAGTACCTTAGTATTTATCTCTAAATGTCATGTGGTCATTTTATGTTTTTAAAGTTTACAAAAAAGCTATCAGACTTTTTGACCTCAAAATTTGAGGACGATCCAGTGTGCAGCCTCTAATTCATTGATTTGTGTCTGTCACTTTAGAAGACACTCATGGGAGGTGGGGCAAGAAAGGGCTCTGAGAGTGCAGAGAGAAGACAGATCTGCCTCTCTCCCAGCTCCACGCGAGGAAGCGAATTTGTGAGGGTCGGTTGACCTCAAGGGCTAACGAACTACCTGACTCATGGCTTTCGCTTTTAGGACAAATCAGGCATCCCTTGGGGGACCTTCATTATGGCCTCGGCTTTACCTCCGAGCAGTGGGTGTAGGCCTCGTCCTGTTGCAAGGGCGGTGGAGCGCCCTAGGGCCTGCGGAGGGCGCAGTGACCGCGAGCTACCCCAGGGGCCACCTGGAGGGCCGCCAGAGAGGAGCACGCCCGCGGTTGTCCGCCGGAAGCCCTTTGTCTCTCTCGGGCTTCCGTCCCCCCTCCCCGCCCCTGCGCCCCAGTTGGCCGCAGTTCCTGGAGAGGCGGGAGAGGAGGGGGCGAGTGGGCGGGGCCGCGTGGCGTCAGCGCAAGATGGCGGCCTCGGCAGTGCTGGTTCTGCGCTTGGGGAGCGGCCTCCGGCTCGGCGCGCGGGGGTTGTGCGCGAGGTTGGCGACGCCGCCCTCCCGGACCTCGGACCAGGTGAGCGGGACGAGGGTGGTCCGCGGATACAGGGGCCCGTTCCTGGAGTTCCGGGCGGACCGACGCCGCCGGGGACGCAGCACCTCAGGGTGCTGAATGGAACGCCGCCCGGGTTGCCGGGCGCTTCCCTGCCTCATGGGACGGGCAACACTTGCTCCCTTGGGCTTCTTGCTGGGGGCTCAAGTACGTCCTCTGGACTCCACCTCCTTTGGATACCACGTGGGTGCTGGGGGAGTGAGTCGCCTGTTTCCCATCTCTGACCGCTCTGGTAATAATTTAAGGGGGAGGACTCGGGACGCAGAGGTCCCAACCTGGCCTGGGGGGCATTTTCTCCTCAGCGTTGGTGGTGGTGGTAAGGTGGACGTTTGGGCTTTTGATTCGACCTACCTCCATGTTGAGAGAACCAGCCTTTCTGATATGAGCCCCAGATATCCCCGTTTTGTCCCCTCATGTGTCTTCCATTACCTTGCTCCCTGCAGCCCAGTGTCCAGCCAGGCTCCTTGATCTCATCTCCCTGCCCTCCTTTTCTGGGCTCCATGTTCACTAATGCTTTTCCTCCAGGATCCTGGGAATCGGTCCCGTCAACCCTTGAATTTTGGGGATCCTGGCACGGGACAGTCTAGTTCTTGACCTTTCTGAGAGACCTAATCAGTCTTTTGGCTACCCCTCCAGAGATACAACTCCTGAGACTATGCGGTGTCTGCTTCCTGGCTCTAGACCTTGACTTTTCTGTCACCAGTGTACTTGAATCACCCTGACCTTCTTTCTCTTCTCACCTGGCTAACCTAACCTATCCCCTCTCAATTGCAGGTTGGGGAGATTGGAAGCCATGCCAGCACTAAGGCCCAAGGGTCACAGCAGCAGCGGGGCACAGAAGGTCCCAGTTACGCCAAAAAAGTTGCACTCTGGCTTGCTGGGCTGCTTGGGGCCGGTGGGACCGTGAGTGTCGTCTATATCTTCGGTGAGGGACATATCCCTATCCCCCAGTTTTGTTCTGTTGGAGCTATATTCTACTGCAGAACCTCCCCCTCTTTTCCCTAAGGGCTTCACACATCGTCATTCCCTGGCTCCTCCCACAGTAGAGCAGCCAACTAGAGCATCTACCTTGAAAAGGGGAAGTCTCCCTTCTTCTTTCTACAACCTCTGCTCAAGGTTCCATTCTTTTTCATTGGTTCCTGCATTAGGCTACAGGGAATCCATTGGAAGAAGGGAAGGTGGGGAAGGTTAGGCCTGGACTAGCCACATCTTTCTTCTGCACCCAAAACTCCAGTCCTCCCCCTAGTCCTTTCATCCCTCAGAGATCCAGGAGACCCAGCCCCAGCCCTTCTTTCACAGACCGAGGGATCCTGGCTACTAGTTCCCTGTTCTCTCAGTCTTAGGAGACCATGCCTCTAGCCCTCCTCCCTTAGACCCAGGACTCCAGGTTCCCTCCACTTCCTCCCTCAAGACCCAGGAGACCAGGTTCTAATTCCTCTCATTTATTACTGTCTTCCTTGCAGGAAACAACTCTGTGGATGAAACTGGTGCCAAGGTGAGGTGGAAAGAGACCCAGGGGCCTTGCCAGGGGTCCCATCCTGTAGGTACCCTCCCCTTCAGTCGGTTCAGGCTTATTTCTGGTCTGGGGTGAGCCTTTCCCTCCAGGGACCTTTGCCTACTCCTCCCAGGGTCCTGGAGATTCCTTTTCCCGGTATGATAGGTTTTTGCCTCTGCCATACCAAACCTTCCATTTTTCTCTCTACCTCCTAGATTCCTGATGAATTCGACAATGGTAAGTAAACAAGCACAGATTCTGGGGTCCCCAGACTCTCCCTACTCTGCCATTTGTAGGGCATGTTGCCCTCCCCATCTGGTGTCCTGGTCCCTCTTCCTTCCACTGAGGGTGGGGGGTAGGAGAGTCAGCAGCTGGATGGCTTTGGGGGAGGGGCATTACAAATCCTCAGTCCCTTTCCTTGGCCTCTCAGCCCAGGAGCAGATGGTCAGGGACAGATGGGGGGAGGGGAGTCTGGGGTGGGAGTGCTTAGGGAGAAGGGGCTGTCTGTAACCAAACACATGGCTTCCGGTGCCTTAGATCTGAGCATCTGCAGCCCCTAACTCCCTCCTCTTTATGACAGCCTCTTTTTTCCTCCTAAGCCTCTACCTCGTTCAGCTCCTCATTTCCAAAACAATGCTTCTGTCCTCCCTCACTCTGAGTTAACCAGCTTCTAGTGGGGAATTTCTGACAAATTGGTTAGTAGAGAGTTGTCAGTTCTATCACACCTGGCCCTTCCCAGGAGAAAAATACAATTGATAGGTCCAGAGAGCCACCTGTTTGTGCTGGAGAAGTTTGCAAACTGGCGTGTTAATACATTGGTTATTTTAAACTGGGCAAGTAGGTAAGTATGATGTTTTAACTGGGCAGATACAGAATCATACTGTTAAATCAATATACTGATTTAAACTAGGTATGTAAACATGCAGGTTTAAAATGTGTGTGTTTACTTGCTTATTTGGTTTCAGTGTTTTTGTTTTTAAAAGTAAAAGTACTATTGAATTTGGCAGTCATGTAAATTTCCTGCTTTAAGCTATATACACTGTATTCATTTAAACCAGGATTTTTCAATTCAGCCCTATTGATACAGATAATTCTTTGTCATGGGGGAGTGTCCCTTGCATTGTAAGATGTTTAGCAGCTTCTTGGGCCTCAAACTCACTAGTTGCCAATATCCTGACCATAAAAAGTGTCTTCAGACATTGCCAAATTTGCTGGGAAGTGGGGCAAGGGAAGCAAAATTGCCTCTAGTTGAGAGACACTGGTTTAAAGTACACAGATGTATGTATATGTTCATCGTGATTTAACTAGACTCAGCATACTAGCTTAAAGTGGGCACATCTGGAAGTCTGGTGGTTCAAAATGGACTAAATATGCTGGCATCATGTCAGCAGAGTTATATGTGTGTGGGTTTTAAGTGGGCAGATGTATAAACATTATGTTTTATGTTTGGGGTGGTGTGTGGATAGATGTATTCAGGTTAAAATGGGGCAGGTGAATAAATATATGTGTTCCTGTTCAGTGGTTATTTCATTGCCTTAGAAACGAGCTGGTTCACAGCAGGAGGGTACGTAGAGCTGTTTGTATCTGGTAGATAAGTTCAGCCCTGCTTCGTCTGGAGGTTGAGCAGCGGCTTATCTTGGAATCCCTTTGTGCCCTGGTGTTCTCCTAGATCCAGTTCTGGTACAGCAGTTGCGCCGGACATACAAATATTTCAAAGATTATAGACAGGTGAGCAGGAGCCCTGGGCCCAGTCACCATTCCTTCATCCCCAGCCCCCTGCCTCGTCTGAGAGCCCCCATTCTGTCCCTATCCCACAGATGATCATCGAGCCTACCAGCCCCTGCCTTCTCCCAGACCCTCTACGAGAGCCATACTACCAGCCACCCTACACACTGGTCCTGGAGCTCACCGGCGTCCTCTTGCACCCTGAGTGGTCGGTGTGTCCTGGGGAAGGCAGCGGGTTGGGAACACTGGATAGACCTGAGTGACCACATCATGATGATGTAGTTTGGTGGAGCACAGACTCTGGAGTCAGGCTGGGGTTTAGCCCCAGCTCCACTGTGGGATCTTGAGGCAGAGATGTCACTCTCATTGCCTCCCTTTCCTCAGCTGTGACACCCCGTGCCGTGCAGGTGGTTGGAAGTGTGCCTTGGCAGTAGCACAGTACGTGCTACAGAGAAGCCAGCTGTTATGCCGGGACTCAGTCTCCGGGCTCCCAGACCTTCAGTCATAGCCACGTACTCCTGAACCCCCCAGGAGCCACAAAGACGGGAGAGCACTCTGGTTCTGGGAATCCCTCAGGCTGGGTCTTGGTTCTCTCAGGGGATTTGTTTCCTGGGGGCCTCTGGGTTTCGCTGTTTCACCCTTCTCACTGCCTTCCCAGCTGGCCACTGGCTGGAGGTTTAAGAAGCGTCCAGGCATCGAGACCTTATTCCAGCAGCTCGCCCCTTTGTATGAAATCGTCATCTTTACGTCAGAGACCGGCATGGTGAGGCTGGAGGACAGGGAGGGATGGCTGATGTGGCGGAAGATGCGGGACAGCCGCAGGGCCAGCGCTCACCCTGACCTTGTTCCCCCTCCCATCACACCCCCAGACCGCGTTTCCGCTCATCGACAGCGTGGACCCCCATGGCTTCATCTCCTACCGCCTCTTCCGGGATGCCACACGATACATGGATGGGCACCATGTTAAGGTGCCATGTGGGGGCCGTGGGTGGGCCTCTGGGATTTGAGGGGGCTGGCACTTCCCGAGGGAAAGAAGACCTAACACTGACCCCAGCCTCGACCCTGCTCTGCCCCAGGCCTGATTCTAGCTGGACACCAGCCTGCCCCCAGCCTGGGCTGGGCCTCTAGGCCCTTCTTCCTTCCCCAGAACCTGGCAGTGGGAGTGGGAGTGGGGGAAAGTGGAGTCTCTCCAGGGAAGACACTTGAGAGTTAAGGGGCAGAGACATGAGGTTTAGAAGCTGTTTTTGTCTCTAGCTGGAACTGAGTGTCTTGGACTATGTAATTGTAATAGCTTCTATGAGACTGTTTCACCTGGTCTGTTGCTGTCACCAGCAGTATATCCGGGGTCCAGGAATCTGCATTTCTGAATGGGTTTCCTTGTGGGTTTTGGTGCAAGTTTTTATGTCTAGTTGCCTGTCAGGTGTCTGTGTCTTGGTGGATCTGCATAGTTCCTCAGGGTTCAGAAGGACGTGGGCTGTGACTCAGGGCTTTGAAGACTCTGTGTCTGGAACTTTGCGTGACTCCATGTGTGGCTGTAGATCTGTCTGTACCTCTTTATCTGGGTGTTTAAGAAGTGTCTAGGCATCGAGATTCGCAAACTTTCAACATGCCACAATCATCTGTGGCGGCAGTTGAACACAGGTGCCTGGCCCTTTCCCCAGGGAACTTCCACATCAGCCTGTCTGTGTGCCGGGCCCGGGGTCCAGGAATCTGTGTGGCGAGCACCCCAGCTCCCTGGGGGCAGGGGGTGGTGGCGGATGCCATCATCCTAGCCTGGTCTTTGAGAGGCCCCATCAAGGTGATTCCAGTGAGCAATGCTGTCTGTGTCTGTCCCCCTCTCTCTCCCTCTGTGGGCTCCTGGTGGGAAGAGAAGGGATGTAGACCTTGACCTGACTTATTCCCCACTTCCAGGACATTTCGTGTCTGAATCGGGACCCGGCCCGTGTAGTAGTCGTGGACTGCAAGAAGGAAGCCTTCCGCCTACAGCCCTACAATGGCGTCGCCCTGAGGCCCTGGGATGGCAACTCTGATGACCGGGTCTTGTTGGACCTATCTGCCTTCCTCAAGAGTGAGACTGACCCCTGACCTGGCCTCTGACCCCAGAGCTCTTGGCCCTCAAGAGGAATGATAGATGCTTGATTCTGATTTGTTTTTCATGTAAAACTGGGTACTTGAGATGCAGGAGGTGCACAAGCATCTTGCAGTCTTAGAAGCTCTTAGAATGTTTGGGGTGCTCCTCAGTGTTCACAGGAGCCCTTTTAGTGTGTTGAGAAATGATCCAAGTAGCACTGACCTCCCGCCCCCTCCCCCAGTGTCTGACCCTTACCCTTGTGGGCCCTACCTGCCTCTGGCCTTCAGCTTGGCCGACCCCCACCTGCTGTGCCCACAGCCATTGCACTGAACGGCGTGGAGGATGTCCGGACTGTGCTGGAGCACTACGCCCTGGAGGATGACCCCCTGGAGGCTTTCAAACAGCGGCAGAGCCGGCTAGAGCAGGTCAGTGCTCAGGTCCCCTCCCAGGTCAGGGACATCACAGCAGTTCCTGAGGCTCCCGAAGGAGGACCCTGGAGCAACCTGGCTCTGCTCTAGGCACCTTCCCCTCCACGCCACCCGTCACACACGCCACCTGTCCCGCATGCCACCTGTCACACATGGCTCTGGTAGTAAAGGGCGAGCTGATTGTGCACCTGCTCGGAGCAAACGAGGCAGGAAGCACCAAGCGTTTGAGATGGGTCTGGGGGAGGGGTTGTCCCTGATGGTCTCGAGAAGATCTGTGGGCCCCGGTTTTTTGTGGACTGTGGGTTGGATCAGGTCTGGGAAGAGGGGGACCCAGGGACACTTGGCCCAAGGGTCAGGGAAGGAGTTCGGTGGTCTGTGCGACCCTGGTGATTCAGAAGTGGGGCTAAGAATGTGGATTGAATTTGAGAAAGAGATGCCCAGAGATGTAGGCTGAGGTTGACCAGATTCTGGGTTGGGCATCTGGAGTAGGGCCACCGCTCCTGAGTGCCTGTGGAGGAGTCCCTAGAGATTTGGGCCTGGGATCCCCCAGCATGCAGAGCTCACAGGGCTCACTCAGGACTGGGCACTGGGGGCCCAGGGAGCAGGATGCAGTAGTCTGTTGAAGGTCTTTGGGGTCCCGCCAGCATCCAGGTTGGGGTAAATAGGTTCCCAGGGTTGAGGGGAGAGGCCCCCTGGGATCTGGGGAAGGGGATCTTGAGGGTATGGGGATTTGAGTCTGGGCTTCTGTGGCTCAGAACTGGTTCTTGCCATGTCTGAGCGGTGTTCTGGGATTTTGGGGAAAAGGGTTTGGGCTGGGCAGAGATTTCCCCTGGGCCAAGGGCTGGAAACTGGGAGCCCTGGGAGGAGGCTCTGCCCACCCCCGCTGAGCCGCCTCTCCTTCGTCTGTTCCCCAACCCCAGGAGGAGCAGCAGCGCCTGGCCGAGCTCTCAAGATCCAGCAAGCAGAACCTCTTCTTCAGCTCTCTCACCAGCCGCCTGTGGCCTCGCTCCAAACAGCCCTGATCTCTGGGCCTCCCACTCGGTGCCAGGCCCCGCCCAGCCTCAGGGCCTCCAGACCACGGCTCGGGCAGCCACGTGTCCAATAAAGTCCATCCCAGATGCCACACTCCTGTGTCCAGAGAGTCTCCAGATGGGGGCATCAGGGTGAGGTCCGAGTGGTGGGTCGGCTCTCAAGCACAGAGCAGGTTCTTTGGTGTTTGACCCTGGCCTGGGAATCTGAAAGCCCGGGTCCCTGCTCTGTGTGTTCATCCCATGTGCTGTGTGTGCTACAAAACGTGCATCTCCCTCCCTGGCTGCAGATCGCCCATCTGTGGAAGAGGACCGCCCTGGGGGTTTTCAAGACTGGTAGCTGCCAGGCTCTTGTGTAACTACGTGAAGCATGAGCTCAGTGGGCGCTGGGGGACAGATCGCCCCATCCTGAGGGCAGCTGCTGCTCAGCTCTGCCAGCCGTGGCCCCATGGGAGCGAGGGCACAGGGTTGCGTGGTCTTCTGATATTTCAGTAGCAGCCAGAAAATGGGATTTCTGTATTAAATCTCATAATTTTTAAATGTTGGCTTCCACCTAAACAGGCGCTCTGCAATGGGATTTCGCAGCATTTCTTCCACGGTCTGTCTGCACTGTCCAGTGGCCACAGGAGGCTGTTAAGTACTTGAAATGTGGCTAAAGTAGCTGAGGAATGGAATTTGAAATTTTTTTTTATGTTGATTAATTTTAATTTAAATAGCCACATGAGAGTTCCAGATTGGTGGAGTTCAAGTCCAAGTTCTACCACTTCATGTGTGATTTTGGGCAAGTTACCTACCTAACCTCTCAGTGCTTCAGGTTCCACATTTATAAAATAATAATAGTAGGAACCCCAGGCTAGGCTTGAGGGCTGAGTGAGGCAGTCACATGGTAGCTGTGTGACCCTTGGCCAAGGCGCCTTTCTGCCTCAGCTTCCTCATCTCTAAAGTTGAAGTGATGATAGTACCTACCATAGTACAGTGGTCGTGTGGAGTAAAGGGGACAGTTCATGCTCCAACTATATGTATACATGCGACCTGTTGTTACCAGGCCAGACTGGTTCATCACAGGCCCGCTCCCCTGGCCATCCCAGCCTCCCACGCAGCCAGCGTTTAGTGCTAGTACCAGTTAAATATTTTAAAAACAGCTCTGGTGGTTTTTATGATAATTAAAATATATTTGAAACTGTGGGCCAGTTTGAACCTCACAACTCTAGATTTGTATAAAGACATGTCTACAAAGCAGAATTAAGATTTATACCCCCCACCTTTCAACCCTGAAGTGTGCTGTCCACAGTTCAGGGGACAGTTTCCAGATGTCCTTAGGATTCCCTAGCTTGACCTCTGCAGTATTGAGGGAGGGAGGGGCCTGTGTTTTTTATGTTTGCATGTAGCTTTGAGAATTGGAGACGGTCTTAACTGAAAGCAAAGGTGGAGACCAAGGCTGATGTTTGGGTAGTGTGATCCCAGGGAGGGGGAGTCGTCACAATGTGTGCTTGCCTAGCATGTGGCTGACACATCCCCAAGGAACCTTCTGAGGAGCCTTTGAAATATGGCTCAGATCTGTCTACCCACAGGGCGTGGAAGGAGGAAGTGTGTCCATTGGCATCTAAGCTGCAGTGGTCAAGAGTGGCCCACGGGGAGGAAGGCTCTGGAACCCTGGGTGGCATGTGCTTCAGCGCCCAAGGAGTTCCCCAGGCTTCTCCCCCCACCTCGGGGCTGCCTCAGGAATGGTGCTGTGAGGCCAGGCCTGCTGGAGGCCGGAGGGGAGGAGAGGGTTTGACCTTCACACAGGAGGCCTCTGAGATACTGCTTGGACAGCATGACCTAAAATGTCTTCCTAAAATGTGCTAGGGCTGTGTTTTGGCACTGCAGGACTGGGCACGCATCAAGGCATATCCCAACAGGGTCTGAATTCCCAGGTCACACACCACTCTAAAGCCTTGTCCCTGGTCAAGGTCTCAAATTCCTCAGTTTTTTCATAAGAGGTTAGTAATAGACCTCCCTCACTCATTCATAATCTCCTAGGCACTAGGGTGCATCAGTGAACAAACCACATAAGAAGCTCTGACCTGATGGAGCTGAAGGTCTCATAAAGGAGACACAGTGGTCACATAGTTCTCGGGGTAATAAATGAATAAAGAAAAGGTATGGTCAGGAGATGGAGTGGTTCAGGGACTTGGGGTGCTGTGTTACATGGGATGGAATAGCCAGGGAAGGATTCTGGGGAGGGTATATTTGAGCTGAGACCAGAATGAAATGCGAAAAGCCATGTATCTGCGTGTGCCAGGCATGGTCACCTTGGAGCCTTTGCACTTGCTCTTCTCTGCCGTGAATGTTTTTTTCCCAGGATCCATATGACTTCCTCCCTCCTCACCTTTAGGTCTTTGCTCACCTGTCATCTCAGCATGGCTTTCTGTGGGCTCTAAGGTCAGCACATAAGGAAAAGTCCTGAAGGGCCAAAAAGAGGCTTAGAAATCCCTGAAAGTAAAGTACTTCACACACAGACATGAGAATTCACATGAAATACCATCATGCCTGGCACAGGCCCTCAGTAAAGGCTGGCTATTTTCACAATCTTTAAAATTTTTGAGATATCAGACCTGGAATCTGTTACCCTCCCGTTATTATCCAAGGCAGGAATTTCCCTTCTCCCACAGCTAGTCTGTCTAATGATTGTCCAAATTCCATTCGAATGCCTCCTGTAATGGGAAGCTCACTCCACCTACCCAATACAGGGCCTAATTTGCCTCCCTGTATGTAACTGGTCAATGAAATTTGGCTCTGCTTTGGGGCCACAGAACCTGTTTAGATAAGGGGGATGTGAGAAAAGGGCCTTAAATGTCAGCCTTAAGATGTTGTGTATTTGAAAGGCACTGGGGAGCCATGGGAGAGTCTGCAGTAGAGGGACATGGTCAGATTTGTGCTTAGACCTGGTAGACCAAAGTAGTCAGGGCTGGGATAAGGGAATCACGGGGGAGCTCAGAGAGGGTGCTGCCCTGCTTGGAGTGTTGGGAAGGGCTTCCCACAGGAGGGGGCGTCTGAATGTTGAGAACAATTAAATAGAGAAGTGAGTGGAGAGGACACGGGTAGATGGAAGACCTGTGCAAAGGAGCCTGGGTTGTTCTGCACAATTTAACCATGGCTGTCTGCTCAAACCTGTGACACCTCAGGGTTAAGAGAAAACTCTAGATTGAGTTCTTTCATTAAAAATTACTAAGTACTTTATGCCTAGGTCTGCTGGGCTATGCTTTATTGATCACTCCTACTTCACTAAAAGGAAGAAAAAAATTGTTATGTATATATATCCTGTATTTCCCCTATAATTATTAGCCTCTAAGTATTAAAAATTTTATTCTGGGGCGAAACAAAGAGTTTAGTCCATCCAAAGGACTTTGCTCGGCACTTGGCCTTGAGTGAGTGATTATGGCCAGAGGGCCTGAACATCTGCTCTTTGCTGGCTTTCCTTGCTGTGGTCCTGGAATACTAAGGGGCTTCTGAAGGGCCTGGGGTGCCCCCCCATTCATCCTGGAGTGAGGGAGCCAGCTCTGGATATGTGAAGACGGAATTTCCTGCCCATTTGCCCCTCACACCTTCCGGAGGCCAAATGGGCAGCCCAGCTGCGGCCCAAAGGGGGAGGGGCGCCACCGCCCGGCAGATGGCAGCATTTACATACAGCTGGGAGCCCCCTTGGAGGTGGGGGAGCTCCTCACCCTGGCGTCTGGTGCATCCATGATGCAGTTTTGGGAGGGGAGCTTTGTCTTGGGGTGGGAAACACAAATCCACAAAGAACCCCGGGTCTTCACTTTCACACACAGCTACACCCAGTCTTCACACACACACACACACCCTCATTCACAACCTTGCGCAGACCCTCATTCTCCCCCAACATGCCAGGCATCTGCACAGACCACAAAGTCACGGGTTTATAGGACTACACACGGTGGTCCAGGAGCTCACATACACTCCTACACAGGCACAGAGAAGTATGCACACAGGCACACATCCTCAAAGTCACACAATCATGAGGTCACACACACCTCCATTCTCTTAATACAGGTACACAGGCATTAACACACACACATCTTAGAATTATTTCCAAACAGGCTGTTGAGGTTGGATATACAATTTGAGGCACACATGGAGCCACATAATCTCACCTACACAATCACAAAGTCATACTCTTTCCCGTAGCTCTTGCTCATACCACACACAGGATTTTAACATCGTCAAACCACAGGTTTACTCACTAACCTCACCTCATCCTTAGCCACACAGTCATGCCCACAACCGCACACAGTATCATACACACTGCATTGCCTGTGCCCACAAGACAATCTCAGTTTCTCCAGCCTGCTCCCCTTCCCCTCAACCTCCTCCCCTAGGGTCCCCTGGAGCCAGGTGGCTGCCTGAGGGGGCGGAGCCATCCCCTTAGATATAAAGCTTTGGAGTCAGCAGCTGCGAGCCGGCTCCCCAGACTTCTAAAAGGCCATGGTCGCCCCGTGGATGCTCCAACTCCTGTCCCCAACGGTGATTCTGGCACTCTTTTTCCTTCCCCAGGTCAGAGCGGAATGGAAAGGGATGGACGGGAGGGGTTGCGACCCAGGGTTCTTGGGGATGAGTCTCAGGGCGGATAAGATGCCTGGGTCCCCGCAGTCCCCTCACCCGGTGCCCTTTCTGCCCCAGGCACGACCGGCTGGCGTCTTCGAGCTGCAGATCCACTCTTTCGGGCCGGGAGCCAGCCTGGGGACCCCGCGGCCCCCCTGCAGCGCTGGTGGCCCCTGCCGCCTCTTCTTTAGGCTCTGCCTGAAGCCAGGGGTCTCCGAGGGGGGCGCCGAGTCCCCGTGCGCCCTAGGCGCAGCACTGAGTGCACGTGGACCAGTCTACCAGGAGCAGTCTGGGGCGCCGGCGCCTGACCTGCCACTGCCTGATGGCCTCATGCGCGTGCCCTTCCGGGACGCCTGGCCGGTGAGACCCACCCCGAGCCCCGGGGCACTCTGGTGCTGGGGCCTTACCCAAACCTTACCCCTTTCTGACCTCCAGCTTCCAAGACACCAACCCTGCCCCTCCATCCCAAATTCCCAGATGGGTAACCTTTTCACGGGGTGGGGGGGGGACATTCTCAGACTCAACCCTACCCCACTGGGCCCCCCAAATTTTCTGACTCCAGCTTGCCCTCTAGGGATCCCAAACGTTCTGCCCCCAGCCCTGCACTGTTGGGACTCCAAATTCTTGGAACCCCCAACTAATCCTCTGGAAATTATAAATTCACAGAAACCTTTCTTTGTTCCTTGGGGATTCCTAAATACTGAGATCCTTTATCCCCAAATCTCCTTGCACTTAGGGACCTTCCACACCCTGTCTTAGGGACCCCATCCAATCTTTTCTCACCTTACTCCTCAGATCTTCCAGTTGGGGCCTGAAAGAGTATTCATGACTCTTTCCCCTGTAAAATCCTATCTTCCATCCCACAAACCCAAAATCAGAGATAAACAGACCTGTATTTGAACTCTAGACCCTTGTACCTTTGGGTAAGTGGCTTTCCCTTTCTTAGCCTCAGTTTCCTCATCTGGGGTCATGTTGGTAACCCACAGGGTCCATTTTGAGGGATTCGACAGGGTATCTTGAGTATAGTGCTTACCACTTAGTGCTCAATAGAGAAAGACCAAGCTGTCATTCCTTCCCTGGGCCAGCCCCTCCGGGAACTAACTGTCCCTTGCCTGACTGGTCCCCGGAATGGTCATCAATCCTGAACTCTGGCCTTCATCCACTACTGGCCCTGACCACTGTCTTCCGTTCTCCTCTCCCCCTTTCTCCACTGACCAGGGTACATTCTCTCTCATCATCGAAACCTGGAGAGAGGAGTTAGGAGAGCAGATCGGAGGTGAGTGTTTTCAGTCTTGGGACTGCAGGGTAGTGTGGGGGCTCCAGGAAGCTGGGGCCCGATAAGAGGTCCAGGAGAGTGACATGGCGCTGTCTGTAGGGTGCGCATCCACAGGATTGTCGGACCCATGATGTCATCACAGCTCCTGGAGAGGGGTACTGGATGTTGACAGCTCCAGGGCTCTTGGCATGTCAAATCAGAAATGTCCTGTCCTGGATGTAGGAGTCCTTGGTCTCAAGGCAAACGGGGGAGGTTCTTACTATCTTGGAGCCAAAGCCACCAGAGCAGGATATAGCATCTCACAGTGACAGTCTTGCTCTGTCACCATTTGATTTTGAAAACCCAGGGTACGATATGGTTCTTGTATGCGAAGCTTTGTCACCGTGTCCTTATAGAGGTCCCAGGGAGCTCTATGGGATGTTACAGCTTCACCAGAGAGACTATTGAGCAAAGGATTCAGGAGGAATATGGGGTAATCTTGTCCTTAATTTGAGGGGACTTTGGTGCCATGTAAGGCCCACATATGGGGTTCTATCATCATTTTGATATAGAAAGCTGTAGCACAATATTGGGGTATGACAGCTTTCCTGGGGGAAACTGCCACCCTCCTGGTATCCCAAGGCCTCAGGCAATTGGGGAATTTATGGTCCAGTAATTGGGGTCTCTGTCACTATTTTGATATGTAAATGTCCTGAGGGATAATTTGGGAGTATTATGACCTCGCTTCAAAAGACCTGTTATTGCTTCTTAGCCGTACTGAGATATCAAATGTCAGAGGGCGTTAGAGATCTCCTCACTAATATACATAGATTCTGGGGCAAAATATTGGGGTAGTTCGGCTTCTACGGGAGAATTGTGATCATCGTGACGGTCGTTGGGTACTAGACTAGATGGGATCGCGACATCAAAGATCCCAGGGCGCATTAGGAGAGTTTACAGCTTAGCTAAGGGGTAATTGCCATTCTCAAGGCTCAGAAGGTATCTTGGCTTCTCTAGCAGAGGCGGGGAGAGTGCAAGCCCGCGCGCTCCGCCTCTACGGCGGCCGAGGTCCGGCCGGGCTCGACTCAGCGTGGCTCTTCACCCCACAGGGCCCACTTGGAGCCTGCTGGCGCGTGTGGCGGGCCGACGCCGCCTGGCGGCAGGGGGCCCCTGGGCCCGGGAAGTGCAGCGCGCAGGTGCCTGGGAGCTGCGCTTCTCTTACCGCGCGCGCTGCGAGCCGCCCGCCGTCGGGGCCGCGTGCGCGCGCCTCTGCCGCTCGCGCAGCGCCCCCTCGCGGTGCGGACCAGGACTGCGCCCCTGCGCCCCCGTGGAAGAGGAGTGCAAGGTGTCGTGTGAGTCCTGCAATCATTCCCACCCCATCCCCGGACTTTCTTTCGCTCCACTAATGGTCCCCAGACTCCTTTCGCAACCCAGTTACCCTCTTTAGGGAACTGGGAACCAGAGAACCCTCCCCAGGTACCCCAGACACCCTTCCTCCAGGAAACTAGAGAAAGCCATTGGCTTCTGCCCTTGTACCCCAGGCCCCCCTCCAGCTCCACTCACAATTCTCAGCTCTCTCCCACGAGCCAGCTACCAGCTTCAGGAGCACTGAGGCCCCTAGACTTATCTCCAGCCCTTCTGGGTACTCCAGCCCCCTTCCCTCTTCCCAGCACTCTTGTCGCCCCAAATAGAAACCCCACACTCATTTCGTATGCTTGTACTCCCCACTTCCTGCCCTGACCCACACACCTTTTCAGATGCTATGACCCCAAAGCTCTTCTAATTCTAGTTCTTCTAATGTTCCTACCCTACCCACATCCAGGGGCCTTGGGAACTCATTGCAGTCCTCCCCACCCCCACTAAGGGATCATTCATCCTAGCTTCCTGCAAACGCAGGCCAGACCCCATTGCTTTCTAAAGCTCTGGACCTGACTTCCATCCTGGGTACTCTCAGACCCTTTCGCAAATTCTCAGCCCCTCTGAAGTCCCTAGGATTCCCAGGCTTATCCCAACCCTCCCAGACCTAGGCTAATCCAATGCCTTCCTATCTCCTCTGAGAGGCCAGGGGTTCCTCCCCAATCCACTATGCCTTTCCCTCATTCTCCCCTCTCCAAACTCAGATCTGCAAGGCCCCACTCCCTTCTCCTTCCATAAGTGCGGACTCTGAAGCCTAATGGCTTGGGTTCAAATCCTCATTCCTCCACTTCCTGGCTGGGCAAGTCACCCCACCTCACTCGGCCTCAGTTTCCCTGTCTGTAAACTGAGGGTTGCAATACCATCTGGCCCAGAGGCCTGACTGTCCCAAGGATGAAACAAGGTGGTGCACAGAAAGCACTCAGAAACTTCTCTGCTTCCTGTCCTCCTGACTCTGCCCTTATCAGTATCCTCTTTCCCTCTGCTTCTCCATCCCCCATAGTGGCATGTCGAGCCGGCTGCAGCGCAGAGCACGGCTTCTGTGAGCAGCCTGATGAATGTCGATGTCTGGAGGGCTGGACTGGGCCCCTCTGCACGGTTCCTGTCTCCACCAGCAGCTGTCTCAGTCCCAGGGGCCCATCCTCTGCCACCACTAGATGCCTTGTAGCCGGTCCTGGGCCCTGTGACGGGAACCCGTGTGCCAATGGGGGCAGCTGTAGTGTCAGTATCACCCTTTCCCACCTCATCCTGATCAGTACTTTACCCTGGGAGTTCCCACCACCCCCCAACTGGAGTTCCATGAGATAACAGCCTGGGGAAGGGCAGGGGTAGCTGTCAGGGAAGGCTTAGTGGAGGAGTCCAGCCTGCATCTGGGGCCTTGAAGTAGGATTGGGTGATGGGCATGAGATTGGAGAGTGCAGACCCAGTAGGTGGCACCACAAGGTGTGGTATGGGAATGATGAGTCCTGTGGGGCCTCAAACTGCCCTCCTGTGGGATAGAGAACAACTCGGGGCTCAAGGTAGTGGGTGGTGGGTTGGGGATTTGGGATGGGGGACATCAGAGAGGGCTTCCTGGAGATGGGCCCAGGGCTGGGGCTTCTGACGTTTGATTTGGGTGGGGGTTGGTGACTGGAGAGGATAGACAAAGTGAATGGTCTGGGTAAGCAAAGTTGTGGCTGTAGTAGTGAGTCTGGTGTGTACTGCGATGATGTAGAGCCCAGAGTAGGCCACCTGGATTCTGTCAGCATGGGACAGGGCGATATACTCAGGGTTCAAGTTAGGGAGAGGGCTCAGAGCTGGGACCTTGAAGCAGGATTTGGCTATGTGGACAGAATCGAGGAAGGCAGACCATGCAGGCAGAGGAGTAGAGGTGGGAATGGGCTGACTCTGGGCCTCCACAGCCTTCTCCCTGTGGGTTGGATGGGCAGAACCATCAGAAACAGAGTGAGTGAGGGATCGTCTTGACAGGACTTCCCAGGTGGGGCCCCTGCACACTGGGTGGTGGGACCCAACAAGGAGCAGCCCCCCATGGTCAGGACTGAGGAGGGAAATGGGGTTTTGCTCCAAGGAGACACTCCAATCTGAAGTCCTCTTGCCCCTGCCCAGGAGACACTGGGGTCCTTTGAATGCACCTGCCCCCGTGGGTTCTATGGGTTGCGGTGTGAGGTGAGCGGGGTGACATGTGCAGATGGACCTTGCTTCAATGGCGGCTTGTGTGTGGGAGGCGTGGACCCTGATTCTGCCTACATCTGCCACTGCCCGCCCGGTTTCCAAGGCTCCAACTGTGAGAAGAGGGTGGATCGGTGCAGTCTGCAGCCATGCCGGAATGGTGAGACGGGGAGGCCAGACCGGTCAGGGGTGGGGGTGGGGGTCCCTGCATGGTCGGCGGGCAAGAACAGGGCTTGGCTCAGACAGCCCCAGGTGGGAATCCTGGCTTTGCCTCCTTTGGCCCTGTGACCTGGGGAAGTGACCCTTCCTCTCTGCCCAGTTTCAGTTCGTTCTTCTGTAAAATGGGCGAGGTGATATTCCTGTCTCATAAATACTGATTGAGCATCTATTGTGTACCAAAGTTCGTTCTAGGGATACAGCAGGGAATGAAACAGACCAAAACCCCTGCCCTCACAGAGCTGATGGGGCAGAGAGACAATAAACAAGATAAAGAAGTAAATTCTGTGGGAGGTTAGATGGTGATAAAAACTAAGGAGAAAAATGAAGCCAGAAAGGGGATGTGGAGTGTGTATGGGGGGGAGGGGCAGGTTGACATTTTAGCTAGAGTGGTTAGGAAAGACCTCGGTGAAGGTAGTGAGGGAGGGAGCAATGTAGGCATCTGGGGGAAGAGTGTGTTCCAGGAATAGGGAAGAGCAAGTGCAAAAATCGTGCGGTAGGAATGTGCCTGGTGTGTCGAGGATCACAGGGAAGCCAGTGTGGTCAGAGCAGTAGCAAGGAGGAAGTGGTGAAAGAGGAGGTCACGAGGTGACCGGGATATATCCTGTGGGACTTCATGGACCATGGAGAGGATTTGGGCTTTACCCTAATGAAGATGAAGGACAGCAGGGTTCTGAGTAGTGGGGAGACCTTATCTGATATAGGTGTTAAAAGATTAACTATGAACGTAAAGGGCTCGGTGCATTCTTATAATGATAACTAATTCTCACCAAAACATTCACTGAGTGTTCATTCTGGGCTGAGTGGTATTAGAGTCCTGCCCTCATGAGGGTCCCAGCCCAGAGAGGGAGACAGAGTTGTCCTCAGGACCCAGAGTAGTCAGAGTTGTGATGGGGGAGCGCAGTGCTGGGATGGAGGAAGAGTCCAGGAGGGCTTCCTGGAGAAGGGTCATCTGAGCAGAGGCCTGAGGCTGAGCTCGGGCAGAGAAAAGGTGAAAAGAATGGGAGAAAAGCAAGGAAAAGGGAGAAGGCAAGGGCAAAGGCCACGTGGTTCAAACCGGTCAGTCTGAACCTGTTAGCTATTTAAGAACGGTTGAAGCCGAGAGAAAAAAGAGAGACACAGAGAGTCAAAGAGGTGAGGCTGGGTTAATCCTAGCGCAGGCGCACACCCAGAGGTACCCTGGAGTTAGATGGAGATAGACAAGGGGTATCAGACAAGGGGTATCAGAGCAAAGGTGGGCCTGCGGAGCGGAGAGAGGCGCGGGCGGGGCGGAGGAACCCGGCGCGCCCCTGACGCCCCTTCGCCCACAGGCGGGCTCTGCCTGGACCTGGGCCACGCCCTGCGCTGCCGCTGCCGCACGGGCTTCGCTGGGCCGCGCTGCGAACACGACCTGGACGACTGCGCCGGCCGCGCCTGCGCCAACGGCGGCACGTGCCTGGAGGGCGGCGGCGGCACGCGCCGCTGCTCCTGCGCGCTGGGCTTCGGCGGCCGCGACTGTCGCGAGCGTGCGGATCCGTGCGCCGCGAGGCCCTGCGCCCACGGCGGACGCTGCTACGCCCACTTCTCCGGCCTCGTCTGCGCCTGCGCGCCCGGCTACATGGGCGCGCGCTGTGAGTTCGCGGTCCGCCCCGACGGCGCACTGCCTGCAGCACCGCCGGGCCTGAGGCAGGGGGACCCACAGCGCTTCCTTTTGCCACCGGCTTTGGGACTGTTGGTGGCCGCAGGCGTGGCCGGCGCAGCGCTCCTGATGGTCCACGTGCGACGCCGTGGCCCTGGCCAGGATACTGGGTCCCGCTTGCTGGCAGGGACCCCTGAGCCATCGGTCCATGCGCTCCCTGATGCACTCAACAACTTGAGGACTCAGGAGGGTTCCGGGGATGGCCTGAGGTGAGGGGCTATGGCCACAGATGTATGCCTTGTTTCTCCTGTCCGCTTGCATCAATCTCCATGGTACAGTTGGCCTGATTCCTCCATGGGCCTTCGTGATTGTTCCATCCTTGCACCAGTCCTTTTCTGATTGGGTCGTTTCACAGTTTCCCTAGTTGGCTTGGGTGGGTGGGAAATACAAGATCTGAGAATTAAAAGAGCCTAGATCTTATTCTTTCTTCCGCAGCTCACGTGCAGATTGGAGTCGCCCTGAAGATGGAGACTCTCGCGAGATTTACGTCATATCAGCTTCTTCGATCTATGCTCAGGAGGTAGCTATGCCTCTCTACCGCCTTTGCGCTCGTTGTGCATGCTGGGAAGCCCTTTGCTTTGCCTGTATCCCTCCTTTACCCATACCTGTAAAATGAGGAGGGTAGACCCTTTGATTCTATCTGCATTCTTCTTGCTATCTTTTTGAGCTACTTGCTGCTTTCTCTTTGGAGGACCTGTGGGCTTCAAGAGGTCACAGTGGGGAACCTCAGTCAGACCTTCTTTACTGATGTCCCCTCACTGGGGAAAGGGGGAGGAGGCGGAGGAGCAGCCCGAGCTAATGCCTCCTTACTCATTTCGTTTTTAGGCCTGACCTGCTCCTTCTCTATCAGCACCTGGAGACAGAGCTTGAATATTTTCGTATTTACTTGGCGATGCCCAATCTCTGCGTCAGACACGTTGGAGTTCAAGCTGGAAGGGTGGCTGGGAGAATTTTGCAGTTGGAAGTTGTACATAATGGTTATTTATATCTTATTTTTTTCTCTCGCCATCTCTTCAGAGACATCTATAAAGGCTCTTATTTTGATCAGCTCTGACTGATCAGGCTGTGTGCTTTGTATTTGGTGTTGCGGCTGCTCCACGTTCTCCCTCCAGGGCTGAGACTAACAGCCTCTATCTGGTACATCGTCCCGCACTGTGGGAGAGGGAAAGAGAATAGTGAACCATGTGCTGAGGCTCTTAAACACTTCTGCTCACATTTCATCACCTGAAGCAAGTCTCATGGCTAAGCCTGGTGACTGTGAGGCCGAAAGTAAGTTCTCTGTGAGGGAGGGACAGCGAATATTTTGAACAGAACAGAGTCTGCCACAGACGTGTACCCTGGAGGGCCAGTGCCTGGTTATAGGACATTGCATTGCTGCCAGTTTCACAAGATATTGGCAGATTGCTCCTCAGTCCATGCTGCCACCACGGTGTATAAGAATTCCTGTGGAGATTGCCTTTTCTTTGTGTGCACCTTTGTTCTATTTTAAAAGTTTTCTCATGTATACGTATTACTGTTTGGGAAAACCTAAGGGAGGTCCCCTGTGACATCACCAGGTAACAACTTGTCTTTTCTCACCAGTAGTACATAGAATAGATGTCTGATTTCCTGTCTTGTTCCTAAGGGAGGCGTACTGAGATCTGCGCAGATTAAAGATTTTGGATATTGGCAATTTAATGTAGCTCAGCTGGATACCTATTTACCAGAAATTCAGGGGACACAAGGACATGTTACATAACACCATGGGCATGAGCAAAATCCAGACTATGGGGATTCTGATTGGTTTCTTGAAGAAGTAACTACCTTTCCACTTCCTTCCCACTGGAATGACTACAACCACAATGACAGACAACAAGTGTCAGCAAGGACATGGAAAAGTTAGGACTGTCATATACTGCTGGTGGAATGTAAAATGGTGAAGTCCTTTGGGAAAACAGGTTGGCAGTTTCTTTAAAAATTAAACAGAGATACCATATAACCCAGCACCTCTACTTCTAGGTCTCTACCCCAGAGAAAAAAATGTGTACATATAAAAACTTGCATGCAGATATTCATAGCATTATTCAGGATAGCCAAAATGTGGAAACAACCCAAGTGGTCATCAGCTGGTGAATGGATAAACAGTATAGCCTGTCCCTACGGTAGAATATTATTGAGCCATAAAAAGGAACAAAGTACTGTACTTACTACCACATGGATGAACCATGAAAACATGCTAAGGAAAAGGTGTCAGTCACATTGTATCATTCCATTTATATGAAATGTCTGGAAGAGGCAAATCTATAGAGACAGTAGATGAGTGGTTGCCTGGATCTGGGGGAGGGATTGGAAATTAACTGAAAATGGGCAGCAGGTATCTAATTGGGGTGGTGGAAATATTCTAAATGATTGTGATGGTATACAACTTGGTCAGTTTACTAAAAATCTCGGAGCTATACTCTTAAAATAGGTGAATTTTATAGTCTAAATTATCTCATAGTTTTATAAAAAAGCAAATATTTATCAAGGAAGGAGAAGCCTATAAGTTAAAAGACTTAAAAGAATAAAAAACAAACTAATGTTAGAAATACGCATTTGGGTGATAACAATATAAAAGTAATGAAGATTACCATAAATGTCAGCATGATGGTGACTTGACATAAGGGGATGTTGTGTTTGGGAGGGGGCATGCTGAGGAATATGGGAAGCTTCTGTCTTCTGAAATGGGTGGCGGTTACAGGGATATTTGCCTTATTTCCTTATATTGTTACGTAAGTTGTTTTACACAGTGTTTTGCATTTGTGTTATATTTAATAACAAAATGTTTAAAACAAAAATATGGCCAGTTGTCTATTGCCACAGTAATGCTGCATAAATTCAGTGGCATAAAACACTGAACATTTATTTTTGCTGCCAAATCTATAGGTTGGCTGGGGTTCTGTTGCTCTGGGCTGGGCTGGTTTGGGCTGATCTGGGAGGGGCTCACAAATGTGTGTGTAGTAAGCTCAGGGGTCAGCAGGCGGGGTGGGGGAGGGGAGGTTGGCTGCTCTGCTCCACCCAGCCTCTTATCCTCCCTCAGGCAGGCAAGCCCTGGCTTTTCCTCTTGACTGAGGCAGGGGTCCGGGAGAGAGTGGACCCCGTTGAACATCATCACTTTCCCCCTCATCTTATTGGCCAAAGCAAGTCACAAGGCCAGCCCAGAGTCTTGGAGTGAGGAAAGAGACTCAACCTCTTGATGGGAGAGTCACATTCCAAGGTCATGGGTAGGGGAGGGATGAGGAATTGGGGCCACTTTTGCAATTAGTCTTCAACACTGGAGTGTCTTCCTCCTTCGGAGAAAAACCATCCAGGCTGTTGGACACAGGCACCCCCTCGTCTTGATGTCAATTTACTGAAAAAACTAATAAATGAGTCGTGGATGTCATTCGGACAAGGGAAGAATCCAGCCTTTGGCAAGTGGTAGGATGCAGGACTACCAGTGATTGAATGTTGCTGGCTCTGCTTTGGATGTGGAATCAAGGGGAAGTGCAAACACTGACTTATTTCTGTCTCTACAGGTCCTGAAATTTCCTTCCAATTGAGATGGAACAAACCTAAGTAAGACCTAGCACAGTGGGAATATTTTAAGGCAGTATTTACACATTTAATACTATTTCTACCACTGAAAAAATAAGCCTACATCTGCCAATTTCTGCCAATTGTTCTTCCCCATATTGTCTAGTGGGTAATAGACTGGGACTGTGCTCAAGGACGTTTGGAAACAAGCAAAATCATGGGAACTGGAGAAGAAAGAACAGAGAGAAAATTAACAAGTGGAATATAGCAAACACACAAACAAATGAAAGAGTGCTTTTATTAGAACATCAGCCAAGAGATCTGCGTATTCCTTTAATTCAGTCGACAGATACCATATATTGAATAAATACTTGATGTGAAGAGCCGACAACGCTTTTTTTAAAATTAATGACTGCATACAAACTGAAGGCAGGCAGTTGAGTCCTATGGATTCCCCCTTTGATGTATTCCCTGGTCTAAAGGGTACCTCACATATGACAGAGTCTTGGCACCACCACCATATACATCCATTAGTCATTATGGACACAGAGCTGGCTGTATTATCAGAGAGGATGACTGAAGCTCTCTGGTTCCCCATCATAAGAGAAGGGTCCCTTACCCAAGTCAGCAAGCCCTGCTTGGTGACCTTGCCTTGGGCTGCTGCAGGCTTAGCCTAAGATAGCAGCTTCTGGCCAAGGAAGACTATCTAAGATTATCAGAGCTGGCAGCAAAGGAAAAGTTATTTTGATCCAAATCCTTCACCTATAGGTGGAAGGAAGCAGAGACCCAAAGGACTAAGGTAGAAGGCATTCCATACCAAGAGGCAACTTGTAACTTTTTCCTCTTTTGGCCAAGCTTTAAATCTTTGGAGCCAGAACTTATCGCATTTAGCACAATGGTAACAGCACATAAAGTGACCTAAGTGATCACTCAAATAAAAAATCTACAAATGCACAGAAATCGGTCTGCCTGGGTTTAGATCTAGGTTCTGCCACTTACACAGACAAGTCATTTCACCTGTATGTGTCTTAGTGCCTTACCGGTAAAAGAGAATGCTAATAGAATCTACTTCAGAAAATTGTGAGTATTAAATAATTAGTGCAAAGCATTTTATAAACAGAGGCTGGCAAATAATAGGTGCTCAGTGTGTGTTAGTTTTCAATATTATCTAGAAGAAGAAAGCCTAATTCACAGACGGGCAAACTGAAACCAAAGGAGGGGTAGAGATTTGCTTAGCATCACACAGAGTGGATGTCCTTCCTGATCTCCCTGGGTTTTGAGACCCAGGCCCAAGGTTTAACACAGGAAGGCTCAGGGCTGGGTAAGCACAGTGAGTTAGGACTGTTGTAAACACTTCCATCTGAATAAGGTCATACCTGATCAAAAGGTATGGGACCAATGTCGACATCCTGGTTTTACATAAGGTTTTACATTCCGCGGTTACCTAAGATGTTATTACTTATGTATCTGTGAAAGTTACACAGGGGTTCTCTGTACTATTTTCCCCCACTTCCTGGGATTGTTAAAATATTTCAAAATAAAAAGACAAATATTTATTGGGCACCTACTGTGTGCCAGGCCTTGTTCTAGGATCTGAGGATTCAAAAGGGAACAAGACAAGATGCCACCCTGCAGGAGATCACAGTGTGATGGTCTTGCCAGAGTGGTTCTATGCTGGGACTCTGGAGCCTGACTGCTTCCGTCTGAATCCTGGCTCTGCCATTTACTAGCTGAGGACATGTGTGTAGCCCTTATCGCTATATAAATGTAAAATCTGTTAATGTTATTATTTTTCTCCAGGTCTCTCAGTTGTCTCCTCTTCTAGGGAGTCCTCTCTGATTGCCCCATACTAGTCCTAGCATCTCTTGGGATCCCAAAGCCCCTGAGTTTTCCCCACCATGTCTCTGACCCCTTTGCGTGTGCGTCCACCGCCCCAGTCCTGACTACACTACGCTGTCATTGTTTTGTGATCAGTATATCTTCCTTACTGGAGCAGGAGCCTGGTCACTGGACCAAGGCTTTCCTGATTGCTTTCTGTCCCCAGAATCACCCAGCACGGGACCGTGCACGCGATAAACGTATAAACATATACTGAACGCATAAATGTTAGCAACAAGGTGGGGAACACAGGAGCAATTCGTGTGTTCCTAGCGGTGAGGGTTAAGGAGATGGGAATTATTAGGCGAGATCGAGAGGCCCTGTCCAGAACCTACGCCGCGAGTGGAACACGGTGTAACAGTGCCCCCTTGTGGTCTCGTCCCATTTTAGAACCCTGGTGCCGGCCAGGCTCTCGCGACGCACGGAAGGAAGGAGGGCGGGCGGGATCCCAGCCCGGGTCTCCCCGGGTCCCCCGACCCTATGAACAAAAAGGCGCGGGCCTCGGCCCCATCCATGCCCGGGACTTCGGCCCTGGTCCGGGATTCGGTTCCGGTCAGGCCCTCGACCCCGGTCCGGGCCCACACCCCGGTCCGGACCCCGACTCCAGTCCGGACCCCGACCGCAGTCCCGACCTCGACCCCGGCCCGGGTCCCGGCCCTGGTCCGGACCCCGACTCCGGTCCGGACCCTGACTCCGGTCCAGACCCCAACCCCAGTCCCGACCTCGACCCCGGCCCGGGTCCCGGCCCTGGTCCGGACCTTGACCCCGGTCCAGACCCCAACCCCAGTCCGAACGCAGATTCCATTCCGGGCAGCGAACCCTGTCCGGATCCCGACTCCTGTTCGGACCTCGATCCCGGTCCGGACCCAAGCTCCGGTCCCGACCCCAACCCCAATCCCACCTTCCACCCCTCCTGCAGTCCCGGCCGCGGTCCCGGCCGCTGTCCCGGCCACGGTCCCCGACTTGCAATTCTTCCCGAGTCCGCCCCCAGAATCCATTCCCGAGCCCACTTTGTCACCTGATAAGGATCCTGCGCCTACGCCGAGTGTGAAGTACGTCCCATCAGCCGCCAAAGAGTTCGGGCCCACTCAGGAGCCCCTTTCTCCGTCCGCTCAATTGGCCACTGATTTACTGGGGCCCATTCTTGCGTCCATCCGGAGGGCTGATCCAGCGGCCACCAAGTTAACAGGTTCTACTGCGGAACCCACCCCCGCACCCATTCAGGAGCCCGTCCCGTCGGCCACCACCTTACCTATTTCTGCCAACACCTTGACATCCACCAGCGAGTACCTCCAAGTGGACACCAAGATCGTGATTCGAGTGATCTACTGGTGAGGGGGTGTCCGTGGAGAGAGGCCTGGAGGGACAGGTGCTGGGGCTTTGGGGATTTGAGGTGGGGCGAGAGAAGGGAGTCCCGATTCCCACGTGGGAAACTTGGCTCCACCTATCATTCTCTTTGGGGCTAGAGAGCTCTGGGTTCAAATTCCTGCTCTGCCCTCAAAGGTGATTCCTGGCTCCCAGCTTCATTCATTGACTATCATTCATTCGTTCTTTCGTTCATTCATTCATTCATTTTGGAGTGTCCTGCACCATGGGCCAGGTCTGTGTTGGGAATGGAGTGCTAAGCAGAGCCATCTGCTGCTTTTGTCCCCACGAGGGGCTGGTCCAGGGACTCAAAGGCAGAGTGCCCTGAGGGAGGACAAAGGGTAGGGAACCTCAGATGGGGTGGCTGGGGAGGGCTTAGGAGGTGGTGCTTCTGCCCTCGCTTCTCAGTGGGGACATACTAATGCCATGTTTTCCTTCTGTCTCGCTCTGCCTCCCTCCTTTTGCCCTCGGCCTCCAGTGGCCTCTGAAGCTATAACCTTCGGGTGAGTAGATTTGGTTTTGGAGGTGGGGAGAGTGTGGGCCATGAAGTCTGGGAGGAATTCCTGTTTCCCCTCAGTGCAAGACCCATAACCCTGTGACCCCGTGACCCCGTGATCCTGTGATCCCGTGACCTGATGATCCCATCTCCTCCCCACAGTACATTGTACTGAGAAAGAATCTGGAGCAGCAATTTCCACATGGTCTACTCTTTGTGAGTGAGCTGGTGGTCTGGGGGAATGGGAGGGTAGTCAGAGCTGAGACCCCCGAGGGGCTTGGAGTGGAGCTCTTAGCCTCCCCTGACCCCCAAACTTCTCTCCCCAGGAAGAGGAGGTATCTGCTGAGGGGACTGGGGAGTTCGAAGTGATTGTGGATGGGAAACTGGTTCATTCGAAGAAGGTGATTCTGAGCAAGGGTCTCGGAAGGCGAGGGAGGTGGTGCTGGGATCCTGGGCGGGTGGGAGACACATGTCTGTGGTTTTTCCCATCTGTGCCCAGAGAGGTGATGGCTTTGTGGATGAAGCCAGGCTTCAGAAAATTGTGAACGTTATCAATGAGATCAGGAAAAGGTAGCAGGCAACTGGTGAGCTGGAGGTGAGGTGAGAGAGGTGGAGTGGGAGGGTTGGAGGCTGGACTGTGGGTGTGTGGGTGGGCAGGGCGGAAGACAAACACTCCCCGGTCCCAATCCCACCTCAGCCAGGCCTCACTATTACAATCAAGACAAGTCATCTACACCAGGGGTCACCAGTCCCCAGGCCGCAGACAGGTATCATCCATCCGTGGCCTGTTAGGACCTGGGCCGCACAGCAGGAGGTGAGCGGTGGGCTAGTGAAGCTTCATCTGTATTTACAGCCGCTCCCCAGCGCTAGCATCATCGCACCAGCTCCACTTCAGATCATCAGGCATTAGATTTTCATAGGAGCACCAGTCCCTGGTGCCTAAAAGGTTGGGGACAGCTGACATACACCCTTTCTGAGCCTCAGTTTTTCATCTGTAAAACGAGACTGTAAAATGAGATGATTCTGTGAGATACTTCATATGAGACACTACATCAGGCACGGCTCAGAGTAGGGCTCAGTGAATGTCAGCTATAAATTTTTTTTCAAGAGAGCTTTAGGTTTATTTTTTTTAAGCTTTTAGTTGTAAAGCAGTGCTATTTAATAACAGCATGTAGCTTTTCCATTTAATTAAAATAAATACATTAAAAATTCAGTTATGAGTCACAGCAGCCACATTTCAAGTGCTCTGTAGTCACGAGTGGCTACTTCCGTGGCCAGCGCAGACATACAGCGTGGAACCCAGCACTGCAGCAAGTGACATCACTGATGTTGTTTCAAGGTATTGAAACACACGCACAATAATTTATTTGCCACCAATACTGGACTTTTGAAACCACTCTGCATATACACATTTGTAAGTTGCTATTTTTAAAAAAATTTATTAGAATTTTATCTTTTATTAAATAATTTTAAAAACTTTTTTCAAGCTGATACTGATTTAATACTTTGTCGTGTATCTATTTTTTCACATTTATTTTTACCTTTATTGAGATGTAAGTGATGTATAAGGAACAGTACATGTTTAAAGCATACGAGTCGATGACTTTTGACATGTGAACAAATCTATGTAACCATCATCAAAATGAAGATAATGAACAACAAACTCATCGGTCCCCAAAGTTTCCTCAGAAACTTCTGTCATTTCTCCCAGCTGCTACCCTGACCCAGGACACTGCTGATCTGCTTTCTGTTACCATAGATTAGTCCGCACTTTCTGGAATTTTTACAAATGGAGGCTATAATTTTAGAAACTTTTTTAGTGGAAGCTTTTAGACATACTAGTTGAGAGACTAGTATAATGAACTCCATGTACCCATTACCCAGATCAACTGTTACCAATGTTCTCTTGTCTCATTCATCTGTTTTCCTCCCCGCCGGTTTCTTTGCTCTGTAGTATTTGAAAATAAATCCTAGACCTCATGTTATTTCACCTGTAAATGCTTCAATATGCATTTCTAATAAATTTAAAACACGGAAATACAAGGCCATTATCACACCCAACAAAAATTTTTAAATGACTTAATACCATCTAACATCCACCCAAGTGTCTCAAAAATACCTTTTTATGTTTGGTTTGTGGAATCAGGATCCAGACAGGTTCACATGTTATATTAGCTGTTTTTAAAGCATTATAAGTGGGATTTTTGGAATCCCCACTATGTGCCAGGCTCTTAGTAGGTCTATCTTTTAGAAAGCCCGCTGGAGCGGTAGAGAGGTGCACAGAGGCGGCAGTGGAGAGGTCTGTTTCTCACACCTGCCAATATGCAGAACATGATAACGCTTACACATGCAGCTTCCAGGGTCAGATCCTAGATCCACCAGCCACACAGGGCTGAAGCGGGGTGAGGTTAGGTGTTGTAGGTAAGGGCCTGCTAAATTCTTCTTCCATAAGTGAAGCTGTTGTTAATGGAATCAGGACTGTTCTGATTGCAGCAGAAAACCTAGTTCAGACTGGTTTAAGGGAAAATTTTTACTCATAGGAGTAAAAATCTAGAGGCTGATAGCTTCAGGCATGGCTGGATCCAGGCGTGGAAAGGTTGCCATGGGGAATCTGACTCTTCTTCACTCTGAGTTCTGCTTTTTCCCTGGGCTGATTTTAATTTCAGGGAGCACCCCCTCCCCGCGTTGTGGCATAAATCCTACAGAAGGTTCTCATTGGCTTGGTTTAGGTCACATGACCATCCCTGAACCAATCACTGAGGCCCAAGGGAATGTAGCGCTCTCATTGGCCAGTCTTGAGTCTTGTACCCATTCCTCGAGCTGGGGGTGCACTTGGTCCCCCTGAACCACATGGGGAGAGGTATTAGGGGCAGAGTGTTGGCTGGGCTACAACAACGAGCCTCTACATTACAGATCTGGAGGACGGGTGATAGTTCCGTTAGCGCGGCTTGGCTTTGAATCCCGGCTCTGTGACCTGGTGCAAGTAAATGTTTTCGCCTCTCTGTGCCTCAGTTTCCTCCTCTGTAAAGCAGAAACTATGTATAACAGCTTTCACCTCACTGGATTTAATTTTATTTAATACGTGTTTGCTGAGTATCTACTATGTGCTGGATACTGTTCTAGGCCCTGGGGATGATATGGCAGTGATCGATACAGATACGAACTCCCTAGTGGAGCTGACGTTCTAGTTGGGGAGACAGACGAGGAACAAGACACACAGACAGTGAAGGCATTTTAGAGGGAGATAAGTGGTGAGAAGAAAAATAAATCAGGGAGGGGGGCAGGGAGCGATGGAAGTTTTTCAATTTTAAACTGAGTGCTCAGGGAGGACCTCATTGGAAAGGTGATAGTTAAACACTTGAAAGAAAGGATTGAACCTTGGCGGGCATCTGAGGGAAAACATTCCAGGCAGAGGCCCTGGAATGAGTGTGTCTCAAAAATGGCGGGGAGCTGTAAGTGGGCATTGTCATCCAATGAAAATCTTAGAATGGTGCCTGACGCACAGTAAGCCCGAAATAAACGCTATTACTTTTATGGAGTTTTTGTTGTCATCATTATTGTCATTAATTTTTTTTTTCTCTCTCTCTTTCCATCTCAGGAGACTCAGCACGATGACGAAAAGGGCTGAAATGTTGCCTTCAGGGTCAGGTCCTTTTCCGATGGTGGCTGGGGCTGGGGTGGGGCCAGGTGGGGCCAGGTGGGGCGAAGAGGGAAATACAGAGTCTGGCTCCTTATGCTCCAGTTTTGACTGCGTCTGCTGTTGCCATACTCAGTCCTGAGATCTGCAGACATCGCCTGCCTCAGTGCTCCCAGCGACTGCAGCATGCCATCCTGCGTGGGGGATGGGAGGTTGGTGTGAACATAAGGGAGTCCTGTTGCTCCCCAGGTTTGCTCCAGAAACATAGGACACTGGTAACCCCTCTTCCTCACTGTCCTTCCAAACACGCCTGTCCTTTGTGGGTTCACAAACTCCTACTTGCACTTCAGAGCCCGGCCCTCTGTGTTCTTTACAAGGACGCTTCCTGGCCTCCCCAGTTAGCGACCCTCCCCTTCCCTGACATCCTGTGAGCTTGGACCCCTATCCTGTGACAGGCCAGCTCTGCCTCTGACCACTTACCCTTAGTGTGACTACTTACCAGCTCTGCCCGAGGGCAGGAACCGCTCACCCTCAGTCCTGTATCCCAGTGCCCAGCACAGAGTCTGGCTCAGTGTATTTGCCAGACAAATGTATATGGCTAGAACTCGCCAGAGAAATCTGCTGTGTGCAGAGGGCACTCTGTGGGCAAGGGCCTGGCATCAGGAAACTGCGTGGGACGGGGGGACAGTGGAGGGTGAGTACAGGAATCTCCAAAGGGCCAGGCTGGCTGGGGCATCTTGCTGGCAGCTTCTTCTGTTTGGACAAATTTTCATACCCACTCTGGGCACACCCTTGGAGGCTGGCCATGGGGAGTTCTCCAGGAGCTGGTGTGGAATCTCACTGGCAAACTGGGGCAGCCCAGGTGCAGAGGGTAGAGTGAAAACCTCTCCCAAAACCACGCACCTGGGCCTCCTGCAGATGGACTGATCAATTGATTTCTTTTTATTTGCATTGCCCCATCTGCCATTTTTATTCTGTGGGTTCTTGCCAAATGCTTTTAATTGTTCTTCTGGTTCGTTATTTTTAATTTGTGCAATTCTTATTTCATTTACTTTTTTTAAAAAAACCTTTTTAAAAAAAATTCATTTACTTTTCTCACTAAGCGCTGTGAGTAATTTCAAACTAACAAAAAAGTTGCAAGAATAAAAACAGTAGAAAGAACACCCCTATACTCTTCATCTAGGTTTTCCTATTAACGTTTTACCTCATATACTTCTTTCTTCCCTCTCTCACACACACACTTTTTTCCCCTGAACCAACTGAGGGTAAGTTACATACAGCCTGGCCTTTCACCCCTAAATACTTCGGCGTATATCTCTCAAGAATAGGAACGTTCTCTTATAAAACCACAGCATTTCAACATTGATCCACACTTTTGTCTCACATTCTGTTCATGTCCCAGTTTTGTCAAGTGACATGGTCATGTGCTCTGTAGCATCTCCCCTCCCCATTGCAGGAGCCAGTCTAGGATCAGGTATTGCCCTTAGTTGTCAGGTCTCTCTAGCCTGCTTGAATCTGGAACATTTCCACAGCCTGCCTTTGCTTTTTTATGACATTGGCATCTGTGAACAACTCAGCCTCTGCTTCTTCAATAGAACATTTTCATTTGGGGTTTGTCTGATGTTTTCTCATGATCAGATTGAGATTATTGGTTCTCGGGTGGAATACTGCAGAGGTGACATGTGTTCTTCTCAAGGACATCTGGAGGGGATAGTGTGCATTTGCCCCTCACTTTGCTCACTCAGTCATGGCGACGTGCATTCCTCCCTGTATAGTTACCCTCGCCCCTGTTGTTTTGCAGCCAATGAGCAATCCCTTGGGGAGACGTGTTGCGAATGTTGCAGATATTCTGTTCTTCACCAAAGGTTTTCCACAGACTTAGCGTTCCTTGATGATTCTTGCCTGATCCAGTCTTTACCATGATGCTTATATCACGATTTTCCAGCTTCAACGCTCTTCTCGCGCCTGCCAGCCAGCTCTCAGCATCCTAGAGTGAGCAAGAGTATCATCTTCTCCCTATTTAGCATGCATGCGTGTATTTATTTGTTTGTCATAGGTGTGGACTCATGAGTTCCTATTTTTTCCAGTGCCTCATAGTTCGTTACTGTAAACACTATGTTTAAACATCCCTGTGTCTCTCCATGTGTGTGGGGTCTACCACTTCTGAGAGCTGGACAGGATGGCTTGTTGTGCATTCCCCTTGGTTTATTCTGCCCAGGGTGGGGGGCGGGGTGGACCCCCTGGGCTGTCTCAGGCTTTGGCTACCATTGTAAATAATCCTGCACTGGACATCCTCGCGCACCTCCCCGCAGCCATCCGTGTGAGAACTTCTCTAGGATGACGCCCAGGAGCCGAACTGCCAGGTCGCAGGCTACTTGGACTTGACTGGGGAAGATACTGCCCTCCAAAGTGGCTGTCCCAGGCTACATTCCACCCACGGTGTATGTGGGTTTGTGGGTTCCCACAGCCCTGCCCCCATTTGGCATCATCCAGCTTTCTGCTTTTTGCCAGTCTGCTAGGTGTAAATGGCATCTCCTTGTGTAAATGACATCTCCTTGCTTTAGCTGGCATTTCTTTGATTCTCATCGTATATTCGATAGCCTTGTTGGTTTCTTCTGCAAATCGCTTGTTTGTATCTTATGCTCTCTTCTCTACAGGAATTTCTGTCTTATTTTTGTCGATTGGCAAGAGTTCCTTGTGTAGATATTAACTTTTCTTAGTTTTAGATATTGTAAATATTTTTTCCTGCTGTTGTCCATTAACTTCGTCCTGTGGTAACCTTCGGTGAGAAGAAATCCTAAGTTCTGTTGTGATGAAATTAATCTGTTTTGGATTCATGGCTTTTGCTTTGGAGACTGTGTTTATGGGGCTGTATGTAGGCATGGAGTACTCCTTCCATACCCCTTGGTATTCAAGATATTGTCCTCTCTTAACTGGGGGATACTGCGAGGGTCTAGTAGACAATTTTTTTCCCTCATCATGTACTCTTCCGCTCATTCGTGAAATCCTAACTTCCATAACCCTACAAAACCCCTTTTTCATCTCACATTCGTAGATACAGCAAGTATTTACAAAGGGCTCTTTTCAGACTCCCACAGCCTTGGACACTGGTGCCTGGTTCCGGGAAATCATCCTTCAGAAGGATATACTAATATTCTTTACCTCACACCATTGTGAGAATTCACTGAGGTACCATATGTGAAGCAGCAAGATCTGAGCCTGCTTCACTGTCACCTCCCACCGATGGCATTGCTGGTTCTGTCACCTGTGGCAGTGTGTTTCCAGGGATCATGGCTCTCAGGACTCCCGTCGATCGTGCCCTCCCCTTGCAATGCGCTGGGTTTACGGAACCAACTAGATGAGGCAGGAATGTGCTAGTTCTGGGCCCGAGCCTTAAAAAGAACTGGGAGCTTCAGTTTTTGCACATTTGGGAGCCTGAGGCCACCATACAAGAAGTCTGGTCACACTGCTGGAGAGACGCGTGGAGAAGCAGAGATGAGAGGCTCAGCCCTCCAGCCTTTCCCACCAACGGCAAGGCATGCGAGTGAGCCGTCCGGGGCAGTCCAGCCCAGATGGACTTCCGGCCAACGGCGCGTGGAGCAGAACAACCGCTCAGCCAAACACAGAATAGTGAGCAACGTGTAAGAATGGTTGCTGTTTAAAGCCAGTAAGTTTTGGGGTGGTTTGTTGTACAGACACAGGTAATTAAAACATTGATGTTAGCATGTGGAGACTCATTTTTATCAGAATTCTTAGAAAGAAAACAGCATTAGTTTGGATGAACCATCGTGTTGTGTAATAACTAGTTTAGTTGGCTTTTGTCCGTGGCTCCCAGAAGGTCATCTGTAAACCTGTGGAATTTCCAGTGACAAGAGCATCTTTGTTATTCACAGAGAGCCCCTCAGACCACACCTGATGGTTTTCCAGAGCTGGGGCTGTGAGCCACGAGCAAGCAGTCTGACTGCAGGGCTCATGTGCTTGGCTGGTAGACAAGCTTCTGCATGTGCAATGTACAGGAGTGTGACTCATCCCTGGGGATGACAGACATGTCACATTTGGGGTTCTCCTAGACTTTGCCTTAAGCGTCTTTCCCTTATGACTTGTATCCTTTGTTATAATAAAACAGTGTTCATAATTCTAGTGCTTTCCTGAGTCCTGTGAATCATTTTAGCGAATTATCGAGCCTGAGGGGGTGGCGGGAATTCTAGAACTTGTAGCCAGAAGTGAGAGTGGTCTGGGGACCCCGAACTTGAAGCTGGTGTCTGGAGTGAGGCCAGTCTTGTGGAAGATTCTGTCCCTAGCCTATGAAGTTTGGGCTGGCTCTGAGGAGTTGGTGTCAGAAGCCGTTATCCATGTGGACATGCAGCTTAAATTGTTCAAGAGAAAATGCCCCTTAAAATGCTTTGAGAGATAAGAAGAGGACTTGATTTTGCTCCTGAGATGGAAAGGGAAGAGGCGAGAAGGGGAGGAAGGGTCGAGGTACAGAGAAGGTAAAAGCAGCCAGCCAGCTGGGAAGGCTGTGCCGTCCACCGCGTGACCCCATCCCTGGGATCCCCCAGACCCTCACTCAAGTAAACCAAAGTGAGGGGATTTATAGTGTTGTGAGCGGATTGTTGGAAAAGTGTGAAGGAACTCATTTTTGAATCCTGGATGCTGGTTATTATTACTACTCTCCGATGCAGCTTCTCAATCGCACCAGCTCTCACAAGGGAACACCAAGAAACACAGCCTCGCCTCACCGCACAGCCGCTTTGTCGCACACACTCCGGCAATGCACGAGCCCACATGGTCACTCGCGTGCAGGAGACTTGCCCAGTCACACTCACTCGAGCCAGTTGCTCACACCTCTGTCACACACTGCTAGCTGCGGGCTTTTCCCCTCCGTCCTTCTGCTCCTGGGCACCACGGAAAGGGAGGCTGTGGCGAGTCCAGCTCTCTCCGGAGACTCCCCTCCCTGCCTTGGCTGCTTGGTGACGGTGTCTCCTGAGGGACTCCCAAGAGACGGCTCCTCAAAGAGGGTTTTGGGGGAGTCTCTCCGACTTCCTTTCTTTACTTGGTCTTATGTGCCACCCTAACCGAGGGATTCTGAGGGGTTTGGAGAGAGGCTCTATCCAGTTGGGTTGTAAGTATTAACAAATCTAAAACTAAATAAGAAAATAACAAAGCAATGTCTACAAATAAAAAAAAAAACAACCAGAACCAATAAAGCTAAATGTATTTCAAGCTGGTGGCATGACCACACAGAAAATGTGACTTTAAAATACAGTATTTTATCTGTACATTGTAGCAAAATGGAATTAAGTCACTTTATTAATATAAATACAGGACACTGACCTAGTTCATTGAAGTAAATGGCACAAAAAAGGATGGAAAGGGGAACTGTTATAGATTAAAAGAGACAAGAAATATGTCTGTCAGATGCCAGTGTGGATCTTGTTGGAATTCTGATTAAAAAAACAAAACAAAACGAAAAAAACAACTGTAAAAAGCCATTTTAAAGATCACTGGAGAAATCTGAACACAGACTGAGTATTATATAATAAGGAATTTCTGTTAATTTTGTTAGCTATGATAAAGATGTTAAAGTCATTATCTGTAGAAACATATACTGAAGTATTTATAAGGGAAAGGATATAATGTGTGAGATAAAAAAACCTTTATTATAGGAAAATGCTAGGACATATAAAAGTACAGAGTATAAGTTCTCATGCACCCATCATCCACCTCTCACCATAGTTTTTAAGCAAATACTTCATAATGTGTAGAATTTTGAGAATCGTACTATCCTTTCCACTTTTGCGTGTGCTTAAAATTTTCCTTAAAGTTGAAAAGCAGCTGAATGCCACAGCTCCCCTTTGGGTGTCCACGTTGTCTGGGTCCCGTGTTTCTCAAGTCTTCATAGGTTGACCCAGATAGAAACTGCCAGAAAGGCGATGGGCAGCGGGGAGGTGGGATGGGGGACACTCACGGCACGGTCGTGGGACCTTCCTGCCTTGCCCCACGCCCCCTCCGAGGCCGGGTGGATGAGGCCAAAGCCTAGTCCTGCTTCTGTGGGGCCTGGGGAGTGAAGGACAGCTGCTTCCCTGGCCATGATCCTGGCTTCCTCTCCCTGGGCAGACCTCGCAGACCCCACGAGGATGGGCTGGTGTCAAGGTTAGATGAGCTCATTTCGGGGTGTTCAGGGCTATGCAAATATGAATTCTTAAAATTGTTTTATTCCATGATCAGCGAGTGCCTTGCTCCCTGGTCTGTCCTTTGCTCATCTTGGGGTGAATTGTGATTCTTCAGGTTATAGAAATGCAAAATCATCGAGGACAATTTGTATGGAGTGATGTGGTATAATGGAGACGGTATGTGGTCTTCTTCCTGGTTCCTGGCACAGGGCTTCAAAAATCCAGTTTTCTGAGTGATGGGAGTGTCTTTGTTATGCTAATGAAGTGAGGGCTCGGATCCCTTCCGGACTGGGGCTGGTCACCAGAAAGATCAACCACATGATTAGAAGGTTGGGACTTTGGGCCAGCCCAACCTAGAGGCGGGGGTGGGGGCGGGGTATGGGATGAGGGTGGGAAGCGGAACAGGGATCACGTTTAATTACTTGGCCAGTGATTTAATCGACTGTGCCCATGTGAAAACTGCGTGGAGATGCTGAGGGGAGCTTCCGGGTTTGGTGAGCTCAGTGCCATGACGGGTGATGCACCCTGACTCCATGGGAAAGGTCACGGAACCTCTGCCTCTGGGGCCCTTCCTGATCCTGGCTCTTTGCGTCTCTTAATTTGGTTGTCCCTGAGCTGTGTTCTTTATAGTGAAACTTTAAAACTGTTAGTATAACACTTTCAGTGAGTTCTGTGAGCTGGTCTAGAGAATCGTTGGTGGGGGCGCGGGTTATGGGAAGTGCCAAATTCATAGCCAGTCAGAAATACCCTGGTATTTGTGGCTGGCATCTGAGGTGAGGACAGTCTTGAGGACTGAATCCCTAAACCCAGAGAGTGTTAGAATTGAATTGAAATACATCGCTTGGAGGTAGAAAAAGAACAGGTGGCAAGCTAAAGCATTAAGAAAGCCCACACAGAAACCCAACACAGCTGAGAATCTTTAGAGTCAAAGAGACAACGCAATCCAAATGCAGAGTACTGCAGTTAAAGTTCATAGAGGAGACTTTAGTGGAAAAGAAAAAGATTTGCTCCTAAGAGATGAAGCTGCATGCCGACAGAAGATGCCTGCTGGGTATTTTTCACTGCTGTAAAAGGACTAAAATAAACACAGAGGTCTCCAATTTCCCGTTTGGCTTTTGTATTTCCTCTCTTTCCTTTTTTTTTTTTTTTTTTAATCGCTGGAGTGATTATTTTCCTGACAGCGCCATCCTTCAGGGCCGACACGTCCTGCTGAAGTTCATCTCTGAAGCTCTCACAGACTGGCTGCGATGACGTTTCCCAGCCACCTCAGCAGCCCCACGAGGACAGCTTTGGGGTTGAGGATTGGCCTGTTGGCAAACCAGGATCATATTATGACTCTAGTACCTTGACTGTCAACTCAGATACGAAGAGAAGACACACAATGAGAACGGTCACACTATGAAGGTGCTTTGAGTTCTTAGTTTTTTTCTTTTTCATTCACACAGACTGTCCACTCTGCATCACTCATGGCTTCATTGATCCTGCTAGAACCCTGGTTTCCCCAAAAGCCCAGGCTAGAGTAAGGTCTGTAGGACACTATAGCATAGCAGGTGAAGGATATCTTTAAACAAAGTTAGTGGGGAAAAGATAGACTGATTAGTGGTGTTGGGGCAACCAGGTTGACACCTAAACAAGAAATTTTGGATCCTCACTTCATACTGTACATCAGCATCAATTCCAAATGGTTCAAAGATTCAAAAATAAACAATGAAAGCACACACACACACACACACACACACACACACATCAAGAATACCTTGGGATTCAAAATCTTGCAGGTTTAAAAGAAAACAGGAAGCACAAGCAAAAGCAAAAATCTCCATGCCAAAAGGCTTTCAGGAGTACCAAATGACAAACTGGGAAAAAAGATTCATAACTCACATCATAAGCTATTATTGTATCTCATATAAACATTACATAAATATCTACTAGAGTAAAAAAGAAAGAACAAAATTATTCAGGAGAGAAATGGATAAAAGATTTGGACAGATAGTTCATGGAAATGGGAATATATGACTTTTAAATGAAAAGATATTTAACTTCACTCAACCTCACCCATAAGAGAAAAGCCAATTAAAATGAATCTACTATATTTCAACTATACAGATTGGCAGAATCCCGACATTAGATGGCTTACTGTGTTGGTTGGGCTGAGAACATGTGCAACTTCTTCAGCGTCTGGGAGGAGTGCAAAACTGTACGTGTGGAAGGCAACTTAGCAATAACTATAAAACTTCAAATGAATAACTTTGCCTCAGAATTCTCACTTCTGGAAATTCATTGTACAAGTAGTCTATAAAGCAAAGAATCTAAGAAGCTGCTGATTATATGATGTACCATTATTTTTACAAAAATCCTGTATTACACGGTCAGTGTCTTGGTTAAGCAAATTACAGCATAACCACAGAATGGACTAAAATTAGCTCTAAAAAAGAATGAGGAAATGCAATGGTTTGGAAGGATCTTCGATATGTTTTTACTGAAAAAGCAATGTATAAATCACTAAATATAATATGCCAACTTTTGTGAAGAAATGAAAAAAAAAAAAACCCATCAACAACCATCCGGATTTTTAGTTGCTTTTGTGTATACATAAGAGAACCAAAGGGCCGAAGAGGTTCTGTGGTTACAAATGGGGGTCGTGGTAGGTACTGGGTGGAGGGGGGACAGGGATAGAAGACTTCTCATTGTGTATTTTATATTTTGGGGGGATTATAAAGAAAAACCAAAAATTGAATGAAAAAAAAATCCAGAAATTTCAGATATTCTTGAATACATAATTTATCATACAACATTTACAATATTTACTTTGAAATGCCTCAGAAAACACAAAAATCAATCTTATGTTAAAAACTGTTGAATCTGCCGAGAGCACATGTCTGACATGGGAGAGTAAAGAGACAGTACACTTCCAGATTACAGACGTGGAAGTGGGCCTGAGCAAGAGAAGGTGGCTCAAACACCTAGTAACAAAGCCTTTGGGGTTTTTATCCCTATTTGCTGTGAGTGATCACTTTTCTTAAAGGAGTTGGGCTTTCTCGATGGGCAACTAAGATTGACAGGACCCAGTGACTCACTGTTTACTTTCTGCTCATATTCGTTCCCAGAATTCAGTCTGTTAAAATGATATTACTAAACTTTCAGGTATCTGCATATTATAATGAAGGCATAATGAGGCTCAGGTGAGTTGGAGGTTATTATGGTCTCCAATACGCAGGTGCGAGTGACCGGCTTAAACTGGTTCCTAATTCTCTGCCTACTTGTTTCTTTGTGGAGGTTATTTTTAGCCTAAAAATGCCTTTTGGCTTGCTTAATTGTGGGCGGACTGTGGAGGGCTTTGCTAGAACAGGATGGCCTCAGCGTTTTGAGGGCAGACCCAAAAATTCCTATCTATTGTTCCTGCCTATCCTTTTTTCTAAGAGCTATGAACCCCTTCTTATTAGTACAGATGTTAAGGGACGGGAGGTTGTTTCTTCTGTATCTGCTGAGGAGGGTCATAATTCCTGCCTATTGGGGTTTCATGGAGCTCTTTCCTTCTGTCTCTGTCAGGACCCGGTCTTGGGTTTTCTGCTGAAGTGCCACCTCTGTCCCGAGACAAGGAAAAACGAAGATATAAACTTGTTATTTGAATGGTGCAACAGGGTAGATGATAGAAGCTTTATTCATCTCCTTCTGTGACTACAACAAAGTTGTGATGGAAACAAGGAGCAAACAAACAGAGTTGCCTGGGGTCTAGATGAACAGGAGCCCTATAACTAGAGAGAAAAATAACACCATTGGAGGTAGGAGGGAGGGAAGACACAAGGCTGCCCAGTTCCCAGTGGCTGAGTGGGTCAGGGGCTGTGAAAGCTGCAGATGCTCCTTTTAAAGGGGGTGTGACCAAAACTGGACTTTCGCAGTGACAGACTTGCTTGCTCTGAGCACCAGTGCCAGGTGGGATGGTCAGAGGCACCAGGGACTTACAGGGGGACACTGAATTGTCAGAGCTAGGGCCAGAGGTTAGGCTTTCTCCCGGGCAGAAGTGCTGGTGGAATCCATTGCTCCTCTGTTGAGCCCTCCCCACTCCCAATGTGCTGACACAGTGCCACCATAGCTGAAATCATATGAAAGAAAGAAAAGAACAAGGAAAAATGGAGTCAAGCAATTTAACAGATGCAGAGTTCAAAATACTGGTTATAAAGATGCTCAATGAACTTAGGGGAAGAGTAGATATGAACTCAGTGAGAACTTTAATAAAGAGATAAAAAAGATAAAAATAGAAACGGAAATGATAAAAGGGAACCAGTCAAAAATAAAGAACACTTTATCTGAGATGAGGAAACAACAGTGTAGAGGAAGAAGGGGATCTAAACACCAATATAGTGGATGGGGAAGCCAAGGACACCCAACTAGAATAGCAACAAAAAAGTGACCAAGGATATAATAATAATTTAAGAAGCCTGTGGGACACAATTAAGGGTAATAATATCTGGGTCATAGGGGTACCTAAAGAGGGAAAACAAGAAGTTGAATATATATTTTAAGAAATAATGATGGAAAACTTCCCCACCCTGGTGAAGGAAATAGACGTACAACTCCAGGAAGCTCAGAGAGTCCCCATAAAAATTAACCCAAAGAGGCCCACACCAAGACACATCATAATTAAAATGACAAATGTTAAATAAATAAAAAAAAAAAAAGAATCTTAAAAGCAGCAAGAGAAAAGCAGTTAGTTACCTATAAGGGAGCACCCATAAGACTGGCAGCTGATTTCTCAAAAGAAACTATGCAGGAGATAAGGACTTGGCACAAAATATTTGACGTGATGAAAACCCAGGATCTACAACCAAGAATACTTTATCCAGCAAAGCTATCATTTAGGGCCGAAGAACAGATAAAGAGCTTCCCAGACAAAAATAAGCTAAAGGAATTTATCACCACCAAGCCAGTATTACAGGAATTGTTGGAGGGACTTCTTTAAGAAGGAGAAACATTTCTTAAAAACATGAATAAAAATGGCAATAACTACATTCCTATCAACAAGTACCTCAAAATGAAAAAGAATTAAGTGCTCCAATCAAAAGATAGGGTGGCTGAATGGTTAAGAAAACAAGACCCCTACACATGCTGCCTATAAGAGACTCATTTCAGATTAAAAGATACACACAGACTAAAAGGAAGGGGATGGAAAAAGATATTGCCTTGATGGATCTAGAGGGTATTGTGCTAAATGAAGTAAGTCAGATAGAGAAAGACAAATATCACAAGATTTCAGGTACATGTGGAAACTAAAGAGCAAAATAAACAACAACAACAAAAGCAGAAACAAATTCATAGATATAGAGAATATTATGAGGGCTACTAGATGAGGTTGGGGGTTGGGAGGATGGTGACAAAGGGCAAAGGGATTAAGAAGTACAAATGGATAGATACAGAATAGTCATGGAGATATAAAGTGTAGCATAAGGAAAATAGTCAACAATGTTGTAAAAAATGTGTAAGGGGGACAAGGGGTGCCTGATTTAGTGGAGTGACTACTTTGTGAATTATATAGGTCTCTAATAACTAAACTGTACATCTGAAACTAATATATTTTTGTATGCCAAGTATAATTGAAAAAGATCTCATCAAATTGCACAATGTAAATATGGGCAACTAATTGTCTATAATACTTCAATAAAGCTGCGGGCGGGGGGGGAGAAAGAAAATGAGATTCATTTATGAAGACTATTACACAGACTTACTGATTGGGAATGGATTACAAAATTGCATAAGTGAATAGGAAATATCTTTTCGGCTTTGTAGAGAAGTGTTGAGAGGATTGGCTGGAGTGTAGTTGTCTGGGTCTCCTAGTAGATTGTGTGAAAAGTCTAGAGTTAATTGTACTTGAATTAAAAATAAAAGTCCTAGAATATCTTTCTTTGTGCAGTGTGGATGGAATGAAATTTTGTCTATGTTAGATGAGACTCTGGATGGTTATCAGATCCTGTTCCTTGAGGAAGTGGATGAATAATTATTAGGGCTGAAATAATAGGAGGTTGAAGTGAAAGGTGAAGAATTGGGTGAGTATAGCTTTACTCATTGAGAGCCCTTCTCAGGTTTGTTCAACTAGACAATAAGAAAGCTGAAAGGAGTTTTGCAATAACTGTTACATTTCAGAAAAGTATTTGATTCCATGGTAGGACGTAACCTATGAGTACTGTGTCTATCAGAGAACAATAGGATGATTCTGATGTTTCATGTTTCTAGAAAGGTGTAAAATTCCTAGTATAGGCCTCGCCTTATGTGAATGAATAAATAGATGAAAAATATAGATGCTCTATTGGCATGTAGATTTCAGACGATTCTATCATAGTTTATGTCTCTGCATATGTGGGCTACTGAAGAAAAGATGGTTATTGTGACGAATGTGCAGTGCATGGCTAGGAATAATCCCGTTAGAATTTGTCAGATGAGGCATATTTTTAAGAGGGATCAAATGTTTCATCATGATGAAATATTTGATAGAGCTGGTAATTCAATAATTGAATTGTTAATAATTTTGATTTGTGGGTGAGATTTTCAGATGTTGGCCATTTCTTATAGTTGAAACACAACGATGGTTTTTCATGTCATTGGTCATGGTTAAATCCATGTGAGATTAATGGCGATATATATTGTATTTATTTAAAGTATTGTTTTTGTGATTAGTTTTGTGGATTTTTCTTCGAAATTTCACCTATTTGTGGCGAGTTGAGGTAGGTTGTAAGTGGTGGAGTTAGCTGTGGTATTGAGATGAAAATTAGTGAATCTCTTTTAGGTTAATACATTTTAAATTTATTTGGGGAGAATATTGGTTTTGGTTATATAATGATTATGGCTACTGAGCAATATTCTGAGGTTTGAGTTTCTAACATAACTGTCTTAGAAATATTTTTTTCAGAGCTGATAATGGAAGTTATGGTAGTTTCATATTTCTTGAAAAATAATGAGGTAGAAATTTTGTTTAAGTTTAATGGGTTGGGGAATTAGGTGATTTATGATACTGGAGATTCTGGGTATTTATTTTTATTTTTAAATTTTTTTAGAGAAGAGGCTATAGAGATTGCTGCTTTATATGCTTATGGAATTTGACTAGTAATAGTTACTGGTTGGTCTTTTCTTATTGGTGTTCTGATTATTCTAGAGGTTACTTGTGGAAACTAAATACAATCAGGCTTAGGATTAATGTGATGAGGAAAGACAAAAATATAATTTAATTAGGTCAGAAATTTATGTGGAAATTTTTATTTGGAAGAGAGAAATGAATTTGGTGACACACTTTCTAGTCAAATTAAGTCTAATACCGATGCTAATTTTTGACTGGCTGATAAATTCATAAACAAAGAGAAGCGGTGTATAAAAGTTAGAAAATATCTAAGACTGTTTGAGAATTTGAATAAGTTTGTGAGATAATCAAATTTTAGATTCTGTTTTGTTAGTTTGAGTTCACATGTCAGAGTAAAACTTATACTCATAGTATGGGTCTAGATAGTTTTTGGAGATGTTAGAGGTAGTTACTACAATTGGTAAGGTTAATATGAATAGTGAAATTAACATAAAAGAGGCAAATAGGTTTATTACTTTTATTCAGTATCACTGATTTTTTAACTTCTAAGACCAATGATTTACTTCTATCCTTTAAAAGTTTGAAAAGTCATATTGTTATATGGCTTTCTATTTTATATTTTTCTATTGTTATATTCACAAACTAATGTTTTTATTAACATTATTTGCAGTATGTAGGCCCCTAAATTATTTTGAGATTAAGTGATAAAAGCAGGAGAGGTAGTAAATGAAAGATTATGAGGACATTTTTTAATATTATTTGTTTAACATTATTAATATGTATGTATATTTGCTTCATTATCTTATAATTAATATATAAAGAGTGAACAAGGTATTAATAACAATATTAATTTCTATGAGATTAATAGTAATGCTAGAACATGAGAATGATAGTATTACTACAAGTAGTTCTCCAGTAAAATTGATTGTCAGGGGTAAAGCTATGTTGGTAAGGCTTGCTAAAAGTCAACATTAATGAAAGGAGTGTTTATAATCCTTGAGCTATTGCAGTTTGGCTGTGAATTCATTCATAGTTAGAATTTGCCAGGCAGAATAGTATATGATGTAAGGCCGTGAATGATCGTTAGGGTTCTAGTAACTTTATAGCCTTTGAATAATAATGGCTACAATTACTAGACATCACTAACAATCAGGGAGATGCAAATCAAAACCACAATGAGATATCACCTCACGCCTTACAGATCGGCTATTATCAGAGTCAACAAACAGCCAAGAGTTGGTGACGACGTGAAGAGAAGGGAACCATTGTGCACTGTTGGTGGGATTGCAAATTGGCGCAGCCACTGTGGAAAATAATGTGGAACTTGCTCAAAAAATTAAACATAGAACTACTCTATGAGCCAGCAATTCTTCTGGATATTTATCTGAAGAAAATAAAAATGCTAATTGTCTATTATATCTCAGTGAAGCTGGGGGAAAAAATTTAAGGAAGCAAAATTGGTAAATAGAGTCCACATCATTAATTAAAAAAAAAGAGAGAGAGAGAGAGAGAGATGCACCCTTATGTTCATTGCAGCGTTATTTACAATAGCCAAGATATGAAAGCAACCTAGGTGTCCCTCGATGGGTGACTGGATAAAGAAATGTGATGTACATACATAACGGACTACAACACAGAAATGAGAATGAATGAACTATGTCACTGATGGAAAACATATATCTAGCGAAAAATGCTAGATGCAAAAGAACATATTCTACATGATCCGTTTACTTAAAGTTCAAAAGAAGGCAGAACTGTATGATGTCACCAGTCAGAAGAGTAGCTAGCTATTGTTGGGTGGGCAGAGACCAAAAGGGGACATAAGGGGCTTCCAGGATGTTGGAAATATTCTGTTTCTGGATCTCAATAGGTGGGTGTGATTAATCTCCCACTATATACTAATCATTTCTGCACTTTTCTATATGTATGTTATATCAAAATAGAAAAATAAAACTGCAGTTTACAAACTGATTACGCTTGAAGAGAGGCTAGTGGTCGTGTCTTATGTCCCAAAGTACTAGCTAAATTGAAATGTATAACTCGCAATTTAGAAACATGCTCAAAATAGTGCAATAGACACTAAATAATCAAAAGTTTTATTTATGCTTAAAATCCTGCAGTAGCAAGGTCAATTACAGCCCCTCTTTCCTCCAGAAAAAGTTTTTTCATGCCTCCAAAACTCTTGTAATGAGCAGCAACCATGGCCAGGTCCAAGGCAGGGAAGGTAAGGGGACCTGATGCTCAAAGCAGATGCAACAGCTAGAGAGCATCTTGAGAAAGGGACAAGAATGTCCAACTCTTTTGAGCCTCAGCTGAACCTTGTCTGTCAGATGAATGCCCGGCACCCCATGGAGTGCTCCCCGAGCCGAGCCTATTTTTCTTTCATTTCTCAGGTACCTCATGGTAATAAGCAGGCTGGGTGTCTTCTTTGTTCACTGAGGCCCCTGGAATGGCCTTCTACTTCACTTGGAATGAGGTACAAAGTTCTTCACCGTCATCTGGTCTTGCTTGGGCTCTCCCACTTCATCATTCCCCACTTTTCCCCGAGCGCAATATAACTCCGCCACAGTGGATTTCTTTCTATTTGCCCCTCAGAAGTTCAAAGCTTTCCATGTCTGGGCCATTGCACTTGCTGTTTAATTTGCTTAGAACACTCTTCTTTTTCTTTCAGTAAAAATGACACTTTCTCAGAGATGTCTTATTGGACTTGCCAACCTAACATACTTCCTCTAATTGACACGTTAGTGGCATTCATAACCCCAGTACATATCATAACCAGAAACTATTTGTTGGTTTGTTTACATGTTTATTTTTTACTTTTTTTCCACAGAGCACTGGCACTTTTGAGGGAAGGGATGAGTTCTGTTTTTATAAATCTTGATTTCTCATTCACCAGAACAAGGCTTGGCAGAGAGAGTGGTAACACAAATAATTGTTAAGTGAACAAATGAAGAGGGACAGTTTTTTTTTTTTTTTACCCCTAGCATTTACCACTGCAAAACTCCTCCCGTTTTGATGTTCATTCCCTTTGATTTTTTTTAAATTTTATTTTTAATTTTATTTTTTAGGCTAGGCAACCCTTGGTTGACCTCACAGATGGCAAGGAACTTGTCAGTTTATAATCCCTTATTTTTTACTTTTTTACGCCTACAGCACCTGGCCTTCTTAGGTGGTCTCCCATCCAAGTACTAACCAGGTCCTTATTCCCTTTGAATAGATCATTCTCTTTTCATTCTCACTAGCTTCACAAGGAGGCTCTAGGGATTGATTGAAATATGTATATGAAAGTTTGAGGCCCTTCTTACCCTTTCAGATGGTGCTTCAAAGGGGGCTTCTAGCACTGATCATTTTATGATTATTATTTTGTAATATCCCCTGAGAGATTTTATTTTTTTAACCAAGTTTATTTTATATTTAAGTATAGTTGGCATACAATCTTCTGTTGGTTATATTAGTTTCTGGTGTACAATATAGCAATTCGATATTTTTATACCTTACAACATGATCACCCCACTAGTTCCAGTGATCATCTGTCACCGTTTAAACTGATCACAACATTATTGACTGTATTCCCCTTCTGCTTATCACCCATCCTGAGTCCCTCCCTCACTTCCAGGAGCCATCCCTTTGGTCTTTGTTTCTATAAGTTTTTTGTTTGTTTGCTTTGTTTTTTAGATTCCACCTATAAGTGAAACCATACGGTATTTGCCCTTCTCTGCCTGACTTATTTCACTCAGCATAAAACCCTCTAGATCCATCCATGTTGCTGCAAATGTCAAAATTTCATTTTTTTTGCTGTATAATATTCCATTGTCTATCATCTATTCATCTATCTATCTATCTATATCTATCTATCATCTATCATCTATCTATCTATAAAACATCTTTATCCATTCATCTATCGATGGACACTTAGGAAATGAAAACTTTATTTCAATAAGGTGTATGCACACCTATGTTCATTGCAGCTTTATTTACAATAACCAAGGTATGAAAGCAACCTAGGTGTCCATCGGTAGCAGCGATCATTTAAGAAGTTTCCCTAATTTTCTTCTTGTACGGGACACAGAGGGCAAGGGGATCATTTTGAGGCTAACTACAACGTTCCTGGAGCCAGAGTTAGACCTCTCCAAACCAGACTGATGGGGGTGGGAGAACCGGGGATGAGGGTGGAGTGGGACGCGGGTAAGGTGGGCCACGGTCGGAGTCTCAGCTCCGCTTCAGAGTGGTTGGGTCCACGCTGGGTGTGGGGAGTTCCGGGCTTATGAACGGGGACTAGAGCCTGCTCGCCCACCAAGTGAGACCCATCTCACGAATAAGACCCGTCACGGAGGAGGACATTGTGGGGAGGAATACATATGAGAAAATATGTTACCTGAAAGATGGAGAAAATGGAAAGCAGAGGGACAAGGAAAGGGAAGCTAGGAGGCAAGAGAGAGGCGTGATTTTTTAAAATTGCAACTCACTTCAAGTTGAGTTAAGTTCCCCGGGCTTTTAACTGTCCCGACTCCAAACTTCTTAACAGGAGTTATGAGATTGTCTGTTACTTAGGTTCTTTCAAGATCGTCACCTTCGTCTATTGCTGTCCTTTAGGAAAGGCTGGATAGCGCTAAACGGTGTGGGCCGGACCTCGCATAGGTCACCAGCGCTCCGAGCCCCTCCTTTGCCCCCAGTTTCCGTTGTCTTACTGCTTCCTCATTCTCTCTGAACCCTGTATTTGCTCCTTTGTCTCGAGTGAAGTTTTTAAACATTTATTCACTTGTGGTTTTTTGAACATTTCGCATGTGGTTACTTGACTTCCTTCTCTTTTCCTCCACACTTTAAGGTTGGAGATTAAGTCTGAAATCAGCTTCATTTACATACCGTGCCCCGGACAGCACGGGACGTGGTTAGGTTCTCCACACGCCTGAATTGAACGGATTATTGGCAGCTGTGACATCAGGGAGCGGTAGGGTGGGGACCTGATCGAATCAAAACTTGGCTTAAATATTAGGCCTTAAACGCAGCAGATACAGAGACAAAATTCAGGAGCCCATAATCATGCGCAGCTGATTGACTCGTTCTTCGTCAAAAAGATATTATGGCAAGTAAGTTGGGGCAAAGGCAATGCGTGCTTAAGGCGGGAGGGATGGAGTGTTTGGGTTGTGGAAAAACCAAGGTGAGGGGGGTGACACTTGCTGGTAGCCCTTGGGCTTTGCCAACAGCAGGTTGTTAATTTGGGGAAACACTGGGTCAGAGCTACAGGGAGCATTATGAAAAAAAATCGTAACCGGACTTCCAGCAGTAACGCGCGTTTTTGTTTCTTTTTAGCACTTATAAAATGTCAACCGTTTGGTGCATTAGAATACAAAATTCAACTGAGTAAATTTTGAACATCTTATTGGCTTTATTCAGTGATTCATGAGTCAGGCAACACCCGATCTAGCAGATAGAAAAGAGCTCTGAGGAGCTGTCCGAAATGAAAGACTTTGGCAGGCAGAAGGGAGCGGGACCAAGGAAGTTAAACAGACGAGGCAAAAAAGCAGATTGGTTACAGCAAGGTCACTTTAGGGGATGGCAGGGGGCTATCATCAACTATTTAGCTAGCGCTGAGGAAGCTGTTCCAGAAGGACTGGTTTAAGATTCCGTTTCAGGAATCTTAAGTCTTCATTTGGTGATGTGAGGCTTAGCAAAAGCGACTTCATTTCGGGCCTGTTGCTTTGTCGTAAATAGTATTTGGTATTTAATCCAACTCAATTTCTTCATTAACCAGTGAAATTGAAACTCTTTGCTCTAATTTAAAGTCCATTCTGCTTTTCTCTTGTGCTAATTTCCCACTTCTCTCCATTCCCATTTTCCTAGTATTTTTTTCTTGAGTCTTGCTAGAATGTTTCTTGTTGTATTTTGGATACTAATAATTTATTTATCTCTTTTATTTGTTGCAAATGTACTCTCCCAGTGTGTGGCTCGTGTTATTCATCTTACTGATGAGTTCAATTCTTTAAGTATTTTATTTTTATGAAAAAATTTAGGTTTTATTTTTCACTTATTCTTCTTATACTGCTAAGAACTGATGTTGGGAACTTAAAAACAAGTAATAACTTTTGTAACTTTTAGCTGAACAAAAATATGCACAATGTGGCATTTTCACAAGGCAAGACTTGCTTCTTTACATTTCACATGAGGTGGCACTATTAGCCTTTCTTGAACAAAATAACCAGGTTCCTAAGGAACTCATCTTTGGAGGAAGTGTTTAATAAGCATATTTCATTTAAATAAATATTCCAGGAGGAAATGGAGAACTTGTTGCCTTTACTTGGAAGAAGGCTTGGTAAAGTTACCCATGAAATTTATCTGTGCAGCTCACCAACATGTCCTTACTGGAAACATCAACCTTCTCACATCCGTTCCCAAGAGGACTTTAAAGCTTCAAATTCCGTATCTTCTTTGACTTCTCCCTTGAGTCCACCCAGGCTTTAGTGATGATTCGCTTCATGTCATCATCTCCAGCCTCATAAATTTTCTGAAGACCATTCATTAGACCCTCACCAGGACCTGTTTCAGTGTCACAAGAGGGATTTTCTTTCTCTTTGCATTCTTTTCCAACTTGAGTCAGGCTGTTTCCTGCTTTCTTTCTACTTGAGATAGTCACTGTATCGGTCTCGACATGAACTGCCGTCCACAGAGACAGGTTTCAAGAGGTTCTCCGCAATCACGGAGTAACTTTTCCCATTTAGATCCTTTACCCAAAGATCAAATGACCTCGCTGTGAAATACACCTGCACGTCCTCAGTGGGGACCTGATGAACTCCAGGTAAAGTACTGATTTCACTGTATATCCCGTTGTAACAGGAACAACCACAGTAGCTGGCTTTTCATCGTCAAGGAGTTCCGCTTTCCTCTGTGATTTCTGCAGCCTCTTGTTCTTGATTCCTGTCTCCATCTCGCATTTTTCCAGCCGTAAGGGCATCACGTACTCTCTTCCTAGTTGTCTTTTATGACAGCACTTCCACCTCTTGAGATCTTTCTATAGCTCTCCCAGAGCTGAAGCGGTGGTTGGGCTGGGCTGGCAGCAGACGCATGGGAGCTATTCTTTATATATTTTAAGTGCTGGTGGTGTGATATTTATCAATATGTGCCTCTTATTATTATTATTGTGCTTGGAGAGCCTAGTTTAGAAATATATGCTTTTTTTCTAGAAACACAAATATAATTTCATTTCTTTCTTCTTTTTTTAAATTGTTTTTAAAATTATTTTATTTTATTTTATTATTTATTTTTTATGACGACATTGGTTAATGAAATCCAAAAAGTTTCAGCTGTTAAATGATTTTATTTTTAACATAGGAAAAGTTGTATTGTGCCTCAACATGCCCACTTATCAGAACTTGTAACTGCCTTTAATACTAGACTAATGAAAATATTAATTCATCAATTTGATATACTGACCTCTTAGTTTGGTAGGTAATGATTTTAGACCCACAGCTACATCCCTCCTCAATTTCGCTCCAGTTGACTTTCCAATACAGGCTAATATTAATAATTTAAATCTTTAATTAATGTTATTTTAAAATAATTTAATATCAGTAATTTTGATTAAGTCAGTATCAATTTACTTTAATCAGCCTCATGTAAATATCATCCACTGCTGAGTTAGTCCATACCAGAATGATTTATGTCACATAAACTTCATGTGAGGTGTTAATGATTGCCTTTTTTTTCTCATATGCTTCAGATGCCTCTTGATTTTCAACTGTATGATTTACCAATTTGGCCTATGGCATAGTACTTTTTCCAAATACCCAAACCCACCAGATAGTCAATGCTCCATTGGAAAAGACCCCGCTTGCTTTCTAGGCCTGGTGGGTAAGCACCAACCTGGGACTTCACCTTTGTCATCTCTCTCGTGGATCCTCTTTTCTCCCACACAACCTCCCCTTCCCCGTACTTTATTTTGTTGGGTGGAACTACATCCTCATGCGGTTCCTTAAGAAAGAGTACATGGCAAGTGGGTTGGCTAAGTCCATGAGTATCCGAAACGGTCTTTATTCTTTTCTCACATGGAAAAATACATTTGCTTACATGGAGAATTCTAGGTTGAAAATAGTTTCCTTACGGATGTTATAGTCCTTGATTCGTTGTCTTTTAATATGCAGTATTGCTTTTCTGAAGACGAATGGAATTCTAATGATCACGTCTTTGTGTGGAAATTTTGTTTTCCTTTAGAGGCTCTTAGGATTTCCTGTTGTCCTGGTGTCCTGGTGTTACAGACAGGGGACCTTTATTCATTGACGGCACTTGGCATGGAACAGCCTCAGTCTGGAGACTCTCGCACTTTCTCAAATTTGAAATTATTTCTTGCATAATACTTTCAAAACACTCTCTGGAAACTTTTTTCTTTAGTCAAATAGACACTTTTTAGTCAAATAAATATTGGTGATATTTCTCAGTCAAATATTAGACCTCCTGGATTGGATCTTTACTTTCCTATCTTTTCACTCTTTTTGTCCACATTTTATCTGTTTTACTTTCTGGAATATTTTCTTGACTTTCTTCGCCAACTTTTCTATTGTTTAAGGGCTTATTTTTAGCTATGGATTTCCAAGAACACTTGTTCAACCTGATTTTCCTTTATTTATTTTTAACGCCTACAGCACCTGGTCTTCCTAGGTGGTCTCCCATCCAAGTACTAACCAGGCCCGACCCTGCTTAGCTTCTGAGATCAGACAAGATCGGGCACATTCAGGGTGGCATGGCCATAGAGATTTTCCTTTATTTTCAAAACATTCTTCGTGTATGAGTACAATATCATTTCTTATTTATCTGAGAACATTGATTTTAATGTTTTAAAATTTTCTTCTAGTTTTCTTGAAAACATATTTGTCCATTAATTTGCTGCTGCTCCGTCTCTTCCTTCTGTCTCTTTCTCTGTCTCCCTTATGTTTGAGGACTTCCTCCCATGTCTTAAATGTTTTCTCTCTTTGTGTTTAAACAGATGCTGAAAAGCTAAGAGAAATCTGGGTGTTTGATCTCTCATCTTTGCAGTTGGGTGATTAGGCTGCATGCTGGTTCTTTTTGGGCATGTGTTTGTATGAAGAATAAGGGCCTTCTACATAAATCTTCCATATAAAATGGATCAGGTATTGCTAGATGACATGGTTTTATTTATATTTTGAACAATAGTAAAAATTTCCATTCTGCACCCATTATGCACCAAACCTGTAATTCATAGACTTGTTTTTTGGATACTTGTATCTTCCCTAAGGTGAAAAAACTATCTGAGAGGCAAAGAATGAAGTGTAATGAGGTCCTCAAAGGGACAGGACTAATAAATGGGAGATTCGCATTCATTCTCAGATCACTAAGCTTCATACCTGTTCTCCTCACTGGCCCTGTTAATGAATGGTCAAATCAATAGGTTCAGGATCTCACAGGCCAGCCAGTATAGACAGTAGTGCTCTATAAACCCAGTATAGACAGGGTTTCAAATACTCTATGAACCACATGAACTCAAATGAACCCAATGACAATATCATGTCACCATCTTATGCTGTCTCAATGAAGATGATTAGGGTAACAGATATCTTTTCTCTCAGCAGTCTGTTTCATTTTCTTAGGCTGTGAGTCTCCAGTACATTAATCTAGAACAAGTGGGCAGTTACTTGCCTTTAAAAAAGGCTTGAACCGTTTTCATTAAGGGAAACTGAATTTCAGAAAAACAGAAAGATTGCCATCAGGTTGCTAGGAAGAAGAAAGGATGCCCAAAGTCATGGGAATGTTGACACCTCTCTTTTAGGGGCTATAGAGTGAGGCCACACACAGAAAAACTTTTCTCATTTATGGCTTAAAATATGTTCTACTAGAAGTTGGTAATGATATTCTGTTGGTACAGAACAACCCCAGCAAGTTGGTGGGGAATGGGTTCCACTAGTCAGCTTCTTAGAACAAGTTCATGGTCAGGGTCAAGGATGAAGTTGACTTTTGGAGATTATATATATATATATATATATATATATATATATATATATATGTAAAGCTGTATTTTACAGACACATACACACATACACATATGTACACACATATATATGTATATTTATCTATTTTTTCCTTAATTGAATTAAAAATTCAATTATAGTTGACAGTATTAGTTTATTACATTAGTTTCAGGTTTCAGGTACAGTATAGTGGTTAGACATTTATGTAACTTACATAGCGATCCACCCCCCACTCTCCTCACCTCCTAGTAGATCAAGTACCCTCTTGGCACCATACGTAGTTATAACAATATGATTGACTATATTCCCTCTGCTGTACTTTACATCCTTGTGGATACATTTTTCATGAAAGCCTTTTGTCTGTTCTTTTTGCAGAAAAGCAAAAGTCTGCTCGCCGGCCCCGCACAACCTTTAGTCTGAAACAGCTTCGAATACTTAAAGAAACATTCAAAAAGACCATGTATCCACATTGGTCTATCATTACAACACTTACTACAGTTATTCATCTTGATGCATTAGTAATAAAGGTCAGTCCCCGAGTGTGTCTCTAGATAGCACACTTATCTCTGAGCTTTATACACACTGTTAATCATCAGGGAATTCGTATTTATTGAACAATTGCCAGGACAGGTGTTAAGCACTTGAAATTTTTATTCTCATGATCGCCCATTTTAGTGAGAAATACTAAGGCTCGCAGAGAGGAATCGTCTTCCAAGGATTATAAACAAGAGCTAGAATTTAAACGCAGGCCTTTCTGACTCCAAACCCACAATGCTACAAGAGACCCTTTGGGGACAGATCTCAGATACTCCTATTTGGGTCTGCTCTTGTTTACTTCTAGGTTTTCCTTAATTAGGACATTTGTAATTATCTAGATGCCTTGCAAATAAATCCTTATTTGCAAGGCATCTAGATAATTACAAATGTCCTAATTAAGGAAAACCTAGAGGATTCAAGGCATAAGACCCCCTGGATGGATCCTCAAGGTACCCCAAGCTAGACTCCCACTCCATATTCTCAGAGTTGAGAATCTTTTCTCTGAAAACCCAGAACATCCACCAAGACAGAACTGCCCTAAAGTTTGAGTACTGTATCCTATTCTACCCACTGCTGGCAAAAATCTTACATTCCCTTTGCCCTCTGGAACCCAGAACAGCAGAGGCTAGAAAGAACTTCCCTTGCTCAAATAAATACGAATGGATGCAAGGCTAGCCTTTTCACACTGAAACATGAGGATTCCCCTTTAGGCTCATCCCACTTTAGTAACCTGCTTATCTCCTCCCTCCCCAGACTTGGTTCAAGAACCAGCGCAGCAAAAGGAGGAAGCAGCAGCAGCTACAAACTCAGCCAATTCTGCCACTAGAAGCACCAAACCAGACCATTTCAGTGAAGGAAGAAGAGACTCCTTCACCTGTAACTTCTACAGATACTCATCCTGTTTCAGAAGCCGGTGACCATGATCCACCTAAGGCTCCTGGCATCGAGCAACCTGGAGGGGCTGGTACCTCCACATGGAATGCATCATGGGATTCTCAGCCTCATGATCTCCAAGAGATGTGTCTGGAGGCTTCTGATATTCCTTGGGCCACCATTCCCTATGACATAGATCAATTTATACGATTCTATGCCTTACCTGGAGATGATCATCCCAACAGTCTAGATCAATACCTCTTCCCAAAGCAACCTGGTTGAGGGAGTAAGGCCGGCAATTTCTTCAGTGTGATGGCTGACACATCTATAGCTCTTGAGAAAGTTCTGTGATCTAAATCTTGCCCAAATAAAAGACATTTCTAAACACGTTTAATGGGTTGATTCCAGTCTAAACAGATCAGTGCTCAGAAATTTATCTTTTTCTGTAAGGAGAAAGGAATCTCTCTGCCTTTCATCATTGCCTGAAATTTCTGTCCTCTGAGCCCCCTCAGCCAAATATATGAGTATCAAGGACAGTCACTGGTGCCTTTGGAGAAAGCAGAAACCAGCCAGTTTTCCTTGGGTCTTAGCTTGTCCCACAAAAGCACCACAACTAAAGTTAATACCATGCAAAAATTCCTGCTCCCCAAGGACCAGCTTTATTCCTTTAAAAAAAGACAAAAAACACATAGGAGCATGATATTAGCAAGATTGGTGGACTGAGAGCTCCCAATACTTGTATCTGCAGAAAAAAACAATGATTTAACAACTATTTACTGGTGAAAATAGTTCTGAGAGAGCCCTGGAGTACAATGAAGGAGCTATGGCAACCCCATGGAGCAAAAAAATTTAAATGGCCACATAGAAAAGCACAGGCATCATTTTTCCTGTCACCCCATTACCCATACCTGCATAACTTGCTGCCAAAAGGAATCCTCTCAGTTGTGACCTCTCCCTTTGGAGAAAAAAGAGAGCAGGATTACCCCAGCAGATTCACCAAGGACCCAAATAGCCCCCGTGGGTGCCAGGAACACCCAAAATTTTGCCACAGAGGATTCCCTCAGTCTTGGTCTATGCTAATCTTAGCTGATTGAGCTGCACAGAATCCATGCCACTGTGCCTTGCAGAGCAGAAGCAAATGCTGTGACCCCAACCACACTGGCCCTAGCCCAGTGCCTGAATCCCACACCCTTGATGGTTAGGTCTGAATAAAATAGACTTCGATAGGGTCAAACAAAGCTTCTAACACAGTACTTCTAAAAGGACCCCATACTGGCCACCCAGGGTTAGAGAGCCCCAAACAAATCTGCTTTATTTATCCTGGTTTGGAGACATTTTAAAAGCCAAGATTCAAAGATTATAATGAGAAGTTTGACCAGCAATTGCTTCGAGCAGTGGTAGGGAGATAAATCGAAATGAAGCTTGACAAAAGGGCCAGGGTTCCCTGACTCAGCTCCTCACTGGGGACCTAAAGCCTTTGAACGAGAGTGGGTAGTGTGGTCAGGGGTGGAGAAGTGTCTGTGCTCTGTGACATAGGAGCCCCACAAATGGTGGTACCAATATCCATTGGCGAAGCCCTGGCATAGGCTACAATTAGATTGAGAGGACATAACGGTTTTTCTCTCAACCTAATGGTGGATGATGGTTTTATGAAAGTTGGAATGTTCAAACAGGCTTTATGTGAAAAAGTTGTGTCTCCTTTACTTGAATGTTTTACAAGAATGGATATTATGTCTGGCTGGGGAACATTTACCCTACTGAGCATTGTCTAACCAAAAGTGTTAATAAAGTCCTACAGTTGAAAATGTCAGAGTTGACAGAATTAAGGTGAAAGTCTGCAGATCGGATATGTTTCAACAGGTTTTATGTGAAGGTTGCGGCTTTTTTACCTGATTGTATTATGGGGTGACCACTGTGTCTGAATGAAAATGTTTCTCCAGTCTAGACTTGGAAAACAGAGGACACGCAAAGCTACACTTCAACGACATTAACTGAACATGCTAAATTGGAACCAGTAAAATTGCTGGAGTCCACACAGTGTAGAATAGACGCTGGAGTGCTGGTGGGGAAAAATTCTCTGCAATAGCCCTATGTGGAGTGTAGATTGCGGCGAGAGGCAAGCTCACTATTTCTATTAGCTTGCTACTGGACACTAATGGATACTATCTCTACGACTAAAGAACGGGAGATAATCTTGGGCTTTATGTTCTCTGCAGTATTACAGAGTACCTGCCTCATAGCAAAAAATGTTGCTTGGCCTTATGGAGTCTGATCTAAACAAAATACTGGCATTGAGAAACTTGAGCCTTGAAGGGAAAGAATCATTAATAAGTCACATTATCCATGTATTTCTGTGACTTATTAATGGTTTTCTGATGTCAGTAATTTTTCTTTTCTTAAAAAGTAATCTAACAGATAAGAGTTTGTCCAGAATAATCACAACAAGTATTTGATTAGGTATGTTTATAGATAAGTGAAATGAATGACAGCAATGAAACAAGGGACTGGAGTGAGAAATTAGGATTATTTTGTTATTATAAGGTACTCACACTACCCATGAAGTAGGATAGTGTTATTTAAAAGTGGACTTGGATTAGCTGCAAATGTGTATTGCAAACTCCAGAGCAACCATTTAAAAAATATAAAGAAATACAACTGATAGAATAAGAAAGGAGAGAAAATGGAATCACCGAACGCTCAATTAAAACTACAAAATGCAGAAAAAGTGAAAGAGAAAATAGGAAGAAAGAACAAGGAGAAAAAAATAGAAAACGGTAACAAATATGATAGATAGTAATCTAACTATATCATAATCACGTTGAATGTCAATAATCTAAATGCACCAATTAAAAGACAGGCAGAGTCACGGAGGCTGGCTGTCTTCTCATAACCTCCCTGAGCTCACCTCCTCGCACCCTCCCAGAGTCAGCAGTGGGTCTCCAGGGAAACTGTAGCAGCGAGTGTTGAGTCACAGAACAGCAAGTCTGCAGCCTCAGAAACTGAGCAGACAGCTTCTGAGTGGTCCTTGGCTGGACCCAGGGGTGGAGATACAGAGGCAAGGCGGCTGAGGCCTGGCAGTCACCATCACTGGGAGAACAAAGCCACAGGCACACCTGCGGCCTCTCCCACACCACCCCACCTGACCCACCCAGGCTGATCCTGGTGGAGGCACCTGGGGCACCTCAGACAGCACAACACAATCTGGCTACTGTGGCAGCACTGGGACTTCAGGGGCTCTTCAGAGGCTCGGAGCCCCATCACCCACTACATTATCCCATGGGGGTGAAGCACTGGGAATAAGGCAACTTGGTCACAGAGAAGACATGTACCTCCCCATGCCACACAACAGAAATGAGGAAGGCCTGGGCAGTGCAGGCCTACTTGTGTGCCACCTACTGGAAAACTTCTTCTTGTCAACCTGCTAAAGAGAGAGCACTCTTAATAATAATAATTTTTTTTTGAAGCAGAGATCACTTCCAAAAATGCTTAGATGGAGAAATAACCTGTCAAACACCATGAACAACCAAGGTGACAAAGCATCTCAGAAAGAAATTGAAAAATCTCCATAAAAAAATCTTAAAGATCTAGAAATATGCGATTTAAATGACAGAGAATTCAAGATTGCAGTTCTGAAAAAACACAATGAGATTCAAGAAAACTCAGAAAGGCAGTTTAATGAACTCAGAAACAAAATCAATGAACAGAACACATTACCAATGAGATTCAAACTTAAAAAAGAACCAAATAGAAATTCTGGAGCTAAAGAACACAATAAAAGAGATGAAGAATGAAAGAGCAAGATTGGGAAATAGAGTAGACCAGATGGAAGAAAGAATTAGAGATTTGAAGACAAATCTGGAAATGACACAGAGGGAAGAAGAGAGAGACTTGAGAGTGAAAAAAATAGGGAATAACTCTACAAGAATTATCTGGCACCATCAGCAGAAAGCAATATAAGAATCATGGGTGTACCAGAAGGAGAAGAGAGGGAGAAGGGAACAGAGAGCACATTCAAATGAAAAATCGACAAGAACTTCCCAAACATATGGGAGGAACTGAATTCTCCAATCCAAGAAGCAAACAGAACACCTAATCATCTCAATCCAAAAAGGCTTTCTCCAAGGCACATTATTTTAAAACTGCCAAATATTAATGACAAAGAAAGAATTCTCAAGGCAGCCAGGAAAAAGAAAATGATAACCTATAAAGGAAAATTTATTAGATTATTATCTGATTTTTCCACAGAAATTTTAAAGCTAAAAGAGTGTGGAATCAAATATTCAAACTATTGAAAAAAGAAAATTACCAGCCAAGAATAACATATCCAGCAAAGGAGAAATAAAGACCTTTCCAGACATACAGAAGCTGAGAGAATTTTCTACCACAAGGCCTGCTTTACAGAAAATATTGAAGAGGGTCATTCTACCTGAAATAAAAAGATATAAAGATACAAAACTATAAGTAAGATGACTAACAGACAGAAAGACACAGGAAATTGCAACACTTATTCAGAATAGGGTATTATAAACTTAAATATTACATAATGGTTAAAGAAGGTAAAAACTTTTTAAAAAGAGAAGATGACAATAGCTACTGCAACTCAGAAATAAACTCACAGCATAAATAGGGATAATTTGAGACAACAAAAACAGAAAAGGGGAAGGAGTAATGGTCTGAATTTGCAAAGGAGAATGGAGATAAGACACACACAGAAGAAAATGGACTACCATATATATGAAACTTTCTTTTACATAAACTTAATGATGACTACACAGAAAAAAGTCCAGAACGAGATATAACATAAAATAAAAGGGAACGAGGGGAAAACACCAGAATACCACCAAATTAAAATAATAGAAACATAAGGGCAAAGAAACAATGAGGACACTGAGCTACCAGAAAACAAATGATAAAATGGCTATAGGAAAACCCCATGTATCGATAACCACTCTAAATATAAATGGACTGAACTCACCAATCAAAAAGTACAGAATAGCAGATTGGATCAGAAAACAAAACCCAACCATATGTTGCCTCCAAGAGACACATCTCAGCTGCAAGGACAAATGTAGACTCAAAGTAAAAGAGTGGAAAATGATACCCCAAACAAATAGCATTCAGAGAAAAACAGGTGTAGCCATACTTATATTTGACATAATAGACTTCAAGATAAAAAAGGTAATGAGAGACAATGATGGACACTTCATAATGATAAAGGGGATCGGACATCTAGAAGACATAACATTTAACATATATGCTCCCAATCAGGGAACACCAAAATATATAAAGCAACTACAAACAGAACTAAAGGGAGAAACTGACAAAAAACATAATTATTGTAGGGTGCCTAAATACTCCACTGTCAACTATAAATAGATTATCAAAACAGATAATCAATAGGAAAATATCAACTTTAAATGACACATTAGGCCAATTGTCCATAAGAGACATTTACAGAGCCTTTCATCCCAAAACACCAGATGATACGTTCTTCTCTAGTGCACATGGAACATTCTCAAGGATAGGCCATATGTTGGGACACAAAACTAGTCTCAACAAATTTAAGAATACTGAAATCATACCAAACACATTCTCTGACCATAATGCTTTGAAACTGGAGATCAACTGCAAAAAGAAAGTGGGAAAAACCATAAATATGTGGAGATTAAACAACTTGGTACTAAAGAATGACTGGGTCAAAGAAGAAGTAAAAGGAGAGATCAAGAAGTACATAGAAACAAATGAGAATGAAAATACAACATATCAAAATTTTTGAGATACAGCAAAAGTGGTAATAAGAGGAATGTTCATATCGTTCTATGCCTATCTCGAGAAACAAGAAAAATTCCAAATAAACAACCTAACATTACATTTTAAAGAACCGGAAAAAGAGAACAAATGAAGCCCAAGTCAGCAGAATGAAGCAAATAATTAATATCAGAGCAGAATTATGAAATTGAGAACAAAAAGATAATAGAAAAAAAATAATGCAAGAAAGAGCTGGTTCTTTGAAAAGATCAATAAAATTGATAAACTCATTAAGGAAAAAAGTGAAAAGACACAAGTAAACAAAATTAGAAATGAAAGAGAAGTTATGGATATCACCAAAATACAAAATACAAAAGATCATACAAGAATACTATGAAAGATTATATGCCACTAAATTCTATAACCTAGAAGAAATGGACAAGTCCTTAGAAATATACAATCTTCCTAGACTGAATCATAAAGAACTGGAAAATTCATTTTTTTATTTAGGAAAATTTAAATAGACCCATCAGCAGTATGGAAATTGAAATAATCATCAAAAAAATTCCAAAAAGTAAAAGTCCAGGACCAGGTGGCTTCACCAGTGAATTCTATTAAACATTCAAAGATAATGTAATAGCTGTTTTTTTCAAAATCTTGCAAAAAATTGAATTCTTTCTAACTCATTTTATGAGGCCAACATTACCCTGATACTAAAACCAGGTAAAGAGAACACAAAAAAGAAAACTATAGACCAATATCTCTGATGAATACATATGCAAAAAAATTCTAAACAAAATACTAGCAAATCGAATACGACAATATATTAAAAAGATTATACATCATGATCAAGTGCGGTTCATTTCAGGGGCACAAGGATGGTTCACCATATGCAAATTGATCAAGGTGATACACCATGTAAACAGAATAAAAATCATATGATCATATCGACAGATTCAGAAAAAGCATTTGACAAGATACAGCATCCATTTATGATTAAAACACTTGATAAAATGGGTATCAAAGGAAAGTACCTCCACATTATAAAGGCCACATACAACAAACACTCGACTAACATCTTACCAATGGTGAAAAACTTAAAGCTTTTTCTCTAAAATCAGGAATAAGACAAAGCTGTCCACTATTGCCACTATTATTCAATATAACATTGGAGGTCCTAGCTAGAGCAATTGGGCAAGAGAAAGAAATCAAAGGCATCCAAATTGGGAATGAAGAAGTCACATTGTCACTTTTTGCAGATGACATGTTTCTCTATATGGAAAACCCTAAAGACTACACCAGAAAAAAAAACTATTAGAAACAATAAACGAATACAATAAAGTTTTAAGATACAAAATCAAAATACAAAATCCATAGCATTCTTAGATACTAATGATGAACTTTCAGAATAATAAATTAAAAAAGCAATTTCCTTCTCAACTGCAACAAAAAATAAATAAAATACCCAGGAATAAACTTAACAAAACATGTGAAGGACCTATACACTGAAAACTATAAGACATTGTTTAAAAAACATTGAAGAAGACAGAAAGAAATGGAAAAGTATTTTGAGTTCATGGATCGGAAGAATCAAAATAGTTAAAATGGCCATATTACCCAAAGCAATATACAGATTTAATGCAATCCCATGAAAATCCATTAACATTTTTAACAGAAATAGAACAAAAAGTCATCAGATTTTATGGAAGCACAAAAGATCCCAAGCAATTCTGAGAAAAAATTAAAAAAAGGCTTGAGGTATCACACTGCTTGACTTCAACTTATACAACAAAGCGGCAATAATCAAGACATGTTTTTAGCAGAAAAACAGACACTCAGATCAGGGGAACAGAACTGAGAGTCCAGAAAAAAAAAAAAAACCCAGTATATATGAGCAACTAATTTTTGACAAAGGAGCCAAAAACATACAATGTAGAATAGAAAGACTATTTAATAAATGGTGCTGGGAAAATTGGAAAGTTTCATGCAAAGGAATGAAACTAAACTGCTGTCACCATACACCAAAATTAACTTAAAATATATCAAAGACCTAAATATAAGACCTGAAACAATAAGTTGCATAGCAGAAAAATAGGTACTAAACTCATGGAGCTTGGATTTTGAGAGGATTTTATAAATTTGACCTCAAGGCAAGGGAAGTAAAAGCAAAAATAAATAAATGGGACTATATCAAACTAAAAAGTTTCTGCGCAGCAAAAGAAATCATCAACAACACAAAGAGGTAACCAACTGAATGGGAGAAGATATTTATCAACAATGCCTATGATAAAGGGCTAATATGAAAAATATACAAAGTACTAATACAACTCAATAACAAAAATACAAACAATCCAATTAAAAAATGGGCAGAGGACCTAAACAGACACTTCTCTCAAGAAGACATACAAATGGCCAACAGATCTATAAAAAAATCCTCAACTTCACTAGCTATTAGGGAAATTCCATCAAAACCACAATGAGATACCACCTCATGTCTGTTAGAATCTCTTTCATCAACAGAACAAGTAATAAGTATTGGAGAGGTTGTGAGGGAAAAGGAACCCTCATACACTACTGATGGGAATGTAAATTGGTACAGCCACTATGGAAAACAGTATGGAGGTTCCTCAAAAAATTAAGAATAGAATTACCACATGATCCAGCAATCCCTCTACTGGGTATCTAACCAAAAAATTTGAAAACATTTTTCACACAAGAAGAAATAAACCACCTGAGTATGCCCAATAAATTAAAAATTAAAGTAATAATTAATAGCCTTCCAAAACAGAAAGCTCTAGGCCCTGATGTATTTACTAATGAATTCTACCTAACATTTTAAGAAGAAATTGTACCAATTTTCTACAATCTCTTTCAGAGGGTAAAGCAGAGGGAATACTTCCTAACTCATTCTATGAGGCCAGCTTGACCCTAATACTCAAAACTGATAAATACGTCACAAGAAAGGAAAAAACTACAGACTAATATTTCTCATGAACATAGACATAAAAATCCTCAATGAAATAATAGCAAATCGAATTCAACAATGTATAAAAGGAATTATACACCACGACTAAGTGGGATTTATTCCAGTTATGCAAGGCTGGTTCGACATTCCAAAATTAATGTAATTATCATATTAACAGACTAATGAAGAAAAATCATATGATTATATCAATAGATGCAGAAAAATATTTGATAAAATCCAATACCCATCCCTGATAAGAACTCTCAATGAAAAGTTGAAGGAACTTCTTCAACTTGATAAAGAACATCTACAAAAAATCTAAAGCAAACATTATACTTAATGTTGAGAAACTGGATTCTTTCTTTCTGAGATTGAAATATGAAGTTAAAAGCACAATATGATTTATATAGCACTAAAAAATGAAATACTTAGGAATAAATCCAATAAAATAAACATAAGGTTTTCCTACATGAGGAAAACCACAAAACTCTGATGAAAGAAATCAAACAAGACCTAAATAAATGGAGAGTCCATGTTCATGTTTAGGAAGATTTAATATTATTGTTAAGATGTCAGTTCTTCCTAACTCAATTTATAGATTCAGCATAATCACAATAAAAAATTCCAGCAAGTTATATAGTGGATATCAATAAATTGATTCAAAGTACATGGAAAGGCAAAAAAGACCCATAATATTCAACATAATACTGAAGAAGAACAAAGACAGAAGACTGGCACTATTCAACTTTAAGACTTATGTACTGTAAAGCTACAATAATCAAGACATCATGGTATTGGTAAAGAACAGATAAGTAGATCAATGGAACAGAACAGAAGTAGACCCACAGAAATACAGTCAACTGATCTATGAGAAAGCAATTCAGTAGAGGAAGGATAGTCTTTACAAGGAATGATGTTGGAACAACTGGATATCAGCACACAAAATAATGAATCTAGATACTGATACACATTTCACAAACAATGCAAAATAGATTATAGACCTAAATTAAAATAGACCTAAATTATTAAACAATAAAATATCTAAAAGAAAACGTAGGATAAAATCTAGGTGACCTTGGATTTGGCAACGAGCTTTTACATACAACACCAAAAGCATAATCCATGAAAAAAAATTGATATGTTGGACTTCATTAAAATTAAGGAAACTTGACTTTAGGTGGTGAACATACAATGCAATATACAGATGATGTATTATTGAATTGTACACTTGAAACCTATATAATTTCATTAACCAATGTTGCTCCAATAAATTTAATTAAAAAAATTAAAAACCTCTGCTTTGTAAAATACAATGTTAAGAGAACGAAGAGACAAGCATTGAGTGGGAGAAAATATTTGGAAGTTATCTGATAAAAACTTTCATCCAAAATATAAAAAAAACTCTTAAAACTCAACGATAAGAAAAAAAATAATTAAAAAATACCCAAATATCTGGACACCTCACTAAAGATAATATACAGATGGCAAATAAACATATGAAAATGCTTAACTTCATACATCATTAGAATTTGCAAATTAAAGCACCAATGAGATATTTCTATATACCTATTAGATTGGCTAAAATCCAGAAAACCAACAATTTCAATGCCAGCAAGGATGTGGAACATAAGGAACTTTCATTCGTTGCCAGTGGGAATGCAAAGCGATACAGCCACTTTGGGAGACAGTTTGGCAGTTTTTTACAAAACTAAATATGGTCTTACCGTATGATCTTGCAATCGAAGTCCTAAGTATTTATTCCAATGGAACACTTACAAAAAATAGCACGGTCCTTCAGTACATGAACAGATAAATAAATTGCAGTACATCCAGACAATGGAATATTTTTCAGCTATAAAAAAAGAGCTATCAAGCTATAAAAAGACATGGAGGAACCTTAATGCATATTGCTTGGTGAAAGAAGCCAGACTGTAAATGATACATCTTGTATGAATCCAACTGTGTGACATTCTGGAAAGGGCAAAGCTAGGGAGGCGGTAAAAAGATCGATGGCTGCCAAGGGTTTGGGAGACGGGGAGGGAAGGATGAGCAGGTGGCCCACAGCAAATTTTTAGGGTAGTGAAACTATTCTACATGACACTGTAATGGTGGATACATGATATTATACATCTGTCAAAACCCACAGAACTGTAAAACTCAAAGAATGAACCCTAATGTAAACTACAGATTTTAGTTAATAACAATGTATCAATATTGGTTCATCAGTTGTACCATACTAATGCAAGATATTAATAATAGGAGAAACTTAGCGGGTAGGTGAGGGGTATACGGGAACTCTGTGATACCTGTTCAATATTTTGCAAACCCAAAAATGCTCTAAAAATATCTATTAATTAAAAAAAGAAGTATCCAACTTAGTTAAAATGAAATGACTCTTTTCCTAAGAGAGCTTAGTGGGAGCAGGGGGTTTTGGATTCTGCTGGTCAATCCCTGAAATTGTCGTCCTTTGCAAATTCAGCTTGATCAGAAACCTCCTGAAAGAAGAAACAAGAACCCTTAAATAAGTGACTGATGTGAAGAAATTCTTAGGCTCTAAAGCTGAGTTGGAAAAAAATTTTCTGAACATTTAACTCTATGAAGCTATCAACAGAGGTAAAGCTACAGATGTGGATCCAAGGAAGCCCCACCGCCTGGCGGCGGACCAGGACAGAAGCAGCTGTCCAGCGTGCACACAGGGTGGTCTTCTCTACGTAAGGGCCCTCTTCCCCCAGCCTCTGAGCACAGGTTTGCAAACACAGAGACACCTCAACCCTGTTCTCAGGGCTGAGAACATCTGGGCTGCAGGAAGACCACAGTCTGGAGGTTTGTTTTATAAGCTGTAGTGTTTAAACATTTTTTACAGTGAGCATACATTACTTCTGGAATTTAAAAGCAGGTGTATTTATAGAGAACAGATTAGTGTTTGCCAGTGGTGTGGGGGAAAGGGGTGAGAAAAATGGGTAAAGGGTTTCAAAAGGCACAAGCTTCCAGTTATAAAAGAAATGAGCCCCAGGGATGTAATTGGCAACATGGTGACTATAGTTAATAATACTGTCTTGTATGTTTGAAAGTTGCTAAGAGAATAGATCCTAAAAGTTCGCTTCATAAGAAAAAAACTTGTAACTGTGTGGTGATTGATGTTAACTAGACTTATTGTGGTGATCATTTGTAATATATACAAAATCGAATCATTATGTTATACACCTGAAACAAATGTTATGTCAATTACATCTCAAAGAAAAAGTTAAAAATTTGAAAAAGAAACCCCCCCAAACCAATGTATTTCTCAAACTGAGTGGTGAATACATGGGTGTTTACCTTATCATTCTGTTGTATGAACATTTAAGAAAAATAAAACATTAAAAATTGGGAGCGGGGTGGAAGAGAGACCTTTATGCCTGTATTTAACCAATTTGCTACATGTAACAGCGATGTCTGTCCTCAGGAATTGGTGAGCTGCATCTCACCCAGCGGCCAAGCAGGGGTGGTGATGGTGAAACCATGACTGGGTAATGTGACCCTGGAGGGTGCCTGGAGAAGCCTCGCACTCAAGAAATGTCCCCAGAGTTTCGGACAGCGGATGTAGTCAAGACTTGGGCGGTCGCTGCTGTTGCCTAACTCCAGGGTTACCACCAACATTTGAACTCCAGGGGGCGCCATTCGGTCATGACGTGAAAGATGGTGGTTCGTGGTGATGAGTTCTATTACGCGGGTGGGCGACGCTCTTTCGCCCTGAAAGCAGGGACCACTGCTTCCTAAGCCCACAGACTGCCTGGTAAACACGAGTGTTCACGGGCTGAGACGTAGCCACCCTCACTTTCCACGAGGACGGTCTGTTGGTTTCTTGCTGTGAATCCAGCAACAATACTCTTCACAATCTCTAATCAGGAGCGAGGGCTGGATCCCTTCCGGCACCAGACAGCAGAGAATATTTCACACCAAAAAATTTAAGTTTAGATGAAAATGGAGTTTCTCCGTGGAAATATTAATGATAGTAATTGTCAAATGAAAAAGAAGAAAATCTGAATAGACCAATATTCAAAGAAGTTACAAAGGAAGTAAAAGCTCTACACTGTAAGAAGGGCAGATTATTTATAGGCCAGTTTCACCATACAGTCAAAGGAAGAATTCCTAAGTCATAGAAAGTAGTTCAGAGAATAAGAAAGGAAAGGACAGTACCCAAATTTTAATGATTAGCATCATTCCCTTAACAAGTCTAGAGAAATAAAAGAGAATGGAAAAACTAGGTCAATGGCACTTGTAAATACAAAAAGAAATATTCTAAATAAGATATTAACAAATCGAACTCAACAGTGGTTTAAGACAATCATTTACAATAATGATAGATTGCTTTCAGAAACACAGAAATATTTTAACATTAAAAAATTGGAGCGCGAACCCTATTGTGAATTGGGCATGCGAGGGATCTAGTTCACAGGCTTCTTATGAGAATCTAATGCCTGGTGATCTGAGGTGGAGCTGAGGCAGTGATGCCAGCGCTGGGGAGCGGCTGCAAATACAGATTAACATTAGCAGAGAGGGTTGACTGCACAGGGACCATAATAAATCAACTGCTTGCAGACTCATATTAAAACCCTATCAGTGAGTGGCAAGTGACAATTAAGCTGCATCTGTTGGCAGGCTTTATAGTGGCAAGCGAATTGATGTACTTCAATTGTACAGTTGCAGGTGGCAGGCTTTAAGTCAGAATCTGACACTTATTTTAGTCCGCGTGTGGCCCGCCCATTATTTTCATGTGTACAACATGATTATTCAACATTTGTATACTTAATGATGTGATCACCATGATAAGTCTAGTAACCATCTGATACACTACAGTTATATTACCTATGCTGTACAGTATATTCATGTGATATTTATTTTATAACTGGAAAATTGTACCTTTTATTCCCCTTCACTATTTTCATCCTTCCTCCCATTCCCTTCCTCTCTGGCAACCATTGGTTGCTTCATGTCTATGAATCTGATTTTATTTTTTTTAATTTTTTTTAGATTTCACATATAAGTGAAATCATACAGTATTTGTCCTTCTCTATCTGGCTTGTTTCACTTAATGTAAAATGCTCGAGGCCCACCCATGTTGTAACATATGGCAAGATGTCATTCTTCATTATGGCCAAGTAATATTCCATTATATATGTGTACCACACCTTTTTTATCCATTCATCTGTCAGTGGACACTTCGCTTGCTTCTATATCCTAGCTATTGTAAATAATGCTGCAATAAACAGGGGTGCATATATCTTTTTAAATTAGTGTTTTCATTCTCCTCAGATAGATATCTAGAAGAGGAATTGCTTTGTCATATGGTAGTTCTACTCTTAATTTTTTGGAAACTTCATACAAGTTTTCATAGTGGCTGTACGAATTTGCAATCCCAACACAATGCACAGTGATTCCTTTTTCTCCATAGATTCCCTGATACTTATCTTTGTTATCCTTTTGAGAATAGCCAATCTGATGGTGTGAGGTGATATCTCATTATGGTTTTGATTTACCTTTCCCTGGTAATTAGTGATGTTGAACATCTTTTTGTGTGTCTGTTGCCCATCTGTATGTCTTCATTGGAGATATGTCTATTCAGATCCTCTGCCCATTTTTAAATCAGATGGGTTGTTTTGATGTTAAATCGAATGAGTTCTTTATAAATTTTGGATATTATCAAATATGTTATTTGCAAATATCTTCTCCCACTTAATGTGTTGCCTTTTCATTTTCTTGATGGTTTCCTTTGCTGTGCAAAGCTTTTTAGTTTGATGTAATCCCGTTTTATAATTTTTGCTTTTGTTGCCTTTTCTGGGGATACATCCAAAAGATATTGCTAAGATTTACATCCAAGAGTTTACTGCCTATGCTTTCTTCTATATTTCTTGTTGTACATTTAAGTCTTTAATAAAATTTTAACTATTTTTGCATATGGGATATGAAAGTAATCCAGTTTCTTTTCTTTTTTTTCTTTTTTGCAAGTAGCTGTCCAGTTTTCCCAACACCATTTATTAAAGAGACTGTCATTTCTCCATTGTATATTCTTGTCTATTGTAGCTTAATTGACCACATAAATTCAGGTTTATTTTGAGGATCCCTATTCTGTTTCATTGATCCATGTGTCTGTTTTTGTGCTAGTACCATACCGTTTTGATTATTATAGCTTTGTAGTTGACAACCTCTTTCTTTTGACTGAACTGCTTAACCTATTCATTCACTTTTAATGTTATTACAGATATGGTTAGATCTACATCTGCCATTTTGCTTCTTATTTTCTATGTGTTTCATGCCTTTTTTTGCTCCTCTATTCTTTCTTTACTTTCCTTTACATTAAGTGGATATTTTCTAATATAGCATTTAAATTTTTACTGATTATTTTTATTAATTTTTTTGAGTTATTTCCTTAGTGGTTGCTTAGGGCTTACCATATACATCTTAACCAATCAGAATGAGCCTCAGACTTATATTAATTCCAGTGAGAGATGTAGAAACATTGCTCCTATACAGACCTATTATCACCCTCACCCACTTTTTGTCATATTATGATTATACATATGACAACTATAACTGTTACCAGGAATTTACTGTTATAATTATTAATTTATATAATTTTATTTCCTTTAAAGAGGCTGAGAGCAGAAAGAAAAGCAAGTATTTATTTATAGCTTTTGCTATATTAACTTTCTTATTTATTATTTCTGGTTCTCTTTATTTGTTCTCGTTCAAGTTACCACCTGGTGTCATTTCCTTGGCTCAATACAGCTTTGCTCAACATACTTTCTTTGTGCTGTTACTGGCAATCATATTATAATTCTATGTGTTATAGGCCCAAGAATATGTATAAGTATGTGTGTGTGTGTGTGTACCATTATTTCTTCAAATAATTTTTTCGCTCCTTTCTCTCGTCTCTCCTTTTGGCACTCCCATGACACGTATGTCGTTTTTCTTAATGGTATGCTGCATTTCTCTAGGGCTCTGTTCATTTTTCTTCATTATCTTTTCTCTCCATTCTTTGGATTGCATAATATCTATCTTCAGGTATGCTTCTTTCTTCTGTCATTTCTAGTCTATTATTGAGCCCCTCTAATGAACTATCATTGCCATCATGGTACTCTTCAGCTCCAGATTTCTGCTTGGTTTTATTTTATGTCTCACTCTTCATCGACATTTGCCACTTGATAAATCATTGTTATCATACCTTCTTTTTACTTATTTATTTTCTGAAAGTAGCTCAAGACCATGGAACTTTTAATTTTAAATGATGCCTTTTAGTTACTGGAATGTATCTGTAGTGACTACTTTGAAGGCTTTGTCTGTTAAATCCAACCTCTGCTCATTCTCACAGGCAATTTCTGTTATCTGCTTTTTTCCAGTGTAGGGGTCAAACTTTCCTGTCTTGCAAAACCCACACCACTTCTCTTTCCTAACCAGCACTGTGCAGTAGAATATTCTGAACTAATAGACGTTCTATATCTGTGCTGTTCGATGTGATAAGACACTAGCTAAATGTGGCTAATGAGTACTTAAAATGTGGCTGGTGTAACTGTGGAACTACATTTAAACTTTTATTAACTTGAATTTAAATAGCCACATGTAACTAGTGGCTACATTCTTGAACAATGTTGTTCTAGTCCAAGCACAGAGTACCCAATTCTCTACACTCCTCTACCTAAGAGTTCCTGGACCCGTCTCCAGTAACTGTGTGGGCCTCTTCCCAGTCCATCTGGCACCTGACACCCAGGGCAGATCATGCTGGCGTCCACACCTCTAGATCCAAAGGATGGAAAAGAGGTGATTTAGGGAGAGAGACCAAGCTCCAACATGCAGACTAGGGTGTCCACATATGGGCAGGGATATGGTTCCAGATGTAGACAGAAATAGGAATAGAAGGGTATGAACTATAGATAGGGAGCCTCTATCCTGAACCAACAGGATCCACAAAAGTTAGGGATGGTTTGACTGGCAAATCCATTTTTCATTTATGTGGTCACTGTGTGTGTGTTCATTGTGTAATTTTTAACTGTATCTATATGTATAAATGCCTGTGTATATACAAAGATAGACTATATTTCACAATTAAAAAAAAACTGGTTTAATATTTTTATTACTATTAGGATAGAGTCCAAGTTCTTCTCATGACATATAAAGTCCTGTGCAATGTCTTCTGCCTCTCTCTCAGACCTAATCTTCTGCCATCCTCTGCCTCAGCCTCAGCTCCAGCCACACTGCCCTCGTTGCTCCAGCAAGCAGGCCAAGTCACAGAGGAGTTGGTTGGAGGTGGCTTAACTGACCCTGCATTTAAAATCATTTGTATTAGCAAAGTAAGGGAACGCCTGTGATGGGGGTTGGAGTGGACAGCTAGTGTCAGGAATCATGCAATTTCAGCCTCCCAGAGATCAGGAGGGAAGGTGTCTGCTTATATAAGAAGGCTGGAGACAGTTCCGAAGAGTCATGGCTGAAGGAACCATCAATCAGGTGCCCTGAACAGGTGGAGGCTGGGGCTACTCTCTGAGGAAGGCTGTTGTCAGAGCTCCAGTTACCAGCACAGAGAATTCATCTATCAGAACTAATGCCAGAGGCGAGGGAGAGAAGACAGAGGCCTGAGTCAGCGGAAAAAGTGATTCCAGAGCACCTGAGGTGACTGCAGAGCCACCAGAAAGGGAGCTGGAGACGGGTAACAACAACGTTTAACTCGGCGGTTCTCAAAGTGGGGTCCCCTGGACCAGCAGCATCGGCTTGACCTGGGAGCTTGTTAGAAATGCAAATTCCCAGACTCCCCTTAGTGGGAATCAGAAACTCTGAGGGGAGGGGAGAGCCCAGAGGTGACTGGAATATCTGACAAAGTCTGAGAATCATGCATCCTACTTTAATGAGCATGGACTATGTGCCAGGCCCTATTCTGAGTAATTTATCTCCATTAACTCATGGTTCCATGTAATAACACTATAGAAGTAGGAGGTGCACCATATTTCCAGATGGGACTGTGAAGCGGGATGATTCAAGTAACTTACCTAAAGTCAGAGCCAGAGAGAGGTAGAGACGCAACCTTTCAAGCACATGCTCAGCTTTCTTCACCACTGTGCTCTATCTAATGCATCTTGTACATACTTTAGCACACTTTCTGGAACCCATTCTCAGTTCGTGACTCACTAAATTTCGGGGTCCACATAATTGCATTTCTCACAAGGCTCCAGGTGATGCTGATGTTCCCAGTGCAGATTCCACAGTGAGAACTACTGTGCTAAGCTATACTGCCTTTTCTGCACGAGGATTTAGTTGAGCAAATGGAAATATTGATTGGGCTTTCTGAAAAAGTCCATGTGTATAGAATTCTTTCTGGCTGCAAGTGACAGAAAACCCAGTCACACTGGCTTAAGGAAAAGAGGTATTTATGAGTTCATCTAATCAAAACAGGTAAGTTTGCCTTTGGGCAGAGCTGGACCCAGGGAACAAGGAGGTAGAAGGAATTCTCTTTCTCTCCATCTCTTGGCTCTGCCTTCCGTTCTGTGTTGTCTTCATTCTCAGGCAAGTTCTCCTCTTGCAGTGGCCTCTAGCAGCTCTGGCCTGAGACTCTCCCAGCTGGGGGACCGCATCGCAAAAGGTGTGCCCCTTCCCTACTGTCTCGGTAGAACCCCACACTGGCTCTCGCTGGTCAGGCTCGTGTCACAGTCCCATTTTTGAACAATCACATGGTCAGCGAGATGGAAGGTTCTCATTAGTCAGGCCTCGGTTATGGGCCCACCCCTAAAGAGTCAGCAGGCAGACTCAGACCAACAAATAGGGCAAGAGTGGGGGACCACTTGGGGTGCTATAAAAGGGAATGGATGTTAGGCCACTATCATCAATGTCCACAACACTACCCTCAAAGGACAGGGTACTAAGAACCCAAAATGTACACCCACTCGTTAAACTCTTGTAAGATGGGCCCAAGCACAGAGATCATGGTAAAAGAGAAAACCCAGAGGTTGTTATATTTTATTATTTCATTTAAATAAAGAATCAGGAAAAAATAATCTACGTGTTAGCAGTTAGCCTGGTGGTTACCCTTGGAGAGAGGAGATGTATCAGTTATCTACTGGGACATAACCAACCTCCCTAAACTTAGTGACATAAAACAAGGGATAACTGATCACTATGACCACTCATGTTTCTGGAATTTTGCTCGGCCCAGCCGGGTGCTTTTTCTCTTGGGGTTTCTCATGTGGTTAGTGAGATGGTGCCTGGAGCTGTGTCATCTTACAGGCTTCCCCATTCACACGTCTGGCAGCTGATGCTGGCCATTGGCCAGAATGTGCACCCACTAACTGTCTGTGGGGCCTGGCCTCCTCAAAGCACAGCGGCTGGGTTCCAAAGGCAGACATTTCCAGAGAACCAGGCAGAAGCCGTCCTGTCTTTTATGACCTAGCCTCAGAGGTCACAGTGTCACTTCTGACATACTCTCTCGGTGGTCCTAGTCATGAACGGCTGCCCAGGATCAAGAGGAGTGGCCACAGACTCCACCTCTTGATGTGGAATGGCGTGTTGGAAGAACAGAGTGTGGAACAGGAGATGTTATTATAGCCACTTTTGGAAAATATATGCCAGAGGGAGGTAATAACTGGGAAGGGACATGGAGGTGGGGGGTAGGGAGAGTTGCGAGGCTATTAATGTTGTTTCTTGACCTACATGTTGCTTAAAACCAGTTCTGTAATTTTAAACTACTCCACCATGTCCTTTCTGGGGTCTCTGCACATGCAGCTCCAGACTTTATTTATCCTTCACATCTTAGCTTTGCTCTCCTCTATTCCAGAAAACCACTCATGACATCCCACACCCCCTCCTGACCTTAGTCCTCTCAGTGCCATAGGGCCTAGCGACACCTTGATTAGAGTACATATCACCTTGCCTGAGATTGTCCTGTTTATGTGTCTTCCCCCGTCTAGACCAGAAGTCCTCAAGCCTTTTTGATCACACACCCCATAAAAGTTTTGGGCACATATCTTGCCTATATGTGCATGTAAGTTATGAGTTTCATTGTATTAATATGTATAATATAAAAATATGCTAAAATATAAATGCTTAGAGGATGAGATAAAAGTGATTATAAATTGACTCAAATATTTTCCTATTCTTGAAAGGTCTGTCTGGACAAGCCCTGGAGAACCAGAACCCTCCTCAGAGACCGTAACTGTGACCCTGAGTTCCACAAGGATAGGTGACAGTCTGTCTTGCTCACCTCAATATCCCTGGCTACTAGCTTGATGTGGAAATTTCTTCACCTAAACTTAAGATTTGTGCACTTTACAGTATGTACTACTACCCTCTAGTTAAACAAAAAAAAAAGTTTGCTACAACAAAAAGGTACAATTTTCAAAGCTGAAGAACATCAGAGAGAAGTCAGAATACAGCGAAGAGTGTGAAACTTAAGCCCCCCACCTGGCCCTTCCAGCAGAAGGCTTGGTGCCAGGTGAGGGTTCCAGCTGAGAGCCCCGGAGAGTGGGTGGCACCGTGGAGACGGCGAAGCAAGGAAAGAAGGAGCTTGATGCCAGGCAGCTCTTGGTGATGGATCTTAACTGACTGTAAAAAGTCAATTATGTAATGTAAACAGACACCTGAAATAGCACACACGCTATTCCTCCCGTTGAGAAATGGTTGGCTTGCCCTCTCCTTGAATCCAGGTTGGCCTTAGTGATTTATTTGACCAACAGAATGCAGAAAAAGTGACATTCTGGGACTTCTGGAGCTAGGTCATAAGGAGCCTCACAGCTTCTGATTAGGTCTTTTGGAAAGCTCTCTCTTAGGTGGCCCCAAACACCTGTGAGAAGCTCAAGCCACATGGAGAGGCCATGTATGGGCACTGCTGCCCAGAGCCCAAGGCCGCAGCCAGCATCTGTCAGCCATGTGAGCAAGCCATCTCGACAACCAGCCAGCAGGGCCTTCAGGTGACTACAGACCCAGCTGATACCCAATTGCAATGGCACAAGTGTCCCTAAGAACTGGCCAGCTGGGCCCAGACAGCCCACAGAACCAAGAGATAATAAGAAGCTGTTGTTACAAGCTGCCCAGATCTGGCGTGGCTTGTTACAAAGCAGCAGATCACCAGAACCACGCAGGATGCCTACAGAATTTCCCCCAGATCTTAGATATGTGACAACAATGCCGGAATTCCTTGAAGGTGATGGGTGACAGAGCAGTGTGTCTCAACCCAGGAGGCAGCCAGGTGAAGGCAAGACCAGGCGTGACGATGTGTAGTCTCTCTTGCTGGTGTAACGATGTGTAGTCTCTCTTGCGGCCCAGTTAAGTGGAGGACCTGCAACCAACCTCGCAGGAGTGTGTGAAGATTCAGAGAAACCGCGCAGGTAAAGCCCTCCACACAGGGCCTGGCACGTGGTAGGTGCTCCCTCACTCACCGTGAGGGTCATCGGTTAAGAGTGTTTGGCTGCAGATGAGAGGATCCGAAACAAAAGGGCTCGAATCAATAGGAAATGCATTATTTCACACAGCAAGAAATCCAAGGTAGGGTGGCCTGGGGTTGTTAAATTCAAACATTAAAAATATTTTAAATTATACTTCAACAAAAATTTTCTTAACAATATATATTTATTGAGTGCCAACTAATTTTCAGGCACAGTCCTAGGACCTGCAGATGCAGCAAAGATAGCAAAGTCCCTTAGGGTGGCTCAGTGACTCAGAATTTGCATTTTAACAAGACCCCAGGGGACTTACGTGGACATTAGTTTCGGAAAAGTGGGTCCAGTTCTGCCTAAAACACTTTTCTGTGGCTCCTTATTGCCCTCATGATAAGTGCCCAGTTATTGACCTTGGCAATCATTCATTCATTCATCACTGTTACTGAGCATCTACTGAGAGTCAGGCCCTGCCCGTGTTGGGTACTGCTGGACACACAGCAGATGTGAAGACAGGCCTGACTCCTGCCCTCATGGAGGTCCCAGGCAATTAACAGATTAAGTGTCCAAAGCCCTGTTTCATTCTATGATAAACACGATGTGCTTAGAGTGAACTTAGTGTGTTAGGAGTGTTCCAGGAGGCCTTGACCTGGTTTTGAGCGGAGTGAGCATCCAGAAAATAACCCAAATATGGGAAGAGAACATGATCAAGGCAAAAAGCCACAAGCAGATTAAATGTCCCACTGCAGGGGCGGGGCCTGCCAAGCAACACCAGCCCCGCCACGGTCACCGTGAAAGATCAGGCTTCAGAGCAACGGGATAAACGCTTGCAGGACAGGGTTCCGGGAACCCTGCCAGGGACAGAGCCAGGTGATAGTGTCACACACACCACGCACAGACCTGTCTGCATTTGGAACACAAGGGAGAGGGAACAGAGAACCAGGAAAGTAGTCAGTCTGCCGGAAGGGGGAGGACTTGGGGCAAGGAACTGTAGCTTATCTTTTCTTTGAAGAAAATGTCTTTTAGGAAAATATGTGGATTCGCTTTAAGATAACTGACCGGGGCAAAAAATGTACAGGATATGGATGGAACAAGAATGGCCACACGCTGGTAACTGTTGAAGCCAGCTGATGGGACATGAGTGTTCAGTAGACCTTTCTCTTTGCTTTTGTGTACGTTTGAAATTTTCTCTAAAAAAAAAAAAAAAAAAAAAAAAAGTTAAAAGTGTATTTCTTTACAAATAACTGGGGATGTTGAAAATGAGTTTTAGCTGGAGAAGTAATTTAAGTCCTTCTTCCAAAAAGGAGAAACTGCAGGATCAAACACGTGAGCATCTCCTTGGGAACGGAACACAGGAGGAAGGCGGTTAAAGGTGCAGACAGCGGCACCGAGCACGCCTCCCGGGTTCCGGTCCGCTTACCAGCTACGGGACCCGCAGCACCTGATCTCAACCCGCGACGCCTCGCTGAAAGACTGGGACAAGAACCGGAGCTGCCGCCTGCGGGATGCATGAACATCATCGAATTAAGCTGCGGAAAGGGCTCGGGGCGGTGCCTGGCAGGAAGAACGCGCCCTGTGAGCGCTGGCAGTTACCATTAAGAACATGCTAGCCAGATTTAAAGCCGCCAAAAGTCTCACAGAAGATGTATTCCGTTCCTTTACACCGAATTCACTGTCCTCGGTATCGTGGTAGAGGACGAGGATTCTCCCAACGCCGATACCCTTCAGTAACCTTCCCCTACACGCACAAAATCCTTTTATATAATTCAGTTACTCCAAATGCTTGTAAGACGCTGATTAGTGAAACTACATAAGTTATATTTACAATGGTAATCGTGGAAATTCATGAGAAAATTCCCCCAGTTGGCGTGATTCTAACGGAAGCTCGGGGCACTCCTACGGGGCGCAACGTGACGCGCCTGTCACCGCGCACAGCTACATCCCGCTGTTCTCGCCTCGCTGCTGCAGGATTTTAAAACCATAAAATGATTCCTGAAAGTTTTTTCCCTCTTGAGTTCAAACACAATGTGACTTCTTATTTAGTTAAAATTTTCTCCCACAACAGCTATTGATGTTGTTAGTTTTCAGTGAAAACATATTCACTGCAAAAATTGTTTTAAAGGAAAGCTCGTCCCCCGGCTTCCTACACTCAAAAATAAGCACCGGTTACACTGTGTTCTTCCTCATTACTGATGATGATGTCTGGGATCGTTTCAAAATAACATGAGTGGGAAGAAAGGGGGTGGGTGGTGGATGGGGCAGGCCTAACTGGGCCGAAGGTTGGTGGGGCCATTCAATGAAACACAAGTTCAGCGTGTCTGGAGCTCAGGCAGTCAGGGAGAGAGGCTGAGGCGATGGTCAGGGGCCAGATTGCACAAAGCCTTCAGCATTAGGCAAAGGAGTTAGGACTGGAGAAACAGAAATGCTTGAAAGAGGAGAATATATGACCAGATTCGTGTTTCACAAAAATCCCTGTCACCGCCAAGTGGAGGTGGGTTAGAGAGAGATGGGAGGAGACCAGGCCGAGAAAAGGTGGGCGAGGACAGGGCTGGACCAAGGCAGGGCCGTGAGGAGAGAAGGGGGCTGGTGGGACACACCCAGGAGTCCTAGTGGACAAGCCGTGTTGGGTGACGGGTTGAGCTGGGGGTGGGGATGGGGAGGGCGGCATTGAAGATGAAGCCAGGGCTCTCTGGGAGCTGGGGGTATGGAAGGGCCACCCCGAGACAGGGAATGAGAGGGGGAGTAGGTTTGCAACTGAATGTTACGGACCCAGGAATCGCCCAGGACTGGGGGTAGGGTGGCTTTCATGAAGTCTCAGTACCCCTAGGTCCAGGGCCCAGGAAAGAGGTAGGAGCCAAGGGCAGAGTGGGCATCATTAGCAGAGACAGGAAAAAGACCATAAAAGAGGATGAGATGGCCTAGGGGGTGGGAGGACGAGCTCCCCCCACATTTAAGGGACTGGCGAAAACAGAAACTTCTTGCAAAGGAACAAGACATAGAAAAATCAGGGGACAGCGGTGTCAGAGAAACCAAGGGGAGAATGTCTTTATAGGAGAGAATGGCTAAACTGCTAATTTTTGCCAAGATGGACAAAAAGATGAGCGCCAAAAGGCGCCCACTGAGCCAGGTTTCTCATTGTCAGAGAAAGAAATTACCAAGAAAGCAAGAAGGGAAGGAGAGAGCGAATCTTGGGCTGGATTGGAGTCAGAGACACCAGTGTGGACTCATGATTATTTTTACCCACAGATATCCAACTCTGTCTATATATATACACATATGCAAAAAATATATACATGTGTACATATGTGGGTTTGTACACATAGTATTTCTCTCTTGGCTCTGTCAGCTGATGGGGACTAGAAACAGTGACACCCTAGTAGCAATGACCATACTTCGTGCCCAGACCTTGGTTTCTAATATCATTCTCCAATAAAAGGAACCGGGCCCGTGGAGAAATGGCTGATTTCTAGGGCTGGGGCAGGGAAAATGTAAGATAAGCCTGGAGCATCTTATAGCACCAGACAGTAAGGAGGTGCTCAAGAAAAAAAAAAGAAAAAGAAAAAGGAGTAAAGAACACAGGAACCAACCTGAAAGAGTCCCTAGAGCCAAAATGGGAATAATTTGAGTGAAAAAATTAATTATGGTAATACTAAATAATATCCAAAGAATAAAACAAATACCCATGCGTCCATACTAACATCAATTAATGATTGTATGAATAAAATAAGTGGAGTAGAAGAGACAAACCTTCCTACAGAAGAATTCCAAATAACAAGTGTAGAAGAAATGAGGGAAACAGGAAATCATCACTAGAACACCACAGTAACAACGTTTGCAGGCAAGGCCCACGGCGAATGCTAAAATATGCGGGTGGAACTTTAAAGAGAAACAGGGCATTTGCACAGCCTCAAAGTGTCTTCCCATATTTATTAATTACACAGATCCTTTGATATTTTTCCCTACAGGAACTGGAGCTTGATTCTCCTCCCTTTGAGTGTGGGCTGGATTTCCTGACTTGCTTCTAATAAACAAGGAAAAGGAAAAACGGTAACCATCCAGGGAAGAGACCTGGCAGATGCCACTTTCTTCCCCAAATCTGCAATCTTCCCCAGCCTAACCATGAGACAAACATCAGACAAACCCAGACTGAGCGCCATTCTACAGAACACCTGACCAGGACTCCTCAAAATTGTCAAGGTCATAAAGAACAAGGGAAGACTGAGAAACTGTCACTGACTGGAGACCAAGGAGACGTGAATAAATGCAACATGGTACCCTGGACTGGATCCTGGAACAGAAAAGTAACATTAGTGGAAAAACGGGTAGAATATGAATAAAGTCTGGAGTTCAGTTAATAGAATAGTAATCAACGTTAATTTCTTTCTTTTTGACAAAGGTACCATAATTATGTAATATGTTAGTACTGGGGGAAGCTAGGTGTAGGGTATGAGGGAAGTCTCTTGTACTATCTTTGTAACTTTTCTGTAAATCTAAAGTTATTATTTAATTATCTATTGACTTGGCTTCAAGGAGTCACCCGTAGAGTCTGTAATCTTTTCACCTGACTCTTCGGATCTCATCACGTGTGTTCCCTATTCCAGGCAGTCCTTCCTGATACCTCAGGTGCTTCCTTGGGGCTCCTACAGCACCCGCCCCCGTTCTTCCCCCATTCCAGCCCTGACCCCTGACGGTGAGGGGGTGTCTACACCACCGGATGCGTACTCTGGAGGCCTGGGTGTTGTCTCTGTGCTGCTGTCTCTCTCAAGGGAGGAGTAGAGTGCCTGCCTCCCTGACTACTCCGGGAACCCCCTGCGGCAGGCAGGAGCTGTGTGGGATCACCACTCCTTCTCCCAACCCAACCATACCCCTTCTGAGCCCCCACCTTCCTGGTCTCCTTGTCCCCATTCAGCCACTCCAGGATGTACCCAAGGCCACGCGAATGGCCTGTCCCACCCACCTACCAAAACCCCACACCAGAACACCCGCTCGACCCCAATACACCACCTGTCAGGAACACTTGGTAACTGTGCCTGAGCCCCGTCCGCAGCCCTTCCCAGCAGACGTGCATCTCTGCAAGGAACACCCCAGCCACAGCAGGTCTGATAGGAATGAACCCAGGGCCAGCCCAGCCACCTGAAAATAGGAAGTGTGGCTGCAAAGAGAGGCGCGACCACGGGGCTCAGGGGAGGGAGGAAAGCAGCGCTGGAAGCCCCGTTATGGCTCTATCCTGTTCTCCTGAGGCCCTTGTCCATTTCTTTCTGTCACTGCCCACAACTGATCCACCGTGGGTTCTGTCTTCAAAATGCATCTAGATGACAGCTTGCCCCTGCCCCTGCGCCGGTCCAGGCTACTGTCACCTCTCACCCAGACTGCAGCAGCAACCTCCCCATGGGCCTCCCTGCTCGTACTCCCAGACTTTTTCCCTCCCTTAGTGATCTCATCCTGGGCTTTAACAGCACGAGAACACCAGCGATCCCCAGCGTATTCCTCTAGCCTGGCTCTCACCCTTGAACGCCAGCTCCTCGGTCCCGCTGCCTGCCAGCGAGTCCACCGGGATGCATACCCTGTCCACAGCCCCTCGGTCTTCCCCACACAGTTCCCGGAGCGCCCTCCTTCTGCTGCTCAAGTGAAAGACCTTAGTGTTGTTGGCTCTTCTTTCTCACCCCACATCTGTACCCGAAATCCTGCTTGCTCTTCCTTCAAATTATATCCCAACTCCGACCTCATCTCCCCACCTCGACTGCTACCCCTCCCTCTGGCCTAGCCGCTACCGTCTCTTGGCGGGGTTGGAGTGACAGCCTCCTCACTGGCATGCTGCTTCCACCCTGGTGCCCCACGGCCGCCAGAGGAGTCTAACATTAGGATGTTAGATCACGTCTCTACCCATCTCAAAATGCTCCGACTGCTTCCCATCTCACTGAGAATCAGATTCAAATCCTTACCACGTCTCATCAAGCCCTAGTAATTATAATTATCATCCCTGCCATATGTTAGGCACAGCTGACCCCTGAACAATGAGCAGGTTAGGGGTGCCAACCTCTCTCGCAGCTGAAAATCCACGTGTAACTAGCCGGCCGTCTGCATGTGGATGTGGATTCCCAATCACAGAGCTGATCCTTGAACGACTCGACTCGGGTTGGAACTGTCAATGGGAAAAAAAAAATCTGCGTATAAATGCACCTGTGTAGTCCACACCCCTGTTGTTTAAGGACCATTTGCTCTCTGCCAGACCCTGTGCTCCTCACAATAACCCTGTGAGATGAATATTATCCTAATCTCCATTCTACTGTGAAGAAACTGAGCCTCAGAGAGATGGAAGTTGCTATTCTAAACTCACACCATGAGTAAGCGGGTTAAATAATGCGTTTGTTCCGCTTACTGCCACTTCCTTAATGATCACGGAAGTTTTAATGCTGATGAAGATGAGGCCGATAATAACAGCTATCACACAACTCAGGCCTCACTATGTGCCAGGCATCTTGCTAGTATTTTAACCTCTCTGTGCCCTTGTTTCCTCATTTGTATAATGGGAATAATAATATTACTGCCCAGGATAACTGTGAGGATTAAATGAACTAATACATAAGATGGCAAGGTCTCAAAAAACATTAGTTTGTCTCGGTTAGCTATTGCTGGGTAACAAATCATCCCAAAACACAGTGGCTTAAAATAGCAACCATTTATTTGCTCATGAGTCTGTAATCTGGGCAAAGCTCAGAGGGCGAGGTGAGTCAGGATGGCTCATCTCTACTCTCTGTGGTGTGTTCTGGGAGCTGGGCTAGAGTATGCAAGATGGCATCCCTCATTGAAACATCAGCTAAAACAGTAGGACAGGTGGGGCTGGCTGGGCCTCTTAAACATCTTTCTCCCGCAGGGTAGCTGGACTTCCTTTCACAGCAGCCTGGGGCTCCAAGACAGTGAAGCAGAAGCTGCGGGATCCTTTAAGGCCTGGGCCCCCCAACTGACACAGTGTCACTTCTAGTGCATTCTCCCGGTGAAAACGGCCCAGATTAAAGGGGAGGAGGCGACTCCACCTCTTGACGGGAGAAACAGCAAAGAATGTGTGTCCTTCATTGGCAGCAGCTATGTTAATTTTACAGGAACAGCCTCATCACTGGTCTCTACTTCAGTCCCTAATCCTGTACGGTCAGTTCCCCATTCAACAGCCTGACGGATCTGTTAATATACATAACTGACCAAACCTCCTCCACCTTTAAAATTCTTTTGCAGTTTCTCATTACAGATGAAGTAAGGACACATTCCTTACAGGGTCAACATGGCCTGGCTCTTGCTCCCCATCAGCCTTTGGGTTGCACACACACGCATGCACGCATACTCTCTCACCACTTAACGGAGCCCATGCCTACTCCTTCACCATCTCAAACCACACCCCCTAGGGTCCGGATTAGATTTCCTGTCGAACGCTCCTATAGCACACTCTACCTTTTTTTGTGATTTCATATTTGTGTGATTAGCTGATGATTTCAGACCCCCACCGTGAGACTGTGAGCTCTCTGGGAGCAGGGAAATTATTTTGTTTTCTCCTGTGTTTCCACTGCTGAGCATGAAGCAGAGGCAAGACGAAATATTTATTGAATATCTGAAACTTCAGAAAATTTTAGGGCAGCCCCTCACAGTTTGTGGAAAGGGGATCACCAGGGTCTCTGAGGTGCCAAGAGCTCTTCTAAGTGTTGGAGATAAAGCATGAGGTAGACAAAAGCGGATGGGGGCTGGGCTGGGGGACAGACAATAAGATAAATTGTATAGTGTGTTAAATAGTGATCTAATTAATGGTAAGGAAAAGTTAAAGGGAAGTTACTATGTGAACGTTAGTGGTACAATTCTACAAGGGTGGACAGGGAAGAGCTCAAGGAGAATGTGACATCTGAGTAAAGGCCTAAAGGAGGTGGAAGTGGAGGTGAGCCTTGACTACCTGGAGGAGTGCTCTGGGTTAAGAGAACAGTACGTGTAAAGGCCTTGAGGCCAGTGTGGCTGGAGCAGTGAGCAAGGAGAGAGGACTAGATGACGTCAGAGCAGTAACATGGGCGGTTGGGCAGGGCCTTGTAGGCCATGGAGAGAACTTTGGCATTTACTTTCTGTGGGATGGGACCACAGGAGGGTACTGAGCAGGAGAGGAATGTGACCTGACTGAGGTGTTCACAGCGCCCCTCTGGCTGCATGTGAGGAACAGACTGAGGGGGCAGGGAGATCACTGAGGAGGCTGCCATGAGTCTAGGCAGGAGATGAGAGTGAACAAGACCAGAGCGACAGCAGTGGCGGTGGGAAGAAATGGTCCGTCAGGTTCTGAATACACTTTGAAATTTGCTGATGGATCAGATGTGGGTACAAGACAAAGAGAGGAGTCCAGGACAATTCCAAAGCTTTTGGTCTGAGCAACTACAAGGATAGGGGCAGCATTTACTGAGAATCTGGGAAGAACAGGTTTCAGGGATAATACCAGGAGTTCAATTTGGCCAAGATTACTCTCAAAATATCTCTAGATGTCTAAGAGAAGATATGTAGGCAGTCAGTCAGTGGGTCGCAGGAAAGGTTCTGGGCTGGAAACAGAAATTTGAGATATATGTGTCTGTGCTTATCAGTCCCAAATTCCTTACAGGACCTACATGATTTGGCTCCCTGCTGATACTCAAGGCTCATCTTATGCCTGGCTAAGTCACACACACACACCTGAATCCTGAGCCCTCTGCTTCCTAGCTATGTGATCTTGGGCAAGTTACTTAACTTTCTCTGCCCTCGGTATCCTCATTTGCAAAAAGGAGGTCATAATGGTACCAGCATCCTAGGATTGTTCACTGATAAAAAGATTTTTTAAATTAAGCATCTACAATACATCGGCCACTGCCCTACGTGGTGGAGATATCCCTTTCCCGCCCCTCTTCCACACAGTCTGTGAGCCGTACATGCAGCCTGTCCACTCAGCCTTCCGCCCATCTCTCCCACCCATTCTCTTCCTCCCCTCCCAACCCAGATCTCTGCCCTGGTTCATCCCAGAGGTTGCTGGCCTGGGAGCCTGCCACAGCCGCCAGCCGGGGCTCCCAGACCCAAGTCTCTTTCACGTCAATCAACTGCCAGACGGCATCGAATTGGGCCATGCCCCTTCTCTTCTAGACATCCTCCTGTGGCTCCTCATCGCCCTCAAGACAAGGTCCGAGCTCCCTAAATAGCCAACAAAATATTTCACGATTTTATTCATATAGAACTTTCAATTAAATCTCCACCAACACGACTGCCAGGCTGTTTCTCACCGCTGACTTTTGGCAAGCCATTCCACCGCACCGCCGCCAACCTCAAGCACCCCTCCGTCTCCAGGTCTCAGGTCAGGACGGTTTCTCTACCCGTCTTTCCTCTGGGTTCCCCCCGCGTTCTACACTGCCTCCGTTAGAGAACACACGCAGACTGGGTTTTCCCGCGAGCTGGGCCAGACACCAGGCTAGTGATGGCCCGCACGATGAGCCCGCTTCCAAACTCAGCACCTACCTCCCGCTCTGCAACCTCGAGCGCCTGGGCCGTGAGCTCTCCGCGAAGTCCACCCACGCACCCGCCGCACGCCTCAGAGAAGTCCACACCGGCGCACCGCACCGGCCCAAACCACCCAATCACGGCCTCCTCCTCCTCTGCAGCCCACCTCAAACACCCGGGCCCGCCCGCCCCGACTGCCGATTGGCCACCGGACTCTCCGCCCCGAAAGACGGGAGCGCAAGGAACTCTGGTCTTTGTAGTTCCCCAACGAAAAGTGGAAGAAGACTGCCAGGCGGAACTCCATTTCCCGGGGGGCGCCGCGCCCCAGCGGTGGAAGACGACGCCCTTTAAATCAGGCGGCTCTTGATTGGCCGTTTGGGAGTTGATTCCAAATTGCCGTGGAAACAGTCCCACTTACCTGGAACCCTGGGAATATTTTTTTTGCCTGAGAATCTCAAAACGCCTTGCTCCGCAATGGTTCCAAAGGGTGAAACCAGACGTGTTGGGGGTAAAGTGTGTACCACTGTTTGCCCGCCATTCCCCAGATGGCACCAATAAGTCCACTACATGTATTCAGCACCTACTGGATGCCTGCCTGGCATAAGGAGCCACTCCTGCGCAGTCTGTAGACGGCCTAGCTTATGTGGGCAGAACCTGATGTTTCCAGGTGACAGGCGAGAGTTAGGCCCTTACCCTTTCAGGGTCTCAGTTTACCCTGGAAAAGGCAAATGTGAGCTAGGATCCTATCCAGGATCTCTGTCCTTAGGCCCACACCTCCTTCAGCCCCATGTCGGCGCCAATAGCTATAACTTTCCCATGGATATCTCACAAGACAAAGCCCTTCCAGCATCCCCTCCCCAAACACCATTCCCCATCATGCCTCCGTGGGCCGCGTGAGGTGAGCCAGGGCCCTGTAAACGCTCAGGCGGGCATGTGAGAAAGCTCTTTACTGGGGGGTACAGCGAGGAGGAGCAAGGCCATCTCCCCCTACCTGTCCCCACCCCCTCCTAGGGCCCTGGGGTGAGGGGAATCTCCCCCACACCGGACCACCACTGTCTTTGGTACAATAAATAGAAAACAAGGGGGGAGAGGGGCCAAGGGTCCAATCCTTAGTGGGGAGGGCGCACTTAAATTCCTCTCCTTGACCCTCTGCCCCAGGCCCCAATCAGTGCAGGCCTCACCCACCCCAGCTGGGTAGCAGCAATTCCAGTCAAGGAGAGAGATGAGGATGGGAGCCCAGGGCCCCCAGATGGGGGGTATGGCTTCAGGAGGGGCCCCAGGGAAGGGGCAGGGTCATGAGCTGGCTGCCGTGCTCTGGGGTACACCACGGAGGCCCATGCGAGGCCCCAGAGAGGCAGGGTCATCAGGGGGTGGGAGGGGTGGACGACCTCCTGTCATCCGAGTCCGGAGGGCTGAGGCAGCCGGGTGCTGGGGGGCAGGTGCTGGGTGGAGTGGGGAGCAGTCCGGAGGGCCGCCTGCAAGGCTCACATCCATCAGCTCTGGGGGTGGTGGCGAGGTTGGTGATGGAGGACGGCCAAGGCATCGGGGTTGGGGGGGTAACTGGGCTCCAGCCCCTGGCAGTGATGAGGCAGAGGCAGGGGCCTGATGTGTCTTGTGGGGTACATCGCCCCCTGCCCAGGGGCGTAGCGGCTGGGAGGGTGGGACCTAAAGGGCAGAGGAACAGTGAGTGATGGAGACACAAGTCCTGAAACCCCAGATATCCCACTGCCCACCTCCAAAGGCCTCAAGGCCCTAGTACCTGGGGGCTGTTCATCTCACAGTCAGTGATGGGGGGCCCAGGGCCCCCACAATATCGGTTGCTGTAGCGGTAGGTCCGGTTGTCACTGGAGGAGCCACTGGAGCCTCCTGAAGTGCCAGGGGAGGAGAGAAGAGGCCTTCAGTAAGGAGAGGTGGTGGCTGGGTTTTCCGGTGACTGAGTCTGATTCATGGCTCAGGCCCAGGTTTGGGCTTTGGGTTCTCTTCTCATTTGAAGGATCAGGCCCAATTTTGAGATTAAGGGTCAGAGTTCAGTTAGAGGTTTAAGCCCAAGCTGAGTTTTAGAGATCAGGTCAGGGCCAGCTGGAGCTCTCCTGCCCCATCCTTTGGAGCTAAGGATCATGCAGCTTTCAAACTATGTGGAGGCCCAGTGGCAAGATCCCTCAGGTCAGGCCAAACGAGAGCTGCCCCAACCCATCCTACCCCACTGGGCACTGGGCACCCACCAGAGCTGGAGATGGAGCTGGCGGTGCTGGAGGAGGGGCAGGTGTCGAGGGGTGCGGGCGAGGTGGAGGCACTGCTGCCTGCCGGGCCCGTGTTGGTGGCCTCATCAGCCGTGCGGCGGAAGAAGCCGTGCTGCAGAGCCCCCAATGGGCTGATGCGGGCGGCGGGCTCATACTCCAGCATGCGCAGCACCAGGTCCTGGAAGCGGAGGTAGTCGGCGGGGCTGTGGCCCGGCTCCCCCGCCCGCCGGCCCCCGGGCCCGCCCGTCTGCACGCCCAGCACCTCCTGCAGCCGCCGTGTCCCGGGGCCCTGGTAATCCTGGCAGGGAGGGGGTGGGAGGGGGGGCAAGAGAGTGGCCGTCAGTGGGCAGGAGGGGCAGGGAGACACACACGGGGAAACAGAAGCACAAGAGAGAAAGTGGAAAGAGAGAAGCTAAGAAGAGTTGTGGGGTGGGTTGGAGAGATAGGGTGGGCAGGGGAGGAAGGAAAGGACAGACGAGGGGGAGAGGAGAGAATGGGAAGACATAAGGGAAAGGAAGCAGGGAAGAGGGAGCCCCAAGTGTGAGAGAGTGAGGGGCCACCAGGGTGGGAGGAGCGGCATAGGGCAGGGGCCGCACCTTCCTGAGTTCCTTTGTCCTTCGTAGGGTCCAGCCACCCCCAGGCAGCCGTTCAAAGTACTTGCGAGCCTTGGGTGCCTGGTCCAGCATGGGGGCTGGTGGGATGCCCAACACCTCCACAATCCGGTTCATCTGGTCCACCTGCGAGCAGGCGGGCAGTCAGGGTCATCAGGACCGCCAGGCCCCACCCCAAGCATACCCCCTCCTCGGGAGCACACCTCATTGGAGCCACTGAAGAGGGGCTCTCCAGTGTGCATCTCCACCAGGATGCAGCCCAGGGACCACATGTCAATGGCCAGGTCATAGGGCGTGCCCAGAAGCACCTCAGGTGACCGGTAGAAGCGGCTCTGGATGTACTGGTAAATCTGGCGGGGGGAGAGTGGGCAATAGTCAGAAGTCCCAGCCTCCCCTACTGGTACCACTGACGGTCCCATAGCTAGGACAAGCTGCCAGCCCCCAAAACTGGGGATAGAGGCTCCAGATCCTGACGTAACCAGCACCAACTTTCTAGGAGCCACCAGCACCATCTTATTCATCAGCTTCAGACCTCTGCTGGCCAAGTTTGACCCTGATCTCCAGCCCCAGGCCTGACTCTGGACCCCTCCCGGTTACCAGTCAGAAGCTGGCAGTCCGCCCACCCAGGCCCTTCCCACCCTCACAATCCACACCCTTATCATGCTGCCACCATCATCATCTCAAGTGACTGCTAACAGGAAGCTGCAAAGCTGAAGCATTCCCCCCGCCACATACACACAGACACTATCCCCAGCTTTAAGAGCACAGGGTAAACAAAACTTAGCAAAGTGGCACCCAGGCTCAGAGCCAACCCAACCTCCCTTGCCCACATGTGGCAGCCTCAAACCTGGCCTGTCCCCAGGCTTCGCTCTTCTCTTTCCTGGCAGTATGCGTACCCCGTGGCCCTCTCCTTTACCTCCTTCACCCACCGGCCGGGCCACCCTTCATACCTGCCGATCACCTTATTCCAAGTACTATCACCTAGGTCATCCTCCACTTCAGGATGCACACAAAAACCCATCCCAGCCTAGCACCGCCCCAATCTCGGGCTACCTGTTGGCCCCGCCCCTCCTGGCCACACCCACACCGCCAGTCCCAGTCCCGCCCCCGGCAGGGCCGCACCCGCTGGCCAAGCTGGCAAGAGCTGCCGAAGTCCACGATCTTGATGGCGCTGCGCTTGGGGTTGCAGAGCAGGATGTTCTCGGGCTTGAGGTCGCAGTGAATGATGCTGAGCTCAGGCGTGGCCAGGAAGAGCAGCGCTGTACAGAGCTGCTGTGCCAGCTTCCGCGTCAGGTTCAGCGAGACGCCACGGAAGTGCGTGTTGCGCAGGAGGTCGTACAGGTTGTAGGAAAGCAGTTCGAACACCAGGCACAGGTGGTTCCGGAACATGAAGTGCCGCTTCAGGTGCACTGCAGGGAAAGGGACGGACGGACATGGGTCAATGGAGAAGAAACTGAGGCTCACTGAGGGCCGGGGGGCGGCCTGGGGTCCACAGTAATCAAGTAAAGCAGCTATATGTGGCTATGTGTCTCTGCTTCTTGAGTACTGGCCAGAGTCTGGTGTGCCCGCAGGTACGGGTGCTAGTAAGGACATTTTTATATGGTCTATAACTTGATTCGAACCAAGAAAAAGATTGACTGACTTTCTTAAAAAAAGTGAATTCAAGACTGTTGGATTAAACCAAAGAAAGTTTCCATCTGGTACTGACAGATCTTTTAACACCATTCCACACTGCCTCATCTAATTCTGATGTTGTTTTAGTCTCAGTTCTGTTTATTTTGGTAGCTAAGGATCCTCGTTTTCCATTTACTATAAGGATTTATATGAAAAGAAACACACTCTTTAAATCATCCTGCTTTTACTAAGAGGAACCAGTACAAGCAAGAAGAAAAAGACCAGCATAGATGTTAAGAGTAAAGGCTCTGGCGCCACTGGCTGTTCAAATTACAGTCTACTGAGAGACAAACTGTGCCCTTACGCAAATGATAGTGCCGGGATGCCTCAATTTCTGCATCTCTAAACTATGGGCAATGATGCCCCTTCCATGGGGCGATGTGAGGCAAACATGAGTTAATTTATGTAAAGTGCTGACAACAGAGCCTGATCCTTAGCAAACACCCAAAAAACTGAGCATGTGAATAGGGAAAAAATGAAAGTGGCAGGAGAATCACAGATGTCAGGGTTATTACAGGCCAAATCCTGCCCTGAAGACACCAGCCCCATCCTACACCGGGTGACCCACCCCTACGTAGCTCGTGCTGCTTCGGGCCTCACCAATGTAGTACTTCATCTCCGTGTCATGCTGGTTCATCAGCTCCAGCAGCCGCAGCTCAATCTGGGCCTGGTTCAGGAAAGCCTTTTTGTTCTTGATGATCTTGATGGCCACCAGCTCCTGAGTCTGATGGTCGTAGGCTTTCACCACCTGCAGGGGCAGGGCACGTCGCAAAGTGAAGCAGCAAGGAAAAAGCCAGCCAGGCACCACGTTTTTCCCTCCAGCTAAGCAGACCCACCGATATCAATATCATATTACTAAAAGTGATCCAAAATCCAGTGCTCGCCAATGGTCAGGCACTAGTGTAAATGTGTGAAATAACACAACCACCTCATACAGAGTTTCCTGCTGTTTGTACTTTTTTACAGAAAAGAAAACTGAGGCACGGGAAACTAAGTGACTGGGCTGGGGCACGTGGGCCAGCACAGAACTCGAAGCCACAGAACCACTGACTGTGTTTGTCAGTACGAGCGGGCGCCCACGTTCCCCAACCCTGGGCGGGGTGTCCGCACCTGGCCAAAGGAGCCTTTGCCAATGAGCGAGTCAATCTCATAGCGCTCCAGCCAGCGCTCGCCACTGCGCACGATGTAGTCGTGGTTGTCGTCGTCATAACCGTGGTTCAGGACCTTCTTCTCCTTCTTGGTGCTTGAGTCCTGAGGGGGCGCCTGCTGGGCCCGCCGCTTCTTCTTTGCGTAGTAGACCTGCCCAGCCAGCCAGCCAGGAGACGAGGACTGGTAAGTGACCTGTGCCGGCGGTCAGGACCCCTCAGCGCCCAGCCTGGGTCCCCCAGCCCTGCCCACCTCATTGATGTGCTTGTAAGTCTTGATGAGGTCCACGGAGAGCTTTCGCAGCGGGGCCGAGGTCGCATCCCGGAAGGCCAGGGGTAGCCTCCGCGGCAGGAGCCGCACATCAGGCAACACCTGCTGGGGGTGTGAGGGGCAGCACTGAGGACAGGCCTTCGCCTTCGTCTTCAAGGGGGAGAACTATATGGGCAGCTGGCTCATCATGACTGTCCGCATTCTTATTTGGTCATTGACAACCCACCAGAAGAGCAAGTTCCCAGGGGCGGAGACTTTGTCTTGTTCCTGCTGTACTTCCAGTGCCTGGAGCACAGCCTGGCACAAAGTGAGTGATCACAGAGACTGGCTGAGTGAATGAACAGTGAACTATCTGCCCCTGTCCTTTCACCCACCTTTACTCCTTTGTGAACCTCAGTGGAAGAGGTCCTGTAGAAAACCTGGGCTCTGCCCCTCCTAATCCTTTGCCTGAGACCATCCATTCTGGGCAACTCATCTTGAGGGCCCCCATCTTGCTTTACTCTCATCCCTTGGGGCCTTCCCAATGCTCACACCCCATTCTGAACATCTTTGCCCAGTTCTTTCACCCCAAGGAACTTATATCTGGAGCTAGCACCCTGGACTTCCCTCTCCGAGCTCTCCATTTGGGAGCCTTACCCCTATACCCCTAGCCCTTGCTGGCTCCAAGACCCTTTGGGCTCAACTTGCTCCCCATTCACCCCCTCAAGATCTTTCAGTCTGGACTTTTTTTCCTTACTGAATATTTATTACTATGTGCCAGGCACTGTCCTTAGCATTTGACATGTATTTCATTAACTCACTTAATCCTCACAACAACCCTGTGAGGTAGGTATTATTATTGGCCCCATTTTACAGAATAGCCTGGAGAACCTAAGTAGTTTTTCTACCAGTCTGGATCTGAACCCAGGCCTTCCAAACCCCAACTCTGCCAGCAACCCCTCTATCACCCACTCCCATGGGAACTTTCAATCTCTAGGAGACTGTCCTGGGCAACCACACTACCTTCTGGTCCTGAGACCCTTCTATCCCCAACCGCCCCCTACCCCAGACAGGTAAGGAGCCAGCTGAACGCGTACCTGCGTGTGCTCCTGGGGCCCCGGGAAGCCAGAGAAGGGACCATGGCCCGGTGGGACGGCCATGGTGGGCTCAGAGGGCCGCAGGGGAGCGAGGCCTGGAGCGGGAGCCCGGCCGGGGGGCGCCTTCTCGCATCCTGCACCTCGGCTGCCACCGCCGCTGAGACCTGAGAGCAGGCGGGAAGCAGGGAACAACATGGAACAAGGGGATATGTGGGGCAGTGTCAGGCAGGAAAGAGGTGGACATCAAAGAGAAGGCAGGACACAGAGAGAGAAGGGAAAGGGTGGCAATGAAAGAGGGGAGAGAGAGAAGTGGCAGGGTGAAGGGGAGGAAAAGCACAGTGGAGACCCTCAACAAATGATTACCAGATAAATGAGATAAGCAGCACAAAGAGGGGTACGTGTGAAAGGGAGTGATTGGGAGCCAGGCAGGGATATGGGTCATGACAGGAAAGGACAAGAAGACACCAGTAATTGGGAGGAGAAAAAGAAGAGAAAGACAGAAACCACAGGCAGTAGAGGAAGTAGGATTCACTCTTTTCTTCCCATTTCCACTTGCGGCCCTTCCCAGGGCCCCCCTCACACAAGATCCTGCCCTCCTGCAGTCTTCCCCCAGCGTCAGGATCTCATTTCTTATCAAAGCATGGTCCCTCCGCTTCAAGATCTATGGTTCCCGGCAGATACCCCAATCCAGAGAACTCTAGGATCTCCTGCAAATCACACGAGTCTTCTGGGCCCCAGCCAAACCATAGCAAAGTCCTCCGCAGGCCTCTAAAACAACATCAGGGTCCTTGGGGACCTCCTGACCACACTGTTATCTGAAAACTCCTATATAACAAGAGTCCTACCCCTATGGCATTCTCATCCATTAGGGCACACCCCTCGCAGGGGACCCTCCTCATATCATACCAAAACCTTTCGTACTATTCCCTCCCACATCAGGGCTCACTCTCCAAGCCATATTTCAGTTCCCCCATGCCACATCAGAGCTCTTTCCCGTATTAGTCCAGTGTCCCCCTCCCAATCAAGGCCCACTCCTCCTGATGGGAGCAAAGGGGAGGTGTCTTTTCCCACATTAGAGTGATCGTCCTCCTCTCCTTCACACTGGACCTTACCCACCTCTTCCCAATCCAATATTCCTACCAGGGCCGTTTCTCCGGTTACTCCTCTCTACACCAGGGTCAATCCACAACTGTGCCCATTCCTAGAAGGCCCCGTAGCCAAAGTCCCCAAATATCACATAGTTCTTCCCTCTCAGAGTGCCACACCAAAATTCTCTCCCCACTGGCCTTTCCTCATGTCATTCTCTTTCTCCTATGCCAAACCTTGCCACTCCAAGACCTCTCTTCTCTTTCGGAGCTCCCCCCAAAACCACCTTTCCCGGGCCCTCCCACACCAGGACCGTCTTTCCCAGCCCCCACCCCCTACCCGGGTCAGGGCCGGCGCGGGGCCCACGGGGGGCTGGGGCGCGGTGGGGCCCCCAGTGGGGTGGGCGAGCAGCCAGCATGGCGGCAGTGGCGGCGGTGAGGAGGCAGCCGCCTGTCCCGGCCCGGCCAGCCCGGCCAGCGCGGCGGGGAGGGCAAGCGGGACAGGCGGCCCGGTGGGTGACAACAGCAGCCGCCGCCGCCGCCGGGGGAGGGGAAAGGAGGAGACGAGGGTCAGACCGGGGCACGCGGGGGAAGGGGAAAGCAGGTGGACGGGGGAGGGGCGGGTTAACCCTCGCCCCGCCTGCCCCGCCCCGCGCAGCCACCCGCCCCGGGGGACACCGGCGTCCCGCCCCCTCCCAAGAGGCCCGCCCCGGCCCGCGGTGTCGGCCTGAACTTGGCAGTCCACACCTGCCATGGCAACAATCGTGCCATTGGTCGCTGCTACCAAGAGCTAAACCAATCACAGTCCAGGGCAGCTGTTGCTACGCAACGACGATGCGGCCGGCAGAGCTGAGCCCAAACAAAGGGCGGGAGCGAGGCCCTGCTACCCCCTCCCAGGACAGCTCCCTCGGGCTCGGCCTCTTCCAAGAATCCAACTATGAATAGCCAGGCACGGCCTGCACCTGCCGGCGCCCCTCTCTTCTCCCTCGGCCTCGTGCTAAGTCTCGCTGCGACGCGGGAAGGGTGGGTCCCGTAATGCCCTCCTCCCGGTCTGTAGCCGCATCGTTACCTGAGAGCGCGGGCAAGGGGACTCGAGCTGCTCGGGAAGCCCGAGCTCAGACCTGCCCACCGGCTGAAGGTATTCGGCGGACGCGGCGAGCCGGGGCCCTGATTACCCAGTAATGCAACCAGCAAAATGGCGACCACAACAAACCGGCCCCCCCCGCCCCGGACTCCGCCCCACAGCCCCATCTGCTCCCCCTCACGTGACCCAAGAACACAATCCGCGCCTGCTCTCAGCGGAGCTTACCGGCACACATGCGCAGTGGGCTACCAACCCCGCCCAAGCGCCGAAACCGGGTTAGGGCGGCGCAAGCGGTACCTAAGAAAAGAGCATGCGCTGTGTGACCGGATGAGAATGTCCACCCCCACCACGATCCAAGTCCAAGCAAGCGAGCATGCGCCCTGTTGTCAATGGAGGTCGCCAAGCAATCAGCTGAGCAGACAGGAGGGACTGATGAGTCTTTTAATAGAAAAACACATGTGTAACAGTAGCAACATAATCTCTCGCAATCCAGATGGTACTGGGCTTCAGTTCTTCACCTTGGGGGGCGGCCTGTGAGAAGATGAGGGGCGTCAGCGCTTGTCACCACTTTGGGGGTACTCCTAAGTACTGTCGGGCATGGCTCTGGGTGCAGGGGACAAGAGATATCTGCCCTGGTGGGGTCCTAGGCACCACACTCACCTGTACACACCCACGACCACAGCGTGGTCTCTTTCGTATGGCTCTAGGGTCAACTGCTCCTGGGGCTTCATGTTCTCTTGTTGCATCTTTTTCACTTCAGAAGCAAACACCGCCTCTGCAGAGGCTGTGGAGTCAATGCAATTAGCCTGCAGAAGAGAGGATTTAAAGTCTGCAGGAAGGCTTTGGACTACTTGTCCTTCATTTTGTGCTCTTTAAACCAGAAGTATTTGTTTTTTATTGGAAACGGCGCGACTCAGGTTTTAGAAATTTTCGGTTTGCTCTAGATTTGAAACAGAAAGCCTTCGACACAGTACTATTTATCTAAAAGCCACTGTTTAAATTTTATGGTCTAGATTTTTTTTCCTTCTACTTCCTCTTCTTTAACAGTAATAGTGCAGCTGAGAATAAGAAAACAAATGTAATAAAAGGCTGACAAAATGGTGACTCTAACTCAAGGGCACACAGGATTTGTATTTCAAAATAAAATGTTTTTTAAAATGCATTTAGCATTTATCTAGTGTCTATTCTACCCCTGGCTCTGTTCTAGACACTTCATATAGATTGATAAATTTACTCCTTGCATCAACATTAAAAAATAGTACTAATATTTCTATTTTACAAGTAAAGAAACTTGCACACAGGTTAAGTAACTTGTTTAAAGTCACACAGCAAGCTGGAATTCAGACTCAGATGGTGAGACTTGTGATCATGCATTTAACCACTACATTCTATTGCCTCTTTAAATCCAAAGCTGCTAGTTTTGCAGACGTTTTCCATTACGAGCCGTTTGGGGGCAGGGGAGTTGGGTAGAGACAGAGCCGGAAGTAGATTGCATTAGGAGAGATAGAGCCTCCCTTGTTTTGACTGGCTGCTCAGCAGTTACTGACAAAAGATATGAAGCCCGCACCTTAATGGAAATCACGAAGTGTCCCCCATTACGTAGGAAGGTATGGGCATTCAGGGCTACGATACGGGTCTGGTCTGGCTGGGCCACATCGGCAAAGATCACATCCACCATTGCTAGGGAGAAAGATGTGTAAGTTAAGAGCTGGTCCACTGGATCTTCCCAGCACCTCCCATGGGGCCTATGCCCCATAACCAGCAGGTTCTTGGCAAAGTCTTCCCTGCCTCCAGTCTCACTTCCCCCTCCCTTAATCCTCCTCCCTCCATGGTGCCCCCCGAGATGGGTCCAAAATCCAGTCACACCATTCATTCATGCCTCTTGTAAACCATGGTTGCCACCTACTCTGTGGCCAGCCCCAGGCTGGGCGTAGGGGACAGAGAGATGAGTCAGACCCGGACCCTGCCCTCGAGACGCTCCCGGGTCTGGGGGGAGACAGATATGTCATCAAAAAGGCAAGTAAAGGTGAGCACTTACAGGCAAGAGTGTCTGAAGGACTGTCAGATGAAACAAGTTGCAGGACTAAGGGTATGTTATGAGTGCATGGAAAAAAAAACTCACAGAAAAACCAGCAGAATGCAGAATACAAAGTAATATTTTTTAAGGCAGTGTGACTTAAAAAAAACTGAAAAGATGGTGTAATGAAACTAAAATCAGGAAAAGCAGACATCAAATTGTTCATATAAGTTACTTCCAGGTGTAAAGCTTTCCACCTTTACACTATACTTCTGAATTAAAAACAAAAACAAAAACAAAAACAAAAACAAAACAAAACAAAAACTAAGTCATTAATATTCACAGTGGGCCCCTCCTGGGCCAGGTCACAGTTTGTGCTTTCTGTGTTATGATCTCACCAGATGATGATAAGGACCTCTGAAGGAGGCTTTTATACATAAGCCGGGGCAGTGTAAAAGTACCATGTTTTAGAGGGAGGTAGGAGGTATGGGAGGCCTAGGGAGAGGGGAATGAGATCAGAGGAGGAGGCTGGCTCTCTGAGGGTGTCAGACATCTGAGACTCGAAAGCAGTACTGCCACCTTCACAACCTCACCTGGCTCCCCGCAACCCGTTTCATTCCTGCAGACTCAAGAGGCCTGCTCATCCACTCCAATTCCATCCGAATCAGGGCTCCAGCAGCCTCTTCCAGGAAACCTGGAGTGGCCTGTCCTACTCCCACCTGGTCAACCCCCAGACCTCTCACCAATGAGCATGCGGTATTTGTGCGGGTGCCGAGCATCTTCAATGACAGGAATAATGTTGGTCCTCTTCTTAGCCAAGTTAATGAGGTCACGGCCAGAGCGGTGGGAGAACTCAACTGCATAGACTAGACCATCCTAAAATAAATCGAATAATAACAATGATACTAGCTCTCGTATGTGGAGCACTTCCTATGGAGCATACTGCATGCAGCATCTCTTCAAACCTCTAAATCAAAAATCTACCATTTAACAACTATTATCACGTTCATTTTACAGATGAATAAACTGTGGTTCAGAGACGGGCAGACACTGGCCCAGGGTTATTCCGTTCTGCTTTGACTCATCTGAAAGCCCAAGCCCCTAATACAGGCCTGAAATCAGGAAGCTAGAGCACAGAGACGAAGTCAGAATACCTGAGAATATCCACAATGGGCCAGGCATTGCTCTAAGCACTTTACAAGAATTAACTCATTTATCTTCAAAACAACCCTATTTTCCAGAGGGGTAAGGGGTAAACTGAGACTCAGAGAGGGTAAGTAACGTGCTGAAAGCCATGTCACTGTTTAATGCCTGCACCAGAGCCTGGGGTTTTTAGCCACTAACTTACACAGCTCATAGTTATACAGATGAGCCAGGGGCTGTGAAGTGGGATGTGCAGGTATCCTCTAAACAGGGAGCTTATACGGCATCACAGAAATGCAGGTCCAGAAACTGAGATCGCCTTTCTCTCAAGAGAAACCAGAAGACCAGACTTTGGGGGCATAATTTCTTTGTAAAGGGCAACCAAATCCAATTGTCTGGTATCTATACGCTCAGTTTTGGGCCCCTCTAACACCAGTCACCCCAATGGCCACGCCCCTTCCCTTCTTCCCTCTGGGAGAACTCAGGAATGAGGCTGGATGAGGCTTTGGAGAACAGGTGGTTCAAGCTGCAACTTTCACTCACAGGTGCTGACAGGGAAGGGCCTAGCTCCAAGCCATGCAGTACAGGGGAGCAGCCAGGGCTTCTGACTCCGGGGTTGGCAGAGGAGGCGCCATTCTCTCCCTCCTACCTCACCACCAGCTGTTCCTCACCCCCCACCCCTCACCCCTCACCCCTCCGTCCACTTACTGGGCCTACGATGTCAGACACGTGGGAGACGGTGGTGCCCGAGGCAGCCCCGAGGTAGAGCACCTTGGCCCCTGGCTTGATGTGAATCTGGTCCACGCCGCCCAAGATTGCTGCTGCCAGCTTGGAGCGAAAGGGGTTCCAGGCACGGTACTCGATTTTGTCATCTCCCTCCTGGGCCAGGAGAGATGGGGAAAGAAGTCAGTGCCAGGTTCTTCTGTAGACCACACTGCCCTCAACCCTAGGGCCCTCGAAGGGACTGGGTGCCCAATCGCTGTACAAGAAATACATGTGGGTACATCCCAGTGACCTTGACAGACTGCAGTGCCTGCCCTCTCATGGATGTTACTGACTCAGGGAGAAGGGGCAGCGACAGATAACAGATAACAAACAGAAACAAGATCATATATTCATTCAACAAACATTTATGATGCCAGCGCATGCTGTGTGTAGACGCTATGCGGATACACAGTGAATGAGACAGAGACCCCCTCCCCTCAAGGAGTAAGTATATACTCTGAACAAACTCACATATACAACATAGTAGCCAGTGACAAGTGCTAAAGAGAAAAGATCAAGCTGGGGAACAAAATATAAAGTTATGGCGAGCAGGGCGAGGGACAGGTGAAAATGAGGAAGGACGGCCAGGGAAGAGCCAGGAGACATGTGAAGCACACCCACAGGACGTAAGGGGCAGTCAGGTTATTTGGAGGGAAGCTCATTCTGGGCAGCACGAAAGGCAGAATGGCCCTGAGGCAGGAGCGTGAGTGGCTATAAGGATGACGACATGGGATAACAGGTCAGGGGATAGGCGGTGAGGGCTGCTTTTGACAGATGGGGTGGTGGAATGAGGCCTTATGAGAAAGATGAGCTGACACCCGACCAGAGAAGCTGATGAAAGGGAACCAGCCACACAGAGCTGGGAGAACAGCAAGGAGGTCAGTGTGGCTTGAAGACACTTGGTCACATGGACAGTGGGAGGAAGTGAGGCCAGAAGTGAGGCCAGAATGTACAGGGCCTTCGAGGCCACATTGAGGACGTGGGACTTAAACATGAAAGCAACGGGGAGTCACGGAAGGCATTTGGGGATGGGAGTGGCTGTCGCATGGAGGGCACGTGGTGGAGGCAGGGACCCAGACTGCAGGTTACACCATCAGCTGCAGTCCTGGTGCCTTGGGCGGGGGCCTACGTCTCACCGAAATCGAGACCCTCTTCTCTCCGTAAACTGATTCTCCGGGGACCAGATTCTTGGTGACTAGTGCATCTTCCTTTCCTCGACAGATGAAGACACCTGAGTGAGCGGATCAGCGAAAGGGTGAGGATGCTGGGCTCCGCTCCCCGCCCCCCCCAAGGGCTCTCTGCCTTCCTCACTCACCCTCATGCCGGTGAGGCTCCACCATCACATTCTTCCCTGACTGGTTTCCTCTTTTTCCTCCCCGACCGCGACCCCGGGTGCCACCAGACTGGAACCCACCACCTACAGGGAAGGACACAGTGAGAGGGAGACCCCACATCTCTCCCCTCCTCACTCCCCGAGCCCAGGGAGAGCCTCCTTCATCACATCTCTCCTGCGCTCACCTCTCCCTCTGTCTCCTCCTCCTCCTCTTCCACGGCCTCTGAAGCCTCCACCACGACCTCGGCCCCCGCCAAAGCCACCTCGGCCCCCGCCAAAGCCGCCTCGGCCTCCTCCTCGGCCACCACGGTCACCGAAGCCCCCTCGGCCACCGAAGCCACCCCCACGGGGGCTGAAACCTATGGTGGAAACAGAAACAGTAAATCAGGCAATGGAGCTTGAGGAGTTACTCCTGCACCTCGTAACTCCCCTCAGGAGAGAAACGGGAGGAATGTGCGCCTCGGGACACGTCCACGAACACCCGCAGTGGCCGCTGATTGGGACTAACTCAACTGTCCACCCGCAGCACAGACAAATCAAACGGGGATATTCACAATCGGCAATGTGAAGGACCTATGGTTACACAACTGATAAGTCTTAGAATCAAAATGTTATGTGAAAAAGCAAGTCCAAGGAAATTACATCGAACACGATATCCCTTTCAGAAAGTTCAACCACTGAAATTACACAGTGCTATGCTGTGGTGACCCATGCCCCACCCACAAAAGAGGCAAGGGACTGATCAACGCAAAACTCATGATACTAGGGAATGGGAGGGTGAAATGACGGGGTTGGGACAGGAGAGGGTACACAGGCAGTTGTAGGTTACTGTCCGTATTCTGCTCTTGGCTGGATGACAGATTCACAGAATTCGTCCTATTTTTCAAGACTAATCAGTCTGCAGGAGAGCGAACACTGAGCGAGCGTGCACCGCGGGGCAGGGCCTGGTGGGCCTGGAACCGTCGTCCTGCCCTCCCACGGCTGACCTTGTGTCTGGAACAAAAGTGCCAACCCCCAAATGGACGGGAGGTGGGTGTGATGTCTTTCCTGCTGACTGATCTCCCTGCTCCCAGGTTTGCAGAAGTCTCTGCCAGCTCAAGGAAAGAAAAAAGAAAAATACCAAATTGTCCTTTATGGATGAAGAATGGTTCACAAACAGTTTAGGGCTCATGATGAGATTGAAAGTTTAAGGAAAAAAAAAAGATTCAGAGACTTTGTTGTTTACATCACGTCGGGACAGTGCAAATGTTCTTCATTGAGCACAAAATGTTTGAGGCAGAACAGCTCTCCTGGTGCTAACGGATTCAATACCTGGTTTCTGACAGTTTCAAAAGCTCTTCAGTAATAGTCAGAAAAATCACGAGTTCTAAAACAATACTGTGAAATCAATGCTGATTTAAAATGATCTGATTTGATGTAAATTATTCAATAGCAAACTTGCTAAAGGTTTTGTAAAGGTGTATTATATTTACAGCCCTATGAAAGCTTCATGCATCTTAATGGCATTAAAGATGAAAATGTAGAACTTTTTTGTAACTATTCCCAATGTGATTTTTAACAGTTTCAAAGCTCCCACACAGAACCAAGAGTTGTTCACCTTTGTCTTGCACTCCCTCTACAGTCTCCTGTCCACATGGCAGCTAGCATCACCCCTCTAAAACAGCACATCAGATCTTATCATTTCTCTGCCCAAATCCCTTTAATAGTTTTCTATCACATTCAAAATGAAATCACTAATTTCCAAAGCCCTGAAGTAGTGGGTCTCACTTCTGGCCAATTCCTGGAACCCAGCCACTCTGATTTCATTGTCTGGGGTGGGGGCCTGAGCACCTTTTTAAAATTTCCCAGGTGATTCTAACGTGCAGCCCGAACTGAGACCCACCAACACAGGGATCTGGCGTCTGCTGACTTTTCTGACCTATGCTGGGCCCCATGCTCCCTCCTGCCCCCCAAGAACAAACTCACTCTCTGGCCTCTCAACCTTTAACATCTGCTGTTGCCACTGCCTGGCTCCCATGGACATCTGCTTGGCTCACCCACTCCTTCGCTGCACTCAGGTCTCTGAGCAAATGTCCCTTCCTCAGAAGGACGTTCTCTGGCTACCCGGCCTTTACCTTGCTTTCTTTTTCTTATCAATTTCCGCCCATGGCATTTTTAATATTACTGCCTGCCTCTCCCATTAGAATCAAGCTCCAAATGGACAGGATGTTTCATTGTTTTGGTTACCGCTGCATCCCCAGCACAATACCTGGCACAAAGTATGGATTCAAGGAATAGTAAATACACTGTCTGCTGATGACTCTTAAACCTCTGGGTTCTGCCTCGTAGAGAAAGCACCCGCTCTGTTCATCCGCGAAGCAGGTAACCAGATGGTGGCCAGAGCCTTGGTTCCCTCTCCTCAAGCAGTTTGTGTATCCCCTATGGGGAAATCGCCACACCATGCAACCCTAGAGAGCGGGGAAGGTTCATGGGAGACCTGAAATTCCATCTGTAAGGAGGAGGTCTGGAGATGACGCAGTGCGCACCACATGGAGTTGAAAAGATTAAAAGACTTAATACACACAAAGCACTTAATACACTGCCTGGCACACAGTTTTAATATTACTATTCAAATTCAAGGCAAAGAGTCCTCCCTTCTACTTATGAGAGAAAGCACTAGGCCTAGGAGACTCTCAGCCCAGGCCTGACAGAACGGAGGCCTGGAAAGTATGGGCACGGCAGTGGGCGCAAGTGTAAATTTTCAGTCCCAGGTGCTCAAAACATATCTTAATCCATTTCAGGTCCTGGGGCTCTTAGAAAAATGTACTAAGATAATCATTTCAAAATATATACATATATCAAATCAGCACACTGTCTACCTTAAACTTACACAACTTTGTATGTCAATTATATCTCAATAAAGCTGGAAAAAATAGGTATATAATTTTAAAAAGAAAAATGTACTAAATACCCACTCCTCAAAAAAACACATGTTCGCGTACTCTTCTTCTAGAAGTTTTGGGGGGAGGTCCACAGACCCCTGGTTTAAAACTGCTCTCCGCCCAACCTTCCCATCTCAAAAATGGCAACTCAATCCATCCTTCTAGTCAGTCACACACACCAAAACCCTCAGTCATCCTTGGCTCTTCTCTCTCACACATTCACATAAAAATGGTTGGCTCTGTCTTCAAAACCTATTCCCAAATCATGACCATTTGTTACCCAAGTCTACTGCTACCACCCTGGTCCCAGCCACACTGTCTAGATTACAGCAACGAACTTCCTACGGGTGTGCCTGCTTCCACTCTTGCTCCCTTAAAGCCTTTTATACACAGAAGAGGATCCTTTTAAAAGTTGCAATCAAGTCTGACTCACATCATGTCCCTGCTCAGAATCTCCCAAAGGCTTCCTCTCTAAATCAGACTAAAATCCCCACTGAAGAACTGATTCCTGAAGACTTCCTCGACTTCACATCTGAACACAATAGAGAAAGGGTGGGGAGGAAGGGCTATCTTCCATTCCTGGGAGAATCAGACCACAGGATGCCTGCAGGCATGCCAGGGTCTCAGAGGCTTAGCACAGCCTAGTACCTTCCACCCTACTTCGTCATTAGATCTACTGAAGAGAAAGGGAATGCAGAGTCCACAAATCTAGCCCACATCCCTCTACACTGAGGTGGAGGGTGGGGGGTGGAGAAGAAAACCTGTGCTAGAAAACAGACCCTTTCAGTCACAGTGGGAGACTTTCCCAACTTCAGAGGAGCAATGTGGGGAGAGGGGCACCACCTGGTTTAGGAAGGGCTGAGACACCGGGAAGAAGGATCCTAATCTTGTTCCCCTTGAGAAGATAACCATTAGAGCCAATACTATTACATGTCAAGCACTGTGCTATTTTTTCCAGCTTTATTGAGATATAATTGACATACAACGTTCTGTAAGTTTAAGGTGTACAACCTGTTGATTTGGTACACTCGTTGCAAAATGATTACCACCAAGTGTTATTTTTTTAAACATTATCTTCTCAAATTGTAACTGGGCGCCATTACATTGATGAGAAAACTGAGGCTCAGAGAGGTAAAGCTACTAGGCCAAAGTCACCGAGTAAGTTAAGTAGAGCCAGTATCAAAACTTTGAACTGAAATCCTCCTGCTGTCAAAGCCAGATTCTCAGCATTCTGCCATATGGAAGGTATGGGGTAGGCTCATCGGAATCTCAAGGAAAATCGAATGAATAAAGCCACTCATGTCCTGTGACTACTTCCTTCTCCGACCCCACGCCAATCTAAATCTGGGCTTGTTTCATCTCACCGCGGAGCTGAGAATCTCTAGGCCCACGATCTCCACTCCATCCTCAGGGACCCGCCCCCTCCGGAGAGTAGTGAGCAGGAAAGCTGGCCAGAGAGGGCCACATTCTATCTAGCGGTAAGTTCTCATCCACTCTGTCTCTCTACAAGAAGCTGGGTTGAAGGCCAAGGGGATGATGGTAGCGGCGACGACAGGGGAAGCAAACGGGTGCCCCCAGCCCCAACTCCCGTACTCTCCACCTTCTAACCGAGACAGATCACCAAAACCCATCCTAGATGCCTGGATCCAGACTTTGGGTCAGTACCCCAGGCTGCTGCCCTGGGGCCAATATCCAAAGCTCCTAATGACAGATCAATGAGACGAACCCTATTTCAGGACCCCCCACAATCCCAGGCCCAAGACCTTCGACTCACAACCGTGACCTCCTAAGCCAGTCACAAGTCTCCAGACCAGGAACCCGAACCCCAGGCTCAGAATCGATCATGGGGCGGAACCGAGACTCTCTCCTACCGGAGCCAGGACCCTGTCCCCATGCGAGACTGGGTCCGGGTCTCAGGACCTCTGTCCCCAGGCCAAGGCCTCGCGCCTCGGATCCCTGTCGGGCACCCCGATTCCAGCCCGACCGCAGTCTCTGACCCCCAACCCCAACCCCGGCCCGCACCTGGCCTCATGGCGAGCGCTGAGGTGCGGGGATCAGGAGCCTGCGGCGTCCAGGAACCCCACGAGTCTGGGACTTTCGCACGTGGAAAGGAGCGCAGGCGCGCGGGGACGTACGGCGTGTGACGCAATCACGCAGCCCCGCCCCCTCGAGCCTCAGGCCCGCCCAGAGCCCGGCGCGTGCCGCAACCGCCCCCTCCACTCTCTGCCCGCGCTTCCTTTACTTGAGCTGCGATCTCTACGCTAAACGCGCTTCCTGCGTCCGCCTTCTCCTGTGCAAGCACCTCAGTAATCAGGGCTCATCCCCAAGCCTTCGCAAGGGCTGTGCCCTGTGCCCCTCTTCTCTAGTCCTAGTTAACTCGTTAAGATCCCCTCTACACCGAAAAGCTTTCTCTGACCCATTTCCACCCCCATGAACAGGACTCTGGACTCCCATTCATACGTCAGAAAAGCATTTACTGTCCACCTGTCTGTATCAGACACTGTTCTCGGCGCTGGGAACACAGCAGTGAACGACATACAAATCCCCATCCTCCTGGAGCTCATCTTCGAATGCGGAAGCAGACACCAAACTAGTTACTAACGTTGAATGTTAGAAAGCAATAAGTGCTTTGAAAAAAAAAAAAGCAGGGAAGGGGGGATAGGTTCCTTCGGGGGAGGGGTGAAATTTCTCATAGGGCAATCAAGGAACGAATTGGGTGACATTTGAACAAAAAGCTAATTGAGGTGGGGAGTGAGGCATGCGTTTATCTGTAGGAAGAAAGTTGCAGGCAAAGAGGGTTGTAGGTGCAAAGGCCCTGTGGCGGGTAAGGTGAGGAGGATTGGAGAAACAGTGAGCAGTACGGTTGGGGCAGAGTGAGCAGGGGAGAGTGGGAGGAGATGAAAGCAGAGGTAACAAGAAAAATTATGTGGAGAGAACTTTAACTTTTACTTTGAACGAGATGGAGCTATGGAAGGGTCCTGAAGAGAGAAGGGACGCCATTTGACATGGGGTCACTGTGGCTACATGTAGGAAACAGTGTGGGAGTAGGAGTGGGAACAGGAAGACCATGGAAGGGGCCTGCTGCAGTGGATCAGGTAGAAGACGAGGATGGGCAAGATCGGGGTGCAGGCAGAGGAACAGGTGAAGAGTGAGCAGTTCTGCATAAGTATTGAGAATTTTATGCTTTGTAGTTTTTAATATTAATATTCATTGCTATATTCATTCTACAAAGCCAAACAAGTGCTACTATGAGAAATTATAACAACATCCGGGAGAACCCACTGGTCTGTTCCATTCACTATTGTATCACTCCATGCCTAGAACAGGGCCTGGCACAGAGCGGATGCTCAATAAATTGTTGAATGAGGGAATGAACCCATGCCATTTTGAATTCTCTGGCAGGGTGTTCCAGAGCACAGAAACATTTCTGACAATTCGTTTAAATATTAAAATGGAAAATCTGCTGAATCTATTCTGAATTTCCAGGAGCTATGCAATAATTTAAATGGCCCTGATTCAGGATAATGTTACTACTTATGGATTTTACTTTTTGCTTTCCAATTAAAAATTCTTTTCCCCTAAAGGACACAAATACTCAGAGTTCAGTGCAAATGTAAGGTCACCAGCTCTGTTTTCTGGAATCCTGGCATCATTTGGCTCTGAGGACTTCACCTGTCAACTTGCTCCTAAGACCTGAAATTCACAGTCTCACTGAGCAATTAGTGAGTGCCATTTGGTCTTGTGCTAGGGACACGATAGTAACTAAAATGGTGCCAGGCCCTGCCTTCCTGGAGCTGCCAGTGCAGCGGGGGAGACAGAATAGAACTTAGTGTCAGCCCAGAGCAGTCAGGGCCAGAATGGGGAAGGTACAGGCAGAATGGTTAAGGCGGACTCGGGGAGGCACTGAGAGCTTCTTCCAACATCTCCCTATATCTCAACTCCCTTGAAGCTTCCTTTGACCTTCCTAGTTCTCCCCTGAAGACGTGCCTTTCTGAACAGCCCTTCCAAGCAGGGGCTGTTTCCTCCTCCTCAGTCCTTATGCCCACTGGGCCTGTATGTGGGATAAGATCCTCTTCTCCTCATTTCCATTTCTATACCATTCTCTCTGCCTCCTCCCTAAGCCCTTAACTTTGAAGTTTATACTACAGCACCTGCTCCCACTCTTGTTGCCAGCTCTACCGACCCCCAAGTCACTGCACTCACATCAACATTTTAGCTCCAGGCTCACTGCCCCTCGGGCTGCTCCTATTATAATTTTTGGTGATTTGCAAATTCAGGTAGATGATCTTTTGAGCATTCTGGCCTCTCCATGCCTTGGCCTCCTCTTTTCCCGCGATCTTGTCTTCCACCCAACCCTTCATTCTCACAGTCACACCTAGAATTTGTGCTGTGGACACAGTGGTGAGTGACTATGACAGCCCAGAGGTCCCAGCCTGGTGGAGGAGAAAGACCAGTCCTCAGACAGTGACAGCAGCCCTTACAGGATCTCAGTTCCATGCATCTCACCGTCTGCCCCGTCACCTCCTATCTCTCCCGCTCACTCCCTCTAAAACTGTTGCTCCAACTATCCTTCAGCCTAAACGATTCACGAAGCTGACCACCTTTGCCGTGTCCCTCCCCTGCTCATGACCACACTACTCCCCCCACCCAGCCTGACTCCCTATCCATCGCTATCACCACTCCTTTGCTCATACCCTCACACTATATACTTTTTTCTGTCTTTTTCACCCCATCGAGTCGACTTTCCAGCTCCTCTACACCTGCATCCTGGCAGCTGAATGTGGATGGAGAAATACACCTTCCCCACGCTGTCTGGTCTCATTTTGTGCTCATGACCACAAGCCCGAGTGCCACCCAGCCATCCAATCACATGTCCCTAATGCATTCGTTCTCCCACTTTATTTTCCCCCTATTAGTTTTATTGGTAACGTGTTAGTTTTTAAACGTTTTATTAAGGCACAATTTACACATCATAAAATCCACCTATTTTATGCATATAGTTCAATGACTTTCAGTAAATTTATACAACTGTGCAACCATCACCACAATCCAGTTTCAGAACACTTCTGTCATCCCGTTTCATACAAGTGGAGCCATACAATCTATAGTCTTCCATCTGGTTTCTGTCACTTGGCATCATGTTCCATGCTGTTGTGTTTATCAGGAGTTCATTCCTTTTTATTGCTGAGGATTCCATTTTATGATATACCACCTTTCATTCATTCATCTGTTGATAGGCATTTGAGTTGTTTCCAGTTTGGAGCTATTATGAATAATGCTGCTATGAACAGTCATGCATAAATACTTGTGTGGACATAAGCTTTCATTTTTCTTGAGAAGAGTCCTAGGAGTCAAGTGGCTGGGTGGAAGACAAGATCGCGGGAGAAGAGGAGGCCAAGGCATGGAGAGGCCAGAATGCTCAAAAGATCATCTACCTGAATTTGCAAATCACCAAAAATTATAATAGGAGCAGCCCGAGGGGCAGTGAGCCTGGAGCTAAAATGTTGATGTGAGTGCAGTGACTTGGGGGTCGATAGAGCTGGCAACAAGAGTGGGAGCAGGTGCTGTAGTATAAACTTCAAAGTTAAGGGCTTGGGGAGGAGGCAGAGAGAATGGTTTAGAAGTGGAAATGAGGAGAAGAGGATCTTATCCCACATACAGGCCCAGTGGGCATGAGGGCTGAGGAGGGGGAAACAGCCCCTGCTTGGAAGGGCTACTCAGAAAGGCATGTCTTCCATTTCCTCACCCACCCTTCTCCCCATCCATCCATTCATCCATCCATCCATCCATCCATCCATCCATCCATCCATCTATCCTCTCGCACCCCAATAAACATTCACCATGTGCTCGATGCCCCAGGCATCTGACACCTGCTGTGCAGAAAGAAAAGTTAGAAATAAGAAGGTGAAAAACAGACACATCGGCATGTAGCTTAGCTTAAGGTATTTATTCAAGGCTCTCACAGTTGGCCTCAGTGGCTCAGCAGGGAAGGGCACACAGCGACATGGTGCTTCCTTCCATTACTGCAACCTCCAGGGTTCAGGTCCTGAAGTCCTCATTCCCAGTGGATGACTGATCAGCCGTCACTGCAAGAGACAGACACTTAGCACTTCCTCTTGCAGAATGAGTACCCACCCCTGACTGCCCCCTCTCATGAGGCCCCAGGCGCCTCTGCCCCAAGTAGCCTGGCCTCCAGGCTACATCCTCACCATGGGGAGAAGTCCTGTGCTCTCCAGCTCTCCATTGTTGTATTCTCCTGGGAGCCATGCCCATCATTGGTCTGGTTCCCGTCAAAGTTTCCGCAGGCCCCGCACAACATCCCCGCATGGTCACTGTTGACCATCACAGCCAGCTGCCCATTGGTGCCCAGCTGCACCCGGACCCCTGCCTTCTGCTGGACCAGCACGGAGCCATCAGGATTCCGACGCACGAATACGGATGTTAACACCTCAGCTGGGAGATCGACTCGGAGACCATTCACCTGGTGGTAGTGGTGGGGCGGGGGACACAGGGGTGAGGCTAGAGCCACATAAGAGCTGGGGTGTTACCAGGATGGAGACCCCAAGCGAGATAAGTTCAAGGAGCAAATGCCGAGAGGCAGGTGCTGAAAGAGATGAAGACCTGGAAGGATGCGCTGAATGGGGAGGCGAATTCATAAGATAGTCGGTGATTTGGATGGACAGATAGGAGGCTCGAGAATGGATAGGTGGAGGGATGGATCGGTGGGTAAACGGGCATGTACGCAACATTCCAAGGGAGGCCGGGGAGATGCACTTTGTACCAGATAGATAAACAAACCCCAGTGTCGTCCCGTCTGGTTCTAGTTTTCAAAATAAAAGAACACTTGAGCTTGTCCTGTAAGTTACTGGTTCCATAACAAAAGCAACTTCTCCCTTATTTTTTCAATGCTGATGTCTGGAGACAAGTAAGGACCTAGCAAGTATAATAATCGTGTGAGAAAATTACTCTTTCTCAATCACAGGCTGTGGACCTGGCAACCTTGGTAAACTTGTGAGTTTTTTTTCCTTTAAATAACTGTTTTCTGTCTTCCTTAACGAGTTAATCCTTCTAAAGTTAGACTCCCTGGAGAACCTTGTTTGAAAGAAAAGTCCTTTTTTCTAAGTGCTTTTGTGTCTGAGTCTTCCTTTGCTAGATGATTGGAGAGATAGGCAGACAGATAGAAAACATAGGTACATGGATCTGAAAAGATGGATGGTATAAGAAAGGAAGGAAGGAATAGAGGGAGGGGAAGAGGGAAGATGAGAGGGAAGGATAAAGGGAGAAAAAGGAAAGTGAGGTGGGAGAATAGATGGCTGGAAGAAGGGATGGATGCAGTGAAGGAGAGTTGCAGAGGTGAATGAAACATTTAGCCAGGCTGCAAGCTTTAAAAGTATAAGGACTGGGTCTCAGTCACCTGCGTTAGCCAGCCCATGGCCTGGTGTAGAGGGAAGAGGGCTGAATGTGTTCACAAAACCAGACTTTCCCTAGGTATTCTATATGTGCCAGGCCCTGATCTGGGTCCTGAGGACAAAGTGATGGCCAAGATGGACAGGATCCCTGCCCACCTGTGGATTATATTCTAGTGACGGAGAAAGGCAACAAGCACGAATTAAAAATGGATAACTTCTGACAGTGATAAGTGCCTTGAAGGAAATTAAGAGAGAGTAACAGCAATAAGACTGGGATGCAGAGGGAGAGCATGCGCAGATAGTCAGGAAAGGCCCGTCTGCAGAAGCAGTGCTGGAACCAGGACCTGGAGGACGAGAAGAACCAGCCCTCAGAGGATCCGGAGAAGAGCACTGAGCCAGTGGGAACAGCAAACGCGGAAGCCCCAAGGTGGGAACGAGCTTGGTCTACTGTACAGATAGCATAAAGGCCAGCATGGCCTGTCATTAGCATAGCTAATGAGGGAGGGGCTTGTAGGACATGGGGTTGGAGAGCCAGAAGGAGTCAGACCACAGGAGGCCTTGTGGGTCATGGAAGGGAGGTGGCTCGAGGTTGGAATGCTGTTCTGGGAAGCCACTGTAGAGGTTTATGCAGCAGAATGACCATTGGGTCATTGTTTCACGTTTTTAGAACATCTATCTGCTGTGTAGAGAATTGTTTCTTGATAGAGGAGTGAGAGGAGGTGTCTGTTAACCTAAATTGTGGATCAAGCAGATGGCCAAGGAAAAGGAGTGATTGGGCCAGATTACACTGAAGAGAGAACTCCAGCCCTGCTGCCTCCAACGGGGCTGAGTCTGAGTCCACCTCCATGCACTGGTGGTGTAGACCACCTGCTGGGGGAGGAGGGTGGAACATCTCCCCAGTGGGCCTGGAAGACACCAGTGGATGCCTCTGCAGTCAATACACAGATCCTGACACGGAGGCACGCTCATCTGAGAACTTTAGTGTGGTCTCACGTCCGGATTTGGGCCTTGGGCTCTATACCACGTGGGCCACGAACAATTAGACTATGAGTGGGCATTAGGGCATCAGCTAGGCCAAGCAGACCCTCTCTCTCAGAAATCTGAAATTGGGGTGGTGAGAACTACAGAGTTCAGCAAATGCAAGGCAGTTGTAGTGAAAGGAAGTCAGGAGGCGGAAGGGAGGGGGCCCTGGGGCTGCAAGGGACTCATGAAGCAAATGAGGACAGGGGTCAGGGGTCACTGAGAGCAAGCAGGACAACTGAGGAGAGAGTCAAGTGGCCTGGAACCGACAGAGCCTGGGAAAATTCCCATGGAGCACTGCACTTAGAATTCACCCTGGCCGCTCTGTCACACAGGAATGACCGGCCCTTCGTTCTCATCAAACAGGCTAAGAGCACAAGCAGTGGTGGGTGCAAACCTGCAGCTCCCAGGTACTCTCAGAGTGACTTGAGTAAATGACTGCATCTTCTTGGGCCCTAGTCTCCTCTCTGTGTTAAATGGGGATAATAGTCTCCGTCTCGTGGAAATGTTATAGTGAATCACGGAGAATACAGCTGATTTGCAGAATGGCAAATCTAAATGACGGAGGAAGAAACCCAGATAATACTGTCAGGCACCTGTATCCAGCCCTGCCTGAGGCCCTACTCCTGGATTTTCTAGTTATGTGGGCCAATAAATTCCCTTTGCTCAAGGCGTTTTGAATTCAATCTCCTGTCTGGATTAACACCAACATCAAAACTAGTAAATTACTTGAGTGCGTTTTTGCACCTCAAGAACTCAGTCAGGACAGAAGAACTAAGTTTGGAATATTGAGACCAGTGTGAATCTAGAGGCCAAACCGCAAGGCCTGAATAAAGAAAACACAGAGCAAGATGGGCAGGCAGCCAGGAATGGAGGGACACTGCAACAGGAAGATGAAAGCCTGGGGGAGACATGTCCCCCCGCCCCCACCCTGGGCCCAGGCTTACCCACACGCCCTTGCGTGGTGTCACAGTCACCAGGCCGCCTTGGAAGAAGATGTGAGCCTGGCTCACAGATTCAACTTCTCCGTTGCAGGAATGGACATCAGCGAGCACACGGTACCAGGGGACGGTCTTCTGAGGTCCCGGGCAGCGGGAAGAGAGCTCGTAGATGCCGCGGATGCTGACGGCACTGCGGGCCCCATCGAACGTGGTGAGATTGGTGCCCACGGAGAGGATGCAGAGACCGGCGGGGACCCAGCAGTCCCGGGCCCCGGCCTCGACCTCGCACACGCGGCCGAGAGGACAGCCGGCCGCCTGGCACGTCAGGCCGGTGCTCGGGGAGCAGGAACAGCGCTCGGTGCAGTCCGAGCTCAGCAGCGAGGAGTTCGCCTGTGTACAGAAGGGGGTCAGGGAAGGGTGGCGTGGAGGGTTGTGACGATGGCCACAACCCTTCCACCCTCCAGATCCATGCAGGTGCCTCTGCCACAACTCCCATGAGGAAATCAGTTTATTTCCCCTTCCCCACGAATCTAGGGGTGGCCTTAAGACTGTGCTTTGGTTCTCACAATGCAGCAGAAGCAATGCTGTGCCAGGTTCAAGCCTAAACCTCAAGAAACCTCACAGCTTCCTTCTCTCTTTCTCTCCCCACCCCCCACCCCCCTCTCTTCCAGCCCAAACTGCAGGGTTGCAGAATTGTGGACTGAACAAATAATTGTTTCATGCTACTATGTTCTGGAGGAGTTTGTAAGCCAGCAAAAGCTAACCGACACAGGCGGGGTGGGCAGGAAGCATCCCAGTGGTCTAGAAACCCAATTCCAGGAAACGACTTTCTCCTGGTTTTTTCCTACCTGACCGGCTGTTTATCCTTCACGCATTTTCAAGTTCTCCTGGCTTCCCAGATCCTAAGGATATCTTGCCTGGGGCTCTGCCCTCAGACCTTTCTTTGTCTATCTACATTTACCACCTGGTGATTTCATCAAATCTCACAAAAAGTACAAGCAGAGTCACATCCTCAATTGGACCCTGGCCCAACGGGTTGATTGTTTTAGAGGACTTTATTGGGACAATCACTAAAATTTGAATAAAATCTTCAGATTACATAATAGTATTGAATCAGTGTTAATTTCCTGATTTTGAATTGTAATTTGGTCATATTAAATGAATTTCCTTAGTCTTAGGAAATCCATGGTAAAGTATTTAAAGATAAAGGGGCACAGTGTCTATATCATATTCTCAAATGGTTCAGAAAAAAATCATATATATATATATTTATTTAGAGGAAAAAAGTCAATAGTTGAAAACCTGAATGAACAGTATGTAAGAGTTCTTTGTATTATTCTTGTGATTTTCTTAAGTTTGAATTCTTTAAAAGTTGGAAAACTTTACAATAAATAAAGAAATGTAATAAATAAGTAACAGCTCTATACTGATGACTCCCACATTTGTATCTCCAGCCCAGACTCACAGATCCAAGAAACTAACACAGGTAGAGTGGTCCAGGCTGGAAAAGGACAGGGGGCTGTGGAAGTCCAGCCTAGGGGATCAAGGAGGGCTTCCTGTAGGTGGTGAGACCCGAAGGAAGAGGCCGAAGTCTGGCATCTCCATCCCCAGAAGTCCTGTACTCCCAGGCCCTCTAGCCTGCCTTTTTGCCTTTGATAAAACTCTGATGAATTTCCTTTATTGATAAATATGCAAACTCAGTGATTAGTAGGAGCTCAAAAAACATCAATAACAAAAATAAACCAGCTATCAGCTTTCAAGTAATTAAAGTATTGTTAGTTGCTGCTACCTGCTGTTCTGTTGTAAACTGCTCTTATTGCTACTGCGTGTGATGAACAGGGAGGGGAGGGCAAGGCCCAGGGCTCAGGTGTGTCTTCCATGTGCAATCGCACCTACCCTCAGACGCCTATGGCATGAGGATGATGATAAGTCCCATTTTAGGAATGAAGAAAATGAGGCTCAGGGAGGGGACCGTAGTAGGTGGAATAACAGCCCCCCCCCCCCCGCCCCGCCTCGCAACCCACCCAAAGATACCTGGTCCTAATACCTGGAGCCAGTAACTACTACCTCACATGGAAAAAGGGTGTTTACATTAGGCTGATGCTATTAGGGATCTTGAGCCCGAGAGATCACCCTGGATTATCTGACCGGGCCTTAAATGCTGTCATGTGTATCCTTCTAAGAGGGACATTTTATGTCACACACAGAGTAGGAGGGGGAATGTGACACAGAAGCAAAAACTGCAAAACTGCAGAGACGGGACAAGCCAAGGAATGCCCGCAGCCACCAAAAGCTGCAAGAGGCAGGGAGAAGGTCCTCCCAGAGCCTCAGGACACCTTGGTTTTGACTCAGTGATTTCCAATTTAAGGCCTCCAGAACTGTGGGAGGATAAATTTCTCTTGTTCTAAGCCACCAAGTTTATGGTCATTTGTCACAGCAACCACAGGCAACTAATACAGGGACGTCACCAGCACTGGTCACAAGGCTGGGAAATGCTGGCCGCTTCTCAGTCCCCAACCTTGAGGGGGCCGGCACAGAAGCTCTGAGTCTTCCGCAAGCCCCTCCACCCTCCCTGCCCATCTCGAGACCCTGCTCACCGGCAAGTATCGGCCATCATGGGCGCAGCCGCAGTCCTGGATGGGGACACAGATGCCCTGGGAGAGCAGGAAGTGGTCATCACACTCGCAGCCCTCAAAGCAGCGGCTGGTGCAGCCCGTGAGGCCGGAGAGGGAGGCACAGGAGCCCGGGCAGGAGCGCGTGCAGCCGGAGTAATGGCTGTGGGCAGGGCACTGGAGTGCTGTGGGGACAGGAGGCAGGGTGGGGTCACGCCTGCACCCAGGCACTGAGGAGGGAAAGGGCCCGCTGCCCACCCAGCCCTGGGGACACAAGCAATGAAGACGGCCCCAGGCCCCGCTCTATGGAGCTCGTATCTGTGGGACAGACAGTGCTGGCCCAGCAGAGAGGTCAGGGCCGGGATGGGGCAAATCAGGGAGCTGAGGACCCGGGGGAAGCATCCAGGCTCTGGCCCTGGGCTCCAGCCGAACAGCTGCTGGATGGTGCAGATGTGCCAAGATGAGGACCAGAGTCAGAGAACAGGAGGATGGGGTTCGGGGAGAAATGCTGATGTCACATGGGAATAAAGCAGGCGTGAGGGACCCTGAGGATACCCAGGGGAAAGTGTCCAGAGGCCACTAAGCCCTGAGGCTGGCAGGCAGGAGAAGGTCAGGGCCGGAGGCAGGCGATGTCTACCCCGAGCACTGAAGACACATCTAAGGCCGAGGAGCTGGATGACCGCCCTGGGCGCAGGTCCTGCCCTGGGAGAACTGAGGTGACACAGCCCTGCTGTGGGGGCGCGAGGGGCCACTGCCTCATTCTGGGGAGTGGAAGGGGACACAGCCCTGCCCTGGGGGTTTGAAGGAAACGTAACCCCTGACTGAAGGGGTCTGAGAGGTGCAGTCCTGGGGCCTGAGGGGGCTGCAGCCTTGTCCTGGGGGATCTTAGGAAATATGGTCCCGTCCCAGGGCGGGGGACTGGGTGAGCCACGGACTCAGGCTTTATCTTATGAGCTTTAGACCTGCCGCCTTGCCCTCCCGCGTCTCCACAGAAAGGTCCAGGACGAGCCCTGAGGAATAGCTGGTCTGGGTTTTGGAGCGGCCTCCGGAAAGGAATCTGGGAAGGGCCAGTCAGCAGTCGAGAGGAGCCAGCAGGGCATGCTGTGGGATGCGGGGAGAGCCCTTCATAGGGACATGTAGACAGGACAGGGAGCGGGTTAAGGGATGTCCCCAAGCCTGGTCTGGGGTCCTTTGGGAGTCCTACAGACACTCACGGCAGAAGCTGTCTGTCCTCCAGGGCTTCACAGCCATGCCGGCTGCCTGGCAGGACGCTGTGTAGGCAGCCAGGCTGCGGCAGAGGAACGTGCTGTCACCCTTCTGGGCACACAGATCGTACACACACTGGCGGAAGTACTCAGAGGGGCTCAGTGCTGCGTGGCAGGCCGCAAAGGGGCCCTGGGGGTCCTTGAGCTGGCCGCAGACCTTGATGCTCTCATAGGGCGCCGTCTCCTCTGCTAAGCATACAGGGCAGCCCTGGGGCCCGCAGCCCTCACCACAGCCCTGGGAGGAGCTGGGCGCCCGCCACGCAGCTCCGAAGGCATACACGCTGGGGGCCACGGCACCACCGGGCAGGACAAAGTCGTCGCTCCAATTGCCATTGAAGTTCCCACAGAGGCCGCAGAGCCGGCCCCGGAAGGAACTGGGGATGGATATGAGGACATGGGCATCACCATCAAAGAGAAGCCGCAGTTTCTTGGTGGTCTGTAGCACCATGTTCCGGCCCTCGGCAGTCACCCGCACGTGGCCCACGGCCACAGGCAGGGCCACCATCTCACCGTCCACAGTGACCTGTGTGGAAGGGTCAGTTGGGTCAAGGACTCAGAACCACAGGTAAGGCAGTCCCCTTAAGATGCTCAGGGTGAAGCTGTGCCCCTCTCAGTCTCTTCGGGGTGGGGTGTGTCCCCCACGGACTTCCCAGGGAAGAGCAGTATCCCTCTCACAGTCCCCAGAGAAAGGACTACGTGCCCTTCACACTCCTAGGACAGATGTGTGTCCCACTCAGTCCCTTCAGGGTGGGATTATATCCCTCTCGAAACTCCCAGAGTGGGCCCTATACCCCTCAGAGCCCCCAGGGCAGGGCCATGTCTCCATCAGACCCCCGAAGCAAGGCCACGTCCACTCACCTGCGGGCCCTTAGCCAGGCTCACAACCTGGCCCATCACAGTGACGAGCAGGCGTTGGGGGTCTCCGGCTGCATTCTTCTCAAGCACAATGGCAAAGTCCTCGTCCTCGGGCTGTGGGTGGCAGACTTGGGCCAAGACATAGGAGCAAGAGCCATGCAGATCATAGGCACGTCCATCGAGGGTAACGTAGTGGATGCCCCCACTGGCCAGGCAGCGGCCACAGCCCGGAGGGTGACAGGCCTGGACGCCATCCTCTACGCGGCACTCTTCATAGGGCCTGCAGGCCATGCCCTCCTGGCAGCTGACCTGGCCACCTGGCCCACACTCACAGCGCCGCTCGCACTGGGGGCCTGGGTAGAAGGCCTCGCCCAGCGGGTAGTAGTGACCCTCGTGGAGGCAGCCACACTGGCCCACAGGCACACAGTTGTCGCCGCTGAGCACGAAGCCAGCATCACAGACGCAGCCCTCGCGGCAGGCTGGCTTACAGCCCTCAGGTGCCGAGAGGCTGGGGCAGCTCACAGGACAGGAGTCGCCGCAGACCTTGTAGTGGCTGTGGGCAGGACACTGGAGGGCTGTGGGGACAAGAGAAGAATGAGCCTGAGGGAGGCGCAGAGTGAGGGAACCACCCACGTAGACCTGCATGTGCTGCCTGGGCGTAGTTCATGAGTGACTCTGTGCAGGGGTGAGTGGGGTGTCGAACCCAGCACATCTAACAGGGGGAGTCAGTGTGGGGTTCTGGGGACTGGGCTGTGTGTCGACCTAATCAATGTGACCATGTGCATCTAACTAAGATGTGCAGGACTAAGCTAACTGGGGGTGTCTCAAGGTGTGGATCTGACTGGGGCATGTGGCCGGATGGATCTCGGGGTGTGAATCCACCTGAGTGTAGCTGGCTGCAGATGTCTGAGCCTCTGACAGGGTGCGTATCAGTGTGTGACTCTGACCAGTTATATCTGATTGGGTGAAGCTGACAGGATAAATTTGACTGAGCAGATCTGCCTAAGGCGAACTGCCCAGGATTATCTGGACTTGGGGATATGTCAGGGTCATGATTCTACAGGGATGGACCTGCCCAGTGTCTCAGTGTAAATCCGCCCCAGTGTCTCTAACTAGAGGAGACACTGTCTGAGGTTATTGGACTAATTCCCCCGTATTTCAGTGTCTGAAACATCTGACCAGGGCTACCTGGGAGAATCTACTTGTGTACCACACTGTGTGGCTTGGACAAGGGTCGGCCACCCCACTTCTACTGGCACACGATCCTGGAGAGTGTATTGGACCCACTGTTCCTGATCAGGTGTGTCTGAGTCTCTCCCACTGCAGTAGTGACCTGCTGCATTTCTGTGTGTGAATGCCAAGGTGTTTGACAGGAGGCATCTGGCTCGTGAGAGGCAGGGTGATGTCTAAGCCCCAGGAGGAGAAGGCTCTTGTCCCAGAGCCCTGCGAAGGGGGAGGCAGGGAGACCCCGCTCCCCCGCTATGTGGCCCATGCATAAATGAGTACTCACGACAGAAATCCGGCCGCCTCCACTCGCCAAGCTCGGCCCCAGCGGCCTGGCAGGCTGCCACGTAAGTGGCCACAGCAGGGCAGAGGCCTCCCGGGTGGCCCTGAGCCTGGCAGGCGTCCAGCAAGCAGGCCTGGAAATACTGCGCCGGAGGCACGAGGCCATGGCAGGGCGCCAGCGGGCTGTCAGGGGCCGAGATCACGCCGCAGGCGTTGGGGCCGCCGAAGGGCTTCTGCTGCTCGGGCGTGCACTGCGCGGGGCACGGCCCGGGCACGCACTCCCCGCAGCCCGCGGCACCGCCCACCTGCCAGCCCGCAGGGTCCCCGCCCACCGCCTTCAGGTCGTCCGCAGGGTCCCCGTTGTAGTTCCCGCACAGGCCACAAAGGGCGCCCGCGTGCGCCGCCGGCACGCGCAGGCGCACGTAGCTGTTCCCGTCGAAAGCCAGCGAGAGCCCGCTGGCCGCGGTCACCACCACGTCGGGGCCGCTCAGGTGCGCGTGCAGGCGCGAGTCCAGCTGGAAGGGCAGCGCCAGGAGCTTGCCGTCCACCTGCAGGCGCGGGGTGGAGGGGGGACTAGTGAACGGCATGGACACAGGTTGGGATCCTGGCTCCACTACCAACTGGGTGTGTGCAGGGCTAGGGCGCAATGGAACCCTGAGCACGTGACCTCCCTCACTGGCTCCTCACACTACCCTCTGAAGCAGGTACTTTTCTTAGACCCATTTTACTGAGGAATAAACCAAAGTTCAGAGATGGGGAAGCCACTGCTCCAAGCCATCTGGCTCCAAGGCCTATTCTCTGAACCCCTCCATCATGCTGCCGCTAGTCTGTGAAAGGCCATCGGAATGGCAGACCACTAACTCCCAAGCATCTCTAGGGCTGGCATGTGCTCCTGTCTGGCTCACAGACGCCTCACCTGCAGCTGCCGGGGCCAACGGGCACTGAGGGTCAGGTTGCGGTCGTAGATGTGCAGGGTGACACTGCGGGTGTAGCTGACCACCTGGCTGCCCCGGTGTTCATTGACTACAGTGACAGTGAAGTTCTCAACCCCCGCGGGCAGGGCATGGCAGGGTCCACTCAGCAGGTACTCACAGGTACCCTGGAAGTCGAATCGGTGCCCGTCCAGGGTAATGTAATGGGGGTCGCCCCAGGCCTGACACTCAGCTGTGCTGACAGGGTGGCAGCCATGCTGGCCTGAGGGCAGCAGGGCACACGTTTCACCTGGCCCGCACCTGGCAGGCTTGCAGATCAGTGAGCCACCCCCAGGCCCACAGCGGCACCTCTGGGAGCAGGTGTCATCAGCCCAAAACTCACTGCCCGCCTCATGGTAGGTGTTGTTGGCCCAGCAGCCACAGCCGCCATCCAGAGGGACGCAGCGGTCAGCACTCAACACGAAGCCGGAGTTGCACTGGCAGCCCTCGGCACAGGGGCTGTCACATGGGACTGGGGTTGTGGGGGGCGCAGGGGACGGGCAGCTGGCTGGGCAGGGTGGGCCACAGAGCTCATAGTGGCTGTTGCTGGGGCAGGCGATCTCTGCAGGTGGATGAAGGAGTGGGAGGGAGAGAAGGAGAATGGTGTCAGAGAGTGGGATCTGAGGATGAGGTAGGAAGAGACAGAGACAAAGAGAGATAATGAGTGACAGACAAAGACCAAGAAAGACAGAGCAAGAGACACAAGAGAGATAGAGAGAAACAAAGACTCACAGACGGGGAAAGAGATTATGAGAAATAGACAATCATATGGAGACACAGAGCTAAGCACTAAGAGACAAAAACAGAGACACACAGACAGAAAGAAACAAAAAGACCGAGAAAGACTGGAGTGGAACCGAACCAGCCCCACAGACACAGGATCCTTGCCACAAAGTCCCGCCCTCCTCCCCACACTCACCACAGCCAGCTTGTGCCCTCCAGTCCTTGATGACAATGCCAGCGGCCTGGCAGGCAGCAGCGTAGGTAGCCAGAGCTTGGCAAAGTATGTCATGGGCCCCGCCACCCAGGCAGACGTCCAGAACACAGCCCTTGAAGAAGCTATCAGGTGCCACATGGGCATGGCAGGCGGCGAAGGGGCCTCCCATGCTGGTGGCCAGGGGTCCACAGAAGCCAGGGCCTTTGTACTTCTCCAGCTGGTCCTCGGGGCATGCTGGGCAGGACCCCCGACATTCATCCCAGCACAGTGGGTCCCAGCCCGGGGCTCGCCAGCTGCCTCCCCAGATGGGTATCGCGGGAGCCAGTGTCCCGTTAGGGAAAGCTTGGTCATTGCCGGGGCTTCGGTCCATGTTCCCGCAGAGCCCACACACTGTGCCATGGTAGCTACTGGGCAGCGTCACCTCCACTCTCCAGTTCCAGTCGTAGCTGACCCGCAGCCCAAAATCAGCTGCCAGCACTGCTTTCGATGCGCCCTGGGTCACTGAAAGCCGCCCGCCGGCCACAGAGACAGGCAACGCTGTCAGTACACCATTCACCTGGAGGAAGGTGAGGGCAGAGTCAGGAGGCAAACAGAGGTCACTTGAGGTGCGGAGGCCCGGCCTTGGCCTCTGTCTCCCTCGCCCTGGCCTGCCATGGCTGGGAGCTGCCAAGGCTTTCCTCACAACTGATGGTCGTATAGTCATTTGACAAACATTGTGGACATCTCTATAGTAAAGGCCCTGGGGAATGAAACCTAACTCTGTTTCTTTTTCTGGGTCTCTTTCTTGATCTCCATCTCCCTCCTTTCCTCTCTCTATCGTCTTTCCCTCCCTCTACATCTAGATCTATCTCTTTTTCTGGATTTCTCTTTCCCTGAGCCTCTCTCTCTCTCTCTCTCTCTCTCTCTCTCTCTCTCTCTCTCTCTCTCTCTCTCTCTCTCTCTGTGTGTGTGTGTGTGTGTGTGTGTGTGTGTGTGTGTACTCTCTCTTTGGGTCTCTCTCTCTCTGGGTCTCTATCTGGGTCCATCTCTCTGGGTCTTTCTCTGGGTCTTTCACCCACTTGCTCCCTCCTCATTCCCTGAGCACCTCTCACCTGTGTGGCTGCGCATCTCTTCCACTCACTCATCATCATTTCCTGAGTACCTACCTTGTCTCACACCTCCCCCTCCCCCTATGAGCTGCCATTAGTCTGCATCTCTATTACCCTGGGCAGAAAGAGTGGTCTGTTTCTCGCTCTCTAGCTCCCCGAATGCTGCTCTGTGTCTGAGTCTCTGGGCCTCTCATGTGTTCCCTCACAAACATTCATGGTGTGGCTTCCCCCGGTTAGACTCTCAGTTGCGCACTCGACATGCACCCCCTCACTGTGGGGCAGGGACTGCTGTGATGACCTGTTCCTCAGGGGAGAAAACTGAGGCCCACCAAGTAGTCACTTGCCCAACATTGCACAGCTCATACGGAGAGCCCAGATTCTAACCCAGGTCTCTAAAAAAGGCAAATGCTGAAGTCTGACATTAAAGGCCTTCGCAAAGGGGTGAACTCAATTAATTCCCTACAGAGGGCTGACGTTTTTTTGCTGTAATTGCTGTTGCTTGGCTGCCATTTTGTCTCAGGCCTAGGTGAAGAGAGAGAGCGCTCAGCTCCTGACTGTGGCTGGTGGGGACCCCCCCCCACTCTACTAGGGGCTCAGGGGACCATCCTGCGGGACTTACTCGGACTTTGCCAACCTCGCCTTTGTGAATGGAGATGTTGATGCTGAGAGCAGTCACAGTGACGAGCCTTACAAAGGACACAGCGGGGTTGCCCCGGTTCTCGTTCTTGGTGGTGATGGTGAAGGGCGTCAGGCCCTCGGTGGTGACCCCTGGGCAGCTGGTTGTCACCAGCACGTAGTTGCAGGTGCCCTGGAAGTCAAAGTTCCGGCCATCGAAGGAGTGGTAGTGGGGGTCGCCCCACAGCCAGCACGTGGCCTCGTAGTTGGGCACACACACACCTTGGCTGCCCTTCTCCTGGCACGTCTCCTGTGGCCGACATGTCACACCGAGGCAAGGTTCTGGGGACAGACGAGAGGAATTGAGGCACCACCCCCCCCCCAGCATCTACCCCATCTGTGCGGGAATATTGGCCCTGAGGGCCACTGCAGGCAAGACCAGATTCCAGGGTCCTCACGTCTGTGATGGAGACCTTACAATTTGCTGTTTCTGAGACCCTGGGAGCACCCCGATGTCTGCAACTCAGGCCCAGCAGTGGCCTGAGTCTAAGACCCTACTAAAGGTCCCCACACCTGAGGCCCAGCCTCTGCAGTTCGCTCTCTGAGACCTAGGCCCCGGGGTCCCCTTGATTGAGATCTCAGCCCAGGGAACCCATGTGTGAGACCAGAGCCCAGGGGTCCCCGTGTCTGTGATGCCAGTCCAGGCGGCATCCGTGAAGATATCCGCAGCCCCAGGTTCTCTGTGCCCAGCACCCGGGCCCTGGTTGCCCCGTGCCTGAGCTCCCAGCCTCCTGGGGCCGCCACACTGAGATTCAGGTCCTGGGGGTCTCTGTGCCAAGAGCAAAGTACAGGAGAACTTTCTGGTGAGAACCTAACCCCAGAGATCCCAACATTTGTGACCCTGACCCCGGGGTCCTTGTGTCTGAGTCTCATGGCCTGGGGACCCCTCAATGCAAGGCTCTCTCCTCGGGGTGGCCGCGTCTGAGACCCTGGCCTTAGGGAGCTCACTTCTGAGGCTCTACCTCCAAGGGTCTCTTTTTCCAAGACTCTGTCCATAGGGCCACTGTATCTGTGACCCCAGTCTTTAAAACCCCTTTGCCCAAGCTTTCCTCCTCTCTCCTCCTATGCCAGTTTTGAATTTATGGCCTCTCAGCTCGAAATGCACCAATTGAGGTAGGCTTTGTCAGTAGAGGGTGCTGGAGGGCCCCAACCAGAGGAAGGGGCTCCCTTACCTGCTCCTAGCTGCCTCTGCTCTCCTGGCTCCTACTGGTGTTGGGAGCCAGTTTTGGGTGGGACACCCACTCAGCAAGGGCCACCGGCTTCAGCTGGCTTCCCAGCAAGTCACTCAGGCACCCCATCAGCTGGCTTCCCAGTGAGTTTCGCCAGCACCCCAGTGGAGTTTTCCCACTTACTAGCTTCAGCCTGCACAACCTCTCTGCCATCCAGTGTGCTACAGCCACACCCTCCAATGAGATCTGCCTCAGCCTTGGGGTGGGGAGGGGGCGGCTCTGCCCAATTCCTCCCTTTAGCCTTAGGGGCAGGGGCTGCTCCTTATATCTGCCTCTGTGTTTGTTAGTGTTAGTTTCTAACCCCTAGTAGGCAATCCCCTACTATGAATAAAGAATTCCATTAAACTTTCCTTATTCAAGCTGCTGTGTGGTTTCCATCTTCTAATTGGACCCTGACCGATACACTCCATCCTTGGGAGTCCCTTTCATTCTACTGGAGGTCTCATTTCCCTATCTTCAGAAACAAGGAAATTATTCTCTGTCCTTCACCTTAAAAAAACCAGTCCCGGGGGGTGGCTCTGTGTCTTAGATTTAATCCGGGGGGTTCCCCATGTCTGAAACTGTATCCCTATAAATCCTGATCCTCCACTCAAGGGGGACCCTTATCCAAGACCCCAGTCTTAGTGGGATCTCTACCTGAGACCTCAGGATTCTGCTTTCTGTCCCTGTCCCTGTGGGTCCCAGTCTCCCCTATCCCTTGGGGCTGGTGTCTGAAGCCCCCAAGCCTAATCTTGAATACAAACGGTCAGCAAACTCTGGCACCGCCAGCTGCCGGTTTTGTAAATAACGCTACTGGAGCCACACTCCTTCGTTTACATGGTCTCCAGATGATTTCATGCCGCAATGGCAGAGTCAGGAGTTGTGACAGACTCTATAGGCTGCAAGTTTCAATGTTTACCATCTGGCCCCCTCGGGGAAAAGTTTGCCTGTCCTTGCCATATGCTGAGGGTCTCTGACATCTGCCCAGGACACCCAGCTTTGAGGCTCCCACAGACTGGATTCCACCATGAGGGTCCCTGCCTCCCAGACCGGAGGGTCTCTGTGCCTGGCCCCAGGAACTTCAGCCCGGGAGCTCCCAGCTCTGGGACCTCAATCTTTAGTCCTCTGTGCCTCTCAACGTAAAGGTCCAGGTCACACCACTCTCAGCTCCAGAGGTGCTGTCCTCTGTCCCCAGCCACACCGGCCCTGGCCCCAGCCCCGGCCCAGCACCTTTGACACAGCTCAGGATGCCCGCCGAGGACTGGCACAGCTGTCCCGGCTCGCAGGTGTGGTTCTGGCATGCCAGGCCTTTCCCTGCATGGCACACGCACTGTTGCCGGCAGCTGTCGGTGAGTACTGTCTGCCCTGGCTGTGGGGACAAAGGGCACAGCCATCAGGGTGGGAGCTGACTCCAACATCTTCTGTGTTCCAGGCACGGAGGGTCCGAAGGACATGAAAGGAACATCTTTCAATAGGGGTGGCCTCTGGTCTGTGAAACTAAGGCATATGGCCTTGGGGTCCAATTTGTTTATTCATTCATTCACTTCCACTAATTTATTCACTCATTTGTTAAAACTAAATTTCTGCCGTGTTGAGGAAGCAGTGTAACAGCCATTAAGAGCAAAGGCTCTGGAGCGGATGCCTGGGTCCCAAGCCTGTTTCTGCTATTTCCAGATCTTACCGCTCTGTGCAAACTGCTTAAACCTCTTTGTGCCTCAGTTTCTACATCTGTAAGTTGCAGGTAATAATAGCACCTACCTATGAAAGCATAACTGAGTTAGTAATACATATAAAGTACAGATGAAATGAAAAAGGGTTTCCTTTAAATCATCCAGATTGGAGAGGAAAGGAAACGGGTAGAGATGAAACAATATTGGGAAAAAGTTGCTAATTTTTTAAGCTGAGTGTCAGGTACATGGAGATTTATCATATTGTTCTCTTAACTTACTCATATTTGAAAATTTGCAGAATAAAAAGTATATTTATATTATATCACATTATATTATACTATACATACAGGACTTAAAGGAATAGCTGACACACACTAAGCACCAGCTGCCTATTTGCTGTTGTTAATATTATTATTCATATGAGAGCCACAGAGAGGGCCGGGCCTTGAGGGAGGCATATTCAGAAAAACACACTCAAATCAAAGAAAAAGGAGGAACTGCGAGTGTGGGAGTGGGAAGCGGAGGGCGTCGGCTGCCGGTGTAACAGACAAAATCTATACCTGGGATGCGAAGCCAAAACTTAACCCGGGGAGCTGGGGGAGGTTTTAAAGTTTTAGGAGCCATGGTCACATTTACAAAGGTCTTTCCTGTTGCCATGGGAACGGTGAGCAGAGGGAATAAAAGTGAGGGATGGGAGGAGGTCAGGTGGGAGGGGACACACCTCACTATGGCGAGGCCCTGGGGAGTGGAAGGGGGTGGGTGGGAGAGGCCTTCGGGAGGCCAAGTGGACAGGCTGTGTGGCTGAGGGGCAGTGGCGGGGGGGGATCCAGAATGAGGCCCCCCACCCAGCTCCGCCCAGGATGGCCTGGTTCCTACCTCGTAGTAGACACCGTTGTGGTAGCAGCCGCATTTCTGGATGGGCACGCAGGCTTGGCCGTCATTGAGGAAGCCATGGTCACACTGGCAGCCCTCAGCACAGCTGTCTGGGCACTGGGGGGCGGCACTGAGTGCGGAGCAGCTCAGGGAGCAGGTGTCTGCACAGAGCTCGTAGTGGCTGTTGGGAGGGCACTTCATCGCTGCAAAGAGCGGGTGTGGTTCAAAGCTCCTGAGAAGGAGAAGCTGCAGGGCCCAGGGTCTACCCCCGCTGTGCCTCAACTTCCCCCCTTCTGTGCCCCGCACTCACGACAGAAGGACTCGGTCCTCCAGGGTTCGACGTGGCCTCCAATCGCCTGGCAAGCACTCACATAGGCTTGAATATTGCTGCAGAGAATGCTCTGGTTGCCATCGCCCACGCAGAGATCAAAGACACAGTCTTTCAAGGGACCCTGGGGATCCAGCAGCTTGTGGCAGGCGGCCAGTGGTCCAGTGGGGCTGGTGAGGAGCCCACAGAACTTCTTCTGCTGGTACTTCTCCTGCAGCGCCGGTCCACACTGCAGGCCGCAGTCCTCCTCGCCGGGACTGCAGGTGGGTGGCGGCAGGCAGGGGGAGCCCGGCACCTTTACCTCCCAGGAGTTGCCGAACTCGTTGGGGCTGCCTGCCTGCGAGCCATCAGGCTTCTGGAAGTCGTCCTTGGGGTCACCATTGTAGTCTCCGCACAGGCCACATAACTGCTGGTAGTAGTTGCCCGGGACGGTGACCCGCACATTGTACACGAGGTCGTAGGCCACACGCAGACCAAAATCGGTCTCGATCACAAAGTCCGAGCCATGCTGAGACACACGGACCCGGCCCTGGGCCAGCACCACAGGTGGCTTCATGTCTACACCATCCACCTGGGAGACAGGAGATGCCAGGCTTCAGAGGGTACGCTTTGAGAGAGCAATCCCTAGCTCGAGACCCTGCCTGGCACTGAATATCTGTGTGATCTCAGTTTCCATATTTGTAAAAAGGGTACAATAATAGGGTCTTATGGTAGGTTGAATGGTGTTCCCCAAAAGATATATCCATCCAGAACCCCAGAATATGACCTTATTTGGAAGAAGGGTGTTTGCAGATGTAATTAGGGTAATGAGCTCAAGATGAAATCATCCTGGATTAGGGTAGGCCATATGCCCAATGATCCAATGACAAGCATCCTTGTAAGGGCCGGAAGAGAAGACACAGACACACAGAGAGAAGTCCACATGAAGACAAAGACAGGGATTGGAGTGACACCTGGAGCTGGATGAGGAAAGGAAGGCTCCTCGCAAGAGCCTTTGGTGGGGGGCTGGGATGCTGCAGCCCTTGCCAATACCTTACTTTTGGACTTCTGGTATTCATAGCCATGATAAAATAAATTTCTGTTGTTTTAAGCCACCGAGTTGGTGGTAACTTGTTCTGGCAGCCACAGGAAACTAATCTGGATCTCGCTGCGGGAACAACCTTAGCAGCTGTCCTTCAATCACCACTTACTGCGGTGATCGATAATGTAGTAGTGACTTCAGAGACCACACCACGGTTCAAACACAGCTCTGCCCCTTGCTCTGTGACCTTGGGCAGGTGAGTCAGCTCTCTGTTTCTGTTTCCTCATCTACTGAGTGGGAATGAGGGATCTACCCCACAGGTTGTTGTCAGGATTCAATAAATTCACATTTGCTAAGAGCCGAGAATGGTGTCTGGCACAGAATGGGTGCATTCGCTGTTGTTATTAGCTATGGATGCAAGTTTTTATTTTAAAGAGTAAGTGGGTGCTAAGGGTTTCACCTTAAGTATTGGTGGGTGAAAAGTCAGGCTAAATTCTAGGGGAAATGAACTGCAAGTCCATGAGCCAAGAACCAGTAGTTTCGATTTAAGGCTGCTGGACACCTACACAACCTTGTAAATCCTGATTAGCACGCTCTCTCAGCTTTCCTTAATGCAGACATGATGAGCATTAGATTCTTTTGGAAGTGTGAGGAATCAGAGGAGAAGGCAGGAGACAGACATGCTCCTGGCGGAGTCTCCTGTAAACAGAGTCAACCACCGTGCTCCCCAGACAGGGACAAGTGGTGATTAAGGACAAGTGACTTCACCCCTGTGCCCAAGGTTCCTCATCTGTAAAGTGAGGATATTAGGAGTTTCCACCTCATGGAGAAGGTGGACGGTTCAGTGAGATGAAATAACAAGAACAAGAACACCCACGACTCATATATATTTAGAGCCAACTATATGCCAGGTGCTATCCTACAAGTCCAGCTACATGAGGGACTATATTAACACGTCAAAGGTACATTCAGTGCATAGCAAGCACCTGAAAAAGCTAGTCATTCATCAGCGTCCTCGTTGTCATTACTGCTACTGGTACATGGCCATATGCCCGTATTTTAGTGGCTTTCTGGGGAAAACCCTCCAGTGTGAGCAGACGCCAGTTTTCAATACGAGACCAAATCCTTCTTGGTCTGAAAAGCACCACAGAGCACCCAGGGTTTAGCATGCTGTGAGGCTAAAACGACACCGTGAGCATAAAGCATTTAGCAGCCAAGGTCGGGGGTCAGCTGTGTAAAAACCGTAGCTGCTGTTATTGTTGTTACTGTAGTTGTTAAGGGGTGATGGGGTCACCCACAAATTGCCCTCTGTCCTTAAACCTTTCCCTTCCCTGAGTTTTCCCAACCTCAGATTACACTGTGTCCTGCCACTGGCCTTGAGACCAGGGAGGCGGCTGGGGCGGGGACTCGGATGAAGAGGAAGATGGAGTGGAAGAGAGATGGGGGTGGGAGAGACATTCCGAGGGCATAGTCAAGGGGCAGAGAGGGGGCAACTGAGCCACTGGGGAGCAGGTTTCAGGTCCCCAAGTCCTTCTGTTTCCCTGGCTCCCCACTTTGGGATCCGATTGGCACCCCCTCTTCTTGGGGACCCCATGGCCTCCCACATACTCTCTGAGCCTCGTGCCCGCTGCCCCTGGGCTGAGCGCCGCCTGCGTCCCACCCACAGATGGCGCTCTTTCCCAGGGCCCTGCCCTTCGGTCCCGCCCCTGCTCTCACCGTGACCTTCCTCTGGTTCTGCTCCAGCCGCAGGGTGAAGTTAGCCACCTGGACGGTGACCACTCTGGTCACACTGACTGCCCTCCTTTTCCATTTCACATTCTCCTGCAGGACGGCAAACTGGCCCAGACCAGGCCGGGCCCCGCACGTCTGCGCCAGCGCGTACACACAGGTGCCCATGAAGTCGAAGCGGCGGCCGTCGAACGTGGTGTAATGGGGGTCTCCCGACGCCCGGCAGGTGGCAGAGCCCACAGCCACGCAGCCCAGAATGCCGCCGGACGGCTGGCAGGCCTCGTGTGGGCCGCAGGTGGAGGGCTTGCAGGACACCAGGCCGCCCTCCTGGCACTGGCAAAGGGCATCGCAGCCCGGTCCGGGATAGAAGGTCTGGCCTGGAGGGTGGTAGGCGCCCTGGTACACGCAGCCGCAGGACGGGAGGGGCACGCAGGACTCACCGCTGAGCGCGAAGCCCTCGTCGCACACACAGCCCTCGTGGCAGGCGGAGCCGCAGCCCCCGGGCACCGGGAGGTCTCCACAGGACAGCGGGCAGCCGCGGGAGCACGCCTCGTAGTGGCTGTGGGGTGGGCAGCTCAGCGCTGCAGGGAGAGCGGCCATCAGGATTGAGAGTCCCGCCCTCCTCCCCTCCCCTCCCCGCATGACACAAGTGACCATGACACACATGCATGTGCACACACACGCTGGCACACACATACATAAGCGTCCGGCTGCAAGGAGGTGGTCTCATGAGGGGGCCTGGGGAACAGATTGCATAACGGTTAAGCCGATCCTGATACTTAGGATTCTTTTCCTCTTTAACCGTGGTTTGAGTTATCTGTAATGTCTGCAGTGACCTTATTCAAGTTGGAAACAAGTTGTGGATGATGTGGTGTGTGTTGGAAACATATGTATGCATGTATAGTGTGTGTGTGGGTGTGTGTAATCTATACAATGCATTTGTGAATGCAGTATACTTAACTTCTTTATAGTAGTAGTAGCAATTCTACAGTAAATTAAAGTATTTGGCCATGTTGTAAAGGAAAAAAAAAAAAAAAGAATTCGTCTTCTTCCTCTCTCCAAACCCCGCTCACTCCAGATTAAAAGACAGGCAGTTTCCTCAAAACAAACAAACAAACAAACAAACAAACAAACAAACAAACAAAAAACTAAAACTGAACCTAATCGAGGCTCTATCTGTGTAGTCCACTATGGTAGCCACTTGTGACCATTTAAAAGTAATTTAATTAAAATGAAATAACACTGATGATTTAGTTTCTTGGTCACACTGGGCCCATTTCAAATGGCATTTCACTTCCACTGGAGGGTTCTCCCCAGAGACCCCACAAAGACGTGGGCACAGGTGACTAGTGGCGACCGCCTGGGACAGCTCAGATAGAGGACATTTCCATCATCACTGAAGTTCTATTGGGCAGAACGGTTCTAGATCTAATTCTCAGTTTATGGGACAATCTGGCAGGACAGAGAGACAAGTTAAATAATGCTGTAAAGAAGCAATTAGCCAAATCCAGAAAGTAGGAAATCCTATGGGACACGTGACCTGTTTTTTTCCGATAAACAAATGGCATGAACAAAAGGAAGGGGTAGACAAAAGGATAGATACGTGAGAAAGCAAGTATATTAAAATATCGACTGTAGAATCTAGATGGTAAGTATATGAGTATTCACTGTGAAAGCCTTTCAACTTTTCTATTTGAAAAATTCCATAATAATATGTTGGAGGGAAAAAGAAAAGGGGCTTTTAAAAGATAAAAGTGACTTAAGAAAAATCAACCCAATGCAATGTGTGGATTTGGTCTGAATCTAGACGCGAATAAACTGAAAAAAACAAACATATTTTTTAGACAATAAGGGGAAGTTGGATCCCAGGTTTTAGATGATGTTAACGAGTTAGTGACATTGTAATGGTTTTTATTTCCAACAGAATTTAACCTCATGTAACAAAGTTATATAATACCCAGAAGTCTCTTTTTTTGATCACTGTATCATCAGTTACTTTTTGCTGGGTAACAAACATCCCCAAAGCTTAGTGAATTAAAACCACAGGTATTTATTATTTTTCATGATTCTGTGGACTGTGTAATTGTTTGCACTTAGAATGAAAACTAGAGATGTATAGTTGCACTTCTGTTAAGTTTGGAAACTTTAGAAGTCAGAATAGTGATTACCTCTTGGGGCACAGTGCTAGGAAGAGGGCATAAAGGGGCTTCTGAGGGGGTTGGGGGCCTTGTGTATATTTTTCCATGATTTTGGGGGCAGATTTAAGTAGATTTGTTCTCTTGCTGAAATTTTTGAACATATGTATTATATTTCAACAATAAATTTATAAATGTAAAAATCAGGTGAAGGAATGTGTGGCTTTCAAATTTCTCTTATAGGCAAGCAAAAACATCTGAAGACCATTCCTGCACCCGCATCTGACTCAAGAGTCTTAACCTGACTGCAGATATTGTAACTGAATGAAGTAAGCCAAATGGGGACCAAGAAGAACTGGAGAGGGAACTAGGCTCTTTCTTAAGGCAAAGCACTACTTGTTCCTGAATGACAGCTGCCATGTAGGAATCAGACCCAGCACCATCAGATGTATTTGGTCATCTTACAAATATTTACTGCATCTTTGGCTTCCTAGCTGTCATGATCCTGAGCTTGTAACAGAACCTTTCTGAGGCTCAGTTTCCTCATCTGTTAAATGGATACAACCACAGTATCTCACAGGGTTCTTATAAGGATTAAGTGAATTGATGATATTTATACGTTAATGAGTATCCATAAGGCTGAGCCCCCGCCCCCAGTCATCACTACTGGTACTCACGGCAAAGTTTCTCACTCCTCCAGGGATGCACAGTGGCCCCGGCAGCCTGGCATGCAGCAGCATATGCGGCCAACGCGTCACACAGTGGCCCCGACTGTCCTGGCAGCAGGCAGAGGTCATAGGCACAGTCGCGCATGGCGCCCTGTGGGTCCAGCGTGTCGTGGCACTCCCGGAAGGGGCCCTCAGGGTCTGCAAGGATCCCACACTCCTTCTTGCTCTTCAGCTGCTGAGCCACCAGGGAGTCCAGCTTGGGACAGTCACCTGGCTCGGTGGTGCCACAGCCCGGCCTCGTCTCCTCCTGCCAGCTCTTTCCGAAGGCCAGCGCATTGGCAGCTTGGCCCCCAGCCCGCAGAGCCAGGTCATCACGTGGGTTCCCATTAAAGTTCCCGCAGAGCCCACACAGGGCCCCGGCGTAGCTGCTAGGCACCTTGACAGTCACATGAGCATTCCAGTCATAGGTGACAGTCAGGCCAAAGTCCGTGCGCACGACAGCATCTCGGCCCTGGCGGAACACCTGCACCTGCCCATCTGCCGCCTGGAAGGGCAGGTACTGAAGAACATCGTCCACCTGGGCAGAGATGCAGGAGGGCCGACGGGTCAGGGTATGCATGGCTCTGTGGCTTGCCACTTATTCCCTTGGCTCCAGCTGCTCTTAGCTCCTTGCTCTTCTCTCAAGCACATCATGCTCGGTCCCACCTCGGGGCCTTTGCACTTGCTGTTCCCTCTGCCTGACATACCACCACTTCTCTCTAACCTTCAAATATCAACTTAAATCCAAATTCCTAACCCGTGGCCTTTAAAGTCGACAGGATCTGTCTCCCCATCACCTCCTTGACCTCACCACCACTTCTCACCCTCCCTCTCACTCATTCTGCTCCAGCCACACTGGCTTTCTTGATATTTGTCTAATTCTCCCAGTTTGGTCTAACTTTAGAGCCTTTTCGCTTTGCCAAGAACACTACCCACTGCTTTTCTCCTGGTTGCTTCCCCTTCATCCTTCAGGACTCAGCTAAAATCCATGCCCTCTCCCTAGAAGGTCCTGCTTAACCTGGCCCTGTCCATCTCTGTGCCTGCATCACCTACCACATTGCTCACTTAGCCTCCTCGCTGTCTCCCTGAACATATCAAGTACACATCCACCTCAGGGCCTTTGCACTTGCTGTGCCCTCTTCCTGGAATACCACCCATCACTCTTCACTTGGCCACCTCTACTACATCTATTAGGTGTTAGCTTTGATGCAAACCCCATACAATGGTCTAAAAGGCCCTAGATAAAAGAGCCCTATTAATCTCTAATTTAATTCCCCATTCCATACCCCTGCAACTCTGGCCATGCAGGCATTCTGAAAAGCTCCAGAATTCACAAAGCTCAGCCCAGTCTCAGGGCCTTTGCACTTGCTGTACTATCTGTCTGTGACATTTCTACCTGCTTTCACATCCCTGTTCTTTACCTGGCTGCCTCCCATCATCTTTCTTACTCAGCTTAAAATCGAACCCTTCTACCTACCAGGCCCTGCTTGTCCCCACTTTTCCGACCTTGTCTCTTACCAACCTCTTTACCCCATCTCCCCAACCTCACTCTCAGCCTCATCGGCTCCATGCTGTCCTCCTGTGCTTCTCAAGCTCAGTCCAGCCTTGGCCTTTGCACCTGTCGTCCCCTCTGCCTAGGAATAACCACTCTTCACCTGGTGGTCTCTTCTTCATTCTCTAGATTTCAGCTTAAATCAAAAGCCTCTATCATAGCCATCCCCCACGTTATGCCCTACCTCACTCTTTTTTCTCTCCCTCCATTCCAGCCCCAATGGCTGTCACGCTGTTCCTCTACTCCTCATGTTTGTTCCTGTCCCAGAGCCTTTGTACTTGCTGTTTTTTCTGCCTAAACATCCTTCCATCCATTTCTCTCCCTGACTATTCCAACCCTTCTTACAGGAGAGGCAACAGAAGGTAGTAGCTGAGAGTATGGACTCTGGAAACAGATGGCCTGGCTTCAAATCCTGGCTCTGCCGCTCATTAGCTGTATGATCTTGAATCAGTGACTTAATCTCTCTGTGCTCAGTTTCCTCATCTAATACGATTACCTATTTTACAAGGTTGTTGTAGAATTTAAATGAGTTACTCTATGTCAAGTATTCAACACATAGAAATAACTTAATATAGGTTGATTATTATTATTCAAGCCTCAGCTTAAATGTCATCTCAGAGAGGTGAGAACATAAGTATTAATAATCGTGTCCTCTGTTTATCTAGAAGTTTCTCTATGCCAAATGCTAGGCCTTATGGGCCAAATTTCCTTTACTCCAAGGCTGTTCTGAAGATTAAGAGTTAAGGCCTATAAAGGGCTTAGCAGAGTGCTTGGCACATGGAAAGTTCTTAGTTTTCCATTTCCAATTCATCCCCCTCTCAAAAGCATGGCCCACTGCCCCAAACTGCTCAATAATAACTATTAACTATTGTTGTGATTCTTACAATAACCTCACCTCTCTGCCCTGAAACCTGCCAGTGTTTGGGCCTGCCCCTGCAGTTCCCAAACTTTTACAGGTCACCTTACTTTCAGAAAATCAATTGTCCTCCAGAAAATGCACAAACCTATAACTTGGGAGAGTTCATAGCAATGAAATATTAAGTCAGCATTTACTGAACATTTGCTGGGCACCAAGGCCTTCTTTTAAAACACCCTACAGATGTTAATGGGTCAAATTCCCACAACTACTTTGCCAAGCCGGTTTGATAGAGGACAAAACTAAGGCCAGAGAGGCAACGTCACACAGCCAGGGAGAGGCAGCACCTGCGGGGACCGGGCCTTAACCACTGGCCACAGATCTTCTAACAACCCCTCAGCCCCTCCCACTCTTTAGGAGAGACGCCCTGCCCTCCGGCGGCCCTGGGTGCAGCGTCACTCACCAGCACTTGCCCGGGGTGCTTCCGGCGCACCGCCACCTTCACGCCGCGGGCCTCCACGAGCACCGCGCGCGCGTAGCTCACGGTCTGGCTGCCCCGATGCTCGTTTTCCATCAGCACCCGAAAGGCAGGCAGCATCGCGTTCTGGCCGCAGGAGCCGGCCAGCAGATAGGTGCAGGTGCCCATGAAGTCGAAGCGCCGGCCGTCGAAGCTCACGTAGTGCGGGTCCCCGGACGCCTGGCAGCTCCCGAAGCTGTCGGGGTAGCAACCCAGGAGGCCGTTCTGGACGCGGCAGCGCTCGCCTGTCGGGCAGCCCTGCGTGTCGCTGCAGCTCACCTGCTGGGTGGTGCCATCGCAGGTGCAGCGCCGCCGGCACTGCTCATCGCCCCACATCTGCTGGCCCGGCGCCAGCGGACGGCCCTGGTAGGTGCAGCCGCAGGACGCGGCCGCCACGCAGGCGCCGCCGCTGGCCACGAAGCCCGGGAGGCACGCGCAGCCCTCCACGCACGGGAGCCCCGAGCAGTTGGCGGGCGCCGCCGCGGGGTTGCAGGAGGGCGGGCAGGCGGGGCCGCAGAGCTCGTAGCGGCTGTTGGCTGGGCAGGACAGGGCTGCGGGGAGCAGGGGACGCGGGTCAGGCCAGCCAGCACAGCGCAGCGGGGACCTCGAGGGACGCCCGGGACTTGCCAGGACTTCCCTCCCCGGACCTTGTTCCTCCCTCTGCGCTCCTCGTCTGTTCTCGGCACTTTTATCCTTCAGACGCTCTCGCCCTAAACCTTAGACGTAGTTGACCCCTCCCCCTTCATTCACTGAACAACCAGTCAGTAAATCCTGTGAGCTCCAAATTCAAAACCTACCCAGAATCTACTCCCTTCTTCTCTCACCACTGCCCTCAACTGCTCCCCGGTCTCCTTCCTGCCCCCACAGTCTTCCTCACACGCAGCCAGAGGGATCCCGTGAAAACCTGAATCTGATGATGTCCCTCTCCTGGTCAGAACCCTCTTGTGGCTCCATTTTGCTCAGAGTGAAAGCCAGAGTCTTCCCTGTGGCCAGCGAGGGCCCACACGACCTGCTCTCAGCCCCGGCTCCTCTCACGCTCCCCCTGGCTCACTCTGTCCCAGCCACAGAGGCCTCCTCCTCGGTCCTCACGCTCCCACTGCAGGGCCGTGGCTCTGGCTGTTCCCTGTGCCTGTACTGGCCTTTCCTCAGGAGGCGGTGCAGCATGTGGTTAAGACAAGTTACTGGAGCCCAGATGTCCTGGGTTCAAATCCGGGCTCCTCCCTTCTTAGCTGTGTGATAATGAGCAAATTATTCCCACTGTCCTGTGCCTCAGTTTCCCATCAGTAAAATGGGATAATCATCGTACTGACCTCACAGGGCTGTTTGAGTAAATGAATTCATCTGTGTAGAGATGCCTCATGAACATTTTTGCTATTACTTAGCTGACTCTGTTGCCGTATCCTGATCTTTGCCCTGATGACATCTCCTCAGAAAGGTGTTCCCTGAGCACCCTCTTCACGAGCCTCCCATTTGCTCTTGTTACATGAACTTTATTTCTCTTGCTCCCTGAAGATATTCCGTATTTTACTGTTAGTGTGTCTTCCTGATGGGATTAAGTTCCATGAGAGTGGGACCCGGTCTGTCTCACTCAGCACCATGGACAGGGCCTGGCACACAGGAAATGCCGAGGAACTGCTGTGGAAATGAGTGAGTAGATGAACCATCTCCCTGGTTCCTCTTCTGCATCAGACATTGCGGAACTCCAGGGTGGGGGGGGGGGTTATCACTGGGCAGTGAGGACACAGCAGTGACCAAGCCGAACCCCAGATGGCCTCAGGGGCTCCCCCAGACTTACTCCCCTCTGGAGTCTTTGTCTCAGGCCTGGGCCCCATGCCTCATTCTCCTTCCCCTCTAGCCTTCCTGCGTCCTGAACATTTCTCTGAATGCCTCACGGGGGCAGGGACAGGTGAGTGTCCATCACCAGCACAGGGATGGGGCCAGATAGGGACTCGAGGAATTCTTGTTAAATGAATGAATAAATGAGTGAGTGAATGATTAAATGGATGGACACCTGGCCAAGGAGCTTGGACTTTATCCAGAGGTCACTGGAGAGTCAGGGATGTTCACGTTTCTGCTTTGGGACCCTGAAGACGACCTCTCATGCCAAGCTTTGCGCATGCTCTTCCTTCAGCCTGGAACCCACTTCCTGCTCCCTCTCCACTGTCTAGCTCAAAACCCTCCTACGCATTGCCAATTGGCCATTCCTTTCTCTAGAAAATCACCCTTGACACTCTGTCCCCCAGGGTGAGTCAAGAAGCTTCTCTGGTCTCCCTTAGCTCCCTGGGACTTCCCCCATCCCGGCTCTGACCACTCTGCCTGTGATCCCCAACCCAGCTATGGCTACTCTGGACTGTCACCATCTGGAGTGCCCTAACCTCAACCATGGTCAGCTACATGCCAAACCACAAGAAGTGCTCGAGTACTGAGCAGATGTCAGGGGTCCCCTGCCTCCCACATGTTCTCCCAGCTCCCACCAGGGCATCACTCACGGCAGTTGGCTTGTGACCTCCAGTCCTTGATAGAGACGCCAAGCTCCAGACAGGCCTGGGCGTAGGCGCCGAGACCACGGCACAGGCTGGACCGGTCCCCATTGGCCACACACAGGTCATATACACACTCCTCTAGAAAGGGCTGGGGGGCCAGGGTATTATGGCAGGCAGCAAAGGGGCCATCGAGCTTGGTCAGCATGCCACAGAGATGGTCACCTTTGTAGTGCTTGGCCTGGCCAGGGGTGCAGGAGGGACAGTTGCTCTGGCAACCATCCTCACACAGGTAGTCCTCGTCATCCAACTTCCAGCTCTTAGCAAACTCCACAACGTTAGGAGCCTGCTCCCAGTCAGGCGTGAGGAAGTCATCAGCGGGGTCGCCATTATAGTTGCCACACAGTCCGTACACCTGGTCTTGGAAGCGCGCTGGCAGGCTCAGTGCCAGCTGGGAGTCCCAGTTGTAGGTGACCACCAGCCCAAAGTCCAGCTCTACTATGGCCTGTGTGCCACTCTGGTACACATGCAGGTGGCCCTCGGCCAGGGAGGCAGGCAGGTGCGAGCGCTGGTTGTCGATCTGCAGAGGGGGTGAGCAGGGGAGCGAGCAGTCAGATCCCCATGGTCTGGCCTTCAGCCCTCACCTCCTCCCACTCTTCCCCTGCTCTAGCTGCAGTGAGATTCCTCCCTCTTGTTCCTGCCACTGACTAAGCCTCAGGATTTTTGTCCTTGCCATCCCCATGGCCTGAGCTGCTCTTCCCCTGGGCACACACATGGCCACTCCCTTGCCTCTTAGTAAAGCTTTGCTCAAATGTCACCATCTCAGTGAGGTGAGCTCTGACCACCCTATTTTATATGCAACCTCTCTCTGCTCCCTACTTTCCTTTCTTGCTCTTTTTTTCTATAGCTCTTAATCTTTCAAAATATAATTTGCATGTATCAGCTGTCTAACTCCATAGGCTGTCAGCTCCATAGAGATAGATTTTTGTCTGCTTTGATTCCTACTTCATCTCTAGTAACTAGAACAGTGCCTGGTAAAACAGCAGGTGCTCAGTGAGTGAATGAATGAAGGCACTGCTGTGTTACATAAATGCTCACAGGCACTCACTCTGTGCCTGGCCTGGGCTGGGTGAGCATGGAGACCCAGCGATGACCAGGACAACCCTTGACTCTGCTCTCTTGGGGTTCCCAGTCCAATGGGAGAAACAGACCTGTCGCTAGACACTGACAGATCACAGTGGGCATGGCTGGGATAGTGGAGGCACAGGAGGCTGTGGGAGCCTAGAAGAGGGGCCAGACCCAGCCCTGCAGGTCAGGGAAGGCTTCTTGGAGAAAGAGACAGCTGTATAGAGTCAGTGAGAGAGAGAGCCATGAAAATAAAGACAGGGAAAGCTATTTCTTTGCAAATGCCCTGAGTGGAGAGAAAGTCTGGCCCGGAGATAAGGAGCATGTCTCTGTCTCCTCGACTCATTTCCTCTTCTGGAGTATCTCTTTTTTATTCTTTCCCTACACATTCTCGTCTTATCCAAGAGGATGGGTTATGAAAATGGAGTAACAAACAGAGGGAACGGCATGAGCGATAGGCCGAAGGTAAGACAGATCAGTCAGTCAGTCAGTCAGTCAGTCAGTCAGTCAGCGAGGCCTCCATGAGCCGTCGTGTGTGTTCAGGTCTGTGCGGGGCAGTGTTACAGACACTGAGTGCAGTGACGGAGACAGCCCGGCCCCAGGTTCTCAGTCCAGGGACCGCTGTTCAAATCTGTCTCTCCTCTAAGACCAGTGATCTTCATTTTTAAATGACACAGTAATATTTGTTCGTTACAGAAAACTTACAATATGCACACAAGCAAAAATGAGAAAAATCATCCCTTTGCTATAGACACACACACACATACGCACGATTTAGAAATCCTGCCAGATATTTTCCCACCTTTAAATACCTTTATACATTTTTTTTTTTTTACAGTAATGAGACCATGCTGGTCACCATTTCACGAGCATCTCTTCCCTCTTAACAATGTCTTGTGGACATCCCGCCACAATCCCACAACAACCTCTAAGCCTTTGTCAACTCACTGACCTCAGTGAGAACCTGACCAGAGCAGTGGCCCCTCTCCTTGAAAAACTGCATGGCACGTGCAGAACTCTGCACAAAACTGAGCTCGTGTGGAACGGCGACTTTCATGCACGTGGCCATTATCTCACAGATCCACCTGCACACTCACAAAATGAGGGCGGTACCAGGATAGTCACTGCAGTGCCATCTGCCATCGAGAACAGCATCCATCTATGGGGGACTGAGTTAAATGCACTGTGATGCACCCATGTGACGGGAAACGGTGCATCCGCTGACACAGAAACAGCTCCAGAATGTGCAACTTGCCGCAAAAAAGCAAAGAGCAGAACAGAGAGAGACAGTACAGCACATTTTGCTGAGAAAGGGGAGATGTGGGACTATGTTTATGGTTGCTTGTATTGGCATAAAGAAACCCTAGATGAATACCCAAGAAATCAGTAAAAATCATTACCTGTGCAGAGTGGGGGAAGAGCAGACGAAGACAGGAGTGAAAGCAATAAATGCCCTTTTTGTTTTGAGCTATGTGAAGGCTTTACTTCTTTAAAAAGTTGCAGCAACATGGAAGAACCTCCAAAGTACTACAGTGAGCGAACAAAGCCTTACGCGAGGGGCTTCTCACACTGGGTGAGTCCATTACTATGAAGTTCGTGAACAGGCAAAACTAATCTACAGTGGAAAGAATGTCAGAACTCTGATTGCCGTGAGGGGGGAGGGGTTGGGGATTGTTTGAGAAGGGGCATGAGGGAATTTTCCAGAGTGATGAAAGTACCCTATATCTTAATAGAGGTTTGAGTTGCACATTTGTGCAAAACTCAGTGAACCGTATACTTGAGATCTGTGGATTTTATTATGTATAAATTTTATCTCAAAAGTAAGCAATAAGAAATGTAAAAATATTGTATTCCAGTTAATGAGATGAATATTGAAGTATCTAGAGGTGAAATGTAGTGATGTCTGGAACTTGCTTTTAAGTGCATAAAAAATAAGATGATTGCTGAGTACAGAGGGATAGGAAGATGATGGATGTCTGATAAATCAAGAAGAATAAAACGTTTAGAATCTAGCTGATTGGCATATGCATGTTCATTGCACAGTGATTTCAGGATACTGGGATGTTTTCATAATAACATGATGGGGAAAAGCGATGTAATTGCTTCAGGCTGTTACTTGTGTTGGCTGAGTAGTAATGCGTTTAGCAGAGGCAGAAGGGCCTAGAGGTTGAGAATAGGGGCTCCGGCGCTGTCCCCAGCTCCGTCTCATAGCTCTAAGCCCATGAGAGGTATCATTTCTCTGGACCTCAGTTTCCTCATCTGAAGGGCTGAAAATAATGCCTACCCCACAGATTGCTGTGAACAGTAAAGGCATCAATACCTGGAAAGTGCTAAGAAACAAATCTGGCACATAGTAGGTGCTCACTAAATTTAGTGTTTGGCCACTTAAGAAAATCCTCATTGTTGGACATTTTTTGTTCTCTCTCTCTCTCCCCCCACCCCCAACCTATTTTTTTTTTAATATATTTTTTTCTATTATAAACCACTTTGGCATAAACTTTTTTCCTAACCATATATCTGAACATCCTTAAAGTTTTTACAGGTACAACCGTTGGCCTAAAGGAGTTTAAGGTCCTGCCATGGATGTTCAGATCCCTCCCCCACTCCCCCGACCCCACTGCCTGGGCCCACTTCTCGTCCCCTCCTTCCCACCGCAAAGGCTGGGTCGGGGGCCTGACACCCAGGCTTTGCCTCCTCCTTCTGACCGATGGGCATTAAACCCTGAGGACTCTGGATACTCACTCGGACGAAGCCAACTTCCCCGCGGGCTAGCGACACAGAGTGGCTGTAGGCGCGCACCGTGACCAAGCCCACGTAAGAGACGCGGCGGCTGCCACGGTGCTCGTTCTTGGCCTCCACGCTGAAGGCAGGCAGGGTCTGGTCCTCGCTGTACAGCTCCGCCATCGTGTACGAGCACGTGCCCATCATGTCGTAGCGACGGCCATCAAAGGTAGTGTAATGCGGGTCACCCTGGGCGCGGCAGGTGGCCACGGAGACCGGCACGCACCTGGCCTCCCTGCCTGCCACCTGGCAGAGCTGCGAGGCAGGGCACTGCACACCTTGGCAGGTGGGCTTCTCCTCATGGATCAGGGCTGGGGAGGGAAGGGGAGTGGTGACAGAGGAGGAGTCAGGAGTGTCCACACCAGTGGGAATCCTACAGCAACTGCCCATCCCAGAAGTGGGAAAACTGAGGCTGAGAACCTCACAGGAAGAGCTGTCAGGCCTGAGCCCAGCTCAGAGCTCCTGGTCCTCGAGTTTAACGCAGCTCAGCCCAGAAGGACTGGAAGGCAGTGAAGGACAGACAGAACATATGGGGGCAGGGTTAGTCTGTCCACGTTCCCTCCCTGCGTCCCTCTCCCCTGTACTTTCCCAACCAGGTCAAAAGGCTAAGGCATATTTTTTGAGGACAAGATGGAGCACAGAGACTGTTCCACAGAATGGAACTGTGGGTGGTCAGGCTGCTGGGTTAGAACCTTGGCTCAACTAATCAGCTGTGTGACACTGGACAAGGAATTTTAAACTCTCTTTGCCTCCGTGTCCTCATTTATAATGTGCGGATGACAATAACACCTTCTTCACAGGGATATTTGGGGAGGGGGTGGTGCTGCCAGGCTTACATAAGCTAAAATGTAAGTAGGCTTTGGAACTGTCCCAGGTGTTCTTACCTGTTATAATGGACCACCTATCCCTTCCCCATTTTACTACTCAAGCCCAAAGTGGCCCTTTGAAGTTGAGCGGCTTCTGTGCCATGGAGGGTGGTGGGGAGGGGCATTTTGGCCAGCACTGTCAACCCTAGCATCTACTATCCTGGCTTGAGGGGGCGGGACCCTCCTCCCCTGCCTTCCAGAAGCCTTCTGTCTGCTTGTAACAGCAGCTCACCCTTACATCACCTGATTCACTTGCCAAGTACCCCCCGAAGTGCTTTACAAATGCTAACTCATTACACCCTTGCTTAACACTCCAGTTATCAAACCCCTTTTACGGATGTGGAATCTGAGGCCCACAGAAGAGAAGTCACACGCCCCGAGTCATACAAGCAGAGATGGGATTTGAAGCCGAGAAGTCTGGCTTTCACACCTGTGCCCTCTAGCACTGCACCACCTGGGGGCAGCTTCTCAATGCGCCCAGCCCGAGGTTATAAGCAGAGTCAGGTCCGAGAGCTGACCTACGTTAACTCGCACCTAAAATGGTATATTGAGAGATGATCCCCGAGCACCATAGGCCTTATTATTATTATACTTTTAGATGTCCTTAGTTTGGGCATAAATATCCCAACATGAGGTGTGGAGGAGTGGCAGTTAGCAACTGGTATCGTTGTGCATCAGTTGCTGAAATAGTCCCAAATTGGTTTGTAAGAAGCTGCTGACCTGACCCCATCCTCCCTCCCCCAGGATCCCTCCCTCTCTGCTCCTTGGCTCTCCCCTGGGACTGCTTCTCCAACACGCCGCCCCCACCCCACTCCCTTGCTCTGCAAGCAACAGACAAAGGGCTGGGGCTGGGGGACCCTGCTGTGGTGTCATGGCATCTCTCTGGATGGGCTGGAAGCCTGGATCACACACGTTACTAAATATTTAGAGCATTGTTCCCGGGGTGCAGGTAGGGAGGGGCTGGGGAGCCTTGAAGAAAGGAAGGATGGCAGGGAAGATGGAGGTGAGGGGGGAACAGCCCAGCTGAGCCAGGAAACCACACAGGAGCAGTGGGTGGGAAAGGGGGAGAGGTGAGAGAGCCCACCAAGCGGGGTCACCAGGTGGATGGGGGACCGGGGTTTGTTTCTCATCACTCACTCTGGCCGCAGGCAGCTGCTGTCCCGTAGCCCCCAAACTGGACCAGCCCGAAGGCGAGCAGGCCGAAGTTGGCAGTGGCCTTGGCTGTGTGGATCATGTTACCAGTGTCGAAGTCCACTTCGGCGTACGAGAACTCGCTGCCTCGTACAGCCGTCCAGGTGAGCTTGGCCCCCAGCCTGTGCCCGTCCACGGCGAGATCGTCCACAGCCTTGGTCTGCGCCACCACCAGGGCCACACCCTTAGAGCCTGGCATGCTACTGAGCACATAAGCAGGGCAGTAGGCTGTCACATCTGGGATCAGGACCAGGTAGGGGTCGTAGGTTACTCCGTCCCTTATGGCACCTGTGCCAAACAGCAGGACCTGGATGCCCACATCTGCAGACAGGTAGAGTGGCTGGGATGGCCGGACCTCATACTTAATCACGTCACCTGCCCAGAGCCTCCTGGAGGCGGTGGTGCTCCCGTGGCTGTAGGTCAACTTTGTGGTCTGGCTGGCCATGACATAGACCAGATCGTAGCGGGTCTGCGAGGACAGAGCAGGCACCACATACTGGGTGCCCCAGGCAGATGTGGGTAACAGCTGCTCTATCACATGGTTGCAGTTTGTGTGTTTCTGGGCACAGCTATGGCCAGAGAGGACAGCCACAGGGCTACTGGCTGTGACCTTTGACCCCGAGAGATCAGCTGTGCTCTGCACCTGGGCCACGTGATAGGGCTCCAGAGTCACACTCAAGACATTGCCCGCTGGATGGAACTTGCCCTGGAATGTCACTGCCCCCTTGAGCTGCACACTGACCGAGGCACCAGTCGCACCGGCCACCACGGCAAACTCCTTGACATTCTTGGCTGAGATGCCGGGAGGCGTGAGCACAAAGTACTCGGCCCCCAGGACCTGGACGGGCCGCAGGAGTGTCAGCTCGCCCGTGCTGGGCTTCGTGTTTATGGCTTGTGCAGAGATGGTGCGGTCAGAGCGGATCAGCACCGCATGCTGGAAGGTACTGCTGCCGATCATCTCGGCCTTGGTGCTGATGTTGACCATGACCGACTGCCCGGGCCCCACCGTGACCTTCTGCGAGGTGCCGTCTGCCTGGCTGAGGATGGCAACTGAGGCAGGGCCATCTGACAGACTGGAGAGGAGGAGGTGGAGGCTGGCCTCTCTGTACCCAGTCTGATAGTTCTGCAGGAAGGCCGTGAGGAATTCCTTCCCTCCAGTGTTGCCGGGGTCCACTGAGGCCTCCTGGGTCAATCCTGCAGTGAGAAAAAGCAGTCATGGGTCCACTTATCCCTGAGAGAGCCGACCCCTCGCCCCGCGCTTAGATTAGGTGTGGAAATATCATCTTGTGCTTTTCTCCCTCTCTTCTCGTTCCTTTCTCCTTATTCATGTACCATTCACCTACTAGCCTTTCTGCCTTTTTTCCCCCCAAAGCCCGAATGCTTTGGACAGGGGTCTCAAACTCAGATGCTGCGGGGGCCAGGCAACTAATGTAAATGTGGGAAACAGCAGCCCATTGACCGTGCAAATGGAGAATTTATACACCATCGACAGCAGGGCATTGCTATTAGCTTTAGCCTTTTGTTATTATGACGGATTATAAGCGCTCACTCGCCCTCTCTCTCTCTGTCTCTCTCTGCCAAATCTTACCATTTTTCAAGATAAACTGGCTCTCTGAAATTTCATGTGAAATTGCCCACCTCAAATCGATTTAAGCACTATGGGGTCCAGAGTGGCTGGATTCAGGTGCCAGTTGTGATTTTTGTTTTATTAGGGTTTGGTGAAAGCCCGGGGGGGGCGGTGCGGCAGTTAAGTGGGTAAAGGGAAGAAAGAGATTGAGAATGTGGGCAAAATGTCTCCTAGAAATAGAGAGGGTGGACGTGGTTCCAAAGTATAGCAGTTAGCACGTCTGCTTTACATGCAGAAGGTCCTAGGTTTGTGACCCAGTGGAGTCATGGTCCATGGTCTACGGCCATACCACCTGGAATAAGCCGGAATGTCTGATCTTGGAAGCTAAGCAGGGTCAGGCCTGGTTAATATTTGGATGGGAGACTACCTAGGAAGACCAGGAACTGTAGGCATACATAATAATAATAATGATAATAATAATAATAATACTTATTATTATTATTATAATTATAATGATAGAGTGGGTGATTTCAACACCCCCAAGAGGGAAGTGATTCTCCAGAAGAGGGGGATAGTCTATAGGGTCTTGAGGAGAGTGTGGGAGTTGTACTAGGACTGTCTGCTAAATAAGGGGAGCCTCGAAGGGTATCCCAGTGTCCCATGGAGCCAAGGAATCAGGGACAATGAATGCTCCAAAAGTAAGCCAAATGGATGTTGACTAGTGACCAGAGGGCCCTGGCGTCCTGCCTCTCCCCCAGTCCTTTGGCTTCATCCAAGACTCTAGTCCTAGACATTATTCTGGAGAACTGGGCACCGAGCCCTCCAAGAATAATTTTGGTGAAATTTTCCATAACCTCAGCAGAACAAAGCTCAGAGTCAAACTTTGAGTTGTAGAAAATCAAGGCAGTGGCAGTCCTTGCATATTTGAATTTGGGGACTACACAAGAGAGACTGGGTGAATTTTACCACAGTTCTCTGCAGAGTCTAAGGGGCCTCTCCCATCACAGGCAGCCTGGGGTGAGGTCGGGAGATGGATTTGTGGAGGGGGCACAAACGGAGGGAGATGACTCAGGCAGGCAGAGCCCCCCCGGATGAGAATGAGGACAGGGATGAGTTCTCGGTCTGACTTACCCCAGAGGAGGGCTGCTCCAGCCCAGAGTGTCCACCAGCTCCGCAGGGAGCCCATGTCTGCAGGGAGAAAAGAGAAGGGGTCATAGGAGGCTGGCCTGCCCCTCCTGCTGGAGACCATCCTGGAGAGGACAGAAGGGCCCAGTCTCCGGATGATGGCTACATGGGTACCAGGAAGGCTGAGGTAGGCTGGATCGAAGAGCCAGTGTGTGCGTGTAGGGGAGTTGGATGTCCAGTGGGTCTGCGGGTGGGTGCGGAGGGCAGGACAGGGGTCACAGCAGGAGACCTGATGTCCCACTTCCAAAAGAGACCACAGCCTCTCTCACCTGCAGGTCCCTGGAGCTGCAAGCCTGGCCCCTGGGCTGGGCTATATAGTGGGGTTTCTTGCCTCCTCAGGCCACACCCTGGGCCACCTGCCAAGCAGTTAGTCCTAACTTCCTGGAGGAGGCTGCTGATTCCAGGGCCAGGTGGAATGGGGACCCCGAAGACCTGCGAAGGGTGGAGGGCAAGCCTGGACACCTGGGTCCTGAGGGGTGTGAGAACAGGTGGTGGCTGTGGCCTGAGAGCCTTCTGGGAACTTTGTTTCTGGAAGGGTGGTGTTCCTGAGGGAAACAGCTGGGGAGCAGGGCGCTGAGGCCCTGGGTCCCCGGGGGGTAGGTTGGAGGAGCGGGCAGTGGGGTGAAAGACAGTATTTGGTCTTGTTTGTTGACTAGAACATGCCTGCAGATTCTTCCCTTGGCTTCTGCCAGGAATAATAACAAATGACCTGCATCCGGGTCCTGGCTGCTCCCCAGTCCCTACAAGCTAATCTCCAACCACCCACTATTGTTTCCAGGCACCACTAGGTGGGGGTCTGTTGTCTGGGATGGGCAGGAATCTGAGCACTTGCCCCAGGCCTTTGGAGTGAGACACAATGCCTCCATCCCCAGACCCACGGGGACTCCTGGACACGCTGGCTGTGAAATGGGGACATCAACACTCATCTCACTGGGCTTGTTGATCTCCCAGAGGGCACGCTGTAAACTCTCAAGGACCACAGATGGGAGGCAGGCCCCTCTGGTGGGAATGGGGGCTGGCGCTGTGTGAAGAAGGATGGAGGCCTCTGTTTTCGGGTTCCAGGCAGATATCAGGTTTCACTTCCTGAAGAATTATTTGCTTTCTAGGAGGTTTTCTTCCTCTGAAAAGGGACTGGCCAAACAAGTTTTGGATGACTTTGTGTCCCCTCCATCACCCCAGGACCTGCTGGGGATGGGAGATGGGTCTCAGTTGCACATAGGAAGAAGAGACCGCTGATGGGTGGCATGGGTTTTCTGAGATGGCGTCTGTTCCTCCTGGGGGGCTGGCCCGACCCATGCTCTGCTCCCCTCCTCCTGACCCCGGGACTTTGCTGGGGAGTCTCCCCTTGAAACAGCAGCTGCAAAGCAGGGATGTCCTCTCGAACAACACCCAGCAGCTGCTGCCCCCAGGACTCCTCCTCTCTTATCACCTCGGGGTGGCCAGGGTGGGTGGGGGCTCTGACACCCCCCACCCAGGGCAGGTTCCCAGAGGGAGAGATAAAGCCTCGGAGTTTACTGGGACCCGAAGTCAACCAGGAAAATGAAGTGAGCAAACAGGAGACTGGATAAAAGCCAGAGCTATGAAGAAATAGGCAGGAGTCGGGGGAATCACAGAGGTGGAAGGATCTGTGGGGAGAGGGGTGCCTGGGTCCCTGAGGAGTCTGGCGTGGGCAGAGAGGTCATCCGGTTCCCTGGGGGAAAGAAGGAGTGGGGGCTACAGGGGTTCTTAAGGAGGAAGCAGCCATTGCAAACCAAGACGTCAAAATCTGCCATGTCAGATACCCATCTCGTAGTATGAGACAGAGAAACGAGGAGTGGCAGAGAATTAGGGTGTGATTCTGCCCCTCCAATTTCCTTTAAGCCCTGGCTGACCCCAGAGAGAAGCCTTTCCCCCTCAGACTCTGTCATTGCTGTCTGCAGCCATTGTCCCCAGAAGTGGGGTGGTGGTGGAAAATTTTTTATGCTTTGGGTTCGACACCCCTGGGACCTTCTCAGCCTTTTCAGGGTGTGTGTATGTGGGGGAAGGGGAAGGGGAGGAGTGTGTGGGGGTGTGAGTGTGAGGTGTGTCCGTGTGTGGTATGCCACACCCTGTGCCCTACTTCATATCTATTCTCAGGAATCCACTGATAGGGGGAGATAACCTGTGGGGACACTTTCTTATAGTCAGAGAAACCACATCTGTGCCACCACCGGCAGCCTCTCTCAGCCCGAACAAGCGGTGGTTGTGTGTATGAGCTTCCGGCTTCTCCTTGCAGGCGGATCCGCAGCGGGCAGATCTGGTCCTGCCAGCTGAGGCCCCTGGGACCCTCTGGCTTGTCTGGGCTTTACAGACCAGGCACAGCTGGAGCGAATCTGCTCTCTGCAGCTGAATTCAGACAAGCGGGTAACTTCTAACTTCGTTTCTTTGTGCTCTGGATCCCATAAGGGGTCTCCCTACCCCCTTGGGGAACTCCATCTTGCATAAGCCACCACCACTATTGTCCCTGAGGTTCAACCTTGATCTTTATTCCTCCGCTGCTCAGGACCATTCCACTCTGCCCGGTCCCTGTATATGCACTTCCACCCTCCCGGCAGGATGCTCTCAAGCCCACTTCCAGCACCATCTGCCTGGCCGTGGCCCGTGCAGTTCTTTCCGCCTGGTGCACCCTCCTCTGCCATCCACCTGCGAACTCCTTATCTGGAATTTGGACACCACTTTCCGCCTGAGTGGTTTCCAGAGAATTCAAGCTGAGGCTAAGCTCTTAATCCTCTCATGTGACCCTGGCTTTCTGTTCCCTTGCTTCATGGAAATCCCTTTGGTTTTAGTCTTGTTATGTCTGTGTTCTGTTCCGCACCCCCCCACACACCGGTTCCCCACCACCCCACTCTGACTTCATGCACATGGAAGCTGCCTTGCTCAACTCTCCGGTGACCTCATATTTGCCTGTTGGTTCTAGCTCCTTCTCTGTAAAATTTGACATGCGCACTTCCTCTTTGAAAATTACTAATGCCTTGGACTCACGACATCGCTTTCTTCTGGCTCTTGTGTTATTTTGGTCTGTTTCTTATGACAACCCCTTTAATATTGGTGGTGCTTGGATTCTCTTTCTCTGCTTTCTTCTCTACCTCTTTTCTCCAGGAGATTTTGGCTGTGTCCATCAAGCTAATAGAACTTTCTCTGATGATAAACATTTTCTATATTTTGTGCTGTCCAGTGGGGTATAGGCAATAGCTATGTGTGGCTATCGAGTTCTTGAAATATGACTAATGTAATGGAGGAACTGAATTTTTAATTTAATTTTAATCAACTTAAATTTTAATTTTAATCAATTTAAGTTTAAATTCATTTTCATCCCCACTCTTTTTCTTCTCCCTTTTTGTTACAATGTAATCAAAATGTTAAGTATTTCATAATTGTCCTGCAGGTTCTCTAAGACTTTGTTGTTTAGTTTTGTTTTTGTTTTTTTTTCCCAGTCAATTCTCTCCGATTTTTTGGCTTGGGTAATTTCTATTGTTCTGTCTTTGGAGTTACTTGTATTTTCCTCTGTCATATTCATTCTGTTCTTGAGTCCTTTTTTATTTCAGTTATTGTAGTTTTCAGTTTCATCATTTCCATTTGGTTCCTTTCCATTGCTTTGGTGAGATTTTCTATTATTTTTCATTTGTTTTAAGGGTGTTTGTAATTTCTTGATGAAGCATTTTTATAATAGCTACTTTCGACCTTTGTCAGATAATTCCAACATCTACTTTATCTCAGTGTTGGCATCTGTTCACTGTCTTTTGTCAACCAAGTTACAATTTTCCTGGGTTTTGGTAGGATGTCCCTGAACATTTCAGATATTATCATATCCTAATCATTTTAGATATCATGGTAGGAAACTCTGGATCCTATTTAACGCTTCCATTTTAGCAAGGAGTCACCTGCTTAGATTTAGCATGCAGGTCCTGGGCTAGTTTCGTGTGCTGTGGTTCCGATGACAGTTCAGTTTTCCCAGCCCTTGCACTGTTTTTCCTGTCTGCTTGATTTGCCCACTGCTGGGTGGGCTTGCACCCAGTCCCTACTGGTACCACCGATGGACCTGCATGACATCCAGCATATATTCCATAATATGCCCTCAGGTCTCCTCTCGTCCCTCAACCCATCACTCCTGGTCTCACCCTCCACATCTCCCACAGAGTCACACTGGCCCCACGTCTTCTTTTGGTCTGTGACTCCTTTATGCTTCCCTTACCTGACTGATTCCTGCTTGTCCTTCAGGTCTTGGTTTGACTACAACCTCCAGGCTGGGGTATGCGCCCTCTTTTTCTTATTCCTATGGGAGAACCCTGAACTCTTCCCTATCTTTGCCCTTAGTGGAGTGGTTCTTAAAGTGGAATACACATGCCCCTGTGTATCCCTGGCCCTTTCAGAGGGTCCCTGAGGTCAAAATTATTTTCATAATAAAACTAAGATGTTATTCAGATTTTTCATTGTGTTGACATTTGCACAGACAGTGCAAAAACCATGGTGGGTAAAACTGCTGGCCCTTGCCTTGAATGACCTAGAAGTCGTTATGTTTTTTTACAAACACTCACAGAAAAAGCAAACACACAGAAATAACAATAATAAAAGCAATGACAAAAACTAGTTCTACTTAAGAAGGTCCTCAATGAAATGGTAAAAATTGTTAATTTCTTTAAATCTCTACCTTTGAGTACACATCATTTTTACATTCTGAGTGACAAGATGCAAGGTATATATAAGCTGTATATTGATATATAATGACCATCTCAAAAAAAAGCACTGTTTGATTGTACTAGCAGATTTTTTCATTATATGGGTCACTCTGAGTGGTGGAGCAGTCCAGGAACTGCTCAGTCTCAGAGCAGGGCCCCATGTCCAGGGGCTGGGGGACAGCACAGGTAGGAGCCTGCTGAACTTCAGGCTGGACAGGGGGGCGCTCTGAGCTCCCCCTGCTGAAGGCTCTGTCAGGGCGCAGTTTTACCCACCATGCCCGTGACCTGTCTCACAGCTGAGCCAAGGGCTACTCTAGTGGTCATGGACGCTATTAGGCCCAGCTGGACCAAAGGAGCAGGCCAGGGCTGTGGCATGGGTAGTGGGTGCGCCAGCCAGTGGGCAGAAACCAGACAAAGACATTACAAAAAAAGAAAACTATAAATATCTCCCATGAACATAGACAGGAAAATCCTTAACAAAATATTAACAAATTGAATACAACAATATATGAAAAGAGTAATACATCACAGCCAAGTAAGTAGGGTTTTTCCTAGGAATACAACATTCAAAAAGCAATCAATTAAATTCATTGTGTTAACAGAATAAAGATTAAACACTGCCAGATCACTTCAATAGATGCAGAAAAAACATTTGACATACAGATGGTCAATAGACACATGAAAACATGCTCAACGTCACTAATTATCAGGGAAATACACATCAAAACCACAATGAGTTATCACTTCACACCTGTCAGAATGGCTATTATTAAGGAAACAATAAAGAATAAGTGTTGGCAAGAATGTGCAGAAAAGGGAACCCTTGTGCACCATTGGTGGGATTGTAAATTGATGCAGCCACTGCAGAAAACAGTATGGAGGTTCCTCCGAAAAATCAAAAATAGAACTACCTCTAGCCCAGCAATTCCACTTCTGGGTGTTTATCCAAAGAAATGGAAAACACTAATTCAAAAACATATATGCACTTCTGTGTTCATTGCAGCATTATTTACAATAGCCAAGATATGGAAGCAACTTAGGTGTCTGCAGCTAGATGAATGGATAAAGAAGACGCCTCATATATATATAAACATATATATGTATATGCATATATTTTTTCTCAGCCATAAAAAGGAATGAAATCTTGCCATAAGTCACAGGGATGTAATGTACAGCATAAGAAATATAGCCCATGATATAGTAACTATTATGGAGTCAGATGGATACTAGATTTATAGTGGTAATCACTTTGTAAGGTATGTAAATGTCTAATTGCTGTGTTGTATACCTCAAACTAATATAATATTGTATGTCAACTATAATTTAAAAATAAATTTTAAAAAATTAGATTCTCAATAAATATTTGATAAATAAAAAACAAATGAACAAATGAATTCTACAAAAAAATACCTTTTGAAAGTAATAATAGTTCATTATCTTGATCCCAGTGATGGTTTTGTGTGCGTATATATGTGACAAAATATATTAAAATATACTCTGAATATGCATAGTTTATTGTATATCAATTATATCTATTTTTATGAAGTACTATTTTAAATAGCTTGAAAAAAATGAAATAGGTATAAATCTACCAAAACATATGGATGCCAAAACGGACAAAACACTAAAGAAAGAAATCAAAGGACTAAATAAATGGAGAGACATACTGCATTCACGATGGGAAGACTCAATATTGTGAAGATACCAATTCTCCCCAAATTGATCTATAGATTTAATGCAATCCAATAAAAATCCAAGCAGTGTTTTATTTCTTAAATATCTGTAGCTAGATATATGTATAATATGTATGTATGTGTAAATACACACACACACTCACACACACACATATATATATGTACACAAAAAAAGAGAAAAAGAAAATGAGAAAGCAAATATGTTAAAATGTTAACATCTAGGGAATCTGGGCAAAGAGCAGGTATCATTCTTAAAGCTTTCTGTAAATTTCAAAATAAAAAGATTATTAAAAAGCATTTATACTTTATTGCTTTGTCATCTATTTCTTCTCTTAGACATTACATATAATTAAATAACCTACACTGCTTTTAAAAACTGTCAATAGTATAGTGGTTACCAGAGGGAAAAGGGTGTTTGGGGGAAGTAGAAAAGAATAAAGGCGGTCAAACATGTGGTGACAGAAGGAGATAAGACTTTGAGTGGTGAACATACATTGCAATATATGGAAGACGTATTATAGAATTGTGCACTTGAAACCCATATAATTTTATTAGCAATGCCACCCCAATAAATTTAATTTAAAATAACTGTGTTATACTCCATAATAGATGGATGGTTCAAATTTTATTAACCCACCAGTTATCGTCAGACATTTACATTTGCTTTTCCATAAATTTAATCCTTACCCACCCTTTCCCCCATATTCTTGCTGCTTTCTGAATGATTCAGACCCCTCCCTACACCCTGGGATGAGTAAAGCTATTTATTCCTGGGCCTTTGATGACAATGCTGGGGAGACAGTGTGCGCAGACCAGGGGTCATCTACCCACTGTCTGAAGCCCACTGATGGGTTTTGTTTGGATTGCACGATGTTTTTAAGAGTTTGAATTTATTGTCATCATTAATGAAAAGATTTCACTTGAAAATCTGGATTCTTCTTTTTTTTATCAATTATAATTGACATTCAATAACATTTTACATTAGTTTCAGGGTTTTTTTTTATGGAAAGGAAATTCTAGAAAAGAGTGCTGTATGGAAGGTGAAACTCTAAATCTGCATATAAAAATATGCCTCAAATCCATGGATCACTCTTTTTTCTATTTAAGAATTTTTTCCGGTTTTATTGAGATATAATTGACATATAGTATTGTATTCGTTTAAGGTGTTCGATATAATGTTTCATTGTATATATACACACAACATGATTCCATGAATGTATACATTGCTAAATGATTGCTACAATAAGTTTAGTTAATACTCATCACCTCACAGTTACAGTATTTTTTCTTGTGATGAAAACTTTTAAGATACATTCTCTTCCCCCTCCCCCCAAAAAATTAGATGTATAATAAAGTATTGTTAACTAAAGTCACCATGCTGTACATTACATCCCCAGAACTAATTTAATCTTATAACTGGAAATTTTTATCTTTTGACTGTCTTTGCCCACTTCCCCCACCTCCCATCACTCACCTCTGGAAACTACCAATCCAAGGTAAGAAACACCCAAACCTGTACATAATTTTTATAAGAGCTTATGTGAGCCGAACTGATAACACAGGCTGGGGAGAAAGGTTTCAAATGCTGCCAAATTTCAACTTCCATTAAATATCAGACCTGGTAGCAATGGGCCCAGGCCTGGTGATCGTGGCTGGAGCTGAGTTTCAGCCACTCAGCTGAGGAATAGGTTCTCTGCCAGCCCAGCTGTCTTTATTTACTTCTCTGCTGGCTTCCGTATGCACTCGGCCTCACCCAGGGCTCTAAAGTCCCAGTTCTGGGAACACCCTCACTCAAAACAGCTGCTCAGGGCTTCTTTCAGAAGGCAATGCAGGTGAGAGGAAAAAACCCCTGGGCCTGAACTGAGATGAATTTTAGTCAACTCAGCTGGTTCTGGCTTTAGCTAAATGCTCATCTGTTAAGTTATCTAGATGTTTGGTTCTTAACTGGGGAATGGGAGGGAAGGTCAAAATGATAGGTGGGTCTAGCTTGAAAAACTTCCTAAGTGATTTGAAGTCCACCTCCTTGAGAATGACTGGTTTACCTGTCTAATATCATCAGCAAATCTAAATAATAACTATAGCATGGGCTTAAGAGCACAGGCTCTGAATTTGAATGCCAGCTCTACCATTTACTTGTTGTGTGATCTTGGGCCAGTGACTTCACCTCTCTGAGCCTCATTTCTCGTGAAGGACCTGAAAAAGTAGGAAGACAAGAGTTCCCACTTCAAATCCCACTTTAATCTCAGATTAAGTCAGATGATATGTATAAAGCATTTAGGACTCTCTGTCACCAGGTAAAGACTGTGTAAATGTGTATTACTTTTACTATCCACTTCCCAAAGTTGTTGTTAAGATTAAATAAGATAATGAGCTAGAGTTCTTAACAAAGAACAAGGTACATCGTCAGTGTTCAGGAAATGGTTATTTGTGATTATTTTCCATAAACATTCCAAAGAGATACCTTGATGTGTTGTTGCCAAAGGGTAAGAGAGAACTTGCTGATGATTTGACTGAGCTTGGGGGGCGGGCACAAAGGCAAAGCCTTCACATGGATTTGAGTCTGAAGCTTGGAAACTGGGAAGATGGGAAACAAGAGGCATGGAAGAAAATGATACATTCCATTTGAAGTGACGGATTCCAAGCCTCAAGGAGAAACTGAGGATTCCTTTTAGGTGTTAGGTGGAAACCTTGAAGACAGAACTAAGAATTGTCAATGCAGAGAAAAAAGGAAGTATTTGTTTTTATTGTTATTTTCCTTTTTTGTGGAAATAAAAATACTAGGACCTTAAACGAGGATGGCAAGGACTAAATCTGATCAATCTTTGGGTTCCTCCAATTTAGGGCTGGCATTGAGCAGGAGCCGCTAATTCTCTTTGTGACTGAGTAGAAATGGCTTTCCCATCTGAGTCGCAGTTTCCTCATCTGTAAAATGAGGAAAAGCAAACCTACCTCTGAGAGTGTTGTAAAAATTCAGAGATCATGGTTTGGAAATTGCCTGGCTAAAACTAAAAATGTACAAATGGTGTCTGGTGTGACAATCCATGATGCACCCACCAGAATGGAAAAAAATTGTAAGGACGGACAATACTAAGTGTATGCACAACCAGTGGGAGTGCAAGTTAGTACAGTTTGACAGCATCCACCAAAGCTGAACACATACCTGCCCTATGACCAGCAAGCCCACTCCTGGGTATATTCCCATTATGTTCATCAAAAAAATGTACTAGAATATTCATAGCACCAGTATAGCCCCAAACTGGAAACTATTCAGTTTTAGACATATTCATACAGTGGAAATCATATGGAAATGAAAATGAAAGAACTATTCCTATATACAATATGAATTTTGCAAACATAATGTTAAGAAGCCAAACACAATACACACTATACGGGTATGTAGGGAGTTCGAAACAGACAAAAGTAATCCATGCTGTTAAAAATCAGGTAAGTGATAACTTTCAGAGGAAATGGGGTGGTGGAAAGAAGCATGTGCAGGGATTCTGGGAACTGCTAATGTTTGATATGTTGATCTGAGTACTGGCTTATGTGGGTGTGTTTGCTGTGTAAATTCATCGAACTGCGAGTGAACGATCTGTGGATTTTTCTGTATTTATACTTCAATAAAAGATTTACAGGCACGCTTCACATTGTCGTGCTTTGCTTTAACATGCTTCACAGATAGCGCTTTTTTAAGGACTGTGGCAACCCTGTTTGGAGACTTTTCCCAACAGCATTTATTTCCTGTCACATTTGCAAAATTTCAAACTTTTTCATTACTATTACATTTGTCACGGTGATCTGTAACCAGTGATCTCTGATGTCACTATTGTTGTTCTCTTGAGACGTCACAAACTGCACGCATATAGATGGTGAGCTTAATTGATAAATGGGTATGTTTTGACTGCTCCACCCACCGGCCGTGCCCCCGTCTCTCTCCCTGTCCGCAGGCTTCCCTATTCCCTGAGACACAACGATACTTAAGTTAGGCCAATCAACAACCCTATAATGGCCTCTAAGCATTCAAGTGAAAGGAAAAGTCATGTGTATACTCCTAATGAAGATGTTGTTAATACTGTTGAAATGAAAACAAAAGATTTAGAATATTCCATAAGCTTAGTTGATAAAGCAGTGGTAGGATTTGAGGGGATTCACTCCAATTTTGGAAGTGCTACTGTGGATAAAATGCTATCACACAGCATGGCATGCTACAGAGAAATTTGTTGGAGGAGACAGGGTCTCAAGGTCTGAGTTGTCCTTACTACATGCTATTTTTGCTAAATGTTAAAATATAGCACAGTATTTTGCAGGCCCAGCTATAACTGGATGAGCTGCTCAGAGCCCAAGTTCAGCCAACTGCAAAGAAGAACTCAACATGTAATTAACCAATGAGTGTACATAAACAATGGCTAAGCCTCCCTTTGGGAAGATGGGATTTTAAATGTGAATCCCTGTCTCCTTTACTTGCTGCAAGTAAATAAAACTACCTACCACCTCTCGATCTTGAATAGAACACCCCAAGCAGCAAACCTATTATGTTCAGTAACAAACTAATGCAGCAAACTATATTCTCTTATTTTAAGAAATTACCACAGCCACCCAACCTTCAGGAACTACCACCCTGATCAGTCAGCAGCTATCAACATCAAGGCAAGACCCTCCGCTAGCAAAAGTAATAAGATTCGCTGGAGGCTCAGATGATAGTTAGCATATACAGTAATAAAGTATTTTTAAAATAAGGGATGTACATATTTAAATACATAATGCTATTGCATACTTAATAGACTACAAGATAAAATGAACGTAACTTTTATACGAATGGGGAAACCAAAAAATTACTGTGCATTGTTTTATTACAATATTTACTTCATTTCAGTGGTTTGGAACAGAACTGGAAATCTCTCTCCAGGTACGCCCGTACTTAGAACTGTAGGTGGTGTGCTGAGCGCCAGTGTATCTCTGGGGCCAGAAGCACAGGATTTGGGAACAGACAGATTTGGGGCCCTGTGTTCTGGTCTTTGTGACTCGCAAGTGGCTTCATGACTCTAAGCCTGTTTCCTTCTCTGCAAAAGAGGGAACATAATGTCTCTCAAGATATTCCAATGAGTTGATGCACACAAGACATCGGGCCTGACACTGGGCTACAGATCTCATGTTGAAGAACAAAATTCAACAGACAATTCAAAGGTCTAATTGGCTTTATTAAGCAAGTCATGAATTGGGCAGCATCCCACCTGATACTTAGAAGGGCGCTCTGACGAACTGTACAAAACAGGAGTTTTTAATATGCAGAAAGAGCGTGGGACTAAGAAATTAAAAGAGTGGATTAAAGAGTGGATTATTTCAGGCTTTGAAGAAGGTGGGGGATCTTATCAGGCAGATTACTTCAGTAGTGTATATCAGGAAACTTCAGACTGATCGGTTTAAAATCCACTCCAGAGAGAGGCTAAAACTGCAACTTGGTTTGTTAAGTTTTGGCGACTGGTTTAGCAAAAGCAGCTCCATTTTAGCCTGTTGTTTTCTCCAGCCCTCACAGGCCGGGGTCTGATTGCCCGCTAACGCTAACGCGGGCTTGGGGCTCCTCACTGCGGCCCCAATCGGTGTCATTCTAGGGGGCAGCCTGGGCCTTCTGGCCCCTCCGCGGACAATCTTCCAGCACAGTGCACGTGGGGCCCGGACCGCAGCCGGAAGACGCCGAGGAGTCTCCAGCCCCTCGCTGACAGATTTCTGAGAAGTTCCCCAATTGAAAAAGTGACAGGGCAGTGCCATCTACTGCCGCGAAAACCCGCCGCCGAAAACGCCGCGCGCTCTGTCGCTACCGCGCGCTACTGCGCACGCGCCCCGCCCGAGGCCCTGGAGAGCGCAAGAGCGTTTCTTAGGAGCGGAGCCCGGGGCGAGGTCCTCCTATCCTTCGTGGGCCCACCCGACCCACTCTCAGCGACGTCTTAAACTACGTTTCCCAGAATCCATCTAGGCCTCGCCTTCCGGTGACGTCAGCGGAAGCGGTGACTAGATCAGGCCGGGCCACGCACAGGCGGGCTTGGTCACTATGGAGGAGATAGGCATCCTGGTGGAGAAAGCTCAGGTCCGGTGGGGTCCGGCTCGCAGGGAGAGGGCGAGACTGATCTGAGTGGGGTGCTGGGTGACTGCAGGGACCCCGGCCCAAGTCTGGCTGGTTTCGGAGGCCTCGGTGGAGAGCTTCGTGTCGTCCAGAGGCCTGGGCTGGGTGGCTGAATGATGTTAGGAACGCAGTAAGCCTCGGAAAGCGAGACTGGAAGAATGAGTGACGTTAGAGGTTCTTAGGGACTGAATGATTTCGAGGTCTACTTGGGAGTGCTTAGTGACATCGGTGACTCGGCGGGGTTGAGGATGAGTTCGGTGTGAGTGATGTGTAGGACTCGTCCTTGGGGCCGAATAATGTCCAAGGCTGGGCTGGAGAGCTGACTGGTGTTCGGGGCTTGGCTGGTGTTGGAGGGCTAAGTAATACCTGTGGTCTGGCCAAGTGATGTTTGGGGCCTGCTTGGGGAGCTGGATGACATGAGGGCCTAATGTGAGTTGAGGTTTTGTGACATGAGGGATCTTTTGGGGGTAACTGGGTAATATCAGGGCTGTTTGAAGGCAGGGTGACTTTAACAGCCTGTATGAGAGCCAAGTATGTTGAGGGGCGCTGGAGGGCTTTGGGGTGTGGTAAGGCATTGACATTTAGGCCCTAGTTAGGATTTGGGTGACATTGGGGACATGTTACAAGTGACATATAATAGCAAAAGGTTGTTTGGAAGGCTAGTTCATATATAAGGGGTCCGTAAGGGGCTGGGTGACATCAGGAACGTGTTAGGGGGTGAGTGACTTTATGGTGAAGTGGGGAGGGGGCTCTTGATTTTTTCATGAGGGGACCCTCTTCTTCCTCCCTGAGTTGCCCTCCTTGGTCTAGGATGAGATCCCAGCACTGTCAGTGTCACGGCCCCAGACTGGCCTTTCGTTCCTGGGACCTGAGCCTGAGGACCTAGAGGACTTGTACAGCCGCTACAAGGTACTTTCAGCCCCAAGCCAGACCCTGCACAGGGCCCAGCAGCCTATACTTCCCTCACCTCTGCTACTCCCTGGCTCAGCGAGGCCTGAACCCAGCCCCTGCCTCTCCCGTTTGCTCACAGAAGCTGCAACAAGAGCTGGAGTTCCTGGAGGTGCAGGAGGAGTACATCAAGGATGAACAGAAGAATCTGAAGAAGGAGTTCCTCCACGCCCAGGAGGAGGTGAAGCGAATCCAGAGCATCCCACTAGTTATCGGGCAGTTTCTGGAGGCTGTAGATCAGAATACAGCCATCGTGGGCTCTACCACAGGTGTGTGAGGGTTGGGGGGTGGAAGGTACCTCATTCACTCATCTGTTCATTCAACAGCTGTTAAGTGTTTCCCGCCATGTGTCAGGAACTGTGCTAGGATCTCATAATAGCAGACAAGGAAGACAAGTGTAATGGTGTTTTTCAGAGTATTTTGAGTTTGATGCTAAAGTGGAAATGTGTTTTACATTTTCTTTCCCTCTTTTGTCTGTGTGTATATAATTTATACAGTAAAGGTTTGACCAACTGATATTTAGCCTCACTGTGTGACATACTCTCATTGCTTTTCCATTTTGTTCAAGTCTGTTTTGCTTGAAGTTACTTTCTGGTCGTGACTCTCTAAATTGATTTCATGACTCCTTCTGGGTTGGCACCTGCACTTTGAAACCATGGGTGAAGCGTTAAGAGATTGGGCTCTGGTAAGGGCTCCGTATGTGGTAGCTGCTGTTATTAACGTGGGTCCAAGCCCTGCCTTCATGATGGTCATTGTCTCTGTATCTTATCTGTCTTTACTGCTTCTGGCCTCTGCTCCTGTGGACCAAGCCATTTCTTGTAAAGGTTATGGGGAAAGGTGTGTGACTGAGCCTGGAATCGGACCGATGGGCTGGTAGTGAGGTGGTAAAGGGAGGGGGAGATCCAGAATGAGGTCTTTGACCTGTAGGACTTAGAGAGACAGTGGGGCTGCCCCCAGGGTGACACAGGCAAAGGGGTAGGTTGCGGGGAGACAGCGAGGGCAGTCTAGGCCATCACAGGTAGGAGTCTAGGAGGCTGCTGGACAGCCAGGCCTGAAGGTTAGGGGAGAGACTGAGATTGGATAGAGACATGTGTATCGCTGCTGTAAATGTAGAAGGCGAACTGGAGAGGTGAGACTGGAGGCTGGGCGAGGAGGAAACGGTGCAGAGACCCAGGTGGGAGAGAACAGGGCTGGATTAGGGCAGAGTCCAGGGGGAGGAAAGGAGGGGCTGGTTGGAGGGACATTTAGGAGGCTGAGTGGAAGGCCATAGTGACTGATGGGTTGTAGTGACAGATGGGCTGCAGAGGAAAGGGGAGAAGGATCCAGGATGAGGCTTGGGGCTCTGGCTGGTGACTAGGGACTGTGGGCCTCCCTGAGACAGACCCGGGAGGAACAGCACAATTTGGGGGAAGATGCGCAGGACACTCAAGGACGTGGTGGGTGAGAGAGATCCAGGGGAGACCCGAGGGAGGCATTCCAGGAAGCTGCTGGACCCCCGGGGCTGGAGCTCAAGAGAGCCACGGCCATAAATGCACAAGGAGGTTGTCAGTGTGAATGTGGGGGCAGACTGCAGGAGGCTATAGGCCTGGAGAGGGGGTCAGTCGGTCCGAGTGAGAGATACTGGTGGCCTGGAAGGTGCAACTGTGAGGTCATGGGGAGGGGACAGTGCCAAGGGTCTGGCGCTTCTCATTTCTCCTCCCCCTCCTGTCCCTTTCCCAAAGGCTCCAACTACTATGTGCGCATCCTGAGCACCATCGACCGGGAGCTGCTCAAGCCCAATGCTTCGGTGGCCCTGCACAAGCACAGCAACGCCCTGGTGGACGTGCTGCCTCCCGAGGCCGACAGCAGCATTATGATGCTCACCTCAGGTGAGCCGGGGCCGGGGCCGGGGACTCCTGGGGGGACCCTGTGGGCCAGGCTGGGAGCCCCAGTTCTGCTCTGCCATCAGACCAGAAGCCAGATGTGATGTACGCGGACATCGGGGGCATGGACATCCAGAAGCAGGAGGTACGGGAGGCTGTGGAGCTTCCACTTACGCACTTTGAGCTCTATAAGCAGGTGAGGAGCAGGGACAGAAAGGGTCCTACTGAGTCTCGAGTTGGTGACAGGACTCCATGGCTCATCCTCTCTCCACCTCTGCTTTTCAGATTGGCATCGATCCTCCCCGAGGCGTCCTCATGTATGGCCCGCCTGGCTGTGGGAAGACCATGCTGGCAAAGGCTGTGGCTCATCACACCACCGGTGAGCTGCCTGGGGCCTCCCGCAAGCTCTGACCTTCTGGGCAATTCTGACCTTGCTCCCTGCTCTCTCATCCTCTTGAGGAAGTGGCACAGCACAGTGATTAAGGACACGGGCTCTGGGGTCAGGGCCCCATTGTGCTTCTTACTCATTGGCTGTGCAGTCCTGGACAGGTGACTTTATTGCCTCATGCCTCAGTTTCCCCATCTAATAGAAGACTCACTTCACTACATGATTGTGAGAATTAACAAAATTATTCCGTGTTCTTCCTCCAGTGGATTGCAGCCTATTAGTAATTATGAATTTTAATTCATGGGTTGCAATCAGCATTTACAAAAATGCAACAAAAGATGTTAGAGGCCGTCCCACACAGAGCTCGTACTGTTCAGTCAAACTTGTTTCACATACACATGTACCATGGTTGTTTATAAATGTGTTCTTGTAGATTACAGACAAGACATCTGGAAGTCACTGTACTCCTATTTGTAAAGCCTAAGGACAGAGCTTGGCTCACACTAAAATCCTAATGTGAGCCAAGGAGCGTAGAAGGCAGTGGGTAAACAGTGTGTTTTCTGGACCGGACTGCTGGTTTGAGATCTGGCTCCCCTACAACTACTTATATGAGTTAGTTATGTAACTGCTCAGTAAGTTAACCTCTCTGTGACTCTGTTTTCCATTTTTTCTTGGTGGTTCAGAGGATTAAACCGATGAAAAGCTTCTGGTAGCACATCTGGCACATAGTAGACAATAAACGTTAGTCATCATCATGATTGTTAAACAGCTTAGCAGTTCTTTGGACTTCTGCTCTCCCAGGCCCTGTGCTGGGATACGATGAAATCAGACATATCCCTTCCTTGGAGAAGCACCGAGTGTGGCTGGGGAAAAAAGAAATCAACACCTAAAAGTTAGTCATTTGGTGAATATTTACTGAGCACCTAATAGGAGCCAGGCTGTGTTCTAGGTACTGGAGACATGGCAGTGGACAGAACGGTCTCCATTCTTCGTGGGGTCTTGGAGCGACGTCTTAGTTGGGAAAGCTCTTGAACAGATAAGTGAACAGACTGTCTGCCACATGGTGCTAAATGTATGAAAACAACTAAGCAGAGGAAGGGGGCAGAGGATAACAGGGGCTGCAACTTTATACATTAAACTTTAAGAAACAAGTTAAAAAGGAAGGGCCCAGAACAAACCTGCCTTCAGCCCCGTTGCCAGCTGTCGATCACGTCAGAAGACGTGCCTGTGGTCCTTGACTCCTGTATGATGTTCCAGAGTGGGTCCGTTATAGCAAAGGGGAAGTTGGAGCTCACGGTGAGGCGATGTGACGCCTTCACACATGGCAGCCTGTCTGTTTTCTCACTGATTTTTCAAGCACTCCAGAAAGCCAGATTTTCTTTCTGTATCTTGGGTTCCATGAATGCCTCTAGTTCTTCTCTATGTATGTTGAAGCATAGATACATTTGTTTTTTGTTTTTCTAAATATCCTGATTGTTAACTGTTGGGACAGAAAACACATCTGTGGACAGGGTTCACGATTTGTGCTACTGGGTTGCTGTGGGATGCAAGCAGATGGCTGGTCCTTGAGGTGTTGGAGAGTGACTCGGCGTGGGCATCCGAAGGAAGGGGTCTCCTCAGGGAATTCCCAGTTTTACTTAAAGCAGAATGGGCCCTACTGGAGGCTCATCCCTGTCTAACCCTTGTCATCCTGCCATCAGCTGCGTTTATCCGGGTCGTGGGCTCGGAGTTCGTACAGAAGTACCTGGGCGAGGGCCCCCGCATGGTCCGGGATGTGTTCCGCCTGGCCAAGGAGAACGCACCTGCCATCATCTTCATAGATGAGATCGATGCCATTGCCACGAAGAGATTTGATGCTCAGACAGGGGGTGAGTGATGCCCAAACAGGGTCTGGGGTCTTGGGCAAGCTTGTCGCACAGAATGCCCTGGACTGACTGTTACACACTCCAGCTGACAGGGAGGTTCAGAGAATCCTGCTGGAGCTGCTGAATCAAATGGATGGATTTGACCAGAACGTCAATGTCAAGGTTCAGGGTTTGGGGCGGGCGAGCGGAGGGTGTGGTGCGGGAATCCGGGGAAGGCAAGGGTTGGCACATGAGTGGGCAGGTATCATGGTGCAATGCAGGGTGTAGTGGGGACAGAGATCTGAGCCGCCTGTCCCCGATGCCAGGTGATCATGGCCACAAACAGAGCAGACACCCTGGATCCTGCCCTGCTGCGGCCAGGACGCCTTGACCGTAAAATTGAATTTCCACTCCCTGACCGCCGCCAGAAGAGATTGATTTTCTCCACTATCACCAGCAAGATGAATCTCTCTGAGGAGGTTGACTTGGAAGATTGTATCCTGCTCTGCAAATGAGGGGAGGATTGGTGGGGAACAGGGATTGGATCTTCATCTCTACCCCTGCCATCACCGTCACCCAGATTGTGCAGGTAGAAGACTATAGTCCAGGGAGTGGGAGTAATGACAAAGACAGCCCAAGGGTGACTTCCGGCCCCAGGCATTCACCCCATCATGCCAGAAATAGTTTCCTTAACTCACCCACTACAGATGTGGCCCGGCCAGATAAGATTTCAGGGGCTGATATCAATTCCATCTGTCAGGAGGTGAGTAACTCTCTCTCTCTCTGGATTGGGCTGAGGTGGGCGAAGACCGTCTCTGAGACCACTCAGCTGCAATCCTGCTGTCCCTCATCGCTTCCCTGGGGTCTTGGGCCCTGTCTGTCTCTTCCTCCACCAGCACTAGGGGTAGGGAGTGCAGGGAGGAGATTTTAACTCTCACCCCTTAACAGAGTGGAATGTTGGCTGTCCGAGAGAACCGCTACATTGTTCTGGCCAAGGACTTTGAGAAGGCTTATAAGACAGTCATCAAGAAGGATGAACAGGAGCACGAGTTTTACAAGTGACCCTTCCCCCTGCAGCGCAGGACCCAGGGACTTCCCTCACTCCTCAGTCTCTTCCCAAACCTAGTTCTCTTTTCTCTTTACGCAGGATTGATTGTTCAATAAATATACAACATTGAATCTGTCTTCATTTCTACTTAGAAGTTTAACTCCTTTGGAGAACCTGGGCCTTGACTAGGATCCTGTGTCCCTCTGACAGAGGAGCGGGTGAGGGACATGGCCTGGGCTAAAGCTTGTGGGAGAAGCAAAGGATTTGAACCAAATGACCTCAGAAATTTGGGGAAAGCGATGCAAAATGAACTCAGACTGCAGCCCATAACCATGATATAAAGCCCCATACATCTTGCACCCCCATTTCCTATAGGGGTCTTCAGTGATTTCTGCCTTCCTCCCACTCAGGAAGTATCAGTGACAGAGACAGCCCCACGGAATCCTCCAGAGCAGAGATGAGGGGGATACGGGATGGTTGGATGTCCAGGTTCTGTGAATGCACTGGATCTTTTCCACAGGGTCTTGTTGGGGTGCAGATGGGTTTGATTGGATCCCACTCTTGTCTCCATTTAGTTCAACCATCCCTTGGAGCAGCCTTCCCTGATGCCCCAATTTTGGAGGGGACCCTCTGTGCTCTGCTTGTCCGCTCTCTAGACTGGAACCTCCTGTAGAGCCGTCAGGGATTAGAGCTTGATGACGATTCAAGTTCCAGCACCTACATGTGGTGGACGTTAGTGTTTCTTGAACAGATACATGGATGTCACTGTTTAGGAGTGAGAGGGGAAGAAAGTATAAGGAATTGGGGAGTCACAGACCTTGAAGGGACAGGGGCAAGTCCTCCACTGACAGGCATGGCAGGTTGAGCAGAGTTTTCCTCCCTCGGGGAACCTCACTAATGAGTCAGGAGATAAGAGAGTGAAGGTGTAAACTCAAGGTCACAGGAGGAGAGGAGCTGGCAGCAACACAATTTTGCAAAGAGGCAGATGCCTGCTCATCCAGGCGGCAGAAAGAGGAAATCCGAACCTGAACGGAAACGGTTCCCATTTGAGAAATCAGAGGTGCAGGTTCTGAAGGGGAGGCGGGAAATAGGACTACCCGAAAGGCCATATGAAATCAGAATTCACGCACCCAGTGCAATTAGAACATGGAGTGCATAAACAAACGTTCTTCCAGGCTCATGACCCTTTATTTAGCCTGACTGAAGACCGCAGGTTTACTCTGGGAAGGCTGGACCACGGTCTCGGCCCGGAGCACGGATGAGGGAGGGGGCGCTATACTGAAGACGGGAGTAAGTGAGAGCCCCATGGCAGGCAATTGACAGTCTCCTTCAGAAGAAATAGCAGCATGAGAGAAAAGACTGGAGAGGAAAGAGTTGCTAAAACACAAAGTCCTCGTTTTTCACAGTAGTTGCTAATATCTAAAACAGATGAGTTTACGAAAGCATATAATTTAGAAATGTGGAAGTAAGTTTCAAAAGAAATGAGGATGGGAAGTAGTTGCTTCTTAGAAGCAGACAGGGAAATAAGGGTTGAGGGTACCATGGGAATACTTCTTATTTTGTGAAATTTTCCACAATATTTGACCTTTTAAATTAGGTATTTAAAAAATGACAATAACAACCACAGGGAAAAAAAATCTTACAAGCCAGTAGGTATTTGGAAGGAGGAAGATAAAGGAGGGAAATCGATGAGGGGATAAAACACCTTAAACATCATCGAAAGGCAAGAGATTGGAAAAAGAGAACAAAGCCACGTGCCTCAGAAATGACAACAAAGAAAATAACTCGGGAAGGATATGGCCACAACCTGAATGGAGCACCTTCTAGAGTTAGGATTGTGGGTTCCCATCGGATGGTGGTGCAACCTGAAGCATTTACCTTAAACTCTTGTCACTCAGAGTCCTCTTCAACTTAATGGGCGTAATACCCAAGTCCCGGGGACAGTGAGAGAGTACATGAAATGATACAGGTAAATGACATAAAGCACTAGAGAAGTGGGAGGGAAACCCAAGTCATTCCCAACAACTGAGAGACCTTCCTCTTGCAAGATTTTCTCTCCTTGAGTCTGTGTGACAGACTGTTCCCTCAGCAGGATTGTCACCTGGTGCTTTGGCTTTTTTGGGCGCCGTTGAGAACTGTTCGTTCAATCCCCCATTCCCTGGCATTCTGGAGGCGGTGACTGATATTTTGTAAATGAATCAGACCCAGTCCCTGATCTCAACAGCTTCACAGTGCTGAGGGGAGGCCAATTAAGTAAATCCCAAAGTTAAATTTTAATGGTGGCATCTACTTTTCTGCTAGAGAGAGTTGGCATTTACCTGGGATCTCTGAAAAATAAGAAGGAATCTGAAAGATGATTAGGCTAGAATGTTCTCTAGGGTTCTCAAGTCATTTTTACATTTGCCCTGACCACTCATTCAACTTAAATCTCCTGGAGGATCTTTGAGAAGATGCAGAGATCCCAGAGGTGGAGACCACGTTTTTTCTTTATCCATCCACATGACACTTTCAGGGCCCTTCTCCATTTTGTTTAGATGAGAAGACCCCCGACTGCCTTGGTTAACACAGCTCCTCTGGGAGACTAAGGCCTCCTGAGCAGGGCTCCGCATTTCAAAATTACTTTCTGCATTTTGAAAGTAAGCAGGGCCAAGGCCAGTGAGAGCAAAAGCTGCCACAATAATAATGTTACAATTAGCTGCACATTTATTATGTCCATCAACATCCTCCTGGAACACTCCTACAGTTGAACAAGTTGGGTTCAGCACTCGTACGACAAGGGAGGATGCACACTATAGGGAGCTGCGGCATCCCAGGAGGAGGGTGTCAGAAAAGACTTGCTAAAGATTTGGGCTTGTGCAAGGTGATTTTAGGGAGGATTTCAGGAAGCAGGGCTTTGCTCTGCATTGGGTACTGTCAGAAAGCAAGAGGAATTTTATCGCGAGTGGGCACTGTAATAAATTTCACCTATAACAAAGGCAGACCGGAGTGAGGCAAAAGCTGTGATTGGTAAGAAGTGAATATTGGTTTCTGATGCTCACTACCTCTTATCTGACCCACGTGAATGCCTTCAACGCCCAACACTGGGCAGTAATTCATTCCTGGATGCCCTCTTCGTGCGATCTGGGCTCTGAAATCCCCCCTACCCTGCTCAGGTTGACTCCTCAATGCCAGTCCATTCTATCACTTGGAAACCCCCCAGTGGGCTGTGTCACCCTGCACCAAGCCACCGCCTGCACGAACACCCCCTACATCCTGCTCAGATTCCGAAACCCTGCTCTGAACCCATCTTATGACTTTCGAATTGAATTTTTCAGAAAGGGAAGAGGAAGAGCAAAATGTGTTATAATTTGAAATAAAACAAGAAAGTAGGACTAACAAAGCCTGACCTAGAACCCAAGACATCTGACCCTAACTGTGAGCTCACTAGTCTTTGGCACACTGCCCTTCCAAGCATAAAGCCATTTTCTCAGCCCAAAACTCTCACATTTGTCTGACAAAGGCCCCGACAGCACCGGAGTGGAAAGATTTCTTCATATTTAAAAAAAGTTATGATTTGCATTTTTCTTTATGAAAAGGTTTATTTGACCCCATATAAAAAGACAAAGTTATTTGGTGGATAAATTGCAAATCTTTGGTCCAAATCTTTAAACAAAGCTGATGCTGCAGGAAAATGTAACATATTCTCTTTATTCCACAGAAGAGGCACTGGATCATATACACACAGTCACGAGTCCACTGGCGCCCGTGACGTCCCACCTGTACAGATATATTCAGAATCACACATACCCATCCTCATACAGCCTGGCTTGCATCCAGCCACTCAACAACCCCGGTCACACAGCGACCCACACACCCACACCAGAAAACATATGACCCCAGTCACAGTCAAGCACAGCTACAATCTCCCACTGAGCCTGTCACCTCACAGCTTAGAGTCGCAAATCACCCTTCCAAGCTACTTTCTGCGACCTCCCTCCATCAGATGCCCCTTTAGTCACACGCCGTCTCACACGCAAAGAATTACGCACACGCAGAAACACAACTCGCCCACAGCCAGAGAGGTGCAGTCGGTCCCGCAACCCTCACAGTGACACACACACACACGCTCACAAATCAGGATACAGAGGGCAACACATCAATTCTTTAAAATATACATGTAAATCTCACACTGTACCAGGCACCGGGACAACCGCAGAGAATGAAACTGATCACACCCGGAGCTCCCTCCGGGTCTGGCACGCGCTCGGCCTCAGGGTCGCATTCACAGATGCCTTCGGCGGTCTGGCACTCTGGCGGGCCCGCGATGTCTGCACAGTCCACACAGTCCCCGCGTGTGAGGTTCCTACAGTGCATCGCGTGGGTCGCGGGACCCGGCCTGGAGCTACCGGTTCCGCGCGCCTGCGCATTCGGGGCCCACGCCCACCGGCTTCGCGCTGTGGACTACATTTCCCAGAAACCCCAGCGGCGGTGCTCACTACGACCCTGATGGAGGTCTACAGTACGATCTAGGCGGTTCAGGCACCGCGGGTGAGTTAGTTGCAGTCAGGGAAGAAATCGGCGCTAGGTGAGACAAAGCGGGACTCATAGGAGTAGGAGCGGGGAAGGGGCTGCCGCCCAAAGCGAGACGCCCCGGGGCGCCGAAGGGGCGCATGGTGCCGGGAGCCTCAGGCCTGTGCTTGCGTGAGGAGCAGAGGGGGATCGTGTGATTGATTCAGTGTGACAGGCGCTCCTGCCTGTCAGGTCCAGGTTGGGATTCTGTGACTGTGGGTGCGGTTGTGAGGCTGATCCCGGTGCTTTCCCCCGCCCTCCCTTCACAGTCCCGAGTGGTCTGCACAGAGCAGTGTCCCTAAAAGGAAAGTCAATACTGCATTCAGCCCTAGGATGAAGGTTTCCAGCAAGAAGACACAGTCCTGGGCTTGAGATGAGACTTTTAGAGCTAGAAGTGTCTCTGAGGCAGACTTCTGGGACTAAATGATGGGAGTGCCCCTACTTGGAGGCGCTGTGAGTGCTGCTACGTTTTTCAGAACCACCGCATTCCCAAATCTCTGATCCCAGGAATCTGCTGTGAATTCAAGGGCAGATGCCAGCCTCCCTCTCCCACCCGGTTATGTGTGTGAGACGAGAGCAGATTTGGCCCTGGAGGGGATTTTCTCGGTCTGTCCCCGCTCTAAGAAAGGCCTTGTGTTTTGCAAAGTTCCCTTCCTCCCAAGTCCTGTCATTCTCCAAAACAAGGCTCCTGAGGAGGGAAGAATTGTTGCACATCTAAAAGTTCAGATCAGGTGAGTTTGTCGTTCCTCTTTGTTCATACTTGCATTTTTGTTTTTAGAAATTGGAAACACTTGCTTTTATTTTCTGACATATCCAGTGACCTAGGTCTTTCTTCCCAATGAATGATGGGCGGTGCAGATGGATCCCTCTCCTCATTGGCCTTAAATGCCCCCTTCTCATTTTTCAAATCTTTCCTCTGCGCTCACTTTTTTAAATAAAAATTGCATATCCTGGAGTCTAAAGTTAAAGCTTTGTTTTATTGAGTTTAGGGTTTAGGTTGAATCACATCAATATCTCAGTTTAAAACTAAGGCAAGATCTGAGATAGTTTAACTTGTGTCAGTAAGTAAGAGACATGGTCATCTGATTTTTAAGGAATGTGTTGGAAGTCTGAGCATGGAAATCTGTGTCATCATGGGGAGGGATTTTTTCCAAGAAATCAGTGGGTTGAGATTTATGTTAATAGAGTTCGTCATAGAAAAAAAATTACACAAGTAAAGTAATATTCATAGTGATGAACAATATCCAAACTTTAAACTTTCTATGAATCTCATTTACTAATATTGGGATTCAGAGACATTTTAGAAGAGTTATACCCAAATTTCAAGTGATATTTCCATTGATTATTCAGTGGAGAAGTAGAGAGATAACCAAACACTGTTTTGTCTTCCCCAAATTTTTTTATTTAGTCTGCAGATGCCCCTCACCTGATTTATCTTCATTGAGAGGAGATTCTTGCCAGTCAAAATATCTCTTTGTTTTGGAGAAAACTGTTCCAGAATTGCTAGGCTTTATTTATAACTCACATTGGTTTCCTTACTGTTCCCACACAAGTCAAACCGATTTGCATCCAAGCTTTTAAAGTATTTTAAAATTGGATAGAGATTTATTATACACTTAAGATTATGGAATTAATGCCCTTTTTTGCAAAAAAAAAAATCGGTTATTCAGTTATACTACATGAAGGACTTATAAAGAAAAAAGTTAAAGTAGTATTAATATTTTGGGCAGGTATGTTTTAGCAAGATTTTTCTGTGCACTTGTGTGTGTGCACAGAAATTGTATTAATTGAACATTCAAATGACAAGAGACTGTCCAGCTCCTATTTAGAAAAAGTAATTCTACCTAAACAGGTTTCTTATACCTCAGTGAATATAAGAAGAAGAGGAAAATGCAAGTAAACCCCTCTAGCAAGATAAAACTTTCAGGTATTCACACCTTTTTAGGTTATATAAATCAAGAGTAGTTGTTATGGCACAATTTTCAAATAAGATAGCCCTTTGGCTACGGCCATGCCACCTTGAATAAGCTTGATCCCGTCTGATCTCGGAAGCTAAGCAGGGTCGGGCCTAGTTAGTACTTGAATGGGAGACCAGCTAGGAAGACGAAGTGCTGTAGGCGTAAAAAATAAAAAATAAGGAATTGTAAGCTGACAAGGTCCTTGCAACCTGTGAGGTCAACCCAGGGTTGCCTCGCCTAAAAAAAAAAAAAAAAGATAGCCCTACAGGATTATGTGTTTTTTAGATTTTGAAAGTTGCTTTCACAGAACATAACCATACCCTCTCCTGTCCAAGTATCTTTTAAAGCTCCATTATGCAAATAATATTTTGTAGGACAGATTTATAATAGTAGAAATCAGAATAAGATGGTAATAGCTATAAATATTCATGTAAATCTTTACATAGAACAGGAGAATAAGATTGAACTGCTTATTAAAGTTCTCCATTTAATGCTTTGTTAGATTCTCTTTTTTAGTTTTATGTCAAAGAATGATGTCTCTTTTTTAGCTGTGGGGCAGGAGGAAGTTCTTTCGTTAGCTTTCTGAGAATCTGTTTTGCTCATGTTGTCAGTTAAAAATAATTTAATTTCCAAGGTTTGGCTCTGAAATATTTTAAATGTCATTATAAAGAAAAGAGTAGGCATGAGACTCAAATTTTACTATAAAAACAGAAATAGAAAACTTTGTTTAATAACAATAGAATAAAGGAAGTGTAATACTCTTTATTTTAATACTATGTAACTTTTATTAAGTAATTATATGTCCTTAAACGGTATATATAACATCTCAATCTTCATAACAGTTGTATGAGATAGGTGCTATTCTTATTCCTACATTATCAATAAACTAACTGAAAAGTCAGCAGCTGTCAGACTAAAATTCACATTCGGAAAGTCTGATGATAAAGTCTGTGTTAGATGATAAACATTTTATGCATATAGCTTACTGTGCTTTTAAAGCCATTTCCTAAGAAAAACTGTGTAAAAATGACATTTTAGTCAAATATAAGACATAAGGGCTTAGAGTATGCTGGACTTTATGACAGTAATTACAGGAGTACAAGCGCTAAAAACATAGTTACTACTCTTAAGTTCCCTGTAAGAAACAGCAAATAGTATAAGATCAGAGTAGATGGAATATGTGTGAGATCGAAGATAATAAAAGCCACTAGAGAAATACACATGCCTTAAGGGTTCATAGGAAGGAGATATTACTTCTCTAGCTATACCTCTGTCAGGTTTCTATCAAATTTTTCTGAACTCGGGAACTCCATGGCGATGTATGGATTTTATGCCATATGCTCTCTACCAGCACTATCCAGTAGAAGTTTCTGTGATAATGGATCTGTTCTGTATCCACATTCTCCAGTGTGGTAGCTACTAGCCACATGAGGCTGTTGAACACTTGAAATGTGGCTACTGCCACCAAGGGACCGAACTTTCAATTTTATTTAATTTTACTTAATTTAAAATTGATTTAAATAGCCATATGTGGCTATAGGCTATCATATCAGATAGGACAACTTAGTATTTTACAGTTTTTATTCTAATAATGTTAGATTTAAAGTGAGACTAATGGGAGAAGATTATTCAGCAGTCGTTTGTAGGATATTGGGGCTGAAAGGATAGTTTCAGTGTAAAATAAAGTCAGGAATACATCTGTCAGGAGTACATGAAAGGAAGCCTCATGGAGACCAGCCTGTATACATAGAAGACTTTGAAGTACATTCATATACGTGGGCATATATAAAAAATCAGAGTGTTGGTCAGGCGTGAGGAGCTAAAGGAAAAAAAGACATTCAGTAAAAACTTAACAGCTGTTTTCAGATTGTCTTCTGCTTTTTCTCCAAATTCAAGAGAATTGTTTTAAAAAAGAAAAGCTTTCTCTTATCAAAATAAATACATATGTATGCCTATGCATGTATATATTTTATACATTTTTCCATCTTAATTGAAATATAATAGATAATTAGTTGCTTGTATTTACATTGTACAATTCGATGAGTTTTTTTTTTCAATTATAGTTGGCATACAATAATATACCAGTTTCAGTTGTATAGCATAGTGGTCAGAGATCCATGTAACTCACAAAGGGATCACCCCACTAAATCTAGTACTCCTCTTCCCCCTTACATATTTATTACAACATTATTAACCATCTTCCTTATGCTACACTCTACATCTCCATGTCTACTCTGCAACTATCTTAAATCCTTTGCTTTTTTTTTTTTTGCTATCCCCCTCCCCCTCCTATCTAAGAGCCCTCAAAATATTCTCTGTATCTCTGAGTTTATTTCTGCTTTTGTTGTTGTTGATTTTGTTCTTTAGATTTCACATATACCTGAAATCATGCAATATTTGTTTTTCTTTATCTGACACATTTCATTCAGTGCAATACCATCTAGGTCCATCAAGGCAATATCTTTTTCCATCCCCTTCCTTTTAGTCTGTGTGTGTCTTTTAATCTCTTGTAGGCAGCGTATGTAGGGGTATTGTTTTCTTATCCATCAGATACTCTATCTTTTGGTTTGAGCACTTAATTCTTTTCCATTTTGAGGTACTTGTTGATAGGAATGTAGTTATTGCCATTCTTTATTCATGTTTCTGATAAATGTTTTTTCTTCTTAAAGAAGTCCCTCCTACATTTCCTGTAATACTGGCTTGGTGTTGATGGATTCCTTCAGCTTATTTTTGTCTGGGAAGCTCTTTACCTGTCCTTCAACTCTACATGATAGCTTTGCTGGATAAAGTATTCTTGGTTGTAGATCCCAGGTTTTCATCACATGGAATATTTTGTGCCAAGCCCTTGTGTCCTGCACAGTTTCTTTTGAGAAATCAGCTGCCAGTCTTATGCTCCCTTATAGGTAACTAACTGCTTGTCTCTTGCTGCTTTTAAGATTTTCTCTTTGTATTTAACCTTTGGCATTTTAATTATGATGTATCTTTGTGTGGGCCTCTTTGGGTTCATTTTTATGGGGACTCTCTGAGCTTCCTGGGGTTGTATGTCTATTTCCTTCACCAAGGCAGGGAAGTTTTCCGTCATTATTTCTTCAAATATATATTTGACTTCTTGTTTTCCCTCTTCAGGTGCCCCTATGACATGGATGTTGTTACACTTAATTTTGTCCCATAGGCTCCTTAAATTATTATTATATTCTTGGTTACTTCTTTCTTGCCATTCTGAGTGAGTGTCCTTGGCTTTCCCACTTCTGTATAGGTCATTTGATCCTCTTCTTTATTCACTTTGTTTATTACGTTTAATATACTTCTCATCTCAGATCATGTGTTCTTCACTTCTGACTGGTTCCCTTTTATAATTTCCATTTTCATTTTTATTTTTTTATCTTTGTTCAAGTTCTCACTGAATTCGTCTACAGTTTCCATAAGTTCATTGAGCATCTTTATAACTAGTGTTTTGAACTCTGCATCTGTTAGATTGCTTGACTCCATTATTTCTGGATCTCTGTTTTGTTCTTTCATATGAGACCTGCTTCTTTGTCTTCCCTTTTTGGCTGACTTTCTGTGTCTGTTTCTATGTACTAAGCAAAGCTCTTAAGTTACCCGGTCTTATTAGCATGGCTTTGTGTGGTAGGTGTCCAGTGGCACAGACCTGAGAGGGATTCAGCTGCAGGCCAAATTTAGCCCCAGTCTGTGCCCCTCCAGGGCCACCTGTTAAGATTCAGCAAGCAATTCACAGATGCTGTGCTTATAATTGTCTCAAAAGGCCACACCAGAAACCAAAGCCAGCTGCCTTGAGTGTAAGCCTAGGAGCTGCTCAGCAAGGAGCACCTGACTAAACGAGAACACACCTGGATGTGGCTTGGGTGGGGCCGCGGGTTGGGGGAGGAGGGGTTTCAGGAAATCCTCTGGGCTGAGTGACCTCTGTTATCCAGTTGGATGATGTCTCTGCTGCTATGGCGGCGCTGAGTCCATGCACTGGGAGGGGGGAGGGCTCACCAGGGAACAATGGATGCCTCCAGCACTTCTGTACAGAGCGAGTCTTGCCTAGACCCTCACTCTGACAACTCAGTGTCCCCCTCTAAGTCCCTCGTGCCCCCTGCACAGCCGAACCAGCACTGGTGCTCAGAGTGAACAGGTCCATCACCGGGAGGGTACACTCGTAGATGCGGCCCCTTTAAGAGGCGTCCACGGCTGCCTCTGTCTCAGTTGTTCAAGACCCGGGAGCCTCGCGTCATCACCCCATCCTACCTTCTGCTTTTGCAGGATGATTTCTTAAATTTCTTTCTAGTCATATGGCTTGTTCATCTAGATCCCAGGCAGTTTCCCTTGCTGCTGCTCCTTATTTCCGTCACAACTTTGATTTGGTCACCAGAGGGATGAACAGCCTCTATCATCTACACCATTTTTTTCCCCTCTATGTATGTATATATTTTAAATGGCTTTTAAAAGTTATGGATTATACTTAAGCAAAAATAACATCAAAAATACGGTGTGCAGGTCAGCAGTTTTCACATATGGATATATAACTTTCTAAACTTTTTTCTGTCTTGATTTTTGCCTTTTTCATTCTTTATATATGTGTGTGTATGTGTGTGTTTTACAAATGTAATCGTATTATACTGGTTTTTAGTCTGATTTTTCTATTTATAGTCTATCTTAAATATTTTCCACCTTTTAAATATTTTCTCCAATTAGTATAGTACTTAATATCTACTTAATATTTATATAATATTCTATTACATAGAGGATCTATAATTAACCAGTCAGCTTTTGCTGGGCTCAGAGTGCTGGACACTGCCATCCCTGCATACATCTTTTTTTTAGAGTCAAAAGGAAAAATTATTAGAAAAGGGGTAACTCCACAGACAGAGCATCGTCTCCTCTCAGAGGCAGAGAGTGAGAGAGCCTGAGAGAGATTCGGACAGAGACAATAGAGAGGGACCAGGGCAGTGAGAGAGACAGAGTAAAGGCACTGAGAGGGACCCTGAATGTCCAGAGAATTCAGATTCTGTGTCATTCTTCAGTTCCTGTGAGTTACAGTTTAAAGACTTTGTTAACCCTTTTTTTTTTTTTTTTTTTGATAGGAACATACAGTGAGATAGGGGAAGAGTATATAGCATGAAAAAGTAAGAATATATAGTGTGAAAGGCCTGCTGGCAGTTCTCAGCCTTTAATCCATAAGTTCCTAGTGGTTTTAGCCACAGGGAATGACTTGGTTCCCATTTCCCCTTTACGGGTGTGGGGAATGGGCTGTCAGCAGCCCCAGCAGACGTCTCCCTGTGTCCGCAGGTGTCCCAGCCTGGCTGCAGGGCTGATCAGCACATGGCAGTCTCTGAATGTGGCTTGGTTAACATTTTTAATTCCCTTGCTTCCTTCCTACGTTATTCCCCCCTCAAGATTTTATTCCCTTATTCCTAAGGGGATGTTGAGGGATGAAGATCTGTCTTCTGTAACTTCATCAAAGCTGAGATAGGCCTGTAGTCCCTCAGGGCCCCGGAGGCAGAGAAGGTGAGGCCGGTCCAACATGTAGAAGTGGCAGGAAGCCTTGCAGCCCGTCCTGTTGTGGCCGAAAGGTACTGCGCAGTTTTTTAATTTCGAGTTTGGAGTTTGCACGGGGTCCCTCAGCAGGTCTTCTCTGCAGTTCCGATGGTGACGCCGAGTCAGGGAAGTTAGAGGAAGGCAAAGCAGACAGGCTGGGGGGACTCCTGTCCGGTTAGAGAACAAGTCTCTCACAGCCACCTAGAAATAGGCCTTGACGATCTGCACGGCATAGGGAAATGAATCCCAGCCACTCTCAGAAGAGAAGAGCCAGGGGGAACTTGGGTGGAACGAGTTTATGTCCTTTGGTTCCTTAGTGGTCGCTAGAAAAGATGATGCAGGACAGAGAAAATTTCCCCGAGTGGAGGGGAGACCAAGCCCTGTCTGAGAGAAGAGGGTCCTTTGGTGAAGAGTAGAGAAAGAATTAAGCACACACGCCAAAGTTAGAGTCAAAAGGAAAGTTTATTAGAGAAGGGGTAGCACTCCACAGACAAGAGTGTGGTCTCCTCTCAGGCAGAGACAGAGAGACGGTGAGAGAGACAGAGTAAAGGCACTGAGAGGGACCCCTGCTTACATCTTCAAGCAGATTTACAGTCATTTTCTTTGGACAAAGTCCTAGAAGTAGGTTTGTGTGGTTAAATTCTTTTACATACTTATATATGCTCTATTTAAAGGTCGCACAAATCTGCCAGTCTAATAACTTTATACTAGTGCTTTCTTATTTCTTTAATGAGTGTCTTTAATTTAATAACTTTGGTGGATGGTATGTTATTTTTTAGTGAATTATCTATGCTCAAGTTCACTAAAAGAAGAAATCCTGTAGTACAGAGGAAAAATCCAGAGTTGAAAGAGAATTGATTTCATATTTACAGAAACATGCATTCGAAACAGCTTTGCCTCTTCCTAACTGAATTTGAGCAAGGAACTTTGAGTCTCTGTTACCTCATCTGTCGTTGTTGTTGTTGTCACCTGTAACTGTCACCTGTGACTGTGGGCGTGAATTCACACCTCCACAGCCTTGGTATTGAGAGATGAGAGTAGTAAGTGAATTCCTGCGGGAAAGCGTATAAATGATCCTGATTAGGAAATAGAAGTTGGTTGGAAACAGAGTCCAGAGGATTCTGGGGGCTGTAGTTCTGGCTGGGGCAGGACTCCACATGGGAAATGCATTTTGCAGTAGGAAACTGCCTCCTGTTTTCTGCCTGCATGTCTGCCGAGTCTAGATACCTGAGCCATGACAGATATTTGGGTTTCAATGGGGCAGCCCCCTCTCCACTCTGGAAGGTGGACGTGGACGGAAGAGGATCTGCTCACGGCAGGGCTCGACGATTTGGTCTCAGTTACAGATCAACATCATCAGAAACTGGGGTGGGCCAGAGACTGTTCTGCTGGAGTGCCTGATCTGCTCAGTCTCCACACTTGAGCAGGTGGTACCCCATGGCATGGGGGAGGTTTGGCTTCATCCAGACTCCCTATCCTCTCTCCTGCTCTGTGTGTGGGGCATTGTGGAGATGGAAGTAAGAGAAGGCAAAACAGGATGGTCTTAACGTAAATCATTGGGGATTTCTGAGACGTGCCTGGTCTCAAAGCCTTTTGTTCCTTCCAGCCCTGGCTTCTCTGGACTCTGTGCTTCTGCAGTGGAGGAGGCCGGAAGAGGACTGACAGGTTCTAAACCATGGCCCAGGTAAGTTCACCTTTCCCCTCCTTGAAATATTGTGGTTTTGAATTCGTGAGGTTATTTTTATTGTCCCGAGGCTTCTGATGCTGGACCTGATCCCAGGTTGTTCCTCGTGTCCTCATTTGCCTGCGTTCACCTATAATAACCTCTGTGCTCAGACAGGGCGTTGATGGAGCAGTGAAAGATGAAGTCGCTTGAGGGAAATATTTAAACTTTCCTCGTTAGAGCCAAGATTTCATGACACAGAGGTGATGGTCCTGTTAGACTCCACGGGCCCGAGTTTTGCAGGTTGATAAGATGGAATTTAGTGTTGCGTGTTCTGCATGTGCTGAGGTCTCATTCCTTGAGAGGCTTATTGGACTGGACAGGGGTGGAGTTGAGGCCTGGAAGTGGAGATCTCAGGAGTCTAGCCAGGGGGCCCCTGGTGAAATGAACAACAGGACAGAGGTCGACTTCGTGGTTGAAGAGGTCGTGCTGGTCTCCAGTGGCATCAGTATCATCGTGGATCATCCTGCATCAGCATCCTCTCACTCAGGACCGCGGCAGGTGTCCCTGGACATTGCGGCAGGAGCCAGTAGGAAGCACCTCCAGATCCCTAATTTGAAAGTAGCCTCATGGGATTGGGGAAGACCTTACACATTTTGTCCAACCTGAAAGCCTAATTATGAAAGAAGGATTAGTGGGATATATCCACGAGATCAACGATTAGCCGGCCAACAAATAATTTAAAGACTTTGTTGTTTGTTACAAGGAAAAATACTTCTGATATTATCTTGCATAATGATGAGCCTTATTTTACCCCTCATGCCACAGGCTTGAACTCTAATTTACTTGTTTGCTATGTTGCCTCTTTCCTAAAAAGTAGTTTCCATCTTAAAAATACATTTCAAATAATGTTTATAATACATGAGTCTGTCATTTCAGGTGTCCCTGGCGTTCAGGGACGTGGCCATAGAATTCTCCCAGGAGGAGTGGGAGTGCCTGGACCCCACTCAGAGGGCCTTGTACCGGGACGTGATGGTGGAGAACTACAGGACCCTACTCTCCCTGGGTGAGGCTGACTGCACACAACTTACAATCTGTTTTCTGAAATATCAGTTTTCTCCGTTGAATTTCACAGCTCTGTTTTAAAAAACCGACTGACTTTCTTCTCCCTATTTCGAAGGAAATGGTTTGAGCATCATTGGGTTGGAAATGGGCACTTGCCTAATAAGCGCCTTCATCTTTCCTGCCCCTCAGTGACCTTCGCGCCTCCCTCTGGCTGTCCCTGCAGTTGCCTGTTTTTTTTTTTTTGTTTTTGTTTTTTGTTTTTTTTTGCGATGGTGCCCATGCTGGTTTCTACAACATTTTCAGAGAAGCCAGATTTCATATTATGTGTACAATCAGAATTCCTGTAACTGCTCTGTTGTCTGGCCCACCTGCAAAGAAATCAGTTAGTCTCAGGGTTCTGGTTTTCTCTGATCATCAAAAGAGCCTCTGTGGTTTATATACAGTGGATTGGGTTAACTATATCCAGTTAAAATTCAAGCAAACACATCCCTTCCCAGAAGAGACATTGTCTTCTTAATCTACTTTGTGTTTGAAAGTCTGTGAATTTTGCAATTTCTGTTGAAAGATGATCTGAAGAAGATCCTGGAAGTGTTTTAGGAAACAATATTTTTCTTTTAATAAAATAACAACAAAAATACTATTATATACTAGGTATCCTTTTAAGTCTTTACATAGTTAATTCATTTAATTCTCTTAATGGCCCTGTGAAGTAGTTACATTAGCCCTGTTTTGCACCTGATAGATGTACAACACATGGAAGGTAAGTAACTTTTCAAGGTTGCGGAGCTGGTAGGTGGCAGAGGATTCGAACCCAAGGCTGTAAGTCTCCAGGGTCTGTTCCCAGCCCTTCTCCATGTGCCTTTTACAGCAGAGCAGACCTTTTCCCTCTCCTGTCTGGTCGCTCTAGTCCTGTGATCGTGGGTCCATTTAAGTGTCCATATTTTTCACTGGCCATTTTCGACCTACAGGTTAAAATAAATATAACCAAGTCCAAATTGTTTGTCTTACATCATGTGGCCTATCTTCTCACGAGCAGGACATTCCATTCCTAAGCCAGATGTGATTACTTTATTGGAGCAAGAGAAAGAGCCCTGGATGGTTGTGATGGAAGGAGCAAGAATCTGGCATGCAGGTGAGTGTTGGCCAAGCAGGCAGGGAAATGCCATCCCAAGTCCTAGCACCCTGGCTCCGGAAGGGCCGCACCCCTGAAGTGGTGTCTGGAAGGCTCCCTTCAAAGTCTCAGGGCCTGTGGAGAAAAGGCCTGGGACCTGGGAAGACATTCAGATCCTCTTAACATGAGCTACCAAAGGAAATTCATTTTTACCCCATTTTCCATGCTCCCTGTTTCTCTTCTATTTCCCTCCCCTCCCCTCCCTCTGCCCCCCATTTCAAAGGGGACTGCTCTCTCTCTTCACTGTTGACAACCATTTTACCCATGTTTCCAAGTCCTCTTTTATAGTTAGACTTAGGTGCAGTTCTCCATTGCCTAATTTCTCACTCATATATCTTTGATGAAGTGTTTATTAGAATATTTTGCTTCCTGTTTCCTGTTTACTCAAAACCAGGCACTGTGCTAGTCTAGGCACCGTTGATGTAGGTTCCTGCTGTCAGGGACATGTCGCTGTCATGGTGAGGGAGACATGTAGTAAACAAGTAAACAGATAAGATACTATCAGGTCGTAATGTGTATTGTGAAGAAAATTAAGCAGGGTAAGGAGACAGAATGTCGGAGGGTCGGCAGGGCTAATTTAGATCATAGCAACAAAGGCCTATCTGTGATAGTAACCTGTGAACAGAGATGTGAAGTAAGGTCTGAGGCCCAGTGAAGGCTGAGGACGAGCAGTCCCAGCAGAATAAATGGCAAATGCAGAAATTCTGAGATCAAGTGTCAGCTGTGTTGATTTCCAAACCCGATGATGGCAGCTGATCTGAACATTCTTGTACGATTATTTGTATGTTCCTGTGTTTTCATTTCTCTTGGGAATATATAGAAGTGGAATAGCTGCATCATGGGACAGGTGCATTTTCTTAATCATATGTATTGGGACATACTTTACATAATATAAACTGCATCCATTTTATTTTATTTTTTAAATTAATTAATTTAATTGAAGAAATGATTTAAATTCCCTGCCCCTGTCTACCTCCCCCACCTCCCCCTGGTAACCACTAAACTGTATCCATTTTAAGTGTCAAGTTCTGAAGTTTTTAAAACAGTTTCATTGATGTATAATTGTCATACAATTAACTGAAAAAATTAAAACTGTACAGTTTGATAAGTTGACATATGTATGTTATGGAACTCCTAATCAATAAACATATCCATCACCTCTGAAAGTAATGCAGTGGTATCATATTGTGGCTTTAGTTTTCATTTCTCTAATGCCTGATGATGCTGAACAGCTTTTCATTGCTGAGTTATTCATATATCTTTGATGAAGTGTTTCTTAGACTCTCTTGCTTACTTTTTAATTGAGTTGTTAGGTTTCTTATTATTGAGTTTTGAGAATTCTTGGTGTGTTTTGGCTACAAGTCCTTTATCAGATGTATGATTTACAAATATTTTCTCCCATTATGTGGCTTATCTTTTCATTCTATTAACAGTGTCTTGAACAGCAGAGGTTCTTCATTTGATTAAGTCCAGTTTATGACTTTCCCTTTTATGGATTACGCTTTCGGTATCATATTTAAGAAATCTTTGCCAAAGCCAGGGTTACAAAGCTTTTCTCCTATGTTTTCTTCGAGAATTCTTATAATTTTAGAATTTTACATTTCATTACCAATTATATACAAACGCTTCCAGAAACTTGAAGAGAAAGAAATATTTCCCGACTCATTCTCCAAGGCCAGCATTACTCTGAAACCAAACCAGCCAAAAATGTTATGAGAAAAGAGACGTACAAATCAATATCCTCATAAATATAGATGCAGAAATTGTAAACAAAATTTTAGCCAGTTGAATCCAGCCATTTCTAATGAGAATGGTGGTCGCTGGCGACCCTCCAAGTTCCCATCTTGTAGCTGCATCGCTCCGGTCTCTCCTTCCGTCTCCACATCACCTTCCCTTTTGTGTCTGGTGTCTCGTCCCCCTCTGCGTCACTCTGGTACCTGTCATTGTATTTGGGGCTAAATCCAGAACAATCTCATCTCAAGATCCTTCGCTTGATTACACCTGCAGACTCTTTTTCCAAATTAGGTCATGTTCGTAGGTCCTGGGAGTTAGGACTTGGACTTCTCTTTTTGGAAGCCAATGTTTAACCGACTCTCTGGAAATAATGACTTTTATGATCTTCCTTTCTAATCCTTAGCTTATTTTCCTTGCCTTACTCTACTAGCTGGGACCTGCAGTATAATTATTGAATAGAAATGAGTTTGAGCATTTGTGGGATGAATTAGTAATAAGAAAACTCAGCTGGTGCTTATAAATAAACATCTCAGTACTTTAGCTGAGATCGGGACAAAGAAAAGAAACGATTGCCATGCACCGGGTGGAATGTAAACAGTGGTGGAGATGCATCCGTGTACAAGGTAACCATAGGAAATTTGAGAACGATGAGTTATAAAAATGACATTTTTTTCCGTAAAGTGTTATTACAACACAGCCACACTCATTCAGTTACATGTTGTCTGTATTGTCTGTAGCTATCTCTGTGCTATAACAGGGACCATATGCCCTACGAAGCCTAACATTTTAATTTTATTTATTTATTTACTTTTTATGGTGACATTGGTTAATGAAATCCAGTTTCAGCTGAACATTTTGACAACAAGGCATATATATATGTATATATTTACATTGTGTGTTCACCTCCCATAGTTAGATTTCTTTCTGTCACCACATATTTGACCCCCTTTTACCCCATCTACCTCTCCCCTTACCTCTCCCCTGCTACCCTCTAGTAACCACTAGACTATTGTCCATGTGCATGAGTCTCTGTTTGTCATGTTCATTTGTTGCTTTTAGGTTTATATCCCACATACAAGTGATATCATGTGGTTTACAACGTTTTCTGTCTGGCTTATTTTGCTTAGCATGATTATCTTGGGTCCATCCATGTTGTCACAAATGGCAGTATTTCATCTCTTCTTATGGCTGAGTAATATTCCATTGTATATATGTACCACAGCTTCTTTAGCCACTCATCTGTCTAGGACATTTCAGTTGCTTCCATGTCCTGGCCGTCATGAATAATGCTGCTATGAACATCGGTGTGCAAATATCTTTTCGGATATGAGTTTTCAAGTCTTTGGAGTAAATACAGTAGAAGGATTGCTGGATTATATGGTAGATCAATTCTTAGTTTTTTGAGGAACCTCCATACTGTTTTCCATAGTGGCTGTACCAATTTGCAGTCCCGCCAGCAGTGTATGAGGGTTTCTTTTGCTCCGCAACCTCTCCAACATTTGTTATTACTTGTCCTGTTGATTATACCTATTGTAACAGGTGTGAGATGGTATCTTATTGTGGTTTTGTTTTGCATTTACTTAATAGCTAGTGATGTTGAGCATCTTTTCATGTATTTGTTGGCCATTTGTATGTCCTTTAGGGAGAAGTGTATTTTCAGGTACTCTGCCCATTTTTTGATTGGATCATTTGTATTTTTGTTATTGAGTTGTATGAGTTCTTTGTATATTTTGGATATTAGGCCCTTAACGGAGACATTGCTTGCAAATATATTTTCCCATTCTGATGATTGTATCTTTACCTTGTTGATGGTTTCTTTTGCTGTGCAGAAGCTTGTTAGTTTGATGTAGTCCCATTCACTTATTTTTGTTTTTACTTCCATTGCTTTTGAGGTCAAATTCATAAAATCTTCTTTAAGTTCAAGGTCCTTGAGTTTAGTTCCTATGTTTTCTTCTGTGTATTTTTTGTTTCAGTTCTTATATTCAGGTCCTGAATCCATTTTGAATTAATTTTGGTGTGTGGTGATAGACAGCAGTCTAGTTTCATTCTTTTGCAGGTGGCTTTCCAGTTTTCCCAGCACTATTTATTGAAGAGGCTTTCCTTTCTCCACTGTATGTTTTTGTTTTTTTTATCGAAAATTATTTGCCCATATAAATATGGGTTTATTTCTGGACTCTTAATTCTGTTCCCCTGGTCTTTGTGTCTGTTTTTCTGCCAATACCATGCCATTTTGATTATTATTGCTTTGTAGTATAATTTGAAGTTGGGCAGAGTGATGCCTCCAGCTTCGTTCTTTTTACTCAGGATGGCTTAGGCAATTTGGGGTCTTTGGTGCTTCCATACAAATCATGACTTTTTTGCTTTATTTCTTTAAAAAATGGTGATGGGATTTTAATGGGGATTGCATTAAATCTGTATAATGCTTTAGATAATATGGTCACTTTAACTATATTGATTCTTCTAACCCACGAACATGGAATATCTTTCCATTTTTTTGTATCTTATTTGATTTCTTTTAATAGGGTCTTATAGTTTTCATTATATAGGTCCTTCACATGTTTTTTTAGACTTATTCCTGGGTATTTTATTCTTTTTGTTGCAATTGCAAAGGAATTGTTTTTTTCCACTTTTTTTTCCCTGACATTTCATTATTAGAGTATAGGAACGCTATGGATTTTTTTTTTTCATTATTTATGCCTACAGCACCTGGTCTCCCTAGGTGGTCTCCCATCCAAATACTAACCAGACCTGACCCTGCTTAGCTTCCAAGATCAGACATCGGGCTTGTTCAGGGTGGCATGGCTGTAGATCATGCACCGTGGCTCCACTGGGACGTGAACCCAAGACTGTCTGTGTGTAAAGCAGACGTGCTAACCGCTACACTATGGAACCATGTCCAGGAACGCTATGGATTTTTGAACATTGATTTTATATCCAGAAACTTTACTGTATTTGCTTATTGATTCTAGTAGTGTTCTTGTGGAGTCTTTAGGGTTTTCTATATAGAGAATTATGTCATCCACAAATAGTAACAGTTTGACTTCTTCGTTTCCTATTTGGATGCCTTTTATATCTTTTTCTTGCCTGATTGTACTCTCTAGGACCTCTGATATTATATTGAATAACAGTAGCGATTGTGGACAGCCTTGTCTTGTTCCTGATCTTAGAGGGAAGGTTTTTAGTTTTTCACCATTAAGTATAATGTTGGCTGAGAGTTTGTCATATATGGCCTTTATTGTGTTAAGGTACTTTCCTTCTATATCGATTTTGTTAAGTGTTTTGATCATAAATAGATGCTGTATCTTGCCGAAGGCTTTTTCTGTATCTATTGATATGATCATGTGATTCTTATTTTTTAATTTGTTTATGTGGTGTATCACATTAATCGATTTGTGTATGTTGAATCATCCCTCTGTCTCTGGGATGAAGCCCACTTGATCTTGGTGTTTAATCTTTTTAATATGTTGCCGTTTTCGGTTCACTAGTATCTTATTTAGGATTTTTGTATCTGTGTTCATGAGAGATGTTGGTCTGTAGTTTTCTTTTTTTGTGTTATCTTTACCAGGTTTTAGTATCAGGGTAATATTGGTAATAAAATGAGTTAGGAAGTATTGCCTCCTCTTTGATTTTTTGGAAGAGTTTGAGGAGAATAGATATTAAATCTTCTTTGAATGTTTGGTAGAATTCACTGGTGAAGCCATCTGGTCCTGGAGTTTTGCTTTTTGGTAGGTTTTTGATAATTGTTTCAATTTCCATACTGCTGATCGGTCTATTTAAATTTTCCGGTTCTTCTTGATTCAGTCTAAGAAGGTTATATTTTTCTAAGTTCTGGTCCATTTCTTCTAGGTAATTAAATTTGGTGTTATATACTTTTTCATAGTATTCTTGTATGATCCTTTGAATTTCTTCAGTGTGTCATAATTTCCCTTCTTTCATCCCTGATTTTGTTTATTTGTGTCATTTCTCTTTTTTCTTTAGTGGGTCTAGCCAGGGGTTTGTCAATTTTATTAACCTTCTTAAAGAACCAGCTCTTTGTTGCATTTATTTTTTCTATTGTAATTTTTGTTTTCAGTTTTATTTATTTCTGCTCTAATTTTGATTATTTCCTTCTGCTGACTTTAGGCTTCATTTGTTCTTCTTCCTTTTCTAGTTTTTTAAGATGAAGCATTAGGTTGTTTGGGCTCATTTTTGTTTTTTAGATAGGACTGTAATGATATGAACTTTTTTCTTGTGACTTCTTTTGCCATGTCCCAAACGTTTTGATGTGTTGTACTATCATTATCATTCATTTCTATGTATCTCTTGATCTCTTTTTATTTCTTCTCTGACTCAGTTATTCTTCAGTAGCATGTAATTTAATCTCCATGTATTTGCGGTTCTTCCTGCTTTCTTTTTGCAGTTGACCTCTAGCTTCAAAGCATTATGATCCGAGAATATGGTTGGTATGATTTCAGCCCTCTTATATTTGTTGAGGCTATCTGTGTCCCAGTGTGTGGTCAATCCTTGAGAATGTTCCATGTGCACTAGAGAAGAATGTATAAGCAGCTGTTTTGGGATGGAAAGCTCTGTAAATGTCAATTATGTCCATTTGGTCAAATGTGTCATTTAAGGATGTTATTTCCTTACTGATTTTCTGTTTGGATGATCTATCCATATCTGCCAGGGCGGTATTTAGGTCCCCTAATAAGATAGTGTTTTGGTCTGTTTCTCCCTTTAGTTCTGTTAGTAATTGCTTTACATAATTCAGGGCTCCCTGATTGGGAGCATAGATATTAAGAAGTGTTATTAAGATATTAAGATGATAAAGTGATTCCCTTTATCATTATGAACTGTACCTCAGTATCTTTCTTTACCTTTTTTATTTCGAAGTCTATTTGTCTGATATTAGTACCGCTACTCCCGCTTTTCTCTGAATGCCATTTGCTTGAAATGTCATTTTCTACCCTTTCAGTTTTGAGTCTGTATTTGTCTATGGAGCTGAGATGTGTCTCCTGGAGGCAGTGTATGGTTGGGGTTTGTTTTTTGATCCAATCTGCAACTCTGCGCCTTTTTATTGGTGAGTTCAGTCCATTTATATTTAGAGTGATTATTGAAATATGAAGTCTTCTTATGGCCATTTTATCTTTTGCTTTCTGCTAGCTTGGTGTTTCCATTGCTTTCTTGTCCTTGTTTTTCTGTGTTTTTTTTATTTGTTTGTTTTCAGTTGGCTTTTGTGGGTTTTTTCTCTGGTCCGTCTTGTTTTATGTTACATATTTCAGTTCTGAATCTTTGGCATGTGGTTACCATTATGAATATATATATAAAACTATCCTTTACATATTCATGTGTGTGTGTGTGTGTATACACACACACACACACATATACATACACACACATACATACAGTTGTCCATTTTCTTCTGCACGTGCCTTATCTCCATTCCCCTTTGTGAATTTAGGTCTTTGAATCCTCCTTTTTCAGTCATTTTTGTCTCAAATTGTCCCTATGTATGCTGAATGTTCATTACTATCTTGCTGTAGCAAATCTCTTCTTATTGTTTAAGCTTATAATGCCCTGTTCTTAGTAAAGGATGCACTTCTCTGTTTCTATCAGCTTGCTATTCACATTACTCATAGTTATGGTTTTTTTTTTTTTTTTTTTTTTTTGTCATTTTGTTTTAGGTGAACTGACCCCTCTCAGTATTTCCTGTAGTGCAGGCCTCATAGTGGAGAATTCCTTGAATTTTTGTATGTCTGGAAAGGTCTTTATTTCTCCTTCATATCTAAAGAAGAGCTTTGCTGGATACATTATTCTAGGCTGGTAGTTTCTTTCATTTAATAGTTTGAATATTTAATTCTACTCCTTTCTGATTTGTAAGGTTTGTGCTGAGAAGCCTGATGATAATCTAATGGGTTTTCCTTTATAGGTTACCGTCTTTTCCCTGGCTGCCCTGAGAATTCTTTTTTGTTGTTGACTTTTTTTTTTTTTTTTATCTTTGATCATTTTAATACAGTGTGTCTTGGTGAAGGCCTTCTTGACTTGAGATAATTGGGTGTTCTGTTGACTTCTTGAATTCCAAGCTCCACTCATTCCTGTGGTAGCTCTCATGCTCAGACATGCTGGTGTGCAGTTTGGGTATTTTTGTTGCGTTTTAGATGTTCAGCTTATTGTTGTTTTAAGGGGAGAGATCTGGGGACATCTCTCACTCTGCAACATTTCTGATGTCACTCTCAAAGCCTAAAATTTTAACTAGCTGGCCCTTAACAGGAAAGGTTTGCTGACCCCACTCTAAATCTTTATTTCTAATGTATGTTATTTTTAGTTTATTTTTTTATTTCTACTATGAAATGCAACTCCACATCCCACTCCCTGCACAGAAAAATCACATTACAGCATTTGTTTTCTTTTTGCTTTTTTCTCAGATTCAGAATCTACGTACGTCACCAAGAAGTTATTTCCAGAAAAGGATATTTGCGAAACATATTTATCTCAATTGCAGACAGAAAAGAATAAGTCTTTCATCCATGAAGACACAGTTTTCAGACATGATTTGCAGTGTAAACTTGAATTTGAGAGACAAGAAGGACATCAGATGGGCTGCATTAGGGAAACGATAATCCAAAAACGTACATCTCTTCCTCTATATCAGAAAATTCATGCTATAGAGAAATCATATGAATGTAAGGAGTGTAGGAAAGCTTTTAGACAACAATCAAAACTTATTCAACACCTAAGAATTCATACTGGCGAGAGACCCTATGAGTGTAAGGAATGTGGGAAGGCTTTTTGTCGCGTGGGAGACCTTAGAGTACATCAGACAATTCATGCTGGGGAGAGACCCTATGAATGTAACGATTGTGGGAAGAACTTTAGACTTCATTACCACCTTACTGAACATCAGAGAGTACATTCTGGTGTGAAACCCTATGAGTGTAAGGAATGCAGCAAGGCCTTCAGTCGTGTTAGAGACCTTAGAGTACATCAGACAATTCATGCTGGGGAGAGACCCTATGACTGTAAGGAATGTGGGAAGGCCTTTAGACTTCATTATCAGCTTACAGAACATCAAAGAATTCATACTGGTGAGAGGCCTTATGAATGTAAGATTTGTGGAAAGACCTTTAGGGTTCAACGACATATTAGTCAACATCAGAAAATCCATACTGGTGTCAAGCCCTATAAATGTAATGAATGTGGGAAGGCCTTTAGTCACGGCTCATACCTTGTTCAACATCAGAAAATTCATACTGGTGAGAAGCCCTACGAATGTAAAGAATGCAGTAAGTCCTTTAGTTTTCACGCTGAACTCACTCGACATCAGAGAATTCATACTGGCGAGAAACCCTATGAGTGCAAAGAATGTGGGAAAGCCTTTCGTCTCCAAACAGAACTGACTCGGCATCAGAGAATTCACACCGGTGAGAAACCCTATGAGTGTAAGGAGTGTGGAAAGGCCTTTATTTGTGGCTATCAACTTACTTTACATCTTAGAGCTCATACAGGGGAGATTCCCTATGAATGTAAGGAATGTGGGAAAACTTTTAGCAGTCGCTATCATTTTACGCAACATCAGAGAATCCATACTGGTGAGAAACCCTATGGGTGTCAAGAATGCGGGAAGGCTTTTCGTCTTCAAGCAGAACTTACTCGGCATCACAGAATTCACACTTGCGAGAAGCCCTATGAATGTAAGGAATGTGGGAAGACCTTTATTCGTAGAAATCAACTCATTACACACGAGCGAATTCACACCAATGAGCATAGCTATGAATGTAAGGAATGCGGGAAGATTTTTAGTCGTCGCTACAATCTTACTCAACATTATAAAATTCATACAGGTGAAAAGCCCTATAAATGTAAAGAATGCGGAAAGGCCTTTCGCTTTCAAACAGAACTTACTCAACATCACAGAGTTCATACTGGAGAAAAACCCTATAAATGTGAGGAATGTGGGAAAGCCTTTATTCGTAGCAATCACCTTACTCAACATCACAGAATTCATACTGGCGAGAAACCCTACGAATGTAAGGAATGTGGGAAAACCTTTAGTCGTCACTATCATCTCACTCAACATCACAGAATCCATACTGGTGAGAGACCCTACATATGTAATGAGTGTGGAAATGCTTTTATCTGTAGTTATCGGCTTACCTTACATCAAAGACTTCACACTGGTGAGATTCCTTATGAATGTAAGGAATGCGGAAAGACCTTTAGTCGTCGGTATCATCTTACTCAACATTTTAGACTTCATACTGGTGAGAAACCTTATGGATGTAAAGAATGTGGGAAAGCCTTCCGACTTCAAGCGGAACTTACTCGACATCACACATTTCATACCGGTGAAAAACCCTATAAATGTCAAGAATGCGGGAAGGCCTTTAGCGTTAATTCGGAACTGACTCGACATCACAGAATTCATACTGGTGAGAAACCCTACAAGTGTAAAGAATGTGGGAAAGCCTTTATTCGTAGTGATCAGCTTACTTTACATCAGAGAAATCATATTAGTGAGGAAACGCTATGCATAATGTAAGGAAGGTACAATGGCCTTTAGAAAATGCCGTTTTTTTAAACAGCTGAGAACTCATAAAAATTGTCTTACTTGTTAGGCAATGTGTGGGAATTCCTCTTGTTTCATGCTCGAAACAACAGAAATAGTTTTTTATATATTGATATAAAGACTTGAAAAGTCTTGGGTAAACTTTAGCAGATTGACAGCGGCCCCAAGTGAAGGGCTTCCCCTACCCAAAAAGAAAGACTTTGTTGAACAATACTTTTATAAAATTCAATAAATTTTTTTTAAAAAAAGATGAAACTGAAAGGAAAACAGACATACATGATGAAAGCCCCATTTTTTTTTTTTTTACTATTGATTGAATATAATGGACTTAAATTAGTTCTGTCAAATCTAAATGCTTGCTCTCAGTGTCTGTAATTTAACTCGGTGCAGACGAGAAGCAACACACTGTGCACCAGCATCAGTACATGGACCACACTTTGTAAAACACCGTAACAGAAAGTATTTCTGTTGATGTGATGAACTTGGGAAAAGACTTGAACCACAGCATATCTGTACCACTTCTGAATCCACCTCTGCCTGTGGTATCTGGCAAAACACTTGTCCTCTCTGTGCCTCTGTTGTAAAATGGTGATGATAGTACTTACCTAATAGTACTTTTTTGAGGATGAAATAGCACCAAAGAAACAAAACCCTTATAAGGATATTTGCTCAATAAATATAATTGTTATTTTCATCATTAGCGATATTATTAGTAAATTCATGTGAGAGGAAAACTCTGAGTGTAAGGAATTTGTAAAAGCCTTCCATTACTTTTCACTCCTTATTTCAATTGAGGTAATTGTGGTTGAAGTTCAGTAAAATAAACTTTTATTTCTAAAATCAGAACTAATCTCTGAAAACTAATGTGAGAAAGATATCTCTAGAGTTGATGAGTGTGAAGTTTTTTATGCAAGTAAAGCTTTCGAAGAATCAGGGAGAACTGTAATGCTTTTTCTTTTCATAATCCAAAAAGCAGACAAGGTACAGTCTGCTTTTTCTGCCCCAAATTCATAATTAATTAAAAATTAACAACCAAAAGACCAATGTTCATTTAGAAAAAAAATTTTAAATAGTGCCGTGAACCCTGGTATGCTCTTTCTAGATTCAGTGATTGTTAATATATTGTCACCTTTGGTTTGCTTATATATATTTTTTATACATTTTTTTGCTATAATATTTGAATATAAATTATAGACATGAATTTCACGTGTCTGAACATAATTATGCAATTCCTAAGAATAAAGGCTGCCTCCTATTTGTATGACTTCGCACCCAAGGAAACTAATAATTCCATAATCCCTAATACTACAGATTGCTACCAGTGCCTTAATCCAACATATCTAAAAGAATGTCTCTGGGAACAACAGTATTTGATGGTACTTAAAAAATGTTCTTCAGTCACACAGGCTTATGAAGTTTTGAATCTCTTCTAAGGAAAAACAATGCTTATTAGGCTATGAAAAGATTTAAGAGTCCTAAAGATAATTCACATAACTTTGTTTATCCCAGGAAGACGCATTCACAACACCCAATATCTTTAGGATGTGAACCCACACTGGAAATGCTGTGACCCTAAAAAAGAGTGACCCTAAGGGTGGACTAATCAGATAACATGGCAGAGGCCTAGCAATGTTGAAGAAAGCCATACATGGGGTATTTCTCTGCCACTCACGTCTTCCTCTGCAAGCAGTTGTTTGCCCTCTGAGTGTGGGACTGATACTTTACAAAATTAAAAACCCATTTGGCCCAGTTTTTCATACGAATATACCATAATGTATTTAACCCTCTCTTTGTTTAGTGTTTAGGTTTCAAGAGCTTTTCACTATCTCATATACTTCAGTGAATATCCTTGTCTGTGATCATTGGTTTATGTGCGCTGGAATTTTTTTAACTGTACATGTGAAGGTAACACTGCTCATACAGTGTATGTTCTTTCAGTTAATGTTAAATATCATTAGATCAATCCACAGTCATATACACTTCCAGTTCTATCAGATATTGTTAAATTGTTCTCGTAAGTTCCTGTCAATACTCAAATCGAGTTTTCCTATAGCCTCACTCTAGATATTTTAATATATTTTAATTTCAGTTGAGCATCTTTTCAGAAATATTTCTCAACCAATCATCATTTGTTTACTTTGACTTTTGACTTTCTCCATTATTTTTGTTCTTTTTTTTTCTAATTGACTTGAATGTCATTCTGCATACTTCATTGGCTATATCAATGCAATTACTTTCTCCTACATTAAATATAGCATTGGTTATCTATCTCCTGAACACTAACTTTATTTTTATGAGACAGATTTCTAGGTTATACATTGTCTAATCTGGAAATAAAATTTTATTTATTTTCCAATATTTAATTTATTACTTCTTATTGCAATAGCTAGACTCTTCAAAACAAGGTTGAATATTATGGTAATACAGGTGTCAATTTCTCCAAATTCAATGGAAAATTTTAGAACATTTAATCATTTACTATAATATTCACTCTTTATTCGAAGATTCTCTTTGTTGCCTTTAAATAATTTTCTGCAATATATGTAGTGGACCAGGGGATCTCTGCTTTGTTTGGTAGTGACATGAATTTTGTCCAAAGTCATTTTGGTACCTGTTGGTATTTTTCTCAAATTTATTGGTATAGTTTATTTTTTATAGAGATTTCTGTAAACACAATCAAGACATCTACAAAGACAATTCTTTTTAAATTTTTATTTCTTTGCCTGTTGCACAGGCGAGGACAGTGTTGCATACGAGCACTTAGAGCAGACCTTGTTTCTGACCTTAGGGTAAAGACAGTCAGTATTTTATCATAGAGTGTTATGTTAGCTGTTCATTTTCCACAAATATCATTGGGAGGGCTGGTGTTGAATTTTGTCGACTACATAAAAAGCAACTATTGACATGATCTTTTGGCTTCTCTCCTTTAATGTGTGAATTACTTTAGAATGTTATACCAGCCTGGCATGCCTGGGCTATGTCTTACTTGGTCATGATGTTATTATCCTGTATGTGTATATTACTGAGTTCCATTTGCTAATTATTTTTGGAGATTTTTGTGTATATGTTTATTATTGATATTGATCTGTAATTTTTTTCTTATGATATCTTTCTCAGGTTTCTGTATTAGCGTTAAGTTGACATAAAAAAGATAGGAGGTGTTCCTTTCTCTAGTTTCTGATAGAGATATTATACAATTTATATTTTTTAAATCTTGGGTCAAATTTCCATTGAAACTATCTGAGCCTGGAGTTTTCTTTGTGGGAAGGATTTATAGTTTCAAGGACAATATACTCCCTCAAATTGAATTTTTATATCACAGCAAACAAAATTAAATTCTAAAGAAAAAAGTTATAAAGAACATAAAATACCTAGGAATAAATTTAGCAAAACACATGCCAGATCACTACCTGAAAATATTTGTTGAGAGAAGCTAGAGAATACCTAAATAAGTAGAAAGATACGCCATTATCACGAATTAGAAGTCACTTCTCCCCAGATCAACCTATACAGTCAATGGAATCTAATAAAAATCACAACAGGCATTTGTAGAAAATTGCTAAGTGGATTGTAAAACATGTGGAAATGCAAAGGACTTAGAATAGCTTAGACAATATTTTAAAAGAACAAAGCTGCGGGATTTACACTATTGAATTCAAGATTTTCTGTGCAGCTAGAGTAACAGAAACTGTGGTATTGGTACAATGATAAACAAATAGATAAATGGAACGTAATAGAGAACCAAGAAATAGACTTACACTTTTATAGTCATTTAATTTTTTAAAAAAATTCAAAGGCAGTTCAATGAGGGAAAGGAAAGCTCTTTAAACAAATTCTGGAACAACTGAATAAATATGGGGAGGGGAAAATTAACTTCAACCTATACCTCACATCATACAGAAAAATTAAATTTAGGTGGCTCATAGATACAACTATAAAGCTTCTAAAATATAAGAGAATCTTCACATCCTTCGAGTAGAAGAAAGTTCTAACCTTTAAAAAATTAAACCTCAATAAAACAAAACTCATTAAAAGATGCCGTGAAGATAATAAAAATGAAGTCACAGAATAGAAAAATATTTGCAATATGTATATGCAAAAAAAAAAGACTTCTATCCAGCATACGTAAAGAACTCATACAACTTAATAGGATGAAAATTAAAAACAAAAGAATGGGCAAAAGTGGTGAACGGATACTTCACAAAAGATATACAAATGGCCAACAGGACAAAAACAGTCCACAGCATGAGTGTTTTAACCATAGTACTTTGGGATGAGGTATGGTTATGCAGATCAAGAGAAACTGCCAAGTTTTTTACAGTTTATTATACTCAAAGTTCCCAGGGGAGAACAAAGCAGGAGAACGTTGGGCAAGAACCTTTATCATGGTTTCTGTGGGAAGGAATGGATGAGGCAAGGTAAACGGCATAGAATAGCTACTTTGAATAATTTCAGCAGGCTTTAAGGAATAGGGGCCGTACCCAGTTGTATGGTACCCTGCCTGTTAGAGTAGGTGGATAGTGGCCTGGAGTGTGCGAGCCCAATAAGGGAGTTGGTTAGTGGTGTGGACTTAACCAGCTGCTCAAGAACTGACCAGCCTCTAGCAAGGGTCTACAAACTGGGACAAATTTTATAAAGACTATATTATGATAATCCATCAAGGAAAATGCAAATTAAAGTCACAATAAGCAACTACAACATATCTACCTGAATGATTAAAATTTAAAAGACTGGCAACATCAAATATTAACGATGTGGAGCAACTGAAGCTTTCATATACAACATTATATACTTATGAAATGGCACAACTATTATGAAAAACTTTGGTATGTTCTAATAAAATTAAACCTATGGTCTTGGGTATTTGTGCAAAAGAATTAAAAATATGCACCAACAGAAACTCGTTCAAGAATGTTTATGGCAATTTTATACGTAACCACAACTCAATAATAAAAAGACAACTTCATCATAGCCCTCAAAACCATAAGCAACCATTAACCTACTTTCCACCTCTATAGATTTCTGTATTCTGGAGTTTCATATGAATGAGATCATATAATGTGTTGTCTTTTGTGACTTTTTTTCACTTTGCATGTTTCTCAAGATTCATCCCAGTTATAGCATGTGTCACTACTTCATTCCTTTTTATGGCCGAGTAATATCCCATTGTATGAATAGTCCACTGTATTAGTTTGCAAGGGCTGCTGTGACAAAGTACCACAGACCAGTGGCTTAAACAACCAAAATTTTTTTTCTCACAGTTGTGGGGGATAAATGTCCAAAATGAATGTGTCAGCAGGGTCTTTTGTTCTGAGGCCTCTCTCCTTATTGTAGAAGAAATTAATAAAGAAGACCTCAACCAAGATTGGGATGAGTGGCCTTGTGGAGGGGCTCTCACGTCCTCCATGTCAGCTGAAAAGCCCAGTGGGAAGAACTCTGATTAGGACAGCCCTAACTTCCTCTTCCCTTCTGTAAAACAACCTCCTCTTTTTGCTGGCCGACTTGCACGTTGCTCGCCACGGCTGCATGTTCTGGATTGAAATTCCTTTATCTCCTCTAATAAACACTATTTGTTGGAGAATTTGTTACCCCGTGACAGGCCCACTGGGCCCTTCTCTCCCCCTGGAGATCTATGAGGCCTGGGAACCTCTCCTCCGCTCCAATTGTCTATCTCAGAACTGGATGCCCCAGTCAGCAGTTAAGAACTTGTCAAAACTAGCTGAAACCAGTCAAAACTAAGATGGCTGTCAAATCAGGGGTCCCCAAACCCGAGGCCATGGAGTGGTACTGGTCTGTGGCCTGTTAGGAACTGGGCTGCACAGCAGGAGGTGAGTGGCGAGTGATGGAACGAAGCTTCATCTGTATTTGCAGCCACTCCCCAGCGCTAGCATCGCCACCTCAGCTCCAGTTCGGATCATCGGGCATTAGATTCTCATAGGAGATCTGGTCCCTGGTGCCCAAAAGGTTGGGGACCGTTGGTCTAAATGACCTCCAAAAGATTTTAAAGCTCATTATAATCTCCATGCTAAATAACACATCTATCAGCACCATGACAGTTGACAATCACCGTTGACAACAGCCTGAAGAGACCATAAATGAACCAAAAAAAGGATGGAACCCTGATCCCAAGAAAGCTACTGTCTCTTCTCCCACTGCATCCCCCAAAATCCCATAAATATTCCTCTTACCTCTTCACCTAAACCTCCCCTTCAGTTCCACTATCCTATCTAGACCAGCCCTCCACCGGTGAGGGCTCCTGCTTCTCCATTCTCAGCCTTAGAATGAAAGCTTGTTCTGTTAACACTCACTTTGCCTCATACTTGGCTTTGCAATACCGAACAGGAAAAGAGCCCCAGGTCCTTGAAAAGGGGACTTTCACCCCTTGGTAACAGAATATTCAGCTGACTTTGTTAAAGGTCAACATTAGCTTGTACATGTCTGTCTCTTCTCCCTTTATCTATATGTCTTTTCTTCTGGACGTGCATGTCCATGTTCTAATCTCTTCTTACGAGAACAGTAGTCATACTGATTAAGGACCCACCTTTATGACCTCATTAAACCTCAATTGCCTCTTCAAAGACTGTCTCCAAATACAGTCGCATTCTGAGGTACCAGTGGTTAGGACTTCAATATATGAATTTGGGGAGACAGATTCATCCCACAGGAGCCCCATTTTGTTTATCTATCTGTTGATGGACATTTAGATTGTTTTTACATTTGACTACTGTGAATATCGATACTATAAAGATACCCTTACTTCATTTTTTCCCTAGTTCTTTAAGATGAAATGCTTGAGTGTTTATTTGAGATTTTTCTTGCTTCCTGAGGTAGACAAGATGATTTGTCCATTGCTGTCAATCAGGTATTTAGGTTCCCTACAACCATCGTCTTTTTGTCAGTTTCTCCCTTTCTCTCTTTAGGTGTGTTAGTAATTGTTTCACAATTTTTGGTGCTCTCTTGTCAGGTGCATATATGTTGATAAGTATTAGGTCTTCTTGATGAATTGTTATGTTTGTCTTTGTAGCTGAGATGAGTGTTCTGAAGGCAACATATAGCTAAGTCTTGTTTTTTAATCCATCTTGCTACTCTGTGCTTTTTGATTGGTGAGTTCATTTACATATATGGTGATTTTTGATATATGAGGACTTATTTCAACCATTTTCTTTTGTTTTCTAATTACTCTGTATCTCCATTGTTCCCTCATTTTTCTGTCTGCTATTTTAGTTGTCTGATTTTTTTCCCTCTTTTTCCTCTTTTTTGAGTTATGCACCTTAGCTCTGGATTTCTGTTTTGTGATTACCAGTAGATTTATACAAAAAATTTTTTAGACATACAGTAGTTCTTTTTCTTCTGATTGCATCTTCATTCGCCTGTGCAAATTCAGTCCTTTTCCTCCTCCCCTTTTAGGTTTTTGTCATGAATTATCCCTTTTTTTTTTGCTATGTATTTATTTCCAAATCGTAGAACCTTCATGTTATAATTAAACGTTTACTATCCTATTCTGAAATAGAGTTGCAATTTCCTACTTTTATCAGTCTGTTAGTCATCTTACTCAACATTTTGCATGCTTTTATCTTTTTGTTTCAGGTAAAGGAACTTCTTTCAACATTTCTTGTAATGCAGAACTTGTGGTGAATTCCCTTGGCTTTGTCTAGGAAAGCTTTTATTTCTCCTTTATATCTAAAGGTTAACTTTGCTGGATATATTATTCTTGTCTGGTCATTTCCCTCTTTCAATATTTTGAATATTTAGTTCCCCTCTCTTTTAGATTGTAAAGTTTCTGCTGAAAAATCCAGTGATAATCTAATGGAGTTTTTTTTGTAGGTTACAGTGTTTTTTTCCCCTAGATGCCTTGAGAATTCCTTTTTTGTCATTAATTTTTGAGTTTTAATATAATGTGTCTTATAAAAGGCCTTTTCCCATTGAGATAATTAGGTGTTCTGTTAGCTTCTTGAATTTGAAGGTCTAGCTCTTTCTGAAGGTTTGGGAAGTTTTCATCAATTATTTGTTTGGATAGGTTTTCTTTCACCTTCTCTCTCTCTTCTCTGGTATACTCATTATTCTTGCTCTTTCTAATGGAGTCAGATGGTTCTTGTAGAGTTCTTTTATTTTTTTAAACTCTTAGTTTTCTCTCTTCTACCACCCAAGTCATTTCTATATTTCTGTGTTCATTCTCTCTATCTGGACTGCTATATTTCCAGTGTTCTCTAATTCTTAATCTCATGTATTGATTTCTTCAGTTCCAGAGAATGTCTGGTTGTTGTTGTTTTTTTTTTTTTTTCGTGGTTTCAATATCCTTGGTAAACTACTGCTTTTGTTCATTGATTTTATTCCAGAGCTTATTGTATTGTCTTTCTGAGTTTTCTTGAATCTTGGTGAGTTTTTCCATAACTGAAATTTTGAATTATTATCATTTAAATCACAGTGTTCCATGTCTTTGGTTTCTGGAGACCTTCTTTCTGAGCTACCTTGTTGCCTTGGATATTTATGGTACCTGATGGATTGTCTCTCTGCTTTGGCATTTGAGATAGTGAACACTCCTTTTTTAGGTATTATTTTGCTCTTAACTCTTTTCTCAAACGTGGTGCTTGCAGCTGCAGCGTTTACCAGAGATAACTCACGGATTACAGTTCTAACCTTGCCCCGAAAGTTTGCCGTGAAATATCTAGCTTTTATTACTTTGGCATGGCTCTAGTATGTCAGTAGTCTTTGGAAACAAATGACATCATTCTATTTATAGTATTCTGTTTTTAGTAGTTTGATCCTCTGAAAATGTCATATCCTAGAAAATGTAGCTTTCGAATGCCCAATGTTAAATGAACTCTGGCAGCGAGCTGCATTTTTTTATTTTCTAAACGGGAAAAGGGTTAACAATTTCAGCAGTTTGATAAGTAAAGGTCTTTCTTTTGTTCTCCAGTAGATGGCGCTATAGTGCAAGGTTTTTGAAGGCGGGGTGTGCTGCTTTTTAGTGCAAGTTTTTGTGTTCTCTTACTTACAGGACTAGCACCTCTGGGATCTCAGTGGTGTGGTGATGCCTCCGTTGTGGAAAATGCCCCGAATTTCCCCGCCACTCCCGCTGTCCGGGGTGCCTCAGTCTCAGGGGACCACCCCTGTGGTGAGATAAGGTGGGCAAGGGGCTCTGGGCCCGCCAGTTCCCAGCGCTGCCTCCTTGTAACCAGCGCCTGCCAGCCACGCTGTGCTACCTGTGCCACCCGTGGCACCTCTGCTGCCTCCACCAGGGTCCGCCGCGGTGGGTGGGTGCGGGGAGCGGGGTTTGCCAGTGTGCGGCTTCGCCTTCCTGCTGGTGGTTGGCACCCACCAGCGTGCGGCCGCCACACCGCCGTGCTGCGTCTCCACCCCCTTCACCGGGTTTAGCTGCAACGGGCGCCGGCTGCTCAGGCTGGAATATTCCTCCTGCCTGTCGGGCGGGAACAGGCCTCCGGCGTGAGGGCCGCAGCCTGGCTCCGCCGCCGCCGCCGCCACCGCCTCAGCTGGGGCTGCAGCAGGCACCGGATGCGCCTTCCGCCCGGTTCCCGTCCTCCCCCCATCCCGCCTCCCGGCCTCATTCCAATGTGTCCTCCTTCAGATGTCTCCATGGTGGAGCTCTCAGATGTGTCTGTGTGCTGAGCGGAAGATGCTTCTTTCAATTACTCGTCTGACTTGTAATTTAAGGGGAGCTACAAAGGGGGTCTTCTCACTCTGCCAGGGTGCCGACGTTCCCACCCTGCTTTAAGCCACCATTTACAGACGGCTAATTTGTTTCATCTGTAGCCCCATCATCGCCCCTCCGCTACCGGAGAATTTTTAAGTAATTTAACTCTAACTAGGATTCGTTCGGTGTTACGCCTACTGCCATTAACTCAGTGCATTCAAAGGAGAATGAACGACAGGGGCAGAGGCTCATGGGGCGACCCGCAGAATCTCTATATGTCGCCCCCAGGAACGTTCTGAATGACCATTTCAATTCACATCACTCCAAGTCTAATTAAGCATCGTTAACTCTGAACATTATAAAAGAAAATGATTTTTTGAGCACATGAACAAAATAGTGTTAAAAATGGTACTGTATTGGAAAGTTAGCAGATCTGCGCTCAAATTCCCTCTATTGGCTCAGCTCAGCTCCACCTACAGTGACAGACTCGCCGCCAGTCTGTAAATAACTCCCCTGGCTGACTGCAACAGGCTCCTGGGGAAATGTGGGAAGTTATCTGTCTCTACCGCACCTGGCTGTTTCTACCGCACCGCCTGGGGCCAGTGTTGGATGAAATAGGGGTGGAGGGGCAGAGGGCTGATATCAGAGGTGGCTAAAGTTCACACCTCTTACTTTAAGGTGGGGCGACTGTGGCGCCATTCATACTTCAGAGCGTCTGTGGGATCAGGCATCAGCTGAAACCACCTCCTTGATCAAGCTGCTTCTGAAGCCCGGTCTGCCTCCCTCCAACGTTCCATCGACGTCCAAAGAGCCCTTGAAACGAACATGGGTTTTCCGTTGACTGAAACTGAATACACACATCTATATTTCGACTTTTTATCTAGGTCTGGTTTCCACATCACGTAGAAAATCCACTGGGTCACGTTCAAATTTTTATTTAGTTTATAACCTCCATTACACACGAAGTTAATTTTTCAGAAAATAAAAAATATTTGTAAATTGATCTGAAAGTTCAGAACATATTAATTGGACAGAATTGTAAATGAGTCCCAAAGGAAACAACCATAATAATATTTAATACTGGAAAAGCAATTTTCCCTAACATAATTGATTTGTGTTTATTAATTCATGAACTCTTTCATATTTTTCTGCTATACTTTGGTACCATACCGGTAACAAGCAGAGAAGTTCCTAGCTACGGCTATGAGCAGCCAAGAAGTTTCTGTAAATGCCTCTGTAGTCAGAGGTTCATTGGCCCCACCCAGGGATCTCTGGGAGACTGACGATGCCTGGATTCATCACAGGACAGATTCTCAAGAAGCCTTCATCATCCTTAATTGGATTTGCAGGAGCAAAAAATGGACACAGTGGCTCTGCAGTGGAAATTCTAGGGAATGTAAAAATATGGGATCCATCACCAACGTGATAAAAGGAAATGGTTCCCATATTCATATCCAGGAAGATCCCCACTCGACTTAGGCGAGGGCTAGTGATGAGAAAAGTCAAAGGCACGGTGCTGGCGGAGAAGATACCTGTGCTTCTTAAGCCCACAGTCCAGAAGCCAAGTTCTGAAGACAGCAGAATTATCCCTTGTCGATTAACAGATTCTTTGCAAATGCCCACATCCCATTCTTTGCTTGTTCCCACCTCCACCTCCCAGTAGTGGCGGCCGGAGGTGAACCGAGGGGAGCCAAGAACACAAAGTGCATAGTCGAATCTCTCGGAATGAGCGCTCCACTTCTGACTGAAACAGCCACATCGGACCTGTCTCAGGTCCTTGGAAATGATGAGATAGTTGTTGGCTGTGTCAATATCCAAGGTCATCTGCACTGTGGAAAGGAAATCAGATTGGCATGTGTACACACTGTATACTACTCTTCACGTCTGCTGCAAAAGCCCAAATGGCTCATTCGTTCACTTTCGCACCTTTAATTCCACACATTTTTTCTAATTAGAATTTTCCTGTGGAAGCTTCCCTGCCCCTGATTAGATCAAATTTTTACAGAGAAGCAATGATTATCATTGGAACGAGTTCTTATTTATAACAGGTCTTTTTTTTTACATTCAGTTATTCGATTAAAGATTTTCCTTTAGTGTGTAATACACGTGGCAAAGAACATGACTTGTTCTCAGAGTTATACAAATTAGCACAGATTTCATCAAAATATAGATATCAAATAAATATTTTGAATGATGGAAAATATTTTACTTATTGCAAGATAATATCGAAATATTAAAGTTTTTCTTTTTTCTTTTTTGCAATGACCTTCCTTGAATAGGCCTTCGCATTTTGGGCCTTTTCTTTCCTAGAGTTGTAGTAAATTAAAAGAAACGCCGGGAGTCCTGAGATGAGGCGGGTGGACTCTGAGCAGTTGTGATTGAGGAAAAGTTCTCAGTAGGGATATGTTGGGATTTTGTCAGTAACTTAGACCCAGCACTCAATGGGGCAGCACTCAGAGGGGTAGAGAAATTGGAGAAGAATGGCTATGTGTATTGGCAACATTTTCCAGCAACCTTGGTGATGAGGGAGTGATCTAGCATCCTGACTTTGGCACATGAGACATACAACTGGGCTGTGATAATTCACTCAACCCAGAGTGCGAGACAAATATCAAGCGTGATTTCTCAGTTCCAGGTCAGAGAGGGGCAAATGCTCAGTTGTGGAGCCTGCGTCAGGATCTAAACCCACAGGCGCTCTCGCCACCCTTTGCCTGGGAAACGTGGCCCACAGTCGCTGTAGACTAGAGTCACCTGGGGGCTTGTAAACATTGCAGGGTCCCGGGCCTCACTGCCACAGGGGTCCGATGCAGTGAGTCAGGGCCTTGCTACTCAAAAGTGCGGTCCAAGGACCGGCAGCATCAACGCCACTAGAACTTATGTCAGAAATCCAGTTCCACAGTCTGGCTGTGCCATGACACAGAATTTGCATTTAAACCAGATCCCTGGAATACAACCAAGTTTGAAAATCAGTATCCCAAGCTGGAGGAAATGGTGTGAGCCAGAAGTTCAGTGTAAGATTTTCTTATGCATTTAAAAGGTAATACGAGTCAGGTAGAACTGATTTTTTTTTTTTTTTTAGGCGAGGCAACCTTTGGTTGACCTCACAGATTGCAAGGACCTTGTCATCTTATAATCCTTCATTTTTTTATTTTTTTTGCCTACAGCACCTGGTCTTCCTAGGTGGTCTCCCATCCAAGTACTAACCAGGCCCAACCCTGCTTAGCTTCCCAGATCAGACGAGATCGGGCACATTCAAGGCAGCATGGCCGTAGACAGAACTGACTTTTAACAATATATTTTATGTAACTCAGTATACCCAAAATCTGATTTCTACTCGTGTCAGTCTTTACTTTCGAGAGATCAGTAGCTGCCAATGGCTACTGGGAATATTGGATAGCACAGGTCTACGGCATGACCTAAATATTACATTTTCTCAAAGACCTACACATGGTTCTAATCTATACTTACGACTGTTGCTAGGAAAGAATAAAAATTTCAGGTGTCAGAATCCAGTCAACGCCCGTGTTTAATGGAGAGCTTTGAAAAGTCGCTGCTTCCTGGGCTCTAATGGGCGGGGGCAGGTTGCACAGATGTCTTACCTTGGAACTTCCGTATCCTTGGGTTCATCTGCAGAATCATTCTGAGCTGGGGCTCTAACTTCTTGACCTTTGACACCAGCCTGCCAAGCTGGCCATTGGGCCTGATGTCCTTCTTCTGAGAAACCTTGGCACAGAAGGGGCACAATAAACCCTCCCCGCCGGGCTCCTTCAGCAGCGAGTTGATGCATTGCAGGCAGCAGACGTATCCACATGTCAAGGTCATGGGGTTTTCAAGATAAGTCAGGCAGCTGAGACATCTACATGCTTCTTTAAAGTGGTTGGCCATGGCCACTGTCTGGGAAAAAATGTGCACTATATTGGACTTTCACGAGTTCAAGGGACTCATTAGTCCTGGGGCACTGTCCTCTTTACATGCAGTGATTTGCAGTCACTACTACTAGGTAATGAAGATATAATGTCAGTACAATTATAAGTGACTTGTGGCTCTGAATTTCTGATGTTTAAAATGCCAGTAGGAATGAAGGATGCTATTCATACTCGGGCTCTAAGTTGGGTGGTGAGAGAGTCTATGATATACCCGAGCTGTCCAATATGGCAGCCACCAGCCCCATGTGGCCAATGAACTGCCAAGGTGGGGCTTATCGATTTTGAAATACACTGTGAATGTGAGATGCACACTCAGCTTTGAAGACCTAACCAGAAAGAGAATATAAGCTATTTCCCCGAGAATCTTCAAAAACTGATTATGTGTTGAAATGATCATATTTTACCTATTAAAATTAATTCAATTGGTTTGATTTTACTAGAAGATGAATTTACAATTACATATTGTGGGTCGCCTTATATTTCTAGGGGACAGCTCTGGTCTAGGCCCAGAAACTCTCCAAGTCCCCCAGCTGACCAAACTGGATGTGGCAAAAATCCACAACAGAACTTAAGAGGTGGAATAAGTCAGGAGCTGACACCCCATTTTTCACCTCGCGATCTGATTCGATTCAGGATAATGAAGACTATGTTATTTCTCCAACCTGTCACTGAAAATCTAAATTCTGCCTACTGCTCCCACCACGGTGTGTCCCGGGGTATACACACTGTGCCTGACATTTGGTTGGTCTCAGCACCTCCCAAATTAATAAATGACTCCATTCCCAAGACCTTGCCTTCTCACATCTGCCTTTTATAGAAATTTGGAAGTAAAGATGAAATCCTGTAGGGTTGGCTCACCTGTCTTCTACTGGGTCCTCTGCTGGCCTCTGGGTGCTTTCTTGGAAGCTCAGGTCTGGAGTGAGAACACCCACGAGGGGCTTTTATATGCTGGAGTTCCTCCGCCCACCTCACTCAGGTCCTGCCTCTCCTGCTTAATCCAATCAGCTTTTGATTGAATTCTAGAATTAACGAGATTTTTCTCATGTTGTAGAAAGATTACCACAAACAAAGGAGATAATTGTATATGAAAGTTATTTTTGAACTAAAATGAACAAAATATTACCATAGTATCATTCTAGATTAAATCTTGAACATTATGTCTGTTGATAATAAGAATTGGAATTAGGATTGAAATTTTTTTAAATTGTCATTATTAATCCTTCTAAAATGAATGCGACTAGTTTGTTGTAAGTGGTTCTTGATCATGAAAGTAAAATCTCACATTTTGATCCAGAAAATTAATTCAACCCACTCAGAAGCCTTTCCTAAAATCATACTCACTAGACCACAGTCCTATCTTCAAAAGGGCATTTTATAAATGCAAATATCTTTGTTTAGAAGTTTGGTAAAGAAACCCAAAAAGATTCCTTGAGAATAGTCAGCCAGTGAAGGTCCAGTTTTTCTTTTAGTTACAGAAAAAAAAAAGATATTTTAAATCATAAACTGTTTTCCTTATATCATAACATATACACAATGAAAAACATATCGTTAAACCATGTTTAAAAATGTTCCTACTAGTTTTAGATGAGGGGGTAGAATAAAAAACTGGAGAGGGGGATTGGTGGTTGGGGTGAGAGGGGTTAAACTAGACTTAGGCAATTAAGTTTAAAAAAGCTCTCATTTAATCATTTCCACAGTAATCTTTTGCCGCCATTTGCTGGATGCTCTTAGCATTTCACAGCCAAAGAAAGGCTCAAACCCAGCTCTCGTGTCCTTTTGTCTCATTAAGGCAAAACGAAAAACATGTGTTCATATTTGTATAACACTTTTATTTATCTTATGATTTTAACAAGCTTATTTTACAACTCCTTCTAGAATGTTTTCACATCTCTGGGAGTACTTATCCTCATGTCTGTGGTCTCACTGACTTGCTCAAGAAAAATTCATTCCTAACGAGTTTTCCATTTATTTATTGAGCAGATCATGAAGCAGGGCTTATGTTCTCTGGGACCACCAGGTGACCTCTGTGTTGGAAAAGGCCGATCCTTGTGATTTGATTTCCCCAAAATATCCTTCAGCCTGAAATGGCATAGCTTGAGTTGGGAATTCTTCTATTAAGGAGAAAAAAAGAGCAAATTAGGTTTCCCTGCCCACTGGAGGGGCTGACCCTGGGTGTTGGTTATCTATAGTATCTTTTTTTTCAGCTGGAACTTTGGACAGAGAGAACCTGCCTGCCTCCCCCGGGACAGTGAATGGTGCACCTCTCCTTACCTTCTGTGGCTGGCAGTCCAGCACCTTGAGTCCCCGCTGTGTGAGGGACCCTGCGTTTCAATATCCCACCTAGTGGGGACACAATTCCCCCCTCCTGTCACTGCCGGTGTGTCATGGAGTCCAAGACTCCAAGGAATGGAGCTGATCTGCTCTCCAGGTTCTGTTCAAGGTCATGGCATCTGCACCTTGTAAAGTTAACACTCAGCACTCTGCCCCTCCAGAAGTCTGGGACACATGTGTCCCCAACTCTCTTGACAGTACATCTTTCTGCAATTCAGTATATATTATGTGTCTCTGGTAGTTTTTTTTATATGACTCTTCTTAAATAATATCCTTAAATAGAATCTTATTCTTACAATTTTTACTCTTGAAAGGCCTTAGAAGTCTGAAACTAAGGAAAACTCCGAAGACAAGCTTCAATTGCTTTCACTTGGGCACAGTTCCTCTCTTGAGCAATGATGATCATCAATGACAAAAATATTATCTCTCAATAGTAAAATGTAATCCTTTTGAATTTTGGTTACTACTTTGCCTAAATAATTTTTTGAATCATTGAAATATCGATGGCAGTTTCACTTCAGAATCACCCGGTCTAACATTTCCTTCGTTTTCACAATAACCTCAAACTGGCCATTTAAATCTTTTTAGTTATGTGCGTATAATTTTAAGAATGTTATTTGAAAGATAAGAACTTCAAGTTGTTATATTTTTACACGATTTGATATCAAGTAAAAGTTAATTACGTCATCAGAAATTGTCTTTTTTGTGGTTTGCATATCTCAGAAAGCATTTCTTATGTCTGATACTTATCAATGTTGCTTTTACCTACAGAAGATAACTTATTTTACACAAAATTATAAATGAGTGTTGTACTACTTTGTACGTATTTGTGGACCTTACATCCTTCCTTGACCATTAATCATCTCAGTGGTGTGAACATTTTTCATTTTGATTTAACTGTGATGCTTAAAATCTTAAAAGATAGGATACGATTTATTGGAACTTTTGATGTATCTTTTAATTATGTTATACTTTGGGGCAAATTATTTTGAAAAGATGGGTGATTGTCTCGCCTGCTTCCGGGTGATTTTAGGACAATTCTAGTATTTTTTTTTTTAAAGAAGAAAACAAACTTATGGAAATAATCTTTGCAATCATGGACGAAAAGGCTTTGGTAGAAATCATCGTGCCCACAGAACGAGCTTTTCTTACTTGTCTTCATGCAACTGTAAAAAGATTTATATTCATTTTGTCGGCGACCGAACCTGGGACTATATTTCCCATGGATAGCTGTTATTCCCTTACTACATGATTAAAGACCCCACGGCGTTCCCTTCCCGGGTTTTCCGGGCACCTAGGAGGCACGGTCTGAGCCTGGGTCTGCCCACTTTGGCGCTATTAACGTTCCCGGGTGGAAGGGTCTTTGTCATGGAAGCTGTTTGGTGAGTTGTAGGATGTTTAGGGGCATCATGGTCTGTACCCGCTAGATGCCAGCAGCACTCCCATCACCCCAGTTATGAAGACCAACGGTGACTCCAGATATTGCCAAGCATTTCCTAGTGGGAACAAAATCATTCCTCAGTGAGAGCCACTGGAAACCAATACGATGTATTTCAGCTAACTGCAAATATCTTTTCAAGGTTTAACATTCTACTTTGTGCCATAATTAAGTGAAAACAATATTGGATTAAAAGGGCATGGCAGGGTGTGAAACCTCAGGGAAGAACTCCCACACCCCAGAACCCAACTCACTGTGCAAATCAGGAGAGTGAGTTCTAGATATACTTATTTAAAAGAATGAGCTTGGAGTTCTAAAAATGAGCTGGGAGATATCTAGAGGGAGAATTATAACACCCATAATTAAATTTTTATGGGCAGAATAGAAACTACGCATATGCACTTGTGAGCATAAATGTTAGCACCCAGATTAAAGAAATGAATTATTCCATTATTTTCAAAAATCAAATCACAGTCTGGGATGTCCAATCCAAATTTCTGGAATGAAAATAATCTGATATGGGAGCCACAAGTTCCATTGAGCCACTGAGCATTTGAAGCGTGGCTGATGACACATGTAGAAATAATAGCATGTTAGATATCGTGGCTTAAATAAAATAGATTAGATTGATTTCAACTTTTCCATTTTCCTATTTCTAATGTGTTTTAGAAAATTCAAAATTGCTTATGTGCCCTCTATTCTATATCTACCTTCTATTAATGAAGAAGGTGGGAGATCGTGTGGCCCTCAGACACCTTAAATTTCTGGGCTGTGCTCCAGATTCATGCCCGCCCCCCTCTCTCAGGCAGGAAAGCAGGGGGACTTAGCACTCTCATGTCTGGGCCCTTCTTCCCCCTCAGCTCACGGCCAGCGATAGTTTGTCTTTTATTCCAGCTTGTTTTTCGCATGCCTTCAGGTTTGGACTGTCACCTTAATACTTGGGTGTTCATTGCTTTGCAATGGGAATAGCATATAATCAGGACACATTAACTCTTTGCGTTGTTAAGGTGAAAGATTTACATCAAACATTCTCTGTCCCTGTGCCCATATCTGAAGGGCATCCTGTATAGACTGGCAGAAGAATCTCTGCTTTCGTTCTTCATTTTCTCACAAGATAGCTGACCATTCACCCTTGACCTTAACTCATTAATGTGAACAAATTTCATTTTGATTTAACTGTGATAGACTCGTGGGGAAGAAAAAAAATCTCTGTAATTCTTTTTGTGGCCAAGTAGTTGATTTGGGAAAGGACAACCGAGCAGAGGGAAAAAAATGAAGCTCGGTATTTCAAAAATGACTGTCTCATGTGTATCGTATTGTGGCTCCCTTCCATCTTTCAAAAATGTTTACTAATTAATTAGTTAACTGCGATGAGGCAGGATCTGGGTTAAGGAGGGTCATTAATTCAGTCTTAGTTGGGGAATTCAGGAAAGAATTCTGTGGAAAAGTTTTATCGGCTTCAGAAAGAGCAGTAAAAACCAGCTATAATGAAAAAGGACTATTTGGACCATGTGGTCTGTCCATTTGTGAAAATTCATCCTTTCTCTCCACAATAAACATGACCTTGCATGTGGCACGGCCGATACTTTACTCATCACTTCCGAGGACCTGAGGAGGGTGAGCTGTGGGTATAGCAAACAGATTCAGAAAAGCATACTGAGGGTTTACATGTGTATATATTATGTATAATTTGAGGTTTGGTTTTTGTTAAATATTTTCCTACTTATTTGACCTCTACTGTTAAATATTTTCCTACTTAATTATTGGCCTCTACTAAAAGCCTGGATAAGATTTGCTTTGTGAATGATGACTGCATATACTTGTGACTTGAGCAAATGAAGTCATTATAAAATCCGATTGGGGTCAGCTCACAGCTAACTCCCAGGTGGCGCCCTCGGCCTTCCCTGGGTTTCCCACCCCCATTTCACTCTCTGCAGCACCCTCCAGAGGTCCCGGGCTGCCCAGCGCTAGTAAACATTTAAGCCTCTTGATGCCTAAGTACATCTTGACTACCTGCTCTTCACACGATTACTTAAAATTACAGCAAATGATGTCCCACCCTTCCTTCTCCCTGGAAATGTTTAAGCACGTTTGAGCTGGTGAAGCGCCACTAAATTCATGGTATAGGAACTTTTTTTTTAGTCCCAAGACAAATCAATCCTCCATCTTCTGCTCCCGGGACTCTTCATAAACAATTCTAATAGAATTGGTCATTAGAGTTATGTATTATTCAAGTTTCCTTAAATGAAACAACCACTTGTGAAAACTGGTACCGTGGCCTTGATTTTTTATATTAAATAAGAGTATTTGGCATATCTGCTACGTTGGAACAAAGAACAATTTAAATGATTTGAACTATAATCTAATCATTCACGATTGATTCAATCACTTGAACTTCAAATGATTAAATTTAAATTTTAAAGTCACTCATCTCTTTTTCATGCTTTCTCTTGACTTTTATCTTCTGAACAAAAATCCCTGATTACCCAGAGGCCACCTAAAACAAAAAATTATATCATAATGGACTACAGAAAAATTGCTTTTTTTTCCAGCTTTATTGAGAAATAGTTGACATATAGCATTGTATAAGCATCAGGTATACAACATGTCAATTTGATACATTTATACACTGCAAAACGGTTACCACCTCAGCATTAGCTACCACCTCCGCTATCACCTAATTACCATTTCTTTTTTGTGGTGAGAATATTTTACTCTCTAATCTTCCAACATCTACAAAGTGTGAAACCAATTATAGAAAAATAACAGTTTTCATGGTGGAAATTCGTACGAAGCAGGTTCAGGCTGCTATGTTTTGGAAGGAAACATATATGCTGAAGACAACTCAAATCAAATATTTGCAATAAACAATGTGCTATGGATTGTCAGCACTGTGCTTCATTTGTTGCCATGAAGAGGCGATAGGAAAACTACAACCTTTAGAGTCCGTCAGCAGCATATGCAAAGGAATCAGGTTTTCGACTTCTGCATTCTGTAATCCAGAAGTCATGTAAATGATTCGCTGCTAGCATTGGGGTATGCTGTGAAGTCTAAGGCGGCACTTACACAATATCAAACAAGGGATTACAGTTCTTACCTGTACTTCATGTCATACATTTTGATTTGAACACTTTGCTCCCATGTTCTAAACTGGAATGAAGTTCAAACCCAGTCTCACACGACTATGGCTCTGTTTATTATGTGATCTGTCTTCAGTACCAAAGAGCTGGTATTAGACATTCTTTAGAGATCCAGAGTCATGAATTTACCATCTGTACAGTCTGCATTTGCAGGTATTCATACAGTGGCAGCTTGCGTGTCGTTTATGGAAGCAGATGTTTACAGCCGTCCTATGCAGTGTCCCTTTGCTGAAAACGTAAATCCACTGTGTCTCGCCTGTAGTGTCACAGTCACATGTGATGAGAAATCTTTCTGGTGAGTATGCGCTTGTAATCTCGTCCTCAGCAATGCCAACCCCAAAATGAACAGTACACGATTGGTGGAATGCATATTGAAATTGAAGGACTTCTCCCAAAGACATTTCAGATCACACAGTGACACACTGGTGTCGCCTTAAACTTCGGATCCAAATATTTTTAATCAGGAAGTTAGATCACTCTGACGAATAATGGTTGAGGCAAAGGCTTTGAACTGAGCTGCTTCCACTCTGTAAGCTTCTGTTCAAAGCAGTGCTCCAAACTCATCCTGTATGCCAAGTGATATATAGATATTTTGAATGGGCTGCAGTATTTTTCTAAGAAGTGACTTGACAAATGCAGTTTCTGAAGCAACCTTGGAATCTTCCAACATCTACAATGTGTGAAATCGATTAAGGAAAACTGGCAGTTTTCATGGTGGAAATTCGTACGAAGCGGGTTCAGGCTGCCATGTTTTGGAGGGAGCGTATATGCTCAAAAGAACTCAAATATTTGTGATAAACAATGCGCTATGGATTTTCAATACTGTGCTTCCTTTGTTGCCATGAAAAGGTGATAGAAAAATATAACCTTTAGAGTATGTCAGCAGCACATGCAAAGGAATCAGGTTTTCGAATACCTGCGTTCTGTAATCCAGAAATTACGTAAATGATTCGATGCTAGTACTGGTGTATGCTGTGCAGTCTAAGGCAGCACTTACACAATATTGAGGTAGGGATACAGTTCTTACCTGGCTATATATGACAAACCTTCAGCCAACATTATACCTAATGGTGAAAAACTAAAAACCTTCCCTGTAAGATAAGGAACAAGGAAAGACTGTCCACTATCGCCACTGTTATTCAGTATAACATTGGAGGTCCTAGTGAGTGTAATCAGGCAAGAAAAAGATATAAAAGGCATCCAAATAGGAAACGAAGAAGTCAAACTGTCACCATTTGTGGATGACATGATTCTCTACATAGAAAACCCTAAAGACTCCACAAGAACACTACTAGAAACAATAAGCAAATACAGTAAAGTCTCTGGATACAAAATCAACATTCAAAAATCTATACCATTCCTATACTCTAATAATGAAGTGTCAGAAGAAGAAGTAGAAAAATAATTCCTTTTGCAATTGAAACAAAAAGAATAAAATACCTAGGAATAAATCTAACAAAACATGTGAAGGACCTATATAATGAAAACTACAAGACCCTATTTAAAGAAATCAAAGAAGATACAAAGAAATGGAAAGATATTCCATGTTCTTGAATTGGAAGAATCAACATAGTTGAAATGACCATATTACCTAAAGCATTATAAAGGATTTAATGCAATCCCCATCAAAATCCCATCAGCATTTTTTTAAAGAAATAGAACAAAAAAATCATCAGATTTGTATGGAAGCACAAAAGACCCCAAGTTGCCAAAGCCATCCTGAGAAAAAAAGAATGAGGCTGGAGGCATCACTCTGACTTCAAATTATACTACAAAGCAACAGTAATCAAAATGGCATGGTATTGGCAGCAAAACAGGCACACAGACCAGTGAAACAGAATTGAGAGTCCAGAAGTAAATCCATATTTATATGGGCAAATAATTTTCTACAAAAAAAGAAAACATACAGTGGAGAAAGGAAAGCCTCATCAATAAATGATGCTGGGAAAACTGGAAAGCCACCTGCAAAAGAATGAAACTAGACTGCTGTCTATCACCACACACCAAAATTAACTCAAAATGGATTAAGGACCTGAATATAAGACTGAAACAATAAAATGCATAGAAGAAGACATAGGAACTAAACTCAAGGACCTTGGACTTAAAGAGGGTTTTATGAATTTGACCTCAAAAGCAAGGGAAGTAAAAGCTAAAATAAATGAATGGGACTACATCAAACTAAAAAGCTTTTGTTCAGCAAAAGAAATCATCAACAAAGTAAAGAGACAACCAATCCAAATGGGAAAATATATTTGCAAACACCTCCAATAAGGGCCTAATATCCAAAAGATAAAAAGAACTCATACAACTCAATAACAACAAAAAACAAATGATCCCATCAAAAATGGGCAGAGGACCTGAATGGACACTTCTCCCGAGAGGACATATAAATGGCCAACAAATATTTGCAAAGATGCTCAACATCGCTAGCTATCAGGAAAATGCAAATCAAAACCACGATGAGAAATTAGAAGAGCTGTAATCAACAGGACAAGTAATAACAAATGTTCGGGAGGATGCGGAGAAAAAGGAACCCTCATACACTGCTGGTGGGACTGCAAATTGGTACAGCCACTATGGAAAACAGTATGGAGGTTCCTCAAAAAACTAAGAATTGATCTACTATATGATCCAACAATCCCTCTACTGGATATCTACCCCAAAGACTTGAAAACTCATATCCAAAAAGACATTTGCACACTGATGTTCATAGCAGCATTATTCACAGTAGCCAGGACATGTCCTATGATAGATGATTGGCTAAAGAAACTGTGGTACATATATACAACGGAATATCACTCAGCCATAAGAAGAGATGAAATACTGTCATTTGTGATAACATGGATGGACCTCTGGATAATTATGCTAAGTGAAATAAGCCAGACAGAAAAAGTTGAAAATCACATGATATCACTTATATGTAGGATATAAACCTAAAAGCAACAAATGAACAGGACAAACAGAGACTCATGTGCATGGACTATAGACTAGTGGTTACCAGAAAGTGGGGAGTGGGGGAGGAGGAGGTAGGTAGATGGTTAAAGGGGATTAAAGTGGGGTAAGGGGAGGGTGAAGTGGGTGAAGGGATCAAATATATGGTAGCTGAAGGAAACTGGACTTTGAGTGGTAAACACACAATATAATAGACAGATGTCAAATTATAACATACACCTGAAACTTATATAATTGTATTAACCAATGTTACCCCAACATTTAATTTTAAAAAATCAACTGCGCATACAGCAAAAATTAAAAAGGTATGTATGCCCAGAGAAAGGATCAGAACAGAACTGAGAAGGCATTATATTTACACCTCAGGTTTATCTTGGCACAGAGACAGCCTACAATAATAAAAATATAAAAAACAATAACAAAAAACTGCAAACCCTGAGAAAGGGGGAGAACTGATTTCCAAAATTACCAAATTATTAGATTTAAACGTCTAGCTTTCAAACAAAAAAAAAATCACAAAGCCTACAAAGAAACAGGAAAGTGTGCCCCATTTAGAGAAAAAACAAACAGAAATGGTACATAAAAAAAAAAAAAAAAAGAACTAATGGCAGATATACTAGACAAAGACTTTAAAATAACTGCCTTAAATATAATCAAAGAACTAAAGAGAAATGTGGAGAAAGTCAAGAAAACAATGTGTGAACAAAATGGAAATAGGAATAAAGAGTTATAAAACCTAAAAAGAAACCAAAAAGAAATTCTGGAGCTAAAAAACACTAAAATGAAAAAATTCACTAGAAGGCAGACTTGAAACGGCAAAAGACAAAGACTCATAGAACTTGAAGATAGGACAATGGAAATTATCAAATATAGTGAACAGAAATAAAAAAATATATATCAAAAAGCAAACAGAACCTCAGGGATCTGTAAGATACTATCAGGTATCACTGCATACAAGGGACCTTCAATATGATTGTTGGCATACTTATCATCAGAAACTTTGGAAGCCAGAAGACAGTGAGCCAAAAATATTCAAAATGCTAAGACAAAAAAAAAACAAACTGTCAACTGATAATTCTGTATTCAGCAAAACTGCCCTTCAGAAGCGTGAGAGAAATTCAGACATTCCCAAATAAACAAAAGCTGAAGGAATTTGTGATCATAAAACTTACCCTGCAAGAAGTGCTCAGAGGGATCCTGCAAAGTGAAATGAAGGCATTAGAGAGTAACTCAAAACCATATAGAGAAATAAATATCTCAATAAAAGTAATTACATAGGCAATTATAAAAGCTAGTAAACAATAGTTTGTAGTTGCACTTCTTGCTTTTTGCAGGATTTAAGAGACTAATACATTTAAAGGAAAAAATAAACAATTATTAGTGTAAAAGCTAGTGTAGTGTAAGTGCCTGACATTAAGCTTTTGATTGCTGAAGCATTCATTTCAAAAGACATCCATCTTGAATAAACATGTTGTCAGCTGTTTGACGCAACTGCTGGCAAAACCACCAGATAAAAATTAGGTCTCCCTCACCTATGAAGTTCCCTCTTTCAGAAAGCCCTGGACAACCTAGATAACTGACCACTTGAGTGACCCTGCTTCTCCCTTCTGGTGCCCTAATTCCTGCTCTTAAGCTTTAAATAGCCAAAAAAGAGCAACCCTGTGAAACTCTAGACACCCCCACCCTCAGTTCCTGATAAAGGCAGAGCCCCAGGTATGCACTCTCTCTATCTGCAACCTTACTGTGTGGTCCTTGAGCTTGTCATGTATCCTCCAGAACCTGTAATAAAACTTGTTTCTCAAAGTTCCTTGATGGGTGTTACTATGGTATATCCTGCAATCATACTAAAAACAAGGGCTGGTCCGAATATGACATTGGCCCCAGTGGGGCAAGTGTCTATGAGGGCTCACCACAAGCACAGCAGTACCCCTTGCATCTGTTTCTTTCTGTCATTTCAGTTACTCCCAGTCAACTGCCATCTGGAAATAATATTAAATGGAAAATTCCAGAAATAAACAATTAGTGTTTTTAATTGCACACTGTTCTGAGAAACGTGATAAAATCTAGCACCATCCCCTCTGTTCTCCCTGAAGTGAACCATCCCTTTGTCCAGTGTATCCATGCTGTATACACCACCTGTTAGTTACTTAGTAGCCATCTTGGTTATCAGATCAACGACGGTGGTGTCACAGTGCTTTTGTTCAGGTAATCATTATTTTACTTCGTAATGCCCCAAAGTACAAGAATAGTGATGCCGGCAATTCAGATATGCCAGAGGAGCTGTAAAGTGTTTCAAGTGAAAAAGTATGTATACATAGGAAAAATGAGGATGTAGTCATGTGCCACACGACATTTCAGTCAACAAAGGACCACACGTATGATGGCAGTTCCTTAAGATCATAATGGAGGTGAAAAACTCTTATTGCCTAGCGACATCATAGTCGTCATAACATTGTAGCATGACGCATTACACAAATACCATTATGTCACAATTGCCTACAGAATCCAGAACAGTGATATACTGACAGGTTTGTAGCCTAGTAGTTGTAAGGGAACAGAATTTGTCATGCCAATATATGTCTCTTTGGCATAAGGATTATTTTAGATGGCTTAATTTTAAGCAACAGTGGGCATGGGAAAAGTTCTGACAATCAAGTAGAAGTTCTCTTTTGTAAAAGGAATTACATTTGCAAGGGAAATCAGCACTTGTAAGGGGTCTCCCTCACTGTACCAGGAAGAGGTAGATGGCCTTATTTCTACTCTTATCAAATACTTTGTATTTCCTATTTAGTCCGGGATTTAAATACATGATTATAAATTTCTAAAGAGATGACAAACTGTCTCCATACAAATTACTTACCATCTGCAAACCAGATCATTACAATGGAGATCCGAAAGCCATCTTACCCAAATAGTCAAACTCAGTTTTCTGATATGTTGCAATATGACATACGAGTATAATCTACAAAATATTCTTCCCCCCAAACATCTCACCTGAATCTAATGGAGCCTCTAGACTTAACTTCCTTTGTCCAGAAAATACAAAAGACAGAGCAAGGCTAAATGACACTATTAAAAAAAATCTAAACATGGCAATTTTCCAGGACTCATCAAAAAGCCAACAACAACAACAACAAAAGAGAAATGTGAATCTAGGTTAGGGTTTATTTAACTAGTCTTTTGACTTTTCCATATGTGTAACAATTTTCACGACAAAGAGTTGGATGATATATGTGGATTGTTTTTATGTTGCTATGTTTTAAATATCTAGCTTAACTTCTAGACAGAAAACATAAATTATACATTTCTTTGCCATTTGAAATTTTTATAAGCAAATCACTTCAAAAACTCTTATTCTTCAACATTTGTACTTTAAATACCTCCACACTCATGAAATCCATAGGGTTTCTTAATAGCATTAATTTTTTAAATGTAATTTAAGGAATGAGCTCCTGAAAATCCTCTTGTAGTCTTAACATGCCATAAGATTTTATCCAGAATGAGTTATTTAAAATTTAATAATAGATAGGCCTTTCTACATTATTCTCAATAATACAGTTTTCCTGTCACATCAGTTCACAGTAATGCTAATGGAACAAGGTCAAAGTTGTTCTTTATGAGGATAGGCATGTGCCAAATACTCTTTCAATGATTTTATATGGACTATAACACATTTATTCCCATGACTGCACTACTCAGTACTCATTACTGTGGCCATTTACAAACGATGCAATAAGGGGATAAACATCTAGCTCGATGTCACACAGGTAGTGAAGTGACAATGATGACAGAGTATGTGTCTCAGGTAGACTTTTTTACATTTGTTCCAATAACAGTTTTTCTCTAGTTTGAGTTTGAAAGCTTTATAAAATTACCATATCTGGTAAAATACCTTTTATGGTTAAATAACTTTTATGGTTAATAAGTTATGAACATCAAGCCTACCCCTATATTCCTTATATTCAAAAACTTTCTCACCAGAATGTCTTCTCTTAACTCGATGGGATTTACTGTGACTATCTTTCCACATTACTTATACTCAATGAGTTTCTTGCCAATATGAATACTATGCTGTTGAACAAATCTCTGACCATGATGAAAGATCATCCCATGTCCTTTTATATTCACAGTATTTCTCGCTAGTATGAATGCTCTGAAGTTGGGTAAACTGTTCATACCCAGAGGTTTGCCCACATTCCTTATATTCATAAGACTTCCGATGATTATGAATTTTCTCATTTTGAGTTAAGCTGATCATTCACAGTAAAGATTCTCCCATACTCTTAACATTCATAGGGTTTCAGACCTGTATGAATCCTCTGATGGGCAGAAAGGGCTGAGCTAAGTCTAAAGGCCTTCCCATACATTCATGAGGTTTCTCATTGGTATGAATTCTCTCATGTCGAGCAAGGTTTGAGCTACAACTCTCTCCATATTCTTTACATTCAGAGGATTTCATACCTGTATGAATTCTCTGATGTGCAGTAAAGACTGAACTAAGTCTAATCGTTTTCCCACATTCCTTACATTCATGGGGCTTCTCATCTGTATGTTCATCATTATTGTTAAAGGCCTTTTCACATTCCTTAAATTCAGAGGGTTTCTCACCAGTAGGAATTTTAATGTGTTGAATAAGGTCTCAGCTACAACTAAAGTACTTCCCACATTCCTTACATTTATATGGCTTATCTGTAGTGTGAATAAGAGAAATATGATGATTATAAGTAGGCATTTTTTTAATAGCTGATAAATCTTTTGACTGATATATCCCTCTTGATGTTCCTCTAGTCCTTCAAATCTACTTCTATATTTTGAATCATTTCTAAAATCAGAGGCTTTGAGGCCAAGAGTTTTACTTATTGGCTTTATATTCTGGGTAAATTTATTTCATAAACATCAGTTTCTGGGGACAACTTCTCAGCTCCATAATTTGATCCCAAATCTGAAAGAAAAGGAGAAAGCAAACACATTTTATTTTCCTGTAACGCACAGGTACAAAATACATTTTACAAAATGACTTAAACCTAACATACTTCAAGAGAACTTGAAAAGTAATAAGAAGAGCACCAATAACAAATAAAATTTATTTAAGATGGTAATATTCATAATCAGGGAAAAATTAACTTTGTGAATTTTAGGTGATAATCAAAAATATTTGGTAAGCTTGTTACAGATATTGATATTCAAGTAAATCAGATGCACAGAATCAGAATTTTTAGGAATAAAGCCTAAAAAGCTATATTTTTAACATTTCTATCAGACAATTCTGCTGCAGATCAAAGTTTAAGGATCCATACTTAAAACTTTTTGGATGATCCATCTTAACTTTTGAAATAAAATCCAAAAACTTACCATCGATAACGAGAACTCGTATCAAGCCACTGTCATCCTTTATGCCCTCTTTCCCATTGCCTTTTTTAGCACCTAAAACATGATAAAAACATTTTTTGTATATCTTCATGCTTTGCTCAGACTGTGTCATCAGTATCCCGGAAGCAGAGGAAAAGTGTGCACAGCTAAAAATGTTGAAGAAAAAAGTCTAAAATCTTCCCAATCTTGGCAGAATTCATAAACCTACACAATAAAAAATCTGATTGAGTGCCAAAGATAATTAAAAACATCTATACCCAAACTCATCATTATCAAATTGGTAAAAGTTAAAGATAAAGGGGAAAATACTGGAAAGCACTTAAACACAATCCCCCCCCACACACACACACACTCATACACACACACCCAACTCATTTCCTAAACAATACCTGAACAATGATTCAAATGACTCTAGGCTTCTCTTCAGAAACCATACAGGCCAGAAAGAAGGGGCACAACATTTTAAAGTGCTAAAAAAAAAAAAAAATTCAACCCCAAATTTCATTTCCTAAAAAGATAAAGATCAGAAATGGAGATAAAGACATTTTTAAATAACAGAAAACTAAAAGAATTTATCTCCAACAGACCTATTATTCTAAAAGACTTAATAAAGGAAGTTCTTTCACACCAAAGAGAGATAATGCCAGAAGGATAATTTGGAGCATCGGGAATGAAGGAACAGCAAAAGGAATGGTAAATATCCAGGTAAATAATATCATAGACCACCTTTTCCTCTTGAGTTCTTTAGAACATGTTTCATGGTCGAAAGATAAATTATATCATTGTGTGAAGGGTTTTCAATGTATGTAGATGTCATGCTACACAACATAGAAGTAAGACAACTACAGCATAAAGGGATCTGTATAATGATATGTGATAACCACTGACTGAAAAAGGCAATTTTAATATGGTCTCGTTTTGCTCAGCAGATATGACTGTGTGATCATGATGGTTACAGTTTTTATTTGTACTTTTCTCTACTTATTTCCTGTAATTAATATGGATTATGGCCATGATAATAAAGGGATATTAATATTCATATGCCACTAATAAAATGGTTTTAATATGGTTTAAATATATATAAAATAAAAGAGAAATTAGAGAGATCTACAAACTGAATGGGAGATTCTAACACACCTCTTTCAGTGATTTGCAGAAGTACGGTTTTTAAACAATTAAATGAATACATATGTAAAACACAAAACAAACAAATACTTGTTCCTTTTTCAATCACACAGAACATTTATAAAAACTGACTTTGAAGAGGGAATGCAGTTAGCATTAATACGATGGTTAAGTGGAGGGCCAGGGGAGGGAGGGAGCAATTAGGGAATTATTTTATGAACATTATAGATGTCTAACCAATGTACTGTATACTTGAAACTAATTTAAATAAATAAATTTATTTTTAAAAAACTGACTTTATACTGGACTATAAAATAATGCAAGTTTTACCATATTTCAAAGGAGTAAAATGGTATAATACATACATATTTTATATATATATGTCTGACCTTAATAAAAACATGCTAAAAGTTAATATTAGAGATTATTCATTTATTTGGAAATGGAAAGCCATATCTGGTTGAGCAAAACTACAGTAATCTATACATGACATTATTTGATTCTTCACAAAATGCTCTTGGAATTATGCATCCATTACAGAGTTTTCTGAACCAAACCATGAGAAAAATTATAAATCACAGAAATTCAGAATGTCATGCTTTAAGAAAACTGGCCTGGACTTGGACTCTTAGGGAAAAAAAAAAAGAAACCAAAGTAGAAACTAAATAAATAAAAATAAAAATTTTTAGGGCACAGAAGTTCTTTAGATTAAAGGAACCTAATGATAAATGAATTTTGATTGGCTCCTAAATTGAAACACACTATCACAAAATCAAAAATTTTTTAAAGAAAAAAGAAGTGGGAGAAATTTAACTATAAACTGTACTTTAGACGATACTCCTGAAATGATCATTTTCTTAGGTGTGACAATAATAGGTTATTTAGGTTAATTAGGAAAATGAAGTTAATTAGAAATAATGAAAGTTTATTTAGGATAACATCTTATTCTTAGGTGATGCAAGTCGTGGTATCAGTGACTCAGGCCTACACATGGTTCAGCAGAAAAGGTTGAAAACATTTCTATATAATCTCATCTCATTTTGAAAGAAGTTTGACTTCTGGTTGTTCAAGGGCCTGCTGCATTTACTACCAGATAAGACTCATCATGATCTCAGCATCTTGTGCAGACCTGGCTGCAGAGAATAATCCAAGAAGCATTCATATAGATTCTGCAAATGTTTCTTTTCCCTCTTTATTAGATTAATAATTTTGATTTTTTGGAATTGCCGTGGCAGCCTTCTCCATGGATTATAAAATGTTGCCCTTGGCAATGACAATGATTTGCTACTGCCACTGTTTTTCTTATTGTTATTATTGTGATAAACTTTGATGTATGCCAAAATTCAGAGGAATTTATTGTTCCTCAACTAGAAGAATCCTTAAGGTATAGAATCAAGCACATTGAAATTTAGGGTTGCAACAGAGAAACCAACAGCCAGCTTCCACCTGTAATCTTATCTGAAACCTGGATATCTCCAGAGCTTTGGACCTTTTTAAAATCTCTTGAGCATTTTAAAAGGAATAAATGCTGGTTTTTTAAAAAGCTTAAAAAATTTTTTTTAGATATATAAATATCTATAGCTAGTGTGGCAAAATGGTAGCAATTAGTGAATCTAGGTAATAGTTTTAAATGGAATTCAATTATTATTCTTTTAAACTTTTCTGTAGGTTTGAACATTTGCAATATAAAAACCTGAAAATATTTAGGAAAAAAGTAATCTTGAGTAAAGGAATGAGCATGAAATGTAGAAAATATATTGGGGGAAAATAAGGAGTGACTGTCAATTTATATGGGGTTTCTTTCTGGAGTGATGAAAATGTTAAAGAAATTAATTGTGGTGATAGATGTACAACTCTGTAAACATACAGAGAACTACTGAATTGTATGCTTTAAATTGGTGAATTTTATGGTATATGAATTATATCTCAATTGTTACATTAAAAAAAAGAATAAGACTGCAAACTGTTATCCATGTACAAATACTCAGAATATTGTTCCCATGAACCCTTCCTTAAGAATCTATAAGAGAAAAAGTTCAAATGGCCAAATTGACTAGAGATACAATCACACACATACATTCTTATAGAATCAATACTAAATTAGGATTATAAAAAAGAGATTGTTATATATAATGGCTATGTAACTTTGAAATATAGATAGAATAAAACTATGAAAAATAGAGAGAAAATGGAGAGAGCATAAATTGTTTTCAATAATCACATTTTCATGGTAATGTTGTCACTGTTATTCTCAGAAAGTTTTATATATAATGTGAGATACAACAAATCAGTAATTACAAGATATTCTAATTCTGTTATCCCCAGTATCATTGAGAACCAGGGATTTCCATTTGAGAAAAAGACAGATACAAATTTAAGACAAATTAGGTTAAATAAATACCCTGTAATTCTAAAATTAAGTTAGAAAGATCAGTATGAACTCATGAAGTATTTATCTTTAAAATAAGACTACATGTATTTATTTCTTATCTCTGTCCATTGAAAACACCTAAAAGCAATGCTTGAACCATGAATAATGAGCATCTCTGGTACTCAGACTGTAGTCTTGAAATATTATTAATAATAATGGAAATTAAAGAAACCAGGGCTTTTTGGAGAAATATCTGATTCCAGGTTTGGAAAAGGATATGTACAAGACAGGCCTAGGACAGCTTGTCTTATGAGAGAGCAAGGGATCTCTCGAAGACTACCAGGGTCAGGTTAAAAGGTCTCAGGGGCCAACCTGAAGAAGCTCACACTGGCCGATGATAGCACAATTTGAGCATCAGTAAAAATAGTTACAATAGAATGGAATGCATCAAGTATTTTAATTCCATGTATTCGTAATCATCATAAAAAATAGGTCAGCTTTGAAAGAATGGTAAGAAACTAACTTATTATTTAGAAAACTGGTAAACAAAGAAAAAGAATCTAGTATTTATCTTGACTTCTTATCTTGATCTGTATAACTGAGTAATCAAGTAGTAAATGAACCAGTTTCTTTTTACAGATGCATTCTAGCTGATAAAGAATGAAAATCACCAATTTGCAACCTCTAATGAATTAATGGACACAGTAACTGGCTATCGACGGCTGCTAACATCACTAAAGCTAGATATCCAGATATGGTGTGCCAATTCACTAAAGAATATCACTGCCACCCAGGCTAACAGTCATGCCCAAAATACCCCAAAATCTGAGTTTCATTAAGCTTCCAGACTCAACCATCAATTTGCAGGAAATAGAGCACAGAGGAACAGGGTAATTTATACCACAGGGATGCAATCAGCAAAATCCAGGTGGTAGGAAACTATAGGGCAAATGATCTCATTTCATCAAAAAAACCCTGTTACGAATAAAAAAAAATGAAGGAGAATCTAATTTAAAAGGGACTTAAAAGACTTTTTAAAACAACAGGTAAAATACAATCAAGAGTTCTGAGAGAGGCTCACTTAGGTGATAAAACTCTAAAGAAAACATTTCCTGCTGGGAGGGAAAGCTTTGTGATTGCATAGAGGCATCACAGACTTCTGGAGCTGCTGGCAAAGTCCTAACTTTTACCCAGTAGTTAAAAGTGTGTATACCTTAGCATAGGGAATGCAGTTAATAATATCATAATAACTCTGTATGGTGTCAGATGAGTATGAAACTATAATTGAAAAAAAAAACATAAAAGTATGTGTGATAAGAGGTTAATATCCAAAACACATAAAGAACTTATACGACTCAACAACAACAACAAAAATCCAATTAAAAAATGGGCAGAAGACCTGAATAGATATTTCTCCAAAGAGGAAATACAGATGGTCAATAGACAATGAAAAGATGCTCAAGATGCTCAGTCATCAGAGAAATGCAAATTAAAACCACAATGAGATATCACCTCACACCGGTCAGAATGGCTATCATCAATAACTCAAAAAACAACAAGCGTTGGTGAGGATATGGAGAAAAGGGAACCTTCATACATTGTTGGTGGGATTGCAAATTGGTACAGCCGCTATGGAAAACAGTATGGAGGTTTCTCAAAAAATTAAAAATGAATATACCTTTTGACCCAGCAATTGCACTTCTGAGTGTTTATCCAAAGAAAAGCAAAACAAAAATTCATGAAGTTCTACGCACCCCAATATTCATGGCAGCACTATTTATAAGAGCCAAGATATGGAAGCAACCTAAATGTGTATCGACAGATGATTGGATAAAGAAATTATGGTTCATATAATACAATGGAATATTACTCAGCCATTTAAAAAATGAAATCCTACCATTTGCAATGACATAGATTGACCTAGAGGTTATTATGCTGAGTGAACTAAGTCAGACAGAGAAAGATAAATACCATATGATTTCACTTATATGTGAAATCTAAGGAACAAAAAGAACAAACTAATCAGAAACAGATTCACAAATATAGAGGACCTTCTGGTAATGGCCAGAGGGGAGAAGGGTTGGGGGACTGGGAGAATGAGGTGAAGAGTTAAAGAAGTACAAATCAGGAGCTGATAGATAGTCACAGGGATGGAGAGCACGACATAGGGAATGCAGTCAGGAGTAATGTAATGGTTAGGTGGAAAAACCAAAGAAGAGAAGGAGCAATCAGCAGGATTTATAAACCATATAAATGTAAAAACTATATAAAGTAAAAATATGAATGTACTGCATACTTGAAACTAATAATAAAATAAATTTTTTTTAAATACTCGAGATTTTTAGTGTATTTTTTGCCTACTTATTTTATGTAGATCATTGATAATATTTTTTGTTAACCTTTGAGAATTAGCATTCTGAATATTCTGGGTGTTACCTCTAGATCTAATATTATTTTATTGTCTGTACCAACATTTGCAACTTTGTTGTATGAGTCTTTATTGAGTGTTTGCTTTGTGCCTAATCTTTTGTTATTGCTCTGTTTATGAACTGAGGCACTGTAGAAATTTAAAAAATATTCAATAAACAAACAAACAAACAAAATCTGTTTACCTCAAAATAATCATGCAATTCTTGTTTTATGTGGTTTTCTGTATTCTTGTCATATTTAGTTTCTTTAAAAACTAAGAAATGAAATAATTTTAAACACAAATGAGAACGTGGCTATAAATAACTCTTGAGAAACATTCTTTACTCCCCAGGACAATCAAAACCTCCACAGATCTGGCCCAAGCCTAACGCTTGACCCCCCTCCCTTCTCTCCCTTCCCTGACTCTGCTTTAACCCTCACCCCGCTTCCAGCCACAGGTCACCTGTCCCCAGGGTCTCTGCATTTCCTCATCAGTCTGACTAGAATGCTCAAACCCCAGGTGGGTGGCCTGAGCCCTGACCACCCACGCTCTGTCCTTCTCATCCCACTACTCCTATTCACTTGTCCACACGGCATGATTTCTGATATTACTGATCTATTCATTTGTTCATTTGTTTAATCCAAGTCTCTCCAACTGCAGGTCAAGTCCACGAGAGCAGTGACTTTATCAGTCGTGTTCATTGTCACTGTAGTAGTGACAGTGCCAAAGTGCCAAAGTGGGCACTCGAAAAGTATTCGCTGAATATATGAATATATTTTTAGATGCTGAAAGCTGTCTAAAATAGAAACAGTGTCTGTTACAGAAATCTGAATGCAAAGCAGAGCTGGGAAGCAGCGGGATCCAAAATATGTGTTAAAAGGTAATTATGGGAAAGAAAGAGGCACTGACTCCACAAAAAGGAGAGGAAATAAGAGAAGAGAAATTAGGTGATTAGCAAAAGATGATGTTCCTTCAAGAGCTTGTGCCATGACCCTTCTTTCTTTCCTAGGTCTCAGGCATTTTTATCTTACGAGCCTCAGGTCTTTGAAGGAAGTTTGCCAAACCACTACCCGAGAGTGTGACCCTTCCATGTGGGCTGTCCCCAGCATGACGGCTTCCCCTGCCTGCTTTTCCCTCACCTGGGCACCATCTGCTTATTTCTTTCCTCACCCTTTCTCTTGCTCCAATAAGGTAATCACATCTGGCTTAAAATGGAATTTCCTGCTTAAAAGAAATAACATAGCATTAAAGAAACTTTAATTAAGACCTGGCTGGATTTATAATAAATTAAAAGTCAAAATGATATTAAGAAAAGACGTCGGAAAAGGGCAAGAAGATTGAACAAGAGACTAGATAGATTAGAAGAACTTCATTTCATTTAAATTCATATAGCGTCTGTCCTTTGAGACAGACTTAGTGGTTGATATCATGAAGCCTCATGCCGGCTGCCTGGTTCAAACCCTGTCTCTACCTCCCACGGGCAGTATGGCCTTGAGTGAGCAAGGCATTTAAACACATCGTCCTTCAGTCTTCCCATCTCTAAAATGCGTACGATAATCATACATATTTTATAGAGTAGATGTTAAAATTAGATTCGTTAATATAGGTAAAACAGTTTGAACACTGCCTGGTATATAATATTACAAAGTTAACTCTTATTACATTTATTGTTGTTACTCATTTTGCCTCCTTAGACATTTTGGTTTATTCTTAGTATATTCATTCAATGAAAAATACACTTCAGTTTTAAATGAATTCAGTTCACCCGGTTAATATTAAAGAAGTCGTAGAAGTTCTTTTGACAGAAAAATTCAACATACTGCTCTCCTTGCAGGTGAGTTAAAAGAAAACAAAACAAAACAGAACAGAACATCCATTGTAATTCTGTGCTCGAACACAATACGAAACTTGGTTTCTTAGATAATGATCATACAATGAATGTCTGAGACTTCAAATTCAATTCCTTGGTCATTAAGAAAGAGGCAGTCAGAGAAAGGACCAATGTAAGGCAGATAGTTCGCTGAGGGGTGGGCAAGATGCAGGCATTCTCAAAGGCCCAAACTATTTCCCTCGGGAACAAGAAGAAGCAAGTCACAGTGAAGAAAGCTGATATTCTAGAGAACAAATGCTCACAATTTATTATTAACAATTATAGTTATTTCATAGTAATTTTAATTTAATGTTGATTAATTAATACTTACTATAATTCACATGGGGCAGTTCATCTTACCGAGTGAGACCAAGTTGCTGTAGGCGCCCAACATCACATCCTGGTACAGGTCCCTCTGAGCCGATGGTCACAGCCCTGAAGTTACCAGTCCCTGAAACCACAAACACATGGATTGCAGTGAAACTGAAGGAAATCATTTCAGAATAAATGGTGAGGAGATGAAGGACAGCACTTCAGGAAAGAAGCGATATGGAATTCACAGGGTGCTTCCATATTCTTGAAGAATCCTGCTATTGCAAGGGCAAATTTCTCGCATGCTGCATTTGTTGGTAACTTACTTATCCCAGCATGTCTGGGAATAGACAAAAGAAATCTGAATTTTGCTAATAAACAAGCACTATGCCCGCCATAAACGTGCGTTTCTATACCATCTTGACCCTTTAAGGTATAAGAAAAAAAATTCTCATGAAATCTTCCCTCCAAGTTTTATATAAAATATCTATCTTAGAAGATAGTTTACATAAAATTGAGAATGTTCTCATTCCTCAAGTTAATTATATTAAATGATATCAAAAGTGAGTTTTATGAGCTGCATCATAGTCCATACAACTGACATACTAGATTTAGTCACTTCTCTATTTATACAGTAGGATGTTCAAAGTCTCCAAGGTCTTCCCCAATTCTGGGGATTTATAATTACATGCCACTTACCCATGGCTACCATCTGCCAGCCCCACTGAACATTTTCCTAGGTGTCACATAAAGCAGATCATCACGTCACATACAGAGACTGAGGCCACGTAATGTCAAATTCTATCCTAACTGCCTGGAAAGCTCACGTCTGTGGAGAAGTTTCAAGGTTTTCCCAAGTGGGGTCAAATCAGACAACCACCTCTAACTTCTCAAACCCCAAAAGCCCCTGTTTCTCTGCAGGGACCAAGTGTCCAACATTTTTCTTGACAGAGTAAAATTAGTACAGAGCAGAGGTTGATAATGTGTTCAAAGAAAATGTCAACATCAGTTGGAAAAGAGGCACAAATAGGAAAAGTACTGAATCTTTTGCTTCATCCACCTTTGCTATAATGGGACAAACTGGGGAAGAGGATCTTGGATCTTTAGGTAGGAAGCTTCGAGATAAGTAATACCAGCCACCTAACCTGAGAGTCATCCTCTGGCAAGGAGAAGAGAGAAATACCAACTTACATAGGCCATGTTTTTAGAATTACAAAGTTGGTCAATATCCCTCATGTTTTCCCTCCTGGGGGCGGGGGGGAAGCCTTAAGCCAAGCCATGTTTCAGTGCTTCAAAAAAGATTGAAATTTAAAAAACAATTTTTTCTTCCATTTCTTTCTCAACCAACCCGGTAAGGTCCTTCTTCCATTCCTTCCCCCAACGCACACTCTCATACGAGTTGACAGCAAACAGAAGGAAATCAAGCCCTGAACAAAGTCAAGCTCGCTCCTAAAGCTCACTGTCCTTCAACATAACTGGGCAGGAGGGACCCCTGCGGGTTCTCCATCCTTGGGCTGGTTACCCTGGCCCAGTAGGAGGCCCAGTGTTGTGGCGCGATCAAATCTAAGACCCATGGAGCCAACTGAGATTAATTATGAACCTTTATTAGCCGGCCAGCGACTGACTCTCTATCACACAGGGCTAGAGGAGATCAGTGCTGGGGTCTTTGTTTGAGGTAGTTTATAAAGCCTCTGACTACATCCTAGAATAAAGAAAGCAAGAAAGTTACAAAAAGCAGAAGTTTGCCGTTAATGTCCTTCCCAAAGATATATGTATCTGGGGAATTGCTAGATCAAACACAGCCTAAGCAGACAGTCTTGTTATCCGTATCCTGGAATGTTGCACCCTTTCTGGGAGTTGGCGCCTAGAGATAGCACCTCCTGATTTATTGCTCTTCCTAGGGGCTGTAATGCCTGGAGATATCACCTCCCTGTGACTGATTTACTGGGAAGTCTTCACTCTTACATGTCCTAAGAGAAGCAGCTTATAGAGCTTAAAACTACATCAAACAAATAAGCAGATTATAGCAGACATTGGCCATCTTTATATCTTACACATCTCCTAAAACTACATCTAAGTAAGTAGGACGACTTCTGGTATCTAAAGATATTTCTTCCCTGTAGCTGACTTAGCTAGTTGGCTCACTTAAAAAGTTTCCACCCTTAACACCAGTACGAGGCCAGTACGAGGCCAGTACGAGGCCCCTCTTCCTGCTCTGAGCAGCTCCTCCTCCCCCAGCTCCAACACGTCAATCAAACCAGAACCCCTTTGTGAGGAAGGATGGGGAGAGGCGGGGCGAGGCCAGCCACTGGAAGGGAGGCAAATGCAGTGCTCAGGCCGGGACCGCCCTCTGCGCCCAACTAAGTCAGCGCGTTAAATTTGGCAGAGCACCTCTGTAATGGAACGCTAAGTAGTCATTATATGTCCAACATATGTAGTCAATGGAGAAAACAAGTTACAAAATAAGATGTATAGGACTACATTTGTAAAATATGTGATATATAAATATTAAGACTAATAGACATTGATACAAAAAAAATTCCAGAAAATTATATGCAATGTTAACTAACAGTTCTTGTCTCTGTATTGTGGCCCCAATTCTACTTTTTCCTTACAAGTACTTCATAATTGTTGTAATTATGTGAGTGGTCAGGCATTAACTTAGAATATACATGGAGTCACAGAGTTACATCTTATATAGACATATACATATATGTATGTATACTTATACAATTTCCTATGAGGAGGACGTGGTTCCATAGTGTAGCGGTTAGCACATCTGCTTTACACACAGAAGGTCCTGGGTTCACACCCCAGTGGAGCCACAGTCCATGGTCTACAGCCATGCCACCCTGAACAAGCCCGATGTCTGATCTTGGAAGCTAAGCAGTGTCAGGCCTGGTTTGTACTTGGATGGGAGACCACCTAGGAAGGCCAGGTGCTGTAGGCATAAATAATAATAATAACAACAACAATAAGAAAAACAGAAGCAAATTCATAGATACAAAAAACATTTTGAGGGTTACCAGATCAGAGGGGGGCTAAGGGGTGTCGGTGAAGAAGGGAGAGGGGATTAAGAAGTACAAATTGGTAGTTACAAATAGTCGTGGAGATGAAAAGTATATCATGAGGAATCTCATCAATAATATTGTAGTAACTGTGTATGGTGTCAGAGTGGCACTAGACTTAATGGCGTGATCATTTTGTGAGTTATATGGATGTCTAATCACTATGTTGTACACCTGAAACTAAGGTAGTATTGTATGAACACCATAACTGAAAAGTAAAAAATTATTAAAAAATGAACTGCAGTAAACATCCTTGGGCCTATATCTTTATACACGCAAATTATTTTGTGGGATCGATCTACAGACAGAGAACGGCTAAGTCACAGGATATGCATGCTTTTAAATTTTATTTAGCACCCATCGGATTTCTCTCCACAAACTGTGCCGATTTACATGTCCACCAACATCGTTTATGAGCATGTCACCGCTTGGCAGCACTTGATATTATTGGCTTAAGTTTTGCTACTCTGAGTCTGTCTTTCTCTGAATTTAAAGTTCATTTACATCCAGAGTTCCTGTAGCCACAGGAGGAAGAAGCCGCTTCCCTAATAAAACGTTTGATCTGGGCAAATTACTTTGCATCTTTGATTCTCAGTCTGTTCATTTTAAAATGGGGATAAAATAGCTGCTTTTCAGGAGTTTATGAAAAAAAAAAAGACTATACAGAAAGCATCTTTCGCACAGTAGTTCAGTGAGTGGCAGTAGTAGCAAGCAATACTAGAAGTGGAACGGTAGAGACTGAAAACGGTTCAGATCTCTGGGTAATGGAAGAGATACGCGGCAGGACTCTGCGTGAAGTCAGGGCACGCACATGGTCACACTGCTGGCATCTCCCGAGAATGGGATTTGACGCAAGGAATTTGAAATCAGACATCTTGGGCTCAAATCCTGGCCTCACCCCTTACTAGTTCTGTGGCACCCGGCAGATTACATAATTTCTCTGTGCCTTAGTTTTCTCATCTGCCAAATGGGAACGAGGATAGTGCTGTCTCACAGGGCTAAGCTACATAACATGCAGAAGGTGCCTAAAGCCGCGTCTGGGGCTCGGGGAGCACTTGTAAGTGTTGCCGTTGTTATTGCTTCTCTCTCTGCTCCTGCCTCCCCTGCATCTCCCACCGCAACTCAGGAGAGGGGAGAAGGAACAGGGGCCACTTGACCTCTGTCTTCACAGTCAAATGAGTGGAAAAAAACAAGGGCTTTTGGTGATTGCTTCATAAATTATAGACATGTCTGATCACTATATTCTACACCTGAAACTAATATAGTACTGTATGTCAATTGTAATTGAAAACAAAACAAAAACAAAAAACTAGGACTTGAAAGCAGGAGACATAGGTTCCAATCCTGGATCCAAAATAAGTTACCTCAGTGACCTTGGGCAAGTCCATGGTCTCCTTCACGACCGTTTCTGTCTCTGTTTAAGGGGATGGAGGTGGCCTCTAGGCACGCGGCATTGGGGGTGCGGGCAGACCCAGACTAGCATCCCTTCACTGTCACCCCGGTCCCTGAGAAGAGCCTGGGGCTGAGCGAGGAGCCGGGTACCGGCCCCCACGTGGAGGCAGACGGGCCGACTGCGCAGACTCCGCCCTGCTACAGGAGAGGGCCGGCCTGCGGGGGCCGTTCCCCAGGTCACCCAGCCCAGAGCAGCAGGCTAGAAATCACAGCCATGAGCATGACCCTCCCCGCTGGAGACTCCGCACTTCGCCCTTTCTCAAAGTCAGAGCCCAAGTGAAGGGAGGTATTCATGGAGGGGCTCCACCATTTCTAGGTTGTTGACCCTTCCCCAGCTGCAGAGAGTCTGGGGCAAGAAGAGAACCCTTGTGCGTCTTCTGGCTGGTGTCCTTGGAAAGTGACTCTCCGTCTCTCGACACCAGTCTCCTCTTGGAGAAAATGACAATAGCACCTGCCTGTTAGAGTTGTTATAATGACTGTCAGTTACGGTGTAAGCAACAAGGATAACCCAAATCGGATGGTTTAAACAAGAGCAGATTTACTCGGTTATCCCACTTATAAATGGGCCATATGTAGGGCAGGCTTCACTATTTATAGTCTAAACAGTCCCAGATCTTTTCTGTATTTCTTTCTTTTTATACAGAGGCAGGAAACGGAATACATAAAAATAAAGCAACAGTTGCCTACACTCTCATCTCTTTATTTGTTAATTACGTAAATCAAGAAGTAGAAGTTTCCCATCCCAACCTCTAGAGGCAATTCCTGCTTAGAATTTGTGGCATATTTTTTCAGACATTTTTTTCCTATCCACCTAGAGACATCTAGATGTTCCATATAGAGAGATATACACATACACTTTAACCAAAATAAAAATCATGCTACATATGTCGATTTTCAAACTCATTTGGGTTTATCTAGAGCAGTGATTAAAAATTCATATGCATCATCCCTAGAGACAGAAAGCAGATGAGTGGTTGCGGGGGGCTGGGTGGAGGAGGGCTGGAACTGTTTAATGGGTACCTAACGAGGTCTACAGAGGACAGAGAGAAAAGATCAAGGAGTGAACAAAGCCAGGTGCTGGGCAATAAGGAGTGACGGGAACTGGGGCGAACTAAAAAGGCCAGGTTGGTGATCACGACGCCCTCCATCAGTTGTCACCATAGGGAATGTGGGCCCAGTGTTGTCAGATTTTGGAAGTTTTCAAGATATGGCACAAATGTGGATCTTATATGAAAACCACCATTAGATATTTAGATATGGGACACGTAAGTGACGTTTTTAAAAACAGAGTCTAGGCTTGTAGGTTACCAATTTACAACTTCGGTAACAGGTCACTTTCGGGGTTCAGCCAGCCCGCTACAGAAACGTGGTTTACAGGGACAGGGGACAGGGGACAGGTGCTGGGAGGTGTCTCACACCTGGCCAGATACATGTCAGCTCTCTGACTGTAGAAAAGGGAACCAGCCTTACATTCAGTAGAGCGCAGAGCCCCTGCCTCTGAGGTTTGGATTAAGTTTCGGCAAGCGTTAGCCCCGCCCCTTCGCACTGTGGGAGGAGTTTGTTTGCCCCTCCCCCACTGATAGTGGGCGTGGCTGCATGACTGGCTTTGGCCAGTGGGAGGTTAGCAGACACTATGGCGCGCAAAAGTCTCAAATGCGCCAGTACAGTTGGCTTGACTCTCACTCTGGTGGGCACCCATGATAAAAGCGTGTCCCAGGTAAAAGCATGTCGCCTTCAGCCTGGGCCCCAGAATGAACCCATACAGAACAAACCTGAAGCCGAGACCAGCTTGACACAGAACCATCCAGTGAAGCCGACTTTAGATCAGTCACACTGCAGTTGACCTCAAGCTAGTGATCATGAGGCTAAATGTTTGCTGAAGCCGCTGAGGCAACATCTGACTGCTACACCACTGTCAGGAACCAAATGATCTGTAAATCCTGACCCAAACCCTGGTCTCATGGTTACCCCTATACTCAAAAATTATTGAGGACCACAGTGAGCCTTTATTTATGCGACTTTTATTTGTCAATATTTACTATATATTACTAAATGCCATTTAAACATATATTTTTAAAACACAAGAATATTCAACATCATTAATCATCAGAGAAATGCAAATCAAAAACCACAGTGAGATACTACTACTTCGCATCCACTAGGATAGCTATGATAAAAAAAAAAATACAGATAATAGTTATTGGCAAGGATATGGAGAAGTCAGAATTTTCATGTCCTGCTGGGGGGATGTAAAATGGTGCAACCGTATTGGAAAACAGTCTGGCAGGGCCTCAAAAGGTTAAATATAGAGTCACCATATGACCCAGTCATTCCACTGGTAGGTATATTTTCAAGAAAAATGATAACATGTGTCTGTACAAAATTTATATGCAAATGTCCATACGAAGCATAATTTGTACTAGCCAAAAAGTGGAAGCAAACCAAATGTTTCTCAACTGATGAATGAATAAATATAATGTGGTATGCCCACACAATGGAATCTTACTTGCCAATAAAAAGGAATAAAGTATTGATTCATTCTACAATGTGTATGAACCTTGAAAACATTATGTTAAATGAAAGAAATCAGTCTATATGAAATTTCCAGAACAAGCAAATCTTTAGAGAAGAAAATAGATTAGTCAGTGCAGGAGCTAAGGGTGAGGGAACAGGAAATAACTGCTAATGGGTGCCGGATTTCTTTTGGGGGTGACAAAATTTTTAAAAAATTGATTGTGGTCATGGCTGCACAAGTCTATGGATGTACTGATAACCATTGAATTATACACTTTATGGAGGTAAATCGAACGGGCAAACGTGATTATATCTCGATAAAGTTGTCGTTAAAAACACACAGGAATACCTACGCCTCTAGAGAACTCATTAGCCGGCAAAGCAATGACACCATCACACATGTAACCTCTGGAAAACTCCGCTGAGTCCTCGTGGGAGATGACAGTGAAAGAGGCAAAAAATATCTATTATAGAAACAGTACTGAAAGGGCCCCCATCCCACACGTTGAGAACCACTGCCCCAGATGCCGAGGGCACCAGGAATAAGGTCCCCAAATCACATGTCTTTCAGGAACCTGGGGTTTGGGTCCCCATCGCTGCCTCTCCGTGGTAATTCTTTGGACCATTCTCACTTCTGGCTCCACGAAGATCCCCCAGGGGACCTTCAGCACATGCCCATCCCCTCAGCCTGCAGCAGAGGCAACCAGTTCCGAGTCTCAACAGAGAAAAAGAGCCAGACACAGAAAAGAGGAAGGGGCTCCCTGGCAGAAGAGCAGTCAGCTGCAACTAGGGACTGACTAGGTGTCCTAGGTCCGCGGGAGGGACCTCACCGCTGAGCTGAGCACGCTGAGTTCTCCTTCTCCCTCCTTGTTCTCGTTCTTAACGAGAGTGACGGTCGTTAACGGCTTCAGGCGCTGTGTGCTTCCTTTATATACCGGGCTGGATTTCACCGTTAGCATCATGCTGAGGGGAGCAGGACTGAGTGCTGGATGAGCCCCATTTCGCAGCAGAAAAAACTGAGGCTCAGAGAGATGAAGTCAGTCACTCAAGATCACACGGGGTGGGGCACACTTCCAAAACGTACTTGATCCCAAGTCCCTGCTCTCTGCCATTGCCTCGTATTGTATCGCATGGGCTCGGGTGTGAACCCCTTAGGATCCAGCTCCGTTTATTATGCAGCGCTATTCTCCACCCCGCCCCCGCGCCGGTGCCTGAAATAGTGCATCGGGACAGAGCGTGTGCTGTTTATTAAGAAGATGCTTAAGCTCATCTCTCTAACTACGCCAGATCTTTCTGGAAACAACATTTAAATCCTGCAGCATTTTGCTATATTCTAGGCACGTCATCAGCATTTTATACGTATTGATTCATTTCATCTTCGCAGCAACCTTGGGGACGGGCATTATTCACTCGCTCTACAGATGAAGAAATGGAGGTTCAGAGAAACGCTCCATTCAGTATTTTGCACGCCTGGTGAGGATATCAGAGCCAGAGTCTGAGCTTAGCCAGTTCACGCTTAACCTCACTATACTGTGTCTCGGAGGGAGTGAAGGAAGCAATGTGACAAGAATATGCAGTTCCTGTCAAGAAGCCCACACTCAGCCTCTGGGGCAGGCTGAATAACGACCCCCAAAGATGCCCTTGCCCTAATCTCCAGAACCTGGAAATACATTCCCTTACATGGCAACAAGGACACTGCAGATGTGATGAAGTTAAGGATCTTAAGATGGGACATTACTCTGGATTATGGTGGTGGCTCAACATATTCACATGGGTCCTTATAAGGGGGAGGCAGGAGGATCGGAGCTTGAGGGAGAGGAAGAGGATGCTGTGCATCTCTGAACATAAAAGGAGCTCAAGCCAATGAGCGCAGCCTCTAGAAGCCAGAATGGACAAGGAAATCAATTCTCCGTGAGAGCTTCCAGAAGGAATCGGCCCTACAGGCACCTTGATTTTAGCCCAGTGACACCCGTTTCTGACTTCTGACCTCCAGAACTGTACTATAACAAATTCATGTTGTTTTAAGCCCCTGAGTTTGTAGCACTTTGTTTTTCTTTTTATTTTAATTATTATTATTTATGCCTACAGCACCTGGTCTTCCAGACAAGTACTAACCAGGCTGGACCCTGCTCAGCTTCCGATGTTTGACGGGATCGAGCTTGTTCAGGGTGGCATGGCCGTAGACCATAGACCATGGCTCCACTGGGGCGCAAACCCAGGACCTTCTGCATGCAAAGCAGACGTGCTAACCGCTACACTATGGAACCACATCCTACAGCAATTTGTTACAGCAGCAACAGGAAACTAATACAGTCTCTTCAATGGGAGCTGCCGATTCGCCTCTCCCGCCAAACCCACAAAACTAAGGAGTTTCACCAAAACAGAAGAAACATTTGGCTCCTGGGTAGACAAAAAATGTAAAATGTCCACCACATACGTCAAGAGGGGCTTTGTGTTCCTCTAATATTTTAATGTCTCCTGAGAACACTTTCATATACCAATAGTGTAATTAAAATAAAGAAGGAACAAATTTACTCTCATGTAGAAGTAAGTGCTACATCAAACTCATGCCAGCATTCATTTAAAAATATTTATTGAGCACCTACCATGTGCTGGGTACCATTCTAACACTGGAGATTCAGCAAGAATCAAAGGGGCAGAATTCCCTGTCCTTGTGTATCTTGCACACTCTGGTGAAGAGACAGATAATAGACAAAAGAAATAAGTAGATTTATTGGGTGGTGATGAACACAGTGGAGAAATATACACCAAGAAGATATGGAGGACCCAGATGGGAGCTGCAAGTCTAGAGGCGGAGCCAGGAGCGCCCTCTCTGACAAGGCAACTTTTGAGCAGAGGCCTGAGGGATGGAAAAGAGGGAGCCTCAGGGATCCTGGAGGAAGAAAATTCCACATAGAGTGGAGTGAGCAAGGAAGGAGAGAGTAGATGAAGTCGGAGTTAATGGGGAGGGGGGTGGGAGGGGGTGATCTTGCCGGGCCTCTGAAGGGACTTTGGACTTACTCTTGGTGAAGCCACCGGTGGTAGCAGTAGAGAGGGGACATGATCTGGTTTGCATTTCAACAGGAGAATAACTTAGCAGGACCAAAGTGGAAACACACAGCCCGGTTCTGGTTATGAAGCAATTGCAAGAGCTCTGGGAAGAGGTGCCGTGTGTGTCGGTCCGGGGTTTCTGCACTGGGGATATGTCAGTGGCATTTGCTGACGGATCAGATGTGATGTGTGGAAGGACGAGGGGAGCCGGTGGAAGACGCCTCCAAGGGCTCCGGCCTGAGCTGCAGGGCGGACGGAGCTGCGTTACCGGGGGGGCGGGAAGCCTGCAGGACCTACAGGTTTGGGAGGCAGATCGGACGCTCGGCTTCCGACACAAGTCGCTTGCGAGTCGCTTAGACAGCCAGGAGCAGATGCTGGACAGATGAGCCTAGAATTCGGGGTGGAGTTTGCGCTGGAGACAGAAGTTTGGGACGAACAGCCAACAAGGCAGCGCTTGCTCAGAGCAGCTACCGCTGGAGCGTTTGTCTAACAGCGGTGTGGTGGCTGCGGTTCAGCGTTTCCCGCGCAGGGCGCGAGAGACTAGCAACGCGGAACCAGCGGAACCGGATCCTAAAACGCACACGTAGGCGTCTGCGAGATAAAACGCGAGGTGACCGCACAGAGCGGGGATTTGGGATCAAGCACGTTTTGGAAGTCAGCTCTACCCCGCGTGCTTTTTTCTTTTAATTAAAATTATAGGGCGACATTGGTTAATAAAATTAAATAGGTTTCAAGTGTACAATTCAATAACACGTCACACGAACACTAGGTTGTGTGTTCACCACCCAAGTTAACTTTCCTTCCGTCACCAAATATTTGACCGCCTTTACCCCGTGGACCTCCCTGTCCCCCCTTCCCTCTGGTGACCACTGATCCACTGTCTGTGTCCGAATCTCTGTTAGTCATGTTTGTTTGTGGCTTCCAGTTTTATATCCCACGTGAGTGAATCATATGATTCTCAGCTTTCTCTGGCTTATTTCACGTAGCATGATACTCTCAAGAGCCTTCCATGTTGTCGCACATGGCAGCGTTTCATCTTTTCTTATAGCTGAGTAATGTTCCATTGTATACACCCTGCATGATTTCAGTGACTGACGTCATCTCTCCAGCTGCTGGGAGGGCTGTCAGCAGACAACTTCCTGCTGTCAGCTCCCTCAGCGTCGGCCTCAGGTGCCGAGAGCTACCCGGCTCAAACCCAGGCCCTTCCCGGGATGGCCCCATCAGTGACCGATGGAGTGAGGGATATGAAGCCCGGGAATTTAAGCCAAACAGGGCAGCTCTGTTAAGCTATCAACACTCAGAGTCTCTTATGGGGTCAACCAAGGCCGATGTGGGGCCTGCATCACAGTTCAAATACTCCATCTGCCCAACCCTGGCTCTCCCCTCTCACTTCTACTGGTGTCAAGTGCTAATAAATGTCCTGCACTTCAAACTGCATCTCAGTGTCTGCCTCCAGGGAGCTCAAATTGCAACAGGATTCAACAGCACCGAGGTGGTACACAAAGCCTAAAAGTTCTGTTTAATATGCACACAGGCCCTACAGTATTCCAGGCCTGCTTCCCAAGACACAGACCCCTATCTGTGCCATGAGCCTGACCTTCCAACCTGGAGAGACAAGAGAATAACAAACACCTGCTATAAGCGTTTCAAAAAAGCCACAGAGGGAAGGGTCAAAGGCGCCCAAACTCATTAGTATTCAGTATTCAAAAGATTCTAGTTAAAATCACAATAGCATGCCATTTCATATCTAGATTATCAAAAAAATTTGTTTTAAGTCTCTCAATATTAGGTTTTAATCCATAGAATGAAACAAATGTCCACGAGTCCATACTGATCTAAGCAAATGATCAAACAAATAAATGGGGAGAAGGGACAGCTCTGTCTTTCAATAGAATTCTAATTAATAAATACAGAAGGAAAAGGGACATGAAAAATCACTACTAGGCAAATGTCCCAATAATAACTGCTGTAGACAAGATCCAACATTGGAATGAGTGAAAGTCTCAGGAGAAACAAGGCTTGTATAGTCTCAAAGTGTCTCCCCTTAGGTACTTATTAATCATAACTAGTTAATAACATTATTATAACCAAGTGGTCAAGGCCAAAAGGAATAAGACACAGGGACATCGGGAACCCCCTAATATGATGCACTAAGATGGACACAACATCATTTTGTGGTATTCTTGGCAAAAATGCATAAACTTCATGCATTCCAACCATGAAAAGCACAAGACAAACCCAAATCAAGAAACATTCTATAGAACAGCTGATAAGCACTTTTCAAAAATGTCAGGGTTGTGAAAGACAAGGAAATACAGACTGGAGGCTAAAGAGACAGCCAGGTGCAGTGAGGGATCCTGGATTCGATCCTAGAACAGAAAACCTGTTAAAATTCAAATCAGGTTGGTACTTTAGTTAATACGGTACCAAGGCTCATCCCTGGGTTTTGGTCACTGAGCCACAGCGTTAACTTAAGGGGGGCAGGGGAGAGATACTGGGAACTCTGTGCTTTCTGCAACTTTCCTCTAAGTCTGAGCAACTTTCCTCTAAGTCTGAAATTATCTAACAGGGTAGCTTCCACTTCTCTCTCTCTCTCTCTCTCTCTCTCTCTCTCTCTCTCTCTCTCGGTCCACCTTTGATGTGAGGGAGCCAAATGTATGTCATGAAGACACCATAAAGGGGGCCACAGAGTGAGAAACTGAGACTTCCTGTCAACAGCCAGCACTGTCTGCCAGGCGTGTGAATGACCTACCTTGAGAGGGGATGCCCTCAGCCCAGTCAAGCCTTCTGATGACTGCAGGCCTAGCCGACGTCTTCACTGATAGGGCTTCAAGCCAGAACCATCAAGAGACCACTCCCCACTCAATACCTGACCCACAGAAAGTATGTGTGATGTTTACAGCTTTGAGCTGCTTTTTTAAAAGAAAATATTGCTGTTGCACACACTAGCCACCAGATGACCCCTGGATTCCAGGGTTGGAAATCAAGACTGCCAACATTACAAAGCCCTTGCGTTCATTCACAAATATATCACAATCCAAATAAAAATGTTGTTGGGGTTTTCCTCTAGAGCTAGACAGTTTGATTATAAGGTTCATTGAGAAGGACAACAGGCAAAAAAAAAAAGGGGGAGGAGGAGAAGTGAGGGTGTAGTTCTACTAGATGTTAAAAACAATATAAAACAATGTTATGGATTCACAAATAAGCACACAGATCAAGGGAAGAATTAGAAAATCCAGAAATAGAAGCAATTGCTCATGAGAATGTATTCTATGATATAATTAACGTAATAGTTTTGAATTCGGGGGGACTTTAGGGAAATTTTTTATGCAGCAGTATTAGAGCAGCTTGATAAACCAAAAGCAAAGCAAGAATTCAATCCTCGCACTGGATACCAGATTAAATTCCAAGTGTATCTAAGATCTAAGTGAAAAAGCACAACCTCGCAAGTAATAAAAGAAAACATGGTGATTCCCCTAATGGCCTGGGATTGGAGTAAATTTTCTAAACTATTCATCGAAACCCAAAAGCGATAAAAGAGAATTTTGTTAAATAACTAAATAAAAAGACCTTTTATAGTTCCAAAAAAATAAACCCACCATACACAAATGAAAAACTACAGATGACAAAACAAGGAAAACATGTACAACTTATATGGCAAAGGATTAGTATCCCTAACTTATAAAGAGTATCTAAAAATTGATGGAAAAAAAGACTAAGTAACCTCTTGAAAGTGGGAAAGGTATGTGAACAGAGTTCACATTAAAAAATGCAAATGTCTCCATGTGTATAAAAATATGCTCAACCTCACACATAGTAAAAAAAGTTACAGCTATACTGAGATCCTTTTTCTCACCTACCTGATTAGCAAAAATCCAAATGTTTGACGACGTGCCACTGGCAATGCTGTGAGGACAGAGGGGTTCTCACATGTTGCTGGTGAAATGCAGAGACGTGAAAGCACTGTGGAGGAGCACCTGGCAATATCTAGCAAACTCCGCCTTTGACCCAGCAATCCCACATCTAGGATTGCACGGCAAAAGTATGCAGATGGGAAAATGCAATGCCACATGCATGTGTATCTTCGCTGCAGCACTATTTGTGATGGCAAAACCTGGAAACGACTGAAGTGGCCACGAATAGGGCACTGGTTAAATCGACGACTCTGCATCGACCCCAGATAGAATACCATACAGCTATGAAAGGAAACACGATATATTAGGATTACATGTACACAAGATGTGTGTGCATGCGTGCTTAAGATATAGTTCCGTGAAAAAAGCAAGGTGCTAACTGGCATGCAGAGTGTGCTACCTTTTGTGCAATAAGGAGGCATGGGGTATCCCCCAGTCATCTGGGACCTGGCCCTGGGGTGATTAGAGCAGAGTGTGAGAGCCTCATAGAGGAGCTGGGCGGGGGCTCTGGATGGGTTCCTTCGTATTTGAAAGGTGTGCTCATGGGTGAGTTCTTTACTACCCTTAGAAGTTGGCCAGTCCTGGCTAGGGTGGTCCCTCCAGGGTCTGCAAGGCCCCAGATGTCAAAGCACCAGGATACAGGGAAAAAAGGCCTGGCTAATGCACCTCCTTGGCCTCTCAGCTACACTTGACCCACCTTCTTGAACCTCCCTTGTCCTCCACCATCTATAACTCTCCATCCCTCTGGCTCTCCTCCCACTATCCTGCCTATCCCTCCTCAGGATCTGTCCTGATCTCACTCCTATGACACCTGGCTAGGGGATCTTTTTCTCATGTTGCTTGTCTCCATGGGAAGACTCATCCAGGCCCATGGCTTCAGCTGCCACTTGGATGCTGATCATTCCCAAACTTCAGTTTCTATCCAGACCTCTCCCTTGAGCTCAAGACCCTATAGCCAACTGCCTATGGGATGTCTGCACCTGAGTATCTCACTTGGAACCTGATCAAATCGAAAAGCAAATTGATTGTGTCCTCTACCCCACCCCCGCCCCTCCTCCTACAGTGCCTGTGTTTTATGAATGGGCACCACAATCCATCTGGGACCCAGGCCAAGAACCTGGGAGCTGTCCTCCCTCCTCCCACATAGTAATCAAGACCGTGTAAATATCTTCTGTCTGTCACCTCTTCTCCAACGCCCCCCCCCACCCCCGCTGCTCTGGTTGGGACAATCTTCATCTCTGGCTTGTATTATTGTAGCAGGCTCTGGATCAGTCAGGGTCCAGTGAGGAGACAGAAACCACACCAGTTACTTTAACAGAGGAAATTCAACGACTTTCGCAATGTAAGGAACTGCCGGCTCCGTGTAAAGTTGTTATCTAGATAACCGAGCTGGTAAAGAGGGAACTCTAAGGTCACAGTTCTTAAATGTTAGAACTGCAGGGAGGACTTGCTAAAGCACAGCCGGCTGAGCCTGACCCCCCGCCTCGGACTGGTCCGGGATGGGCCTGGGACTTTGCATCTCTATCAAGTTCCCAGCTGATGCTGACGCTGCTGGTCCAGGGCCCACACTCAGACACCCAGGGCTCTAAGGTGCCACAGGAGTGACATCTGCAGGACCCCGCCACCGCTCCCGGAGCCGGGGGGACGGAAACTCTGCACCAGCTGCCTGGCACTGACGTTTCGGATGAAACTGGTCTGGCAAGTGTTAAGAGAACTACAAACTGGATGAGCCGCTGCTCCAGGAAGACGTGCTGCAGCCGCCGCCCTCGCAGTGAGGAAGTGTTGCCGCGGTAACACTCACGCCGACAGCCTGCAAGTCCCTTGCTCAAAAGGTGCCCAACCGGGCTGGGAAGGGGTTCCCCGGAGGCAGGCGTTCCAATGTGAAAACTGGGAAAGTCCTGGGCAGATCGCAAAGAGTCGGTCAACCCCTGCCGCCGTCACCTAGCAAGAGCCTAACGCGGCACCATCTGGCAAAGCCGCGTCGCAGAGCGGGGCCGGGCGCGGCTGGGAGCTGAGACCACACCTTTACTGCTGCTGGCTCCTCCTGGTCTCGTCCTCCGCCAGCCGACCCGGGTCTGCCACCAAGAGGAGCTTTATAAATCGGTAGAACTGATCGTTTCAGACTCTGGACAAAGTTTTTCAATACTGACTGTGATATTGTGATTTACAATAAAGAGCTATTTGGTCTTCGTGCCCTTTCCTGGCACAGAGCTCCTAAAACCCTTAGTTTTCCTAGGTCAAAGCGCGATAAAGGCGAAGGGTCCTTTTTCAACTTTTTAATGCAGCATAAAAGCCTCTTCAGAGTTATCGTCAGCTGCAGCCTAGTCTCACCTCCTTCCCTGAACTTGATAATTTGGAAATACAGAAATCTTTAGTGTCCTTTTTATTCACAACTAGCCCCTTTCAACCACCTGGGGCTTTTGGAAAGCCCCAGCATCGTAAGGGTGGGGCTTGTTACCAAGGGAACCCACCTGTGATTGGAGGGCGGGAAACTTCAGACCCACCGCGCTCACCCTGGGCTGGAGGCTGACTCAGGCAGGCACAAAGGGCCATAGATTTCGTCCACCGCGCCTACGTAACCAAGCCGGGTAAAAACCTCTTAGGGGTTCCGGGAGCCTCTGGGCTGGTGACCGGAAGGACGTTCCTACCCCTCCCCCCATGCTTTGTGCTAAGCATCTCTTCCATCTGGCTGTCCCTGAGTTGTATCCTTTCATAACGAGCCGGTAATCTAGCACGGGAACCCCAATTTGTAGCCCAATTTGTAGGTTGGGCAGATTGTGGGTAACCTGAGGACGCACTACTTGCAATCGGCATCTGGGGAGGGGGTGGGGTATCTTGTGGGACTGAGCCCTTAACCTGTGGGATCTGATGCTGGCGCCAGGTACTGTCAGAATGGAATCGAATCACAGGACACCCAGTTGGTGTCGGCAGAATGGGAGAATTTCTTGGTGTGGGAAAAACCCACACACATTGGTGAGCAGAACCGAAGTACTGAGAGCAGAGTGGTGAGCAGAGGAAGACGCCGAGTTCTTCCTTTTCACTGCTCATCCGCCACCAGTCAGGGTGAGCTTCCAATTCGTTCATGCAGCATAAAAGCCTCTTTCTTCAGAGTTACCCTCTCCCTTCCTGAACCTGATGTTTGGGAAGTATATATATCTTTAGTTCTCCTAAAGCAAATCATATTCTCAAGTGGCTATGCTTTGAATATATTATTCCCTCATCTGGATGAAAAAGCACATAAACACCCCCTTTTTTAGAAGAAAATATAAGATCGAAATATGTGCTTCCCCTTTAAGAGTGAAAGTTTGCTTTTTCAGTCGGTAACGTGCTAGCTGGATGTGAAGGCCAAAGAAAATCTCAGAGCAAGTGTATTTTTGAATTCCACAGTATTTACTGTTCTTAAGCTTCTGATGCCCAAGGAGAAAAAAATATGTATGAACACTCCTAGTGCTAATGAAACTCGTTAGTTTTTCTTTCCTGTTAAAGATATTTTTACTTGAATTCTTTTCAAGGCTTGAAACATTTTTAGATAAATTCCATAACTGAAAAGCAGTGGTTGGTTTGGAAATAAGAGATGGTTTGTAAAAATCATGTCATATGATTTACAAGATTCAGCGATCGTTTTCAAAGCTTGTTCTTCAACTCAAAGGCTCTAAATTCCTTGTGTGGTTATGTGGTTAAGAGTGATTTTGCTTTTCTTTCTCTCTATTGCAATACTTTTTTAAAAAATTAATCAAGCAGTTTCTGACCAGTCTTGTCTAGTTTTTCTCCAGCATAAATTCCTTTGTGAAGACTTCCAAGGCAAACTTGGGCTCCTTACAGGATCCCACTAGACTCAATACCTTCTCCCTCCAGCAAGCTGAATTAGAACTGTCGACATGGCTGTCTTTCCACTCTGCTGATCCCTTTTTGGGGCAGTAATTGTGGGTTTTGGTCTTTGGACTCCACCTTTTCGGCACGATATCTTTCCTGTGGCAGACACACATCGAACAGTGGTTGAGTGACTGCAACAGCATTTTTGATAAAACTGAGGTCCAATGCTGCCTTGGCCAGCCATCATTTGCCTTTGGGCACATTTACGGTTACCTGAGTCTCAGCTGACTCGTGGGCGGAAGGCAGAGTGCAGTGGGCATGGTGAGCACTCTGGAGTCACACTGCTCTGCCTGGCAGCTGCCCATTGTGTGACTGGGCAAGTGACTGAACAGCGCTGGGCCCGCCTTCCTTTCCTACAAAACGGGGATGTAATGTTACCCAATGGAACCAAACGGGTCCGCCCGCCTGATGCGCAACAAAGCCAAACATTGAACATCAATGGTTCCGATGGAGAAATCAAAGCCATTTTATTTGCAGGGTGCCAAGCAAGGAGAATGGGAAGTTGACGGTTAAACCTCAACCCCCCAACCCCCTGATGACTTTTAATCAAGAGTTTTTAAAGGCAAAGATGGAGGGTTAGGGATTGTGGGGGACAAGCTGGTGTGCGGAAGTGCCAACACGCAGGTTTTGACTGGAGAGCTTTGCAACTTGGCCATTTAAGGTAAGAGGCCTCAGTGCCCGGCCTTCTTGGACAACAGACACTTTGTTTCTGAAAGGGTTCTGTGTTCGAGTTCCGGTTACTGTCCCAGTCCTTTGGTTGGGGGGTGGGGTGAGACTTTGGTTTCCGGGTAACTGAAGGCCAAAGTTCTCTCCTTTGTGCATGCCTCTGCTGCAGGATTTGTGGTTTTGTTCTGTTGTCTCTAAAAAGGTAACTCAGGATCCTCTTAGAAACAGGACAGGAGCATTTGAGCTGGTTCTGTGGTCACAGAAATGACAGTTCCTACCTCAGATGTCACAGTGAGGATTAGATGATGTGATGCACATTAGGTCCAGAGCATGGTGCTTGAGACTTTACACGGAACTTCAGTGTTTGCTGTCGGAGTTATTTTCTTTGAAGTGTGGTAGGCGGTACTCTCGTAATAGTGCTGTTTCAAGGACTGGAAGTAGTCTGTTCAGTGACTAACAGTGATCTGCCAGGTAGCAAGCACGCCTGCTTGTCTCCTGCAGCTGTTTCGAGGCAGCTCTGTCTCCTCCTAATACACTCAGCTGACCAGATGGCTCTGCTACTTCTTTGTGTTGTCCAGAAAAAAAAAAAAGTTCTCCAAAAGCCACGCCCCCTCCTTCTCTCTGACTCTTACTGTAAAGTCACTCGAAAACCACAGCAGATTTTCCCAGGCCTTGGGGTCAACCCACAGGGGAAAAAGCTAATCAGGTGGATCAGACTGCTGGCCTTGGGCTTCTTAGTCGCAAACGCCACTCGAAGGCGCGACAAGACAGAGCCCTCCTCTAGGTTTGCGGTCGATTACCCGGGCCCTCCTGGTTACAGTCCTGCGTCCCACGTCCCTCTCCCCAAGCATGCACGACTGAGGGCCTGCCTCGGCAGTGACGCATGGGTCACCCCGTGGCCTGCCTCAGCTTGCTCATCTGGGGGAGGCCTGGATGCCAGTCGCGGCCGGTGCCTCAGAGGCCTAGGTCTCCATCGCACAACCTCACTAACAGTTAGGGCAGTATATCAGAACAAGGCTCGGTCCATGTTCTGACACATACAGACACTGACCAGCAGACTGACAATAAAGCGGCCATGCCATCTACTCTGTAAAACCGGAGAGGCCCAGACTCTGTCATGTTGGTCAGTACAGCACTCACCTCGTATGAAAGGTTCTCTGGAAAAAGATGCAATGAGATACCAGCCATGAGTTAGCTAATCTCATCAGGGTCAGGTGGCAGCAACCCCCATTCGGAGGGATGGGTGGGGATGGGTACAGGGTCCACGAACTCTAGGGCAGGGGAGCCGCTGCAAAGCGCGGAGGCTCCTTGGCTCCTGGGACTTGAATCCGCATTGGTTTTTCTACTCCGTCTACATCTTGACCTTCACTCATTTCACCAAAGAAGAAGCCATTCTAACACCTGTTATGCGAATTAAAAGACCCTCTGTGTTGCCTGGAGAGAAAGTCAATGAATGCTTGTAACAGCCACCTCTGAAGCATGGCCCTCTAATAAATCTTTCAAATAATAACTAACCCATCTGCGGGGCTGTGGATTCAAACAAAACACCTACATATATCCATCTATCGCCGTAAGCAGAAGTATCTTTTTTTCCTTGATTTCAGATCTCTTGGAAATAATTTTTTTTCTTTTAAAATTAAAAAAAAAAATAGATATCCCCATGGTTTATAATGCAAATGCCCCCTACACACACTCCCTGCCTATCCTCAACCTGAGCTCTGCTCCTCAGAGTGTGTGGAAGTATCGTAAAGTAAGATGTAACACAACTTTCCACAGCAAAGCTCCCTCTTCCTAGACTACTGTAGAGCCTGGATTTCACCATGAGGGAAAAAAAAGGAGGTGGTGATGAGGGATGAAACTTTTTTTTTCTAAGTAGAAAGATTCAGAGGTGGTATGATATGATATAGTAGATTCAAGGAACTAAAAAAGAAATCCAATATGGCAGGCAGGTAATTTTTTAAATTGAGATATAATCCATGTGCCATAAAATTCACTGTTTTTAAGTATATAATTCAGTAGTTTTCAGGATATTCACGATATTATGCAACCATCACCACGTTTAAATTCCCGAACATTTTCATAGTCCCAAAAAGAAACCCCATACCCACTGGCAATTACTCTCCACCCTCTCTGCCCCCAGGCCTTGGCAACCACTTTCCATCTCTATGGATTTGCCCATTTTGGACATTTCATATAAATAAAATGATATGATATTCATTATTTTATGTCTAATTCCTTTCACTGAGTGTAATGTTTTCAAGGTTCATCCATGTTGCAGCGTGTAGCAGAATTTTACTCCTCTTTATGGCTGAATAATATTGCATTTTATGAAAATAACATTTTGTTTATCCATTCACCAGTTGATGGACATTTGGGTTATTTCCACTTCTTGACTTTTTTTTTTTTTAACACCCCTGACTTTTTTTTTTTTAACACCTACAGCACCTGGTCCTCCTAGGTGCTCTCTCATCCAAGTACGAACCAGGCCCAACCCTGCTTAGCTTCCAGGATCAGACGAGATCAGGAACATTCAGGGTGGCATGGCCATAGACTCTACTTTTTGGTTTTTATGATTAATGCTGCTATGAATATTCGTGTACAAGTTTATGTGTAAACGCATATCTTCAGGTCTGTTTGGCATATACCTAGAAATGGAATTGCTGGGTTAAGTAGGAACTCTGCGCTTAAATTGTTGAAGGACAGGAATGTAGTTCAAGGGCAGCACTGAAGACCAGTGAGAGAAGAAGTCTGTATCAGTTTGCTGGGACTAATGAAATACCGCAGCCTGGGTGCCTAAATAACAAATTTATTTCCTCACAGTTTTGGAGGCTAAAAGTCCAAGATCAAGGCACCAGCAGGTCTGCTTTCTCCTGAGGCCTCTCTCTTTGGCTTGAAGACGGCCGCCTGCTCACTGAGTCCTCTCTTCTCTGTGTTCATATGCCCTTGGTGTCTCTTCCTCTTCTCACAAGGGCCTCAGTCCTGTTGGATTTTGGCCCCACTCTTTTGATCTCATCAACCTTAATAACCTCCTAAAGGCTCTATCTTCCAATTCAGCCGCATCGGGGGTTAGGCTTCAACATATGAGTTTGTGGGGGACACAGTTCAGTCCATAACAGGGTGATAAGGCAGGAGGTGAGTAGGGACCAGAACCAGAGCATAAATGGCCAGGGACACATGTCTGGGGTGGGCATTCTTCACCTACCCGCCCCCAATGTCTCTCGTCCATGGTGAGTCCCTTTTCTCTCTGTTAGCTTCCAGACAGGACTAAGTACTGAGCACAGCTCAATGGTGCATCTCTCGAGGTTGTCTGGGTAAGAGTGGACCCAGTGGGAATCATTAGAGAGAAGTTGCCTGGGCAGCAAACACGCCTGAGAGGAATGCATGCAAATTAGATACAAATGAGCGGCCTATTTGGCTTCCTTCTTCAGGTCAGCTGACAGGGCTTTTGAAAAGAAGAGCCTAAGCCTGAACAGAGTGGTCCATTAATTCTTGCTTTCGACAAATCTGAGTGCCTGTTGTGCCAGGGACCGTTCCAGGCCCTGGGGCCCTTGCAGGGTTTGTGTTCTAGGCCTGCACTGTTGGCTATTAAGTACACGTAGTGTTCGAACTGAGATATGCTAAAGAATAAAATACACACCAGATTTCAAAGACTCAACATAAAATATCTCATTAATAGTTTCTACATTGAATGAATGCTGAAATGATATTTTTGATATATTGGATTAAATAAAATAGATTTTATTAAAATTAATTCTATCTATTTCGTTTTACTTTTTTAAAAATGAGACTCCCAAAAAATTTGAAATCATATATGTGACTCGTATCTGTAGCTCACATTCTATTTCTCTTGGACTATGCTGTTTCAGGGGTTCGACCTGGAGACCCCGTCTGATCCAGCTCACTCTAGTGCAATCAGAGGGGACCTTTACCTAGACCACCACTCACAAGGAGTAGGGGGTTTGGAGCAAATGCCTCTAGCTGACAGTGCCTGTTTTAAATGTGTTGCAAGGACAGGAATAGATGGGAAAAGGAGGAAAAGAAAGACAGGAGATTGGCACACAGCTGGGGAGACTGGGGAGGAACACAGAGTGCTTGGCTACCTGAGAGCCAACTTCTAACTTGTCCTCTGTGGGAGGCAGAATAACGGTCCCCAAAGACGTGCATGTTCTAATCCCAGGAACCTGTCAAAATAATATCTTACATGGTAAAAAGGATTTTGCGGGTGTGATTAGATTAAGGATTTTGAGATGAGGACATTATCCTGGATTATCCAAGTGGACTCGATATAATCACAGGTCCTTATAGATGAAAGAGGGAGGGCAGAAAAGCCAGAGAAGAAGATGTGACCATGGAGGCAGAGGTCGGAGTGATGCCACTGCCGACTCTAAAGATGGAAAGGGGACCACAAGCCAAGAAACACAGGTTGTCCTCTAGGAGCTGGAAAAGAAAAGAAGTTCCAGAAGGGACGCAGCCCTGCAAAACCTTGATTTTAGCTCAGTGAGACCCATTTCTGATTTCTGTCCTCCCAAACTATTAAGATAATACGTTCATGTTGTTCTAAGCACTAAGTTTGCAGTAATGTGTTACAGCAGCAACAAGAAACTAATACGCTCCCTTGCCTGCTGGATATTTCTTTGAGTCTCATCCCTCGCTAGTTGAGAGGGCCACTTCCTTCTGAGGGGTAGTGGGGAACGCCCTGGATTGGGTCTTGCATCTGCCCTGTAGGTCTATGGACAAGTCCCTTTTCCTCTCTATAAGGCTGGGGACAAGGAGACTGGGAAAACTGTGTGGAATTCTAGTGAAGAGGAATAGTATATTCGTCTGCAGTGGGAGTCAGCATAGATGTCATTACTAAAATTAGGACAAAACAAGTGCCAAAGAATTGAATGGTTGTTCAGCAGTGTGAGTTATTTACACAAGCCATCTCATATTATTCTGAGAATAGCCCTATGAGTTAGATAACTGTTATTATCTCATTTTCAATCTAAGGAAACCAAGGTCGGAGAGGTTGCATAACTTGCCCACAGTCACTAAGACAATAAAATGTGAGCCAAGAGTCAAACCTTGGTTTACAGACCCCTAAGAGGCCCTCTTTGCTGAAGGGAGAGATCTGACCAGTGGGAGGGATCCATAAGTTTCATTCATTCACTGATCTCAGGGATAGTTGGGCCCCTGTGCCTGGCATTTGGGGTATAGTGGTGACCAGCTCAGGCCAGATTTTTGCAGCATGGGAATCATATTCTATTAAAACGACACCGACGACTGAGAAGTAAGCCAATTAGGATGAAAAGATGAACATTAACGGGGTGAGATGAGAGGGAGCAGACGGGCCTGGGAGGCTGCTCTTCAAAGCAACATGTGGTTCCGAACCCGAGAGCCTGCTGCCCTCCATCAGGGGTCATGACCAAATTCATTGTTTCCTATCTTTTTCCTCGGTAATCCCCTGAATACAGGCCCCTCTCGTCATCTCAGATCCTCTTACCTCTATCATTCTCTGTGCTGTGTTTTGCTCCACCAGACTCCTACCTTCCTCCATACTTCTCAAACCATAACTCCTGTAAACCTTTTACTGAATGTTTTCTCCAACTCTTACCTTAACTAAAGCCAACTTGTTTCCTGAAGATAATTGCCACAATCCTAATTGAAGGTTCTTCATTCCCCCCATTTGCCAAACAGCTCAGGTTGCAAAGGAAGAGCAAGGTAGTCAAGATACGCTGTGAAAACAAATGAGCCTGAATCCCAGTGGTTCACCCAAACAAAGGGAGAGACTCGCTCACGTGCCACGTCCAACCCCGGTCGGCGGGCCTCTGCTCTATGTCTTCATTCATGGGCCCGGGCTCTTCATTCATGGGGCAGCCTCTGAAGAATTGCCAGTCTCCTGGCAGAGGGAAAAGACACATGGACAGCCATGAGCTGGCTCTGGAAGCTTCTGCTCAGAAGAGCTGTGCGTCACTTGTGTTCACATTTTGTTGGCTAACGCGAGTAATATGGCCAAGCCTGCTATCAATCAGGGTATCTTTCAGGAAAGACAGCCAATATTGTGAACGACACTACAATCTGCCATCCTTGGTACCCCAATACTGTCTCCAGACATTATTATTCCTTCTCCATACTCGTATGTTTTCGAAATTCTGCTTCCCATGGACACAACCCTAGAATAACAGGTAGACCCTCTTTCCTTCTAGTTCATCACAGTGCCCCCTATTATCAGATCCTTCAGAGTGTTCCAGAGCTTCTAAACCTGTCACTTTTCTCAGTCCCACAAAAGCTACCCTATTCCAAGCTACCATCATCCCTCGCCTGAACTACTGCTGTAGTCGCTCTCCAAATCTTGCTCTACAATTAATTCATGACCCACTCAACAACCAGGGTAATGAAGTCACACTACTAAATCCTTCTGTAGTTTCCCACTGGCCTTCAGGGAGGGTCTAAAATCCTCACCCTTCCCTAGAATATGCTTTCCGGGCAGTCGTCTGTTTGCTGCCTCCCGCCCTACAGTTGTACCCTTCACTCCACAGCCCAGTCACTGGGCTTCATCAGTGGTAGTGAACTAATACTTTACTTCGGGGCTTTCACGACAGGGTCCGTTTGCCTGCAATTCCCTCCTCCCGCCCCCCGCGCCCACCTTTTCATCTATCAGGACCCAGCTTCCGCACTGAGGCCCCCAGATCTAGTGGTTCTTTCGCGCATGTGCTCCCGCAGCGCCCCCTACTGCCCCTTCTGGAACGCGCACCATTTCTGTCTGCTCATGCTCAGTGCCTCTTCTGCCCGCCCAGACTTGTAGCTGCACCAAGGGCAGGGACAAGTCCCTTCCCCTGCGACGTGCCCAATACAGTGATCGTGCTCGGTAACTATTTTTTCCATGAGAGAATATATTTGTCATACCTAAAGACTGGGGAAGGAATAAAAGTTAATAGGTGTAATGATCTATGATTGAATTAGCCTCCTGACTTAATCAATAGAGACATTTGCACCACCTCTGTATCGCTTAGTCCTAAGATCATGGAACACCATGCCCTTCCCACATTTCCCTCTGTTTCCAGACCTCATAAAATGCCTTCCTCCCCCCACAGCTACTGCAAGAAGTCTAGTTTCACACCCAATAGGGTGCTTCTTCTCTCTCCGCTCTCCCTAACTCCTGCTGTTCTCACCTCTCCCCCAGTCCTCCTTCTCAGCGTGGCCCGCCGATCCTCTAAACCAAGTCGTCTGGAAAAGACAGGAGCATCACCAAGGCGTTGCCTATCCTCAAAGCCATTCCTCAACAGAAGGACTTGAATGACACCCTGAAAAAAGAAAAATTATCGTGGGTGAGTGAGACACATCCTAGGCTTGGGCTGTTAAGACTGTCTGCTAAAGCAGGCTGTGCTATCGGTGTGACGTGAACAGCTTCAGAAAGGCCTGGTGTCAAATCATAGTTCCTCTCTCTAGGCCCTAGAAGATGGCGTATGAAGTTACAGCACTGGAGACAACGTGCGTCTTATCCAGCCGCCGTGACAAAGTATCACAGACTCAGTGGCTTCGGCAATGATGGAAATTCGTTTTCTCACAGTTCTGGAGGCTAGATATCCAAGATCGAGGTGTGGGCAGGTCTGGCTCCTGGGAGCTGGCAGAAGACTGCCTTCTTGCCTCTGTGCACACACATCCCTGGTGTCTCAGTGTGTGAAAATTTCTTCTTATAAGGACAACGATCAGACTGAATTGGAGTCCACCCTAACAGCCTCATTTTAACTTAATCACTTCTTTAAAGGCCCTGTTTCCAAGTACAGTCATTTTCGGGTACTGAGGGTTGGGGCTTCAGCATATGAATTTGGGGGTAGGGGTTGGGAGAGACTTGATTCAGCCCATAACAGAGACATTCTTTGGTTTTAGTGCGTTACCAGTCCTTCGGGGTTCTCTGAATAAGAGCAGTAACTGTTGGATGAATGTGTAAATGAATTTGTTGTCCATGAAAGATAGGGACAAGATGTAATTAATTTTAAAATGAATGGCTACAATTAATTACATGGAGATTAGCTCTCTAATTCAATGAAGGTGAGCAGAGGAGGCCTGGGGGGCCAGATACCTGGGCCATCCCCTCGGTGGTTACACTCTTGAAAGAGAGACAGTATGCCTTAAATGTACCTTGCAGACCAAAAACAAGAAAGCATGAACTCAGAAAAGTGAAGAGATCTGAAGACTCATCACTTGTCCTGGGATCATCTGCGTAAAGCCTGGGTGTTAATAGGCCATTTTCATAGAAGAAAAATCCTGGGTCTCAAACAGAGTGAGTAAAGATCAGAAACCTATACATAAAATTCCAGGACCTCAGGGTAATCTCTCAGTTGATACTGTTTTTAACCTCCCTCTTCACCGCCCCCCCACCCCCGCAAAAAAAGACTATGGGAATCTATGTTACTCTGACTCTGTAATGAGAAGAGAAAAATTTCCTCTGAGAATTCCTAACAATAAGTCCATGTCTCTGTGGGTTTAGAGCCTAAATTTGTACCATCTGTGTGGCCTGAGAGACCCCCAGACAAAAGTTTAGAGTGGTCCCAAGTCGGCTAGTCTCACAGGTCCATGGCATAAGCAAACACTAACTCTATCCAGGAAAATGCATTTTAAACCCAGGCTTTAAAGAATTTCCACAGATAAAAATCCCAAGGAACACGAGTTCCATGAACCACAAAAGCAGAAGCAATAAACTTCAGCCTCAACCTCACCAATGGTATTGAAATTATAAGGTACAGAATGTAAAATAAATATATTACATTTTAAAAACGTTAAAGATAGAGCTTAAGAAATATTTAAGGAAAAACAGACTATCAAGACTGGCAAGGAAGATTTGAACAACAAAAAAAACTAGAAATAACATAAGTGAGAAATTTAAAACCCAGTAGACAAATTAAATAGATTTTACCACAACTGAAAGGAGAAGAAACTGGAACATGTACATATTTGAAGAAATTACGCAGCATGCAGCATAAGAAAAAAGGCAAAAATTAAGAAGAATGGGTTAAGAAATATGGAACAAAGTGGGAAGGTCCGACATACATCTAATTTGTGTTTACAGAAGCAAGATAATAGAAGGGGAGAAGCGCATTTAAAGAGATAATATCTAAGCATTCTTCAGAATTGATGAGCCTCTTCCTCAAATTCAGGAAAGCCTATGACTCTCAAGCAGAATATTTAAAAATAGATCCACATGAGACATATAGTAAACCTTAGCACACACATTAAAGAGAAAATCATTAAAACAGAGCCAGAAATGTTTTTGACAACTTTATTGCGGTATAATTTATATACCATAAAAGTCATCTGTTTTAGTGGTTCAATTATTTTTAGTAAATTTACAGAGTTGGGCAACCATCACCATGCCACAGTTCTATTTTTAGAAGTGTGATGGAAGCCAGAAGATAGTGGAATGAGCTACTAAAAGAACTGAGAGTGCTGACATAAATAACTGTCATGCTAGAATTGTGTGCCCAGCAAAACTATCTTTCAAGAGCAAAAATAAGATTATTGTATAGATACACCAAAAACTAGAAACTGATTCTCAAGATACCCTCTTCCAAAGAACTTCTAAACAACAGGCTTCAGGAAGAAGGAAGATAATCCTGGAATAAAGGTCTGAAACACAAAAAGAAATGATGAGAGAATAAAAAGGAAATCAAAATGAAAGGTAAACATATATGAACTCTATCAAAAATACAGCAACGATGTCGAATTTTGATGTTAAAAAAAGAACTAAAATCTTAAACAACTTATAAACGGAGAGGATCTTGTTAAATACACGTGATAACACTTGGGGTAACCACTAAAAGAAGAGACTCTAAGCATAAGAACCCATTCTGAAACTGGGGGTTAGAATTTCAACATATCTTTTGGGGGGACTCGATTCAACCCACAACAGCTAGTAGAAAAATGTAGACTACCTTTTGATTTTGGAAAGAATAAAAATTATTAAACATAGAAAACGTAAACCATATAGCAAAAATGAGATGGGTTTGACTGTATTAAAATTAAATATTTCTTCCAAACAAAGATATGATTGAAAGGTTAACTAATGAGTGACAAGCTAGGAGAAGATACTTTCAGCTTCAAAAAAAAAAAGAGTGATTAATGTTTAGAATACACATCAAAATCCCACAAACATTTAAAAATAGGAAACTCAACAGAAAAAAAAATGGCAAAATATAGGCAATTAACATAAAAGGAAATCCAGATGGCTAACAAGTCTGAAAAGATGTACAGCCTCATTCATAATTAGTTAGGAAATTAAACATGTTAGTTTAAATCCATCATAGTGGCCAAAATTAGAAGGTCGGAGAGGAACCAATATTAGCGAAGACATGTAGGATTTGTAAGTGACATGCATCTCCCGTCAATATAATTCAGCATATGTATCCTGTGATCCAGCAGTCCCAATCTAAGGCATGCAGTTCAGAAAAACTGCACAAGTCCTAGAGGACACAAGTACAAGGTCGCTGATTAGAGTATTGTTTGTAGTAGCAAAGAATTCAAGGCAATGTTGGTCTTCATTAGTAGGTGAATAATTAAGGAGAGTGAATTAATAAACTGGAGTGCTATGCAGCAATCAGGAACAATGAACTAGATTATTAAAAAACAACATGTAATGCTCTGAAAACAATATTGAACAAAAAAAGTGAAAATAGAAATTTACTTTATACCATGTTTGTAAATTTAAAACATATACATCTACAAAAATGCATATACACAAACACATATATAATACATAAACATATTATTCAGACAGAGCCACCTCTGTCTTAAAGCTAATCTACCATCTTGACTCCTGGGTGAGCCCAGACCCTGGCCCCCAACACTGGGTCAGTTTTTTGTGTGGGAACATACACAAAAACTCTGTGTTCTTACTTTGGAGTGAGCTGCCCTAGACATTATCTGTCTCTTAACCAGCTCTGGAGCCAGAGCCTCTCAGCACCTGGCGGTCCCCTTCCCCATAGACTAAACATACGTTCCTTTCCCAGCACACAGACTCACTGCTTTAACTATAAAACACAGAGCTGGGGGATGGGAAACATAGAAGATATCCACCACAACGTGCTGTTGCCCAAAACACATCTCCCATGTAAGTTCCCTTAACAAAATCATAATGTAATGATGGAGTTGTCAGCCTCTTTCTTCAGTCTCCCAGGCTGGGATATCTTACATAACACAGAGAAATATAGATATGTCTATATTCCTATTATGTCTCTTAGAAATATAAACATATCCAAGAACCATAAATTGAATACATTAGAAAGTATGTCTATGAGATAGAGGAAGAAATACAAGTGGTACTAGGGATATGGGGGGAAAAAACAACATAAGTGAATAGATGTACACAAACTATTGCTAATAGTGTGTCAGAATGAGATGACAACAAAATCGGCTCTCAGAAAAGGAAAAAAAAAGAATAAATGAAGGAAAAGAAATACCAAGGAAATGTTAAGAAAAGGAAGCATTAAAAGCAACAAAGGATACTTTATACTGATAAAAAAAATAATGCACTGATATTTTAGTATCATAAACCCTTATGCACCTAACAACATAACTTCAAAAAATATAAAGCAAAAACTGATACAGCTAAAAGGAAAAAATGGACATATCCTCACTCCTAATGGGATACTTCAAACACCTTCCAGAAGCCAACAGATTAAACAGAAAAAAATATATATAAGTAAGGAGACAACAGAGAATTAGATAACATACTTGTATATTCAGACCTCTAATCCCAAAAACTAGAATCCACATTCTTTAAAAACACATACAGAACACTTCTAAAACAAAACAAAACAAAAGCCACCACACACTAAGTCAAAAGGAAAGCCTAACAAATTTCTAAGACTTTATATCATTCAGAATATGTTCATTGAATATAATTAGAAATCAACTACAAAAAGATAATCAAGGAAAAATCCATGTACATAGATATTCAAAAACACATTTCTAAATAATTTCGGGGTTAAAGGAAATTGAAATTACATTCAATGGACACAATTACCACAAAGTGACCCCCTGGTGCAGTCTCTGTGGGGGAACTGAATGACATTAAAAGCACCACATATCAAAAACTGGGGTACCCAGAATAACAAAACAAAAACTAAAACTGGGGGATAAAAGAATAAATCAACAATCAAAGCAGAATTTAATGAAATAAAATACTCCCCTCCAAAAAAATAAGAAGAGATTATCAATAAAACAAAAAGCTGGGATTTTTTTTTAAAAAGATGACTAAAACTATAAAATTTTCAGAAAGTTTGATCCAAAAAGATTAGAGAAGGAACAAATAAATATCAGGAAAGCCAAAGGAAATATAACTTCAGATAGAAATGAGTCATAAGAAATAATCCCTATAATGTTATGCCAGTGAATCTGAAATCCTACATAAAATAGATATTGTGGTAGGCAAAAACAGATTACAAAAAATTATTCCAGGAGAAAGTAATTAATCTGAATAAACCAATGGCCACAGAAGTTGAAACTGTAATCAAAGACCTACCAGAAAGACAGTCAACTTCTACCAAATGTTCAAAGAACAGATAACTGCAATACATCACAAACCAGTCCTGACAGCAGAAAAAGTAGATGCTTTCCCCCAAATCCTGGAACAGGGCTAGCACTCCCTAACGTCGAAACTGGGCAAGGAGAGCACAAGAAAACCACGGGCCAATTCCATACATGAACACAAACGCAAAACACCCCTAAGTAAAATATTATTAAATCTAGCAACGGTTAAGGAAGAAGGAGAGAGGTTCCACATGAACAGATCAAGGCAGAAAAAAACATCTGATCACATCAACAAACGCGTGAAAAGGGTCTGATTAAGGAAGCCAACACCTGCTTTAAAACAACAACAACAACAACAACAACAACAACAACAACAACAAAGCCTTTTAACAAATTAGGACTAGAACTTGATAAAGAACTTCTCTACCAGAGCGCCCTTGCGCAGCCAGCCAGTCAGCCAGTGTGCTGCGTCGCCAGGCCCCAGTGGCCCCCTGAGACCACAGCGCGGGGGCGGACCCGCATTACTTCCGCTGAGACAGGTGGCGCAGCGCTCCAGGCAAACAAGGAGCGGAGGCTGGGGATCCAGTGGAAGGAGTCCAGCACCGGCTAGCCTAGCTCACCTGCCGGCACCCCGGGGGCTCCCGGGTCTTCAGCCACTACACTGGGCAGGATGCCGCGAAGCCCTTTGTTGCACTCCACACCCACAGGCGCCTTGCGGGGAAGCGCAATGAAGTCTCTCCGGTCCGAGAGCTGTCCCGAGCCGCCCAGCGTCGAGCCCGGTGACAATAAAGAGCTGACCGCTGAGTTCTCGGAGCTGCAGGCCACAGAGGAACGGATGGACCAGGCTCATGACGGCCAACTGCGTCTTCTTCCTGCTGCAGAAAACGTCCTGCTGCGGGATGTTGCAGCCTGGTTCGCTCTTTGGGTCTTTGGGACGTCCTTCGTGCCCTTCCTCCTTTGTGCGGTGCAGCAGGGCGCAGTTCAGGCCCTGGCTGGGAGCAGCAGCACCACCCGTCTTCAGCCCCCCGACATGGGACGGCCTGGACACCATCCTGTTCAGCCACCTGAAGAGGGGAAGAAGAAGAAAGAAGAAGAAAGAAGAGAGGAGGGAGGAGGGAGGAGGAAGGAAGAGGAAGAGGAGGAGGAGGAGGAGGAGGAGGAGGAGGAGGAAGAGGAAGAGGAAGAGAAAGAGGAAGAGGAAGAGGAAGAAGAAGAAGAAGAAGAAGAAGAAGAAGAAGAAGAAGAAGAAGAAGCAGCAGCAGCAGCAGCAGCAGCAGCAGCAGCAGCAGCAGCAGCCATCAACCCCCAGGACTCAGCTTGGATGATCACCTTCTACATCCCCATTCTCCTCGTTTATGTGCCATGTTGGGAGCGAAAGGCCTCCTGGGCCTTTTCTTCATGGTCAGGTTCCTGGAAAGCAACAGCTCTGTGTGGGTGACACAGAGGGAAGTATCCCCATGCACACTGATCATGACCAGAACACGGGCTGTGTCTTTACCCAGCTCCAGGCAACATGCAGTGACCACTGGTCCGCCGTCAGTGACTGGTTCAGTCACATCTCAACTTCCAGAATGAGCATCCATCTTTTCCCCATGATGCCTTGACACAATTACCACAAAGCGATCCCCTAGTGCAGTCCCTGTGTGCCAGGCATGGCAGAGAGTGCCAGCCCAAGCTGTGCTCTCAGCCTACATTGATATTGTTGCCTCATGAGGGAGTCTAGGCAACTCCAGCAGGATGCCTATCTTCACCCCAACAGCCCCCATGCTGGAATAGGGGCCTCTGGAGCTGAAGCAGGGAGGAGCCTGAGGGCTGAGGCCACTACAATTCTAATACTCAGAGGGAGTGGGTTTGAGACGGTAAAAGCTTTGACTCAAACCCCTCGCCTTTATCTCCTAGGCAGATCTAGGACCCAAAGAGGGTGAGGGAACAGCAAGCCCCCTGGAAGAAAGGATGGAGCTGTTGGAGCAGGAATGTGAGTTTTGTTGTTTCCCTTCTCTAATCTGTCTGATGCAGATGGTCGGTGAACAAAGAGGGAGTCAGGAGGGGGTTATGAGAATAGGGAAGACCTACTGAGCCCAGAAATCAGGAAGATTTAGTATTAAAATTCCACCCAGGGAAAGGAGTGAGCTCATCCTTCCAGCCCACTTCTCATGCCTTCTCCACCCCTGCTTGCCAACTTCAGAACTCGCAGGCTGCGGGGAGAGAGGGAAGCTGGGCCTTTTGAGCTAGAGGTAGAAAGGAAGCATTAGTGCTGAGAATTCTGAGGCTTGGCAAAATGCAGGGCTGGGAGCTCAGCTCCCTCTGGGCTGGGTGTGACTTATGTCTGCCTCAGGCTCCCGAAGAAGGAATTTCTCTACTTTTAGAAGCAGACAGGGCAAAGGCCAGGACATGGTATTGGAGACATCTGGCCCTGAGGGATGCTGCCACTACTGATTTAGGTCTCATGTTCCATTCAGGGTACCAAGGGAGCATTAGTTCCTAGGTCTTGCCAAAATGGCCAGCAGGCAGAACTGCTGGCCATTAAAAATCCCTTCAGCTTTTGATTCGCTTCTGTAACCAGCACCCAAGAAACAAAACACTCCTAGAACAAGGATTCCACGTCTTGATCCATAGCAAGTAGCAGATGGGGCAACTTCTCCTAAGAAACAAATGGGGGCTCCTAATGGTTTCTCTTTGCTTCGCTACCTATAATTCCAAGTTAATACAACAGCAGTGAACACAAGTGACCAAGCTGGGAGGCACTGGTCATGAGGAAAACATGAATTTCAGTCAAAAAGAACATACGGGTTGTAAGAAATTTTCTATAACCTGAATTCTGTTATAGCATAACTTTTGAGCAGGAGCAGTGGGGTTAAATGTAATCACTTCACAGTTCTAAACCGGAAACAGAAAGAAAAAAAACACAGACGTTTGTGATCACCCATTGTGTTGTTAGGCAACTTAGTCTGTCAACTCTGTTCAAGTGTTTTTCTCTGCTGGAGACCAGGTAGGAATTTCAGATAATCTCGTAAGCATATAAGTCTAACACTGGAATGCAATTTTTTAATCTCGTGGTTTTTAAAAGATAAAAACAGTTTGACCCATCTCTAGAGAGCAAACATAGGAATGTGCCCCAGGAGTCTTACTCCAGGTCTTATCATCAGCATTCACACCCTCGTCCCTCCCCAAACCCCAGCCTTTCAGTTCAGGTGACTGACTATTCTGCTGTTCAGCAACATCTACTGTAAGTGTACTGAGCATTCGCGACACTGGGAGGAGGAAACGTCAAACTAGAAGGACAAAGCGCAGCCCTAGGAGACTCCACATCGAGTTTGAGAGAGAATGGCAATCGGAGAGATGAAGCATGTTGGAATGGGAGTAGAGGCACCACCTATGGAAAGGCTGTCTTGGTTTCTTAGAGGTTTGTCGAAACAAAGACAAAAAGATTTTAAAAACAAAGCAATGGGGAGAAGAGGTTGCAGAAGAGTTCAGATCGTTTTCATTAGGGCAGAACCTGATTTAAAATAGCCTGGGTAGGAAAATTAGAAGCAGAATTGAAAAGTTCTATTTTCATTGGCTTCCTCTCTCCAGAATAGGTGCTGATCCTTTCCCATCCCTCTGTTCCCTGCTGCCTAAGGCTTGGGTGTGGTGTACCAGCCTGTCAAGCCACCTGGCTTTGGGCCCAGGCTGCCCATCTGAGCAAACCAAGTGAAGCTTATTGAGCCAAGTCCAGATCCTCGAAGCACCTCAATCACTGTGGCCTTCTCTCCGTAGCCTAGACCCATGCGGTTTCACATGGCCAAAAAAGGGACGTACCGGTGACAAAAGGTTCAGACTCTTAGAATGGCAATATGAGTAATCTCAAAACCAATGACAGATGAGAAGCAGGCTTAGATAGGACAAGTCACCTCCGGTCACAGAATGTGGCAGAACTAACATTTGAACTCACTTTCTAAAAACTCCAACTTCTATGTTCTTCTTTGTTACTTTCATCTTCCAACCTCCTAACTGGAGGCATTTTCTTTAATTAGCCCCATATTGGTGTCTTTTTTATATGGGCCAATTTTGTGACCACATCCCAATGAAGTAAAGCTGAAAAATAAAATGAATTCTGACAAAAAAAAAAGAAAAAGAAAAAAGAACCTCTACTAGAAATCTACTGAAAACATCATACTTAACGGTGAAATCTTAGGGTTATTCCTTTAAAAGTCTAGAACAACACAAAGATTGTCTATTACCACCACTATCATCCAACATGGTATTGAACTCGTAGCCAAAGGGGGAGGGGTGAGGAATGAGTTCTAAAGACTGAAAGCCTAAACTGTCTTTTCTTTTTTTTTTTTCTGGCAGCAAGATCATCTAGCTAGAAAAGTATGTCAAGCTATTCTAGAACAAGTAAGAGTGAGTTCAACAAGGTAGCTAGGTCCAAGATCAGCATTAAAAGCACAGCAGTAACTGATTAGAAAAAAAAAATCCCAACCATAAATAAATAAAAATGGCAACATCCCAATGAGTAAACCAGAGAAAACATGTATAAGATATCCCAGAAGAAAATTATATTTATGTCCAAGGACCGAAGACTCAATATTACAGTCATAAATTCTACCCAAATTAAGAACTTCTTCATTACAATACCAATCAAAATCCAAAGAAATTTTTTTATGGAATTGACAAATTCCATCCCACGCCTCCCCATCCTGTTGCAGGGCCCAGCCAATTGACCACCAATCCAAGTCCCTTTCCTCACCCAAGTCTAGGCATCTGCTTGGACACCACTTGTTCTGCTGCCCACCTGCTCCTTTGACTTGAATCACCCCCATAAGCAGTCAGTAAACAGAGTAATGATGTTAGCATAACATAAGCATGTTGGTTAACAAGTAATTTTCTCTAGGAAGTTAAAGTTTTGAAGCAACAGAGAGGCCAGCTTTTTCACAGCTAAAGGAGCTGCTTTCTTAATTAAAGATCTTAAGGGGAAAAGCTGCATATCTACAGAAATGTCTTCCTTTACATTAGGTGGCTAGTTTAGTGGCTTCAAAGATGTTATGTATCAAAGCTGCAAATGCAGGTGAAGAAATTGCAACATATTTTCCCATATTAAAACAACAGATTTATGAAGAAGACTACACCTTGGATCAGATTTTTAATTTTGATGAAAATGGTCTCCATTAGAAGTTAATATCTCTACACTAGCATCTCCAAGGAGGAAGCACAAGCCCCAGCCTTTAAGATTGCAAAGAAGGGACTGAAGATGTTGCTAAGTGTAAATGCCCCTGGAAATTTAACTGTGCTAGTAATTTCTATTAGAATGGTTACTGGTTTTGAGTGCTCTGATTATAAAGTTGCATATGTTTTGCATAATCTGTCCCTAATTCTGTTCTTCCCATGTGGATGAAAAAGGGGTGTGTAAGAAACCTCACAGAGTGGTCTGATCATAAATTCGTAACTGGGCAGGTAATGGTGGGTGGTCATGCCCCAGACCTGTGACTTCTCTAGTAAAGGGTTATCTTCGCCTTAAGCCAGCCCTGTCCACTGTTTCTGTGCATCTAGGTTAACACACCTTTGAATTGCCTTTTTCAGATCCCTCAGAAAGGTTAACCACCCTTGGGAGAGCACTTAAAGTAGAACTGCCTGTACTTAGAATGAAGGGGGCTCCCTCTTCCAACAAGCACTCTTGATAGGTCCAGAGTTTTCCTGACAGGTAGCCAGGAGCCCAGGTACCCACTTCCCCCTAAGAGTGGAACAACTTCCCAAGGGCCTGTGGGACAGTTCTCTAGCATTAGGGCACCAGAGCCCATCAGAGTTCCCCTCTTTTCTCCTCCCTCCAAATCCCCAGACCACGCAGGAGGGACCAAGGGAGGCCAAGTGAAAAGACCCAGAATTCTACCACTTACAAGTTTACAGACCTTGAACAAGTCACTGAACCACTGCAGGACTCAGTTTCATTCTTTAAATGAAACAGCATTTTTTAAAAATCACGATTATTGGTTTGTTGGTTTGTCTTTAAATCTGCCTTTGATTCTTGCCTTGCCATTTATAATTCTCGACCTGGACTTCACTTTCCTATGCGTCATCTGTAAAATGGAGCCTTTGCGAAGATTTAATGATACCATGTGTGCCAAGCACAAGATGTACATTAAGCCCCCCCCCCCCCAAAATTAAAGTTCCTATTATGGGAGGCGGGGGATTCTCGAGGGTAGGAGTTCTGACTGCGGAGGCAGAAGAACCAAGAGCTGGTGAGGAAAGCAACTGTGGCTGTGATATCCCCAGGGCCAGTACACGCATCCTCTCAGCCCGGTCTTCCTCGCAGAGGCCTCAGCATTAGCCCGATCCCCTAACTTGCTGGAGCCACCAACTGGCTCCCCAAAGCCTGCAGCGCGGGTCCGAGAGCGAACTACATTTCCCGGCGTGCATCTCGGGTTGAGGCCCCAAGGGACCGTCCCGCAGCAGGGACCGCGTCCCGTCACGTTAGAGGCTCCGGCAGTAACCATCATTCGCGCAGCTTATACTTCTCGCTTTGCGAAGAGCGTCAGTCACGGTCAATCCCACCCTGGGCCGCGGCCTCCTCAGGGTCTGTGAGGAGCGTTGGCCCCCTCCTCCTTACCTCCAGGGGTCACTGCCTCCCAGGGAGGGTCCGCGGTCAGCTTTATTCCCCTGGGAGGATTCCTTCCGCCCCGCAGCGTCCCCACTGAAACCCGAGGCTGGCAACGAGGTTCTTGGGGCTAGGGAACTGGGACGAGCCTTGAGGCCGCGCAGCCGGGACTACAACTCCCAGGCGGCACCGCGGCGGCGGCGGCAGCGAGCACGTCACTCGGGCACCGCCGGCGGCCCCGGGAAGCTGCGCGGGCGGGGGCAGGGGCTGCGGCCGAGCCGGAGGCCGGTGCAGAGGATGGGGGCCGCACGGCCGCCCCGCCCGTGAGGAGGCCGAGGGGCGCGCCACCCCCGCCCCGCCCGGTGGTCGTGTATCGGGATGCGGAGCCGGGGGCCGCCGGTGGAGCTGCGCGGGGTGAGAGGCGCGGGGAAGGGGGCTGCCTGCTGCCCTCGCCCTCGTCCCCCACCGGCGGGCCCCGGCAAGAATTCGGGAGCCAGGTGGCCAGGCTTTCTTAGTGCTCTGACATTTGGGGGAGACATGTGAACCTGCCAGCCTACCCCTAACCCGCCCTGCCTGGACAGCTGAATCAGAGCGGACTACCCTGCCCTTTTACCGCTCCTACTCCTGCAGAGGGCCCCCCAGCCATGGCCCTCAGGAGTCCCCTAGAACCCGCAGGGACTGCCCCCCATCCTGGCCGCCGGAGCCAGCCCTCTGCATCCCGCGGGCAGCCAGTGTGAAGCCGCCTCCTGCAGCCCCCGGCCCCTCCCCCATGGAGGAGGAGGAGGGGGGCGCGGCTGCCAAGGAGTGGGGCACGGCCCCCGCGGGGCCCGTCTGGACCGCGGTGTTCGACTACGAGGCGGCAGGCGACGAGGAGCTGACCCTGCGGAGGGGCGATCGCGTCCAGGTGCTTTCCCAGGACTGTGCGGTGTCGGGCGACGAGGGCTGGTGGACCGGGCAGCTACCCAGCGGCCGTGTGGGCGTCTTCCCCAGCAACTACGTGGCCCCTGGCGCCCCCGCCACGCCCGTGGGCCTCAGGCTGCCCCAGGAGATCCCCTTCCACGAGCTGCAGCTAGAGGAGATCATCGGTGTAGGGGGCTTTGGCAAGGTCTATCGGGCCCTGTGGCGTGGCGAGGAGGTAGCCGTCAAGGCTGCCCGGCTGGACCCTGAGCGGGACCCGGCGGTGACAGCAGAGCAGGTGCACCAGGAGGCCAGGCTCTTCGGAGCCCTGCAGCACCCCAACATCATTGCCCTCAGGGGCGCCTGCCTCAGTCCCCCGCACCTCTGCCTGGTGATGGAGTATGCCAGGGGAGGTGCACTGAGCAGGGTGCTGGCCGGTCGCCGGGTGCCCCCTCACGTGCTGGTCAACTGGGCTGTGCAGGTGGCCCGGGGCATGAACTACCTACACAATGACGCCCCTGTGCCCATCATCCACCGAGACCTCAAGTCCATCAACAGTAAGTGGTGTCCTTCTCCCCAAAACTTGCTGCCACAGAACCATGTGAGGCCAAGCCTAGATGGTGGGACATGGGGACACCAGAAAGCCCTGCCTGGGGCAAGAGGGGGCAGCAGTATACCTTCAGGGCCAGGTAAGGCAGGCCTTGCCCCATTAAGGGAGGAAAGGGTGGCCCAGAAAGGTGGAAGGACTACCTGCCTCCCAGGCTAGAGTCACAGTAGCTCAATAAATACGTCAGTGTGAACACTGTGACAGGCCCTGTGTTCCCAGCATGACCAGGACAGATGCAGTGCCTGCCCTCATGCTGTTTCTCGTCAGCCAGGATGCCAGAGTCCACCAGGCAGAGACAGAACCCAGCCTGGAGTGAGAGTTTCTCAGCCTCGGCGGGGTTGTCACAGAGGGCTGTCCTGTGTTTAGGTCATTTAGCAGCATCCTTGGCCTCTACCCACTAGATGCCATTAGCATCCCGCACCCTCCCCTCCCCCCCAGTTATGATAAGGAAAACTGTCTCCAGACATTGCCAAATGTCCCCTGAGGGGAAAATTGCGCCCAGTTGAGAACCACTTCCTGGAGTCCTAAGCCTCTGCCCCAGCTGGCTGAGGCAAACTGGAGAAGATAAAGGAGGAGGAAAAGGGCCATATTTTACGTAAAAGCTCCCAGGCTGCCAGGCCTATCACGGATTCTCAAAAGTCGATTGGTTGTTGAATGAGGACTGAGGCCAGGTAGAGGGAAGGTTCCCCAGGACCCACACCTAGATCAAAGAGCATCTCATGACGTCAACAAATATTAACTGAGCACCTATTAAGTAAGAGCCAAACAGGGACCAGGATGGCCATGCCCTACTGGTACTCACAAACTAGAGATTTCATTTATTCCCCAGATATTTCTGGAGTGCCCATTGTGTGTCCTGGGTCCTTAAGAGTATAGCAAGGGAAATCCCACCTTCCTGGCTCTCTTATCCTTCCTCTGCCCCATCTCATAAATCCGTGCATTTCTGCATTTATTCATTCTTTCATTTGGTATTTACTGGGCCAGATCATGTGCTAAGCTAGAGGGACCACTGGTGAATGAGACCAGCATGTTCCTATCCCTCACATGGAGTGGGAGGTGTTCCCCTTTGCCCTTGACTCTCACTTCTCATCTATTTCTGATTCTTGTCAATTTTACATTTTGAAATTTATTCGAATCCATCTTTGCTGTGCCCCCCCCCACCACCTAGAACAGGGGCGTGTCTTCCTTACCTCCCAGGCCTGGCATTTGTACACTCGACAGAGAGCTCCCAACTGTCCGAGGCGTGCCAAGCCCTGACCCAGAGCTGGAGAATGGAGCAAGACAGACACAGCTAGTCCTGCCTTCACAGATGCTCACGCCCCAGCTCCTCTGAAATGCTGGGTGAATGGAGGCAGGACTGCCAGCCTGCTCCTCTTGAATGCTGGGGCCCTTTCTGGGCTCTTCCTCACCCCTGCTCATTCACAGCCTGCAAGTGGGGTATAAGGACAGCACTCTCACGCCCCCAAGATTTTCTGTAGCCAGTGCCACCTGGACAAAGAGTTGGTGGGACTCCTTAGGCCAGACTTCCTGCTGTTCCATGCCTGAGACAGAGGACACAGGATGTCCACAGCACAGCTTCCTCCAGTCACCTTTTCCCAAGGAGCTCATCATCTGGTGTCACTCATTTATTGGTTCATTCAACCAATAATAATTCTTTTTTCTTTTTTTTGTATGCCTACAGCACCTGGTCTTCCTAGGTGGTCTCCTATCCAAGTACTTACCAGGCCAGGCCCTGCTTAGCTTCCAAGATCAGACGGGATCGGGCTTGTTCAGGGTAGCATGGCCATAGACTCAACCGATAAGCCTTAAGCAAATTAAGTATACTAGGCTCTGTTCCAGGCTCTGGGATTACAGACGTGAACGAGGCATGGTGTCCCCCTTATGGGAGTTACAGTCTAGTGAACAGAGAATAGAGAATATGTGATTGATATTTAGATGGAGAGATAACAAAATTTCCAGAGAGCATCAGGGGCTCTGATGGAAATAAAGCAGATTAAGGATGGGACAGAGATATATCTACAGCAGATGGTCAGGGAAGGCAACATTTGAGCAGAGACCTGAACAAAGAGGACCCAGCCTTACAAAAACGTAGGCAGGGCAAAGGATGTGAGGTGACAGTGAGTGTGCCTTGCTGGAGAAACAGCAAGGAGACTGGAGGGGTTGCCAGGGGAGGAGCGAGGCAGAGATGGAAAAGAGATGAGGTCGGAAGGGTAGGCAGGGGCCAGATCACGACCTTCGGGACTCCAGTGAGGACTTTGGGCATTTTATACAGTGTAGTGGAGGCCAATAGAAGGTTTTAAGCAGGGGGTGACATGATTATATATATATTATATATAATTATATATTATGTATTATATAATATATAATAATATATATTATAACATATATATATATATATATAACATATACGATTTTATATATATATATATATATATTATAAAGGGAACTGATTTACGCCCAGCCTGGGAGATGCAGAAACAAAATGTAAGACCATGGGGTCACTCCACAAACAGGAGAGGTGGAGACTCAAGAAGGTTGGACTTCTGGGAGGTAGAGTTAGGCTAGAGAGTCACGGAGGCTTCCAGGAAGAGGTGGTATTTGAGTCAGGCTTTAAAGAATGGACAAGATTACTAACTGTGTGACCTTGAGCAATATACCCGATCTTGCTAACCCTGGGTTTCTTCATCTGCCAAATGAGCATCACAGTAGAATTATCTCATTATTATGAGTGCAGAAGTAGCTGGGAATGGTCAAAGATAAAGGTGGAGAAATAAGGAACAATTATGGCAACATTACACACTAATAATATCTAACACTTTTAAAGGACCTACTGTTGCTTCAGGCAATAAATCTCTACTACAACCATATAAGGTAAATACTATTATCTCCATTTAATAGAAGAGAAATCTTAGTATTAGGAAAAATAAGTTATACAGGGTTATACAGCTAATAAATGACAGAGCTGGGATTCAAACCCAGGCAGGACACTGTACACTTTGGGGCTTCTGATAGAAGGTAGTAGAATATATCAGTTAAAAGATTGGGCTCTGACAACAAATGTGGTTCAGGTCTTTGCCCCACTATTTACAGGCTGTGTGATCTTAGTCAAGTGACCTCATGTCTCTGAGCCTCAGTTTGCTAGCCAACAAAATGAGTTATTTGCTAGATAATTCATGTAAAGGACTTGTCACTGTGCCTGCCACATAATAGTCTCCTGATAAACACCAGCCAGGATTATTATCGTTGTTAGTGACCGTAGGCAGCAGGTAAGCTGGAACCATTCAGTATGCTTGGGGGATATATTAGTCATATTTTGTCACAATACTGTTGTGTAACAAACCGTCCCCAAAACTCAGTATCTTCAAACTCTGACATTTATTAGTGCTCATACATTTGCAGGCTAGCTGGAGGGTAAACTGATTTAGGTGAGGCTCAGCTGGAAAGGGGAGCGTATCTTTACTCTGCGTATCTCTCATCTTCTTTAGACCAGCAGTTCCCAGGTCCCCAACCCTTTTGGCACCAGGGACCGGTGCTCCTATGAGAATCCTATGCCTGATGATCTGAGGTGGAGCTGAGGTGGTGATTCTGGCCCTGGGAGCAGCTGCAAACACACATGAAGCTTCGCTCTCTTGCTCACCTGCCGCTCACCTCCTGTGTGGCCCGGGGTTTGGGGTCCCCTGCCTTAGACCATCTGGCTAGCCAAGGCACCTTCTCCTGGTGATGGCAGAAGTGCAAGAGGGCAAGCAAGGCCTCTTAAGGCCTCGGCTTGGACCTGGTACTCTCACTTCTGCCTCATGCTGTTGGCCAAAACCAGTCACACGGCCAACCACAGTAAAGGATGGAGAAACACCCTCTGCCTGTTTAGCGGAAAGATCTGTAAAGTCACGTGGCAGAGCGTGACACAGAAAGGAGTAGAATTGGGGCTGTGAGTGCAGTATACCACAGGGGATGACAGACAAAGGAAACCCCGTTCGCCCCTTCTTCTCATGGAGTATAGTTCCCACTCTGGGGAGGCTGAGAATTCAAAGCCTAGACCAAGGAGAACCAAGGCCCTGGCCATTGACCTTCCACTTAGCTCCCTGGAGCCTAGGTTGGAGTCAGCGGGGCAGGGGGAGCTCCCTGCCCCTGGGAGAGAATGAGGAGCAGCTTCCAGCTGAGGTGGGGGCAGGACACTTGGTCTGTGCCCCAGCAGGTCTGGGGTGACCTACCTTTCTTCCTACCCCACAGTCCTTATTCTGGAGGCCATCGAGAACCACAACCTCGCAGACACGGTGCTCAAGATCACAGACTTCGGCCTGGCCCGCGAGTGGCACAAGACCACCAAAATGAGCGCTGCGGGGACTTACGCCTGGATGGCCCCGGAGGTTATCCGTCTCTCCCTCTTCTCCAAAAGCAGTGACGTCTGGAGGTGCTGATGGTGGGGCTGGGGAGGCCTCCTGAAAATGGGGGAGGGAGAAGCAGGTGAGGGCAGAGTGGGAGGGACAGTCGCCCACTGAAGCCAGCGTCCGGGCCTGGCGAAGGGACCTGCCAGCAAGGTCAGACCGGTCATCAGACAGGTCCCAAAGCAAGTGTCTGCTAGCAGAAGTGGCAGCTGAAGAAGACCTGGATTATAGTAAAAACTTCCAAAGATGTAAAGATAGAATGTCAGCCTTAAAGGCCCCTCAGGCTCCATTCCGTACACTGCCCCCACTTGTCAAACAGAGAGAATTGAGGCCTTTGGTGGCAACTGTTCATTCATTCATTCATTCATTCATCCAATTGTGTGGGGTGCTAGGGATACAGGAGTAAATAAAAATAGGCACATCCCTGTTTGCAGGGGCAGTAAGTAAATTCATACACAAGAAGCTGAAAGAACCTGTTTTTAAGTTATAAAATAATATTTAAAAGGTAATTCACCCAGACAAGTATTAGATAGTATTACAAGCCAGGTTGATGGAGGACTGGAGGATGGCTTTGCAAAAGACTTTTCTGAGGAGCGATACTCGAACTGAGTTCTGGATGATAAGGAGACAGACTCATGGAGAGTTTGGGGGAAAGAAGGTTCCCAGGCAGAGGGAACAGCTGGCACAGAGGAGATACTGAGGTGAGAATGAGCTTGGTGTGTTCTAGAAACAGCTACAAGGGCCCAAGTGGCTGGCTGGAGCAGGCGAGGAGGAAAGTGGGAGGAGATGACACAGTGGAGGGAGCCAGAGGGCCCCACAGAGGAGGCTCTGGACTCGGGTTTATTCTAAGTGCAATAGAAGGCCATTAGAGGCATTTATGAATGACGTGATCTGATTCAGCATTATTGCACTCAGTGTTACCGGCTGTTTGATAGAGAATGGACTGTAGGGGAAGGAGAGGGCGGGAGGCCAGGGAGGAGGCTGTTGCCATTGCCATTGAGTCTTGATGGTGGCAGCAAAATTCTTCAACTCAGGGCCTTCTGCTAGGGAAGAGCCAAACCCAGATCATTCCCCAGCCAAGGCTGCAGACGGACCAAGCAACAGGGTCATGGCTTTTGAGCAGACAGGTCAGACAGGAAGTCACCTAGATCAGCAAAGCCCTTTCGGGGAGGTCCTGACTGGCTTCACGTCAGGTGTTCATTGTGGTTCCAGGCGTTTAGTGGAGCCATATTTCAGCGGCAAGGAACAGAAACCCCAAAATGAAAACAAGACTGAAGTTTCTGCTCTCATGTAAAGTTCAGGAATGATAAGGTGCCCCCAGCACTAGGGACTCAGGGTCAAGATTCCTTAATGGGGGTCTCATTGGGCAGGATACTTCTTCCTTGTGCAGTACCAGCCTATACTTTTCAGGACAAAAGTATCCATGGTCCCCAGCCTTCAAATATCAGCAGCACACCCTAGTCATTGTGACAATCAAAACATTCCCACAGGTTTCCAGGGATGTGGGAGAGGTGAAGGGTCATGCCACCTCTAGTCACAAGCCATTGTTAGCTTCCTCCACCTCGTATGGCCTCCGTTCCCAAGTTCGCTTCATGGTCCAAGAAGCTGCTTGAGCTCCAGCTTTTATGTCCACATTCCAACCAGTAGGAAAGAGAAAAGAGGAAAGGGCATCCCTGCCCTTTAAGGACACTTCCTGTGTTCTTGCAAACTACACACCCTCCTTTGTCCCACTGGCCAGAGCAGTGGTCATATGGACACACTTAGCTGCAGAGGAACATGGGACAATATTTCAGGCAGCATATGCCCAGCTCCAGTTCACCAGCGCTGTCACTGAGGATGAGGGCAGGGCTTGTGACTGGTCATTGCCTGGAACGGTGTCTGGGACAGAGTGGCGCATAGTTAACTGGAACAGATGGACACGCAGGTGACGCTAGCACAGTGATGCAAGCTCTGGGGTTGTGTAGCCGTGAAGACACTGTCATGGGCATCAGGCAGACTGAGGCCAAGTGTAGCTGTGTGACCATGGACAGGCAACTTAACCTCTGTGGGCCCGCACCTGCTCGTCAGGTAAAATGGGGGTCGCACCAGTACCTTCTGCCTTCTAGGGCTGTTGCGAGGATTACTAAGAGTGCCTAGCATGGGGTTGGCCTGGCCTGAAGTAAGTGCTTTATAAATGTTGACTAGTGTTAACTTGTTTTTAGAGGCTAAGTGCCAAAATTTCTGTGGGAGCATAGAGGGGGGGACCTCTAACCCAAGTTTGGAGACTGGAATCAAGGAAGGCTGCCTGGCAGAGGGGCACCTGAGTTGAAACTTAAGGGACAGTTGCACAAAGGGAAGAGTTTTCTCACCAAAGGGAACAGCATCTGCAAAGGTCAGAGGTTAGGAAGAACAGGACCTGTTCGACCTCAGTGTAGCTGCAGGATGAAGCTGGGGTTGGCACAGGGGCTGAGAGATGAGGCTGCAGAGGTCATCAAAGGTCAGGGCTAAGAAGGGTGGATTTGCCCAGGGGGCACAGGGCTCCCACCTAAGGTTTTCAGGCAGGGGCAGGGGACGAGGGACAGAACAAAAGTGAGACCAGAGAGCAACCCCACCGCATCTGTTTGGGATCAGGCCGGAGGCAGGACTGGGGTACAGGACTGTGGCTGGGTGTTGGGGTGAGGAGACCCACTATGGGACCAGAAGCAGGACTGGGGTACAGGCCAGGGTTGGGGAGGGCTGTGGCCTCACCCCTCCCTCTTCCCCCACCTGCAGCTTCGGGGTGCTGCTCTGGGAGCTGCTGACGGGTGAGGTCCCCTACCGTGAAATCGATGCCCTGGCCGTGGCGTATGGTGTGGCTATGAACAAGCTGACGCTGCCCATCCCCTCTACGTGCCCCGAGCCCTTTGCCCGCCTCCTGGAGGGTGAGCCAGGGCCCCGTGGACAGGGCAGGCTCAGTGGGGGGTGGCAGGGGTCCTGGAGCCCAGACCTTGCCCCTTCACACCCATGCATACCACCGGGCCCCGGACTGAGGGAGAGGGGCCGGACCCATCAGACCACAAAGGGTCGCCCCACACAGCTGGCTCCACGGCACCCTGAACCTTGCCCTGGCCAGGCCCCCAGCTCTGAGGGCAACCTGTCAGGGTTCACTGGCCCTGGGATTCTTCCCCCACCCCTCATCTGCCACCAGTCAGGGAGTGGATCCGGGGGTTTCTCCCTCAGAGTGTCACCAGCTGGAATAATGCCAGGAATTTGGCTTTGGATCCCTTCCCCTCGGCCCCATGGAAGCTGTCTGTCCACAGTCCCCTGAAGTCCTGCCTTCCACTGAGCAGGCCAAGGCCCCAGAGCAGGGCCGCTGACATCTCCACTCCCCCCGCCCCCTAGAATGCTGGGACCCAGACCCCCACGGGCGGCCGGATTTCCGCAGCATCTTGAAGCAGCTCGAAGTCATCGAACAGTCAGCCCTGTTCCAGATGCCACTGGAGTCATTCCACTCGCTGCAGGAAGACTGGAAGCTGGAGATTCAGCACATGTTCGACGACCTCCGGACCAAGGAGAAGGTGAAGGCAGGGGCAGGGCGGGAGGGGGAAGGATGGAGCCAGACCCCTGAGCTCCTGTACCTTGGGCAGCATCTTTCCCCTGAGCCTGGAGTTTGGGGTCCATGCAGGGCTAGTGGGGTCGTTTTGCATATTAAGAAAACACAGCCTCCTATTGGCAGTTGTATAAGAAAGAGGCACTCTGCCCTGAAGCACTTACAAGTGATATCGTACCAGAGGCTGGTTTTTAAGTACAGCAGCAAAATGAGTGAGAGAAAAGGAAGAGGGGGCTACATGAAAAAAGGATTCGCAAAGTATAGATAACTGTTGGATGATGGGCACATGGGGGCGCACTATTTTCTCTCTGCTCTTGTGGATGTTCGAAGTGTACCAAATCGAAGAGTTGAAAAATTAAAAATCAAAGAAGAAAAAAAAGGCACCCTTTCCCTGGGCCAACATGGACCCCTGCCCTGACACCCAGCTTGGCTAGTGAAGTGTGAGTTGGATCGTGCCCCCGGTTTGCCCCACAGCGGGACGCCCCTGTTGCGGGCCCCAACCCGACCCAGCAGCCCTGGGTCCCGCCCCGCAAGCCTCGCGTCTCCTCTTCAGGAGCTCCGCAGCCGGGAGGAGGAGCTGCTGCGCGCGGCGCAGGAGCAGCGCTTCCAGGAGGAGCAGCTGCGGCGGAGGGAGCAGGAGCTGGCTGAGCGCGAGATGGACATCGTGGAGCGGGAGCTGCACCTGCTCATGTGCCAGCTGAGCCAGGAGAAGCCCCGGGTCCGCAAACGCAAGGGCAACTTCAAGCGCAGCCGCCTGCTCAAGCTGCGGGAAGGCGGCAGCCACATCAGCCTGCCCTCTGGTACCCATCTTGTCCCTTGAGCATCCCTCAAGCGGCCACACTGGGAGCATCCCTAACCCAGGGTTTATTGCTTCCTTTTTTTTTTTTTTAACTTTCTTTTTTTTTTTCTTTTTCTTTTTCTTTTTTTTAGTAAATATATCATACACAGAAAACAACCAAAAAACTGTGCGGCTTAATGAGTTAGTATAATCACCCCTGTGAAAGCAGAGACAACATAGAGCCTGAAGTTGCCCTCCACATGTCGCCTCCAACCCCTTGCCACACCCTAAGAGTAACCCTGTCTTGACTTTCAGGGCAATCACTTTCTTACTTTTCTGTATACTTTTGTCTCCCAACTATTTGCTTCATATATTTTAATCTGCCTCTTTTTCCCCCTGATCAAAAATTTGTTGAGGATACACCATTTATGCTGTAACATTTCACACAGCTCCCTGCATCTCCCAGTATCACGTCAGATGTCCCTATGTCCCCAGAATTTCCTATAAATTGATATTAGGTTAAACCATATAAAATTGTTGGTGTTTAGTCATTTTTGACTTACCACAAAATAGAATTTCACACGGATCTTAAGCCTTAATCAGTTTGAAGGTCAGGTTTGATTTTTGTTGTTGTTTTTGGCAGACTGCTCCCTAGGTAATGTCGGAAGGCACATCGTGCTGGTTGTCTCTCTCTGCGACATTACAGCCACAGGGCAATGCCTAGAACAGCACCAGCCTACCATGCAAGTCACACGTGAAGTTTTAAATTTTCTAATACCTGTATTAAAAAGAGGAGAAACAGGTGAAATGAATTTTAATAAAATATTTCATTTAGCCCAATTTATCCAAAATACTATGGTTTCACATGTAATCAAGAAATTGTTAATGAGATGTTTTACCTTCTTCAACACTAAATCTTTGAAATCCAGTGTGTATTTTGTATTTACAACACATCTCAATCTGCTAACTTTTCATCAAAAGTCCTCGACCTGTATTTAGAGTCCATAAAATTTACAGTTGAAAATGTAGATTCACACACCCAGTTGTTCCAAACATGCTTAACTGTTTCCACTGACCGAACTGCATATCTGTTTTTAAAGGTAAACTTTAATTAATGAAGGTAAAACTCCAATTCCTCGGTTGCACAAGCCACATTTCAGGTGCTCAGTTGCCACATGTGGACAATCAGGTCTAGATCCTTAGCAAGGGCAGCAGCTCAAACCTGAGCTTGCATCAGAGGTACCCAGAGGGCTCGCCCCACCAGAGCTGCTGAGTTGGGGAGAGCCGGAGAACGTGCATTTCCGGGAGGTTTGCACTTGATGTTGATGTTGCTGGTCTGGGTACCGCACTTTAAGAATGACGGGAAGGAAATGCAGAATAGTGGCATTCCATCTATACTTCCATAAATGGGACTTCTCAGGTTGGCCATGGAAGTATTTGCTTAGGAAAGTCTCTCTGTTTTGCAGGATTTGAGCATAAGATCACAGTCCAGGCCTCTCCAACTCTGGACAAGCGGAAAGGATCCGATGGGGCCAGCCCCCCCGCCAGCCCCAGCATCATCCCCCGGCTGAGGGCCATTCGCTGTAAGTATCTCCCACGGCCCTGACCGGTCCAACAGTTGGCAGACTTCTCTGAGCACATACCATTCACCAAGCCAGAGGACCAGCAGGGAACAAGACAGGCAGGGTCCCCTCACTCCTTCCAATCTGGGAGAAACAGGCAATACACAAGTCAGTACGTAGGATAATTTCCTGTTGTGACAAGCACTGTAAAGGAAATCAGGGGAGGAAATAAAAGAGAAGTGTTGCCATCTTACATCGGGAAGGCCTGACTAGGGAGCTGGGGTTTGAGCAGGGACCTGCCTGGTAAGAAGGGGCGAGACACGTGGAGATCTGAAGGACAGGTGTCTCTGGCAGAGGGAGCAGCAAAGGCAAAGGCCCAGGGCTGGGAACAAGCGTGGCGTGTTCTTCATTCCTGAAGGCCACCTTGGCTGTAGTAGAACGAATGGGAGGCAGAGCAAGCAGTGGGTTTATGGTCGGAGATTCCACAGGGGCCTGATCACTCCGGGACTCTGGGACAAGGAGTCTGGATTTTATCTAGAGGGTGATGGGGGAGACCCTGGAGGGCTGTGAGCAAGGCAGCGATGTGATAAAATGTACCTGTTCCCTCTGGCAGTTGTGAGGAGCATGGATGGTAGGAGGGCGGGAGTAGAGGCAGGAGACAGTGGGGGATGGCATGGGGTAGGGCCTCGGAGGGTAGATGGCCACATCCAGGCTATCTGGCAGAGGTGTAGCCACTGGAGTTTGCTGATGGGGTAAAGGATACAGTGCTGACTTCCAAGTCTGTTCTGCCCCTTCATTCACCCCCAGCCTTGCCCCACACACGGCCCCCCGACCCTGCACACCTCTGTTGGGTACCAGCTTTGTACCAGGCAGAGAAGTCATTCTCATGAGAGACACAAAGACAAATAACAGCTGAACACTGCTAGTCAATACTGGTATCAGGGTGCGTTCAAAGTGTGACAGGAACAAAGAAGACAGCGTGACTGACTCTCCAGGGAACAAACTAACCCAGAGCTGGAGGCTTCAGGGGCAAGCAGCCAACCAGGCCAGGCAAGGGACTGAAACAGAACAGAATCCAGTGAAGGGAACAGCACGGAGGTGTGAAAGCGCCCCCCTTGGGGACCTGTAGATGCGGGGTCCCGACCATGGCACTCATGCCCCCTGCCTGGGATTCCAGCTCTATCCCCGTTCCTGCACACCAGCCACGCTGGCCGCCTAGCTGTCCCATGCCCTCTCAGGCTGTCCCGCCCCAGGGCCTTGGCATGTGCCATCCCCTCTGCCCGAAATGCTCCTCTCCCTTGTGCCTGCCTGACTCACTCCCTCACCTCCTCAGGTCTTCGCTCAGATTCCTCCTCCCCCGTGGAGCTTCCCTAACCTCAGGCCTCCCCGCTTCCTGCCTAGTGTTTCCCACAGCACTTACCACCTTCTAGTGCCTGCACAGACCACTTACCCCGTATGCGTCTTGTTGATTGTCTGTCTTCACCCACTGAACTGCCAGCTCCCAGGGCAGGGGGTTTGTCTGCTTTGTCCACTGCGGTCCTCTCAGCACCCGCCACAGGCGCAGGGCAGGTGCTCAGTAAACACTTGGGAATGAATGGACTGTTGAAGGGTTAGGGTTGAGGAGTGATGGAGATGAGGCTGAGGAAGTCAGCTGGGAATAACATGAGGGGCCTCAAATGCCAGGCCGAGGAGCTGGACCTCTGTCCTGACAGCAGTGGCAGCTGTGGAAGGGTCTAGAGCAGGGGAGGGCTGTGACTGGAGTTAGAATCCAAGGTCCTCGGGCTTCCAGCTGGAGGATGAATCCAGGTGGGAGTGAGGCTGGGCGTGAGCGGGGACAGATTCTCCAAGACCCAGTAACCACGTGGCTTCTCTCGGCCCAGTGACTCCTGTGGACAGTGGTGGTGGCAGCAGCAGTGGCAGCAGCAGTGGTGGCAGTGGAACGTGGGGCCGCAGTGGGCCCCCAAAGAAGGAAGAACTGGTTGGAGGCAAGAAGAAGGGCCGGACCTGGGGGCCCAGCTCCACGCTGCAGAAGGAGCGGGCCGGAGGGGAGGAGAGGTAGGTGGCTGCCCTGTGCCCCGCGCCTCACCCCTGGGCCCCAGGCCCCCAGAAGGCCCATGAACTGCCCAACCCCCATTGGTTCCCCCTGCAGGCTGAAGGCCCTGGGGGAAGGAAGCAAACAGTGGTCATCAAGCGCCCCCAACCTGGGCAAGTCCCCAAAACACACCCCCATCGCCCCAGGCTTCGCCAGCCTCAATGAAATGGGTAAGACCAGGAGGGTGCCCTCAGAGGAGAGGGGAGGGGACATTCCCTGGCCTAAGGGGACCCTAACCCAAGACAACGCAGTGATCGTTCCCCAGGGCTGGGGGGAGGAAGCCAGATTTCTGGGCCAGGGATTAGGTGGCGTTCCTGGAAAGGGCGACAGTGGTCCCTGGAGTGGGGGCATCACTCCCGGGGACAGGAGTGGAAGGACGTGAATTCTAGAACTATGCTTAGCCGACTTGGTGCCGCCGTTGGAGGGGTCATTGGGGGCAGCCCTTTGCCTCTAAGTCCCAGAGGTCCCGGGGCCAGGGGTACCCAGAGTCGAGTGCCACCCTCTCCCGCTTGCAGAGGAGTTCGCGGAGGCCGACGGAGGCAACAGCGGGCCCTCCTCGCCCCACAGCACCCCGGCCTACCTCGCGGTGCCGCTGCCCGCCGAGCCCTCCCCGGGGGCGCCCGCGCCCCCCGCGCGACCAGGCGGCCGGCGGCGCTGCGAGCTGGCGCTACTGGGCTGCGCCACGCTGCTGGGCGCCGTGGGCCTGGGCGCCGACGTGGCGGAGGCGCGCGCGGCAGACGGCGAGGAGCAGCGGCGCTGGCTCGACGGCCTCTTCTTCTCGCGCGCCGGCCGCTTCCCGCGAGGCCTCAGCCCGACCGCGCGCTCCCCCGGCCGTCGCGACGACGCCACCCCCAGCCCGGGCCTGGCGCCCTCGGCCACCCTTGTGTCACTGTCGTCGGTGTCTGACTGCAACTCCACGCGTTCTCTGCTGCGCTCCGACAGCGACGAGGCCGCGCCCGCTGCACCCTCCCCGCCGCCCTCCCCGCCCGCGCCCCCACTCAACACCAACCCCCTCGTGGACCTGGAGCTGGAGAGCTTCAAGAAGGACCCCCGCCAGTCGCTTACGCCCACCCACGTCACGGCCGCGCGCGCCGTGAGCCGAGGGCACCGGCGGACTCCATCGGATGGGGCACTGGGGCAGCGGGGGGCGCCAGAGCCCACCGGCCCCGGCCCTGGTGAGTGAGGCAGCCCGTGCCCAGGGCACAGAAAGCAGCCCTTCTCCCCTGCGAGGTCCAATGTCCCAGCCCTGTGGCCACCTCCTGTTTAGAATGGGGAGGAAGGGGCAGTGTGTCCTGCTGGAAGCATTGTGGGTCCCTGGGTGATTGAGACACAGGGTGAAGCAAGGTTGGTGAACTCTAAAGCCCACAGAGACCAGGGAGGTGACATTAATGGCAACAGTAATAGCCATAGCTAATACTCACACTAGGCCCTGTCCCCTATGCCTTTACTAAGCCAACAAAGGTGGTTGGAACAGACGGCGTTAAGAACCTCCTATCAGGCGCTGAGCTCCTGTTCAGTTATGACTGTTTGATTTATTCCTCTCCTCTGTGGACAGGTGCTGTTATCCCAGCTCAGAGATGGTGTCACACCTGAGGTCTCTGTGTCTCTGAGCTCTGTCTGCCAGACCCTGGCCTGGTGTGAGAGAGTTGGGAGGGACAAGGGCTTTGTCGCTAGCAGATCTTTTGAGAGAAATCAGAAATTCCAATTTTCGTGTCAGCTCTTCTGGCTTTCAAGTGCCACCCTGTGCCCTCTCCTGCTCATCTCATCTAATCCTCTCTTACCAGGCCCGCAAGATCCCCCGGACTTCCCCCGCCTGCCCGACCCCCAGGCCCTGTTCCCCAACCGCCGCCGGCCCCCTGAGTTCCCTGGCCGCCCCACCACCCTGACCTTCGCCCCAAGACCCCGGCCGGCTGCCAGCCGCCTCCGCCTGGACCCCTGGAAACTGGTCTCCTTTGGCCGAACGCTCAGCATCTCGCCTCCCAGCAGGCCGGACACCCCAGAGAGCCCTGGGCCCCACGGCATGCAGCCCACGCTGCTGGACATGGACATGGAGGGGCAAAGCCAGGACAGCACAGTACCCCTGTGTGGGGCCCAAGGCTCCCGCTAAGGCCTGCCCACCACAGCCCGCCTGGGCAGCCATGAATGTAGCGCCCCAGGCCCCGCCCCAAGCCCACCAGGCCACAGGGAAGGGGAGGCCTCGGGCAGGATGCTCACTCTATTTATTGGGGAAGGGGGGTGGGGGGGACATTTAATTTATTCCTTTGTACCCCAGGGGCTAGGGCCCTGTGCCTGCCTTGCAGTGAGGGGAGGGTGGGCAGGGATACTCAGGGACAGGGCGTCATGGGGGATTCGGTACAAAATGCAGCATTAAAGGTAACCCCTGCCCCCTACAGCACTTGGCCGTGTGTCTTTTCCTGGCCCAGTTCCTGATCCTGACTCATCTCCAGTGGGGCACCCTCCAGAGCATGCTCCCTTCCTGGACTCTCTGGATTTCTGAGGTCCAGGGGGTGAAGCCCAGGCCTGTGTCCCCTCCCTAGTCCCCACAAGAACACTACACAAAGAGGTTTTGGTTACCAGTGATGAATACTTTACCAGCAAACACACAAGTCAGGGGAAATTAGAAGGTGAGGTGGGAGAGAGTCGGGGTAGGGACAGTTCCTCCAGGTTGGCTTCAGCCAATGACATCCCTTGGCCCGGCCCCACTGTTTTCCCGCTGGAGGCCGCACCGGTTCATCTTCAGCTGAGTCAGCTGGATGTAGCGTAGGACGTTGGTGTCTGCAGGAGAGGAGGGCAGGAGATTATCTGGGTGTCCTGGGGCATCGGGTGACATCTGCGCCACCTCAGCTCACATCATTGTCCTCAGCCTTCAGTGGCTCCTCAACACAGCTGGTATTGCCAGAGCCCTTCTCCAAAAGCCCCAGCCCAAACAAGCAGGGCTTGTCACACCCCCAGTCTTCTGCATTTGCCATGCCTGCTGCCAGGAATGCCTCTGCTTAGACTTTGGTCACACTTCTACTCATCCAGTGACAACTACAAGAAGCCTGCTCTCTCCAAACCACTTACCAGAAATTGCCTCCGTTCCCATGGCCCCGGGCCATGCACCAGTTGCGCTCCCTCTTCATTGCTCTTAATACAAAACTGTATTGTCTGCACGTGAGCGTGCGCGCGCGCACACACACACACACTCCCTGACTGTGACCTCCCAGAGGGCAAAGAACAAGCTACCAGCTCTACCAACTCCCCATACTACCCCTCAGCAAATTTCCTGGCATCGCCCACCCTAGGCTCTGACTCCCAGTAAGTGCTGCACAAATTGTGGCTGGGAGAACAGGTGAATGAATAGGTGAGTGTGGGAATGGGTTAATGAGTGAGTGGATGAATGAGTAGGGGAATGGAAATGAGGAGGTGAGTGGATGAGGGAGCTGCTGAGTGGGAGGCATCAAGATGAGTCAATGACTAGATAGGAGGTGGTTAGGTGAATATCAAGGAAGGGTGGGTGAGTGGACATCTGAATGGCGGGTGAGTGGATGAGTGGGTGTGTAAGGGGCAGGTGGGAGAGGTGGCTGTAGGGTGGGTAGTACAGCACTCCCTCGAAGTAGCTCTGCCCCGACCTTCCTGCCCTTGGTTCCTCTGCGTCAGCCCCTCTCCCTGCTCCGCCCTGCCCCTCACCTCACCTGTGGGCTCCCGGCTGCGGGCCTCCTGCAGGTAGCGTAGCGCACGTGCATAGTCACCCAGGTGGTAGAAGGCAATGCCGGCGCGGTAGGTGGCCTTGAAGTTGCCCTGCTGCTTCTCCAGCACCTTGAGACAGTACTCGCGCACCCGCTCATAGTTCACCAGCTCTGACTGCAGCAGGCAAGCTGCAAGGCATCGGGACCGGTTCTCTCAGAGCCTGCCGGCACCCCGAGACCTCACCTGACCGCGAGGAGCCTGACTTTCAGGCTGCAGGGAAAACCCACCTTATCCCAAGGCTGAGTGGGTCCTAACAGATATCTCAGGCAACCAGGGGGATTCGGAGTTTCTAACCAATAAGAATAGACTCAATCTGCGCCGCCGCTAGAGGGCGCAAAAACACAGACGTGCTCGCGGGCAATTTCCGTAGGGGGAGAACTACTAAGGGCGCTCTCAGGTGAGGGATAGGGATCATCCAGGGTAAGCTTTTCTCACCTGAGGGTCGCGAGTGGCAGCCCAAAGCCCATTTCCTGCATCCCAGCTCTTTCCATACCTATGGTCCCCTACGCCCCGACCCCTCTCCTTGATAAGTTCTGAGGTCTCCCCCCACAGAACTCAGCCCTGACCCCTTCAAGCCTCCAGCCCCAGCCCCGCCCAAGGCTTCATGATTGCCTCTCCCTCCTCATCCCTGTCACATATGCACCCTCTGCGCCCCACGACGTCCGCGTACCCGTGAGAGAGTCGTAACATTCCACCTCCGTGCTCTCCACCAGGCGCCGCTGCTCCTCGCTGAGGCGGGCGGGTCCCGGACTGGTAGTGGGCCCAGGGGCGGGGGCAGGCAGGCCTCCAGGGCGAGCCCCCTGCGCCGCCTTCAGCTGCAACAGTGCCCGATGATACTTGCCGATGGCTTCCCGGAACTTCTTCTCTCGGTAACAGCGCTGGCCCTCCGCCTTGAACGCCACGGCGGCCCGCAGGCTGCTGTCGAGCGCCGCGCCCAGGCCCCCCGACGGCTCTGGGGCAGGACCGGGCCTTGCTGAGCCATGGCGGGGGCCAGGGCCCGGTGGGGAAAGGGCGGGAGGCGGACGCGGCGGAGGCTCTGGGGCAGCGCTGAGCATCAGCACCGGGGACAGCGCACCGCGCTGCATTGTGGGAAACTCCTGCAGCCGCCGCTGCAGCTACCGCATCGTCCCCCGCGGGGCCGGTCCCCACCCTTTCTCCGCCCCCGCACCTCCGGCAGCCGACTCCGGCTGCCCCCTATGGGTCTAGAGAAACCCCTCAAGACTTCCCCACCCTCTCCTTCAAACCAGCCCGGTCCTCATTCTCCAGCCTGCCTTTCTCTCCTTCCCACTCCTCTTACTCTCCCCATCCTCCTGCCTGCTCTTCTCTCCCGTGCTCAAAGCCCCCAAAGCTTTCTAGAAGGAAAGGACAAGTCTAGGGGAAAGAGCAAGAGGATATCAACCTCGTGGAAAGCTCGTTTTCAGCCCACTAGGCATTTGGCATGTTGGGTAAGGACACAGGCTATGGACTCGAGCTGCCTACTTTCAATTCCCTGCTTATTTTTTCACTACTTGTACGACTTGGGCAAATCACCTAAATTACCTGGAACCCAGTATCCTCATCGGTAACATAGGATAATAATAGCAACTTTGAAACTCATTTGTGTATCTATGCAATAAACAGATATTCACTGATATCTTTTCTGTGCCCAGCTCTGAGCTGGGTGATGCTGGAACATAGCAAGGAGTGAAAGAGCTTCAGGTCGTACCCTCACTGGGCCCCAAATCCACTGGGGAGACAGAGCATTGGCCAGTGACAGCCCAGAGGGGGCTAGCTGGAGAAGCTGAGGCAAAGTGATCATGGTGGGATGGGAGAGGCACGGGCAAAGGAGTCAAGTAGAGGATAGAAGACGCACCACAGGCTCTGAGGGCCCAGAGGAGGCACCTGCCCTAGACAGGTGGTGAGTGACGGTTTCCTGGAGGAGAGGATAACTCTATGGACAAGAGAGATCTGCTTCTTGCTCTTATCAAGCTCACTGTCTGGGCAGGAAAACCAGTAGGAAAGCAAGTAAATAATAGCCCAGAGTGAGCAGCACAATCATAAAAGAGTGTACAGAAGTGGAAAACGTGAGAAGCTTCTGAGAGAAGAACTGAGACTTGTCCTTCAACCCTTCTTAGCCACTTACTTAGCAGTGGAAACTTGGCCAAGTTCCTTGATCTGCCTTACCTTGCCTTCCTTCTGTGTGACATGGGGATAGCACGTGAGTTTACGTCAGAGTAGTTGCAGGGACCTGATTATGTTATGCAGATAAAGCACTTAGCACAGGGTCTGGTACAGCAATGGGCAATTAACAACCTTTCTTATCATCTGTGAGACTGTGTGCCTGGCTCTGAGATCAGAAGTGCCTGGCTCTAAGTCCGCATCTGTATACAATTGTTAAATGAGTGAGTGAGTGAGTGAGTAAGTGAGTGAGTGAATTACTTTATTAACACTTTTCCATCCCCACAAGACCCTAGTTTGGGTCTCAGTCCCAAGCACCAAGTTTGCATTTCCACTGTCCTCTCTCCCTCTACCACTGCACATACTCTCCCTGGAGGTCCCGTGGTGGGTTCCAACCAACAGGCCCAAACCTGAACAGGGTACCTTTCATCCTAACGCAGTATCTGCTTCTATCTCTTATTGTACTTTGCTAAGTGAGTCTCTCCCCTGTCCCTAGTCCTCCAATCTTGAACATCTCAAGGGCAGACATTTCCTCCTCTCTGCACCTCCAAACCTGGCTTGGTTAAGAGTCTAATATTCCTGAGGTTGAATTCCAGAGAAGCGAGGTTACCTTTCTGCACTTCATGTATGCTTATGTTTTAATTTAAAATGTGAAGATCCACAGATTCACAACACATTTTCTGAACACCTACTAAATGGCTAGGTGCTAGGGGCTAGGTGGAAACAGGGGATCACTGTCCTGACTCACAGTCCTGATGGGATGCAGTGCTAGTACTTTCACAACACTTACTAGGTATCAGGCGATGCCCTAAAGCTTTACAAGTATGTTAACTTACAACCTCATCACACCTCAATGAGGTTAAGTAAATCAGGTCCCATTTTCCCAACTCTTGCCATCAAAGACCTGTACTGTTACAAACTGATGACCCTCACAGGTCAGCATATGTGATGTGTTGTGCTTGTGCAACCACTAAAAAATGTTGAATTAGCATCCAACATATAAAAGCAGAGATATTTATGAAATTGCAGAATTTCATCTTCACTTGAATAAAATCTGAAAATCTGACAACATCCAGGTAGCATTCATGACAGAGACGGGCATTCTCAGTTTCCCACAGTTCCATCCTTCCTAAATTCTTCCCAACCCTGAGGCCGAGGGCCACTCAGCTTGTGTTACGATTTTCCTCTTAGCATCTCTGTACACCTCTCCCGAAGGGGTTTGCGCTTGGGATCGGGGTTTGATCCGTCTGAGCAGCCCTTGAAGAAGCCCGCCAGTGCCCCCTCGCGGAAGAGTTCGGAATTCGCATCCATTAAGGAACTTGGTGAGGACATCCAATCAGAGAAAAGCGAGGCCCGGAAAGTGACCAATCAAAAGCGAGAGAGGGGCCGTAATTCAACCAATGAGGACAGAGGGCGCTTGGAATAAAAAAACTCTTTTATTGAAGTGGGATGCGGACGCAAACGGGGTCTTTTTTGATAGGGTCTCAGGGTGGCCCTGGCTGGGGGCGGCGGAGCAGACGGGCGGCGGCGAGGCTGGTGCCACGGCGCTGGGGCCGCGCATATTTGAGGAAGATCGCGGCGCGGCCGGGCGCAGGGCCTCGGAGCGCGGCGCGGGCCATGCACGGCTCGAGACTGCCCAGTTCCGCGGGGCTGCGTCGGGGAAATGGAGAAACTGAGGTGGACGCAAGGCGTAGTGGTGGAGACGACCTGTCCTCGGAGCTGTGGACTCGAGGCCGAGAAGACGCGTTGACTTGCGTCCCTGGGGGCTTCCCGGGGGCTCGCTCGAGGGCGGACACTCATCTAGAGTGCCTGGAGGGATCCGAGGAGCGGCAGACCCCAGATTCTCCCCACAGGGCGCGGCTAGGGAGAGCCAGGGCCCTCGGGGAGGGAAGGAGTGGGGACAGGACAAGCACGCATCCAGCTCTACGCAGGGGGCACGGGCTGGGAGCAAAGACGATTCACTCTGCCCCTCGGTGGCGTGGTTAACAGGGAGGCGGGAGCTCTAGCAGCTAAAGGGACATCCCGTTCGCGGCTAGTGCGCTGGGGAACTCGAGGCTGGCAGACCTCTCATTCTCAACCCTGGGACGCAGTGAGAGCATCTTCTGGGCCTGGGGAGATCTCACACCCTGGACAAGATTAAGAGTCCCCAGATCTTATAAACACCCCCCATTCTCTCAGACGCGCCCAGAGAAAAGCAAATGGGATCCGCCTCCCCTCTCCCCCACCCCGGCTAGGCAAACACATCATTGTCTCCTATACTCAGAAAAATCAAGTCTAGGGTTCATCGTGTCCCCCTTCTCCATAATTGTCTCTCATTCTCTGTGACGGTAAAGACAGCAACCAGAAAGGCAGATCTCTGAAGTCACCGACTCTCAGGAGGGTGGAGAGGCCCACCGCTGTGTTCATACCTGTAAAATGCCGGATCCAGCCCAGAGCCTGCGCCGTCGAGCACGCGGTGCGCCAGGCTCAGCGCTGCAGCTGCAAGGCGACCCGGCTCCCACCCAGCGGCCTCGGCCTCCAGCAGAGACAGCTCCAGGAAGTAGGTAGCAAGTAGCATCACCTGCCAATGCCACAGGGAGACTAGCAGACTACGCCCCTAGCCCCTCAGGACACGCCCCAAGTCATGCAGGCCACGCCCCTCTCTGCTCACCTGGGGGCTGCTCCTGGCCAGAGCGGCGAGTAGCCCAAGGCAGAGGAGCGGACCTGGGTGGTGCAGCCGGAAATCCAAGCGGCTCAGGACACGGCGCTCCGCGCGCAGAAGCTCGGCCTGTGAGAAGGAGCCGGCGCCCAAGAGGCAGAGGAAGGCGGGCTGCGGATTGTGGAGAAAGAGGTGTTACTCCCTGCCATGGAGCACTAGGGATCGGTTCCGTCTCATTTCTGGATTTCTGTTTCCTAGTCTGTAAAATGGAGCCATTGATTTGTTGTCTGTAAGTCGCGGAGAACAGAGGATTCAGAGTCGGAAAGACCTGGGTTCGAGTTCAGACTCTACCATTTATGCACTGTGACATGGACATTCGCGGGAGCGTTCTAAGACTCAGTTCATCTGTAAAAGGACGATATTGCCTTACTTCACCACGCAGTTCTGCTAAAGCACTAAGGTTAGTCATGTTAACTGTATCTACTCAAGAAGAATCATAACTACTGTAACTATTCGAGACTGAGTCCAAGTCCCAAATGTCTTCCTCTCTCTGGGCCTCCGTCTTCTCTGTTAAAGGGTCACATTGATAGCCCCGAACTTATACAGGTCTGCTGAGATTCCAAGAGGACTTAAAGCGCTCGCTGGGCACAGCGCCCGGCACAGTAACCATTCATCTTGGGACTGCGGCGAGTAGCAAGGGCTCCACCCTCCCAGCCCCACCCCGGAAGTACCTCGGGAAGCACGCACTCTTCCACTTTGCACGCCACGAACAGGCAGGCCACGCCCAGCAGCTGCAGGTGACGTAGGCGCACTCGGCCCGCGCGCAGGTAGGAATCGAGCAGGTGCACGGCCAGGTAGAGTGTGTCCCCTGCCAGACCCAGGTACTCCTGGGGAAAAGCGCGGGTGACTACCAGGCTGCGACGCAGGCCCAGCGCCGCCCCCTCCCCGGTACGTACGTGCACCTGAACCAGCCAATCCACCACTAGCGCGCGCATCTCCGGGGTCACGGTGCGGGGCAGGGCCCTCCGGGGCGGCACACGGCACACCTGGGGTTGGGCAGGGACTGCCTCACTCTCCGCACCTGTGCCTCGGCTTCTCTCTTGAGCTCCAGCCCTGGGTGCCGCAGCATCCCCGCGCCAGCAGGACATGACACGAGTGCCAAACCCAAACTGGCCTCCAGCATCTCCAGACGTACTGCTCTTGAACCCTGGACTTTTTTTCTGGTCGCCTTCTTACCCATCTCTCCAGTCTGCAGCCCCCATGGCCACAGGACCTCCAGGGCATCTCCCCCTGGGTCCTCAGACTCCACTCGTGGTCACCAACCCTCAGAGCACCCAGAAGGGTCTTTATCAAAGTATGAACCTGGCCAAGGAGCTCCGCAGCTCAAAACCCTTCCAGGGCTTCCAGTACCCTCAGGAGAAAATCCTAATTTCTTTCAGACTCTCTCAGGCCCTGCCCCTGCTCTAACATCACCTCTTTGCGCTCTCAAGTCACACTCCAGCCACACCAGGCTTCTTTGGGCCCCCGGCCCTGCCAAGCTCATTCCTACCCCAGGGCCTTTCCATGTGTGCACTGTTCCCTCCACCTGGAGCGGTCCTTTCCCCCTGCGTTGCATTACTGACTCCTCAGTCCTTCCAGTCTCAGCTAAAATTTCTCCGACTTTACCCATACTCCTATCTCATCACCTTATTTCCCTCAAAGTACTTTTCAGTCTGGAGAGAGCCGGTGTTTCCTTGTGTGTTTTGTCTGTTTGCCCCACTAGGCTGCAGACATCACAGGGCAGGGATTTCTGTTCCAACGCAAGCTGTATCTAGGTTCCTAACAGAGACGTGGCCCAGAAGAGACGCTCGCGTCAAATTTGTCCCTTCGGTGTTTCTTCCGACAGTGCCTGTCTCAGACTACCAACGGCCTGTGGGCCTGTGTTTTGGTCTTCGTGGCCGTTCTAAAATTATCACCTACATTTGCTTGCTCGTCTCCCCGCAAGGAGAACAGACTGTCTATGTTGTTCATCACAGCATCCCCAGTGCCTAGAACATGCTCTAAAACACTTGTTAATAAATCGCTAAATATTTCTTAAACGAATAGAAGTGACGAATGAGGAGCTCTGAAATATCGAAGGAGGGGCTGCAAACAGGATGGGGAGGATAGAGAAGGGTATTCGAGGGTGAGTATGCGGGGAAAACCAATCCACGAACTTGGGGCGGGGTGGGAAGTCGGTGGGACAGGAAGAGACAGACTGCTGGCCGGGAAGGAGTTCAGAAACGCCTGTCGAGTGGGCGCCGGGTGAATCCGGCAGCTCTGGCTTCGGCTAACCCGCCCGGCTCCGCTGTCCTCTGGGGCTTGGGGGCGGCCCGCCGTCCAGGGGATCCCGCCCAGCCTCCTCACCAAGACCTCCGCGAAGATGTCCCCGGCGTACTCGCGTTCTCCCTGCAGCCCCAGCGCGCCGAGCGCCTCCTCCAGCCCCGGAGGCGCGCACGACCCCGGAGGCCTCTCCCGGCGTCTCAGGGAAGCGCTCGTGCCCTCGGGGACGACGTCTGGGACCGCGGCGCCCAGAGGCTCTGGGTCGAGGGAGGCAGCCGGACTCTGCAGGGGAGACGGGCTGAGGTCAGCGCCTGCAGGGAGGCCCAAGGCGGGAGGTGGGACCCCGGTTCTTGCATCTCACCAGCATCCTCCAGACTGGCGTCAGGGGCGAAACCGAGCGCCCACCCCTTCCTGATGGAACAAGGCCCCACGCGCGGCGCTTTAAATGCGTCTGGGCGCATGCGCGTTGAGCACGCCTCACCTGGGCAGGTGCGTTGGAAATGGAGGGTGCTGCACAAGCTGGTTCTGCCGCTCCGAACCCTGTAAGATCAGGAAGCTGGAGTCAAGCCCGCGTCCTGCCACCTACTACACGACCAGAAGAGGCCCCTCGGGGCCTCATTTTCCTCAGCTGTGAAGCGGGAGTTATTTCAAAATCCAGCCGACAGAGTTTTCCTGAGGATTGTGTAAGATTGTCTTTATTAAGTGGACAGCACAGGACTTAATATAGTCAAAACTCAAGACATGGGACCTACCAGTCACTTCACGAATATTTACGGAAGCTCTGTGTTCCGTGCAGTGGGAGTCGAGCGGGGAGCGACCCAGCTGCAGCCGCTGCCTTTCCCGGCCCGCGCGTGCTCAGCTGAGCCGGTGATGCGGCCGAGTCACCAGCAATCGGGCTGGACCAGTGCAGCGGGCTCCTCACTGCTCTCCCTTTTTCCAGCTCCTACAGTCTCTTCCCTACAAGCAGCCAGAAGGGATCCCGTGCACAGCTAGTCAGTCAGATCACACTCAGCCTCCGCTCAGAACTCCATCATGGCTACCATCTCCCTGAAAGTCCACGAGGCCCTATATTACCCTCCACCCCACACAAGCCTGTGAGCTCATCTCCTATTGCTATCTCCCTCACTCCCTCTCCCACTCCCACCACACTGGCCTCCTGGCTCATTCTCACCCACACCAGGCACATTCTGACCTCAGGGCCTTTGCACTGGCTATTTCCTCTGCCTGAAATGTTCTTCCCTCCGGTCCCCCTCACTTCAAGGTGTTTACTCAGATGTTACCTTACCTTCTCCGTGAAAGTGTCATCCTGAGCACTTTACGTCCCCATTCTCTGTACTTATTCTCTTCTTACATTTACCACCTTATTTATTGTCTCCCTCCTAACTAGAATGTGAACCCCATGAGACAGGGCTTCTCTGGCTTTTCATTGCTGTAGTCCCACAGCTTAGAACAGGGCTGGGCACACAGTAGTTAATAAATATTTGTTGGCTGAGTGAGTGAACAAGCTGAATTTAATTTAGAAATAGTGGTCTGGAAGGACCACTCTGAAGAGGTGACATTGGAGCCAAAAACTAAAGAGCCAGGAATGCAAAGAGAGGGGAGAATATCCCAAGTGGAGGAAACAGCCTAAGCAAAGGCCCTGAGGTAGAAAAGAGCTTTCTATTTTCAGGCATTGAGAGGCCAGTGAGGCTGGAAAAGCAAGCAGAGAGAAAACTGAGATGCTGGACCAATGGCTTCCTGTCACACTTAAAACCAAACTCCTTACCTTGGCCACAAGGTCCCTTTGGCCCCGTGTTACGTCTCTAACCTCATTTCCTTCCGCTCTACCCCTCCCTCACTCCACTTGAGACACCCTGTCCTCTTTTTGTTCCCCAAATACATCAGGTACCCGCCTGCCTCGGGGCTTTTGTACTTGCTGTTCCCATCACCTGACACTTGGTGAGAACCCAGATATTTACATTCTCCCGTATCTCTATACAAGATGCTAACTATAAAGGCGACATAGTGGCTTTACAGCGTAGAAACCTGACACCAACTTAACCAAGGGATCGGTCACCACCAGTGATGGGAGAGATCATCTCATGTGCCTCCTGATAGGATGCACTGAAAAGGGCTCATTTCTGGGAATTTCAACCCAAAACAGCATGAATATAACCACGAGGAAACATGCGGCAACAATCTCGAATGGAGGGGCGTTCTGCAGAATAACTGCCCTCGCTGTGTCAAGCCCGACAGCTGAATGCAGTTTGTCTATGAGCCTGGACGGAGTCTCTAGCCAGGAAGTTTTACTTTTGTACAAGGACATTAGTGTGACCATTAGTGAATGTGGCTAAGGTCTGAGAAGAGCTCGTTTCAGTGTTAACATCCTGGTCTTAATTATTGGGCTGCAGCTCTGTAAGAGAATGTTCTTGTTATGGGATATACAAATATGGAGGAAGAGGGAGGGACCAGTAACTGTAAAATACCCAGAACCTGTGTGAGGGGGTAGATGAGAATACTTTGTACTTTTTCTAAATAGAGATTTATGAGAAGTTGCAAAGAGTTCTCATATACCCCACTTTGTCTTATTTAAGGAATCGACAAGGATACGTTATTTAAGTCTGTGCTTCATTCAGATTTCCTGACTTTTTACCTAATGTCCTCTCTCTGTTCCAGGATCCCATTCAGGATACATCACAGTCTTCATGTCTCCTAAGGCTTTTCTTGGCTCTGACAGTTTCTCGGGCTTTTCTCGTTTTGAACCACCTGGCCAGTTTCGAGAACTAGCGGTCAGATACTTCGTAGAACGTCTCTCAGTTGGGATTTGCCGGTTTCCTTTCTTAGAATGGGGAAATCCATTTTGGGGAAGGTCACGGAGGTGAAGTACCATTGTAACTGCAGCGGGTCAGACACGTAACTGCCAACACATCTCACCACCGCTGACACTGACCTCGCTCGCCAACTGGTGTGTCTGTCAGGCTCTTCCCCCTTCCTAAACTGTCCTTTTTGAAAGAAGTCTCTTTGCAGTCCCACATCTGAAGAGTTGGGGTTGTGTTCCCCTCCTTGAAGGCAGAATAGCTACAGAAATTATCTGGAATTCTGTACAGATGTCTCTTCTCACCATTTATCTATCATTTTTAGTACAGACTTATTTTATACCTTGGGTATAACCCAATGCTATGTTATTTACTTTGCTCCAATTGCTTTCAGCTTTGGCCACTGGGCGCTGTACCCATTGGCCCTTTGGTCCCTTTACATACCCTCATCAGTGAGGTTTTATTTTTAGCAGGTCCTTATTTCTGGGTGTTACAAGATGCTCCAGGCTCATCTTGTGTAGTTCCCGCTCCAGTTCTAGCAACACTTTAGCACTATTTTTAAAAGTTTCGAACTTTTATACCCATCTGCCATTATTTCAAAATCAAAGTTAAAAATATGTGAATCACTACACTTGTTTGGAAAGCTATCTGACACGTATTAAAATGCAGCAACCCTGGGATGTAGGCCACCAAAAAAAAAAAAAATGCACAAGCATGGTAAAGATGGATTAAGGTTTATTACAGTACTGTTGTAGCAAGAAAAAAATAAAAGCACGACATCAACATCCCTGAGGAGTTCCCCTAAACGCTGAAAAGTAGCTAAAAGAGGGTCTCATTTTGCCAATGACCCAACACACCTACGAATGCACACATTGGCAGGAGTGTGGGTACGATGTGGAAGGATACAGCCCAGGGGCTTGGCACAACTAATTGGGAGAAAAGACTTAGGCAAAAAAAGAAGGGACCAGTCTTTTTTACAATGCCACCTCCATTTGCACAGAGGTAACCTGAGTACTAGAACAAGCACTCAAGGCCTGGGATCTGGGTGATTTTTATTTTCTTCTACATACTTTGTGTTGCTTGTGTTATTCACACACACAACCAAAACTTGTGAATTTTCCACATGCATGTAACAAGACATTACTCACAAATTTTAGTTTTTCTAATAGGTGAAATTTTATTATTAAAACTCTTCCACCTACAACTCTTTGGGGAAAGTTCTACAGAAAGAAGTACCACTACATCTAAGGACATACATTCAACAGAGGGAAGCAGCAGGTCACCCGACAGGAGCCCATCCGTGGAACGTGGCACAAGCACTCCCAAACCGAGGTACCCAAGGACAGATCCAGTGACAATGCACCGTGGAAAAAAACTCTAGTACGGTCACTTCAGGGGGCTGCGACTAGAAGAGAGTAAAAGGCTTTTCTTTATAAGCCTCCCTGTGGTTTATCTTATGACCACGAGGTCACATTTGTGTCATTAAAGTCCGTATAAAATTAGGAAAGAAAACACCCAATTCTTTGAGTCTTGGCTGTGCTAATGCAGATGTCCATCAACTGCGTTCAGCTTTTCTGTTCCCCTCACCTAAGATCTCAGACTCCACATGTGCAGCCCTAATCACTTCTGGCAAAACTGGACATTGAATTCACCTGTACTCAGCAGGGCAGCCCTGGTCCCAGCATCTGGGGGAAGTGATGCAAGCATGGGAATGCCGCGATAAAGGGGACAGCTGTCACAGGACGCCCAGAGCTGTGAGGGCTGTGACCCACCCTGAGGTGCTCCCAGCTGACAGTCACCACGAATCCCAATGATACACCAAGAAACTTGTATTAGCAACACCGCTCTAGGGCCTAAGGGCCACGGGAAGTGAATGTGCTCCCTCAGCTCACTGCCTGCCTTCAGTGACACCGCGCACCTTCCTCGTCCACAGCCACCAACCCTCCCACACCAGGCCCTCCACCCCACCTCGTTCTGCCTAAGCAGCTTGAAGGCCTGGGATGGTCTCTGTCCACCATACCCCTACCCCAGGCCCAGGGAGCCCTCCCAAACTTCTCAGCAGTTTCCATCCCCAGCAGCCCCCTCCCTCTCTGTCTGAGCTCGAGGACACCCCCGCCCCCAATGCTCCCTCCACCTGCTTCCCCCTTGGGGCTTGATGGGCCCACCTGACAGGGCAGTGGGAGCAGGAGGCAGCTGGTGCCAGGGGCCAGCAGCAAGCAAGCAAAGGCCCAGGATGGTGGCCCCAGTCTGAAACGCGTGTCTTTATTGCTTGTACCGTACAAATACGAGGAACGGGGAAGGGCCAGTGGGGAGGAGGGAGAATTGTCAGATAAATGACATACACACACAAAGAGGAAGAGACCCCCCCACACCCCCCAAACCAACCCCCCCACCCCAGGATGTCTCTCTGGGAACTACCTAGTACAGGAGGTGGGGCGGGGGGAATTGAAGCCACAAAAACTACCTTCCAAACACCTGGAGATGTTGGTGGGAAGGGGGGGAGGGACAGGGCAGCAAGTGACCCTCAGGTGCGGCTCCCCAGCTAGGCCAATACCCCTCCCCGGGGATGAAATGCTCGGGCCAGGGACTGGGGCCAAACCCACACACAGCACCCACACTTGAGGCCGGGACACGCTTGCCCTCACACACACATACCCAACATGCGCACATACACCTCCCGTGTGCATCTGTGTCCCAGATGCACAGGGCTGCCTACAGACACACAGTCCAAGGCACACTCACGAGTGCCCAAGCACTGACACGTTCACTTTAAGGCTGCAGAACATGGGGATGAGAGAGGGGGAGGGGGTGAGGTGACCTGGAGCCTCCCTTCTCACAGGCCCCCACCCCAGTACATACTGGAGACACCACCCCCGACCCTCCTTGACCCAAGTCCACGGGGCCCAATACTGTCTCGGTGCGAGATGTGTAACAGCCGAGGCTGGTGCCGCTCCGCTCCAGGCAGAGAGAAGGGCCGATCCCGGCCCCCGTCCTCTGAGGGGCCAGCGCCAGGCCTGGGTCCAGCGGGAGGTAAGGCCGGCTAGAAGGAAGCCCTGGTAAGGCACGGGGCTGGGGGGGCGGGGAGGCCACCCCCAAATGTTCCTCTTGCCTCGTCCGCAGGGCCAGGGAGCAGCGTGGGACGTGGAGGGGCAGCGCCCACCCCCTGCGCCCCTCCAGATGCCCCACAGGGTACCTGGGCCCCAGCCACGTGAGGAAGCCCTAGACCTCTGTTCCTGCAGCTCCCGAAGGCTGCGCCTGTCCCTAGACATTATTGCTTTTCTGCCCCCATGGGGGGAGGCAGCTGGGCAACCCCCTTGCCAGGCCACTTGGAGCCTAATGGCAGGCTTGCAAGGCAGCCCCACAACGCTGCCCCACCCACCAGGTGGCGCGGCAGAAGGCAGCTGCCTGCGGGCGCCAGGCCAGAAATGCAGGCAGGTCCCTGCTCCGCCGTCGCCCTTCCCTGGGGCTTGTGCTGATGAAAAACTGGAACCCCCCAGCCGCCCACAAGCCGGGTCCTGGGGCAGGTGGCAGAGTCTCCCCAGTCCTGGTCTGGGCACAGAGATGAGGACAGGACGGATCCTGAAGGCAGAGCTGCTGGGTCCGCTGAGGGGAGTTTGGCAGAGGGCTGAAGAAAAAACTGGAAATGGGGGTGAGGGGGTGACAGATGGAGATGCAAACGAAAAAGGCAAAAAGTTTAAAAAAAAAAAAAAGGGCAAAGCCCCCCGGCGGTGATGGCGGCCGTGCGCGTGTCCTGTGGCGGCGTCAGCGGCGGGCAGGCAGCGCTGCTCACTCGCGGATGCTGGCCGAGTAGGAGAACTGGGGGAAGTGGGTCCGCTGGTCCATGTCGAGAGAGCCCAGGCTGTCATCTGCGGGGGTCAGTGGAGGTGCATTGGGGAGAATCGGCCTGCAGAAGGCTGAGCACCCCACTTGGATTCCCGGGTTTGGGAGACAGAAGGGCACTAGCCCCAGCAAGGGCTGCAGGCAGACCACAGGATGAGCCCCAGCTGCTGGGGCATCCATGAGACTTCCTCCCTGACAGGCCCCCAGGCCGAGCCCCGCCCCCAGAGCTATTCACTCAGTCTCCTGAGTGCCAACCAGCTCCTCCTCCCCACCCACATCTCGGTTCACCACGGTGGTCCACTGCAGTCCACCCAGATCCCTGCAGACCAGCCCCTGACCTGGCCACCACTCCTGTCCCCAACAATCCTCCATCCACATGCAGCCAAGAGCCTTCTGAAGTTGTCATGTAACCTGTCCCCTCCTCTGCAAAAAACTCTTCCATGGCTCCACACGCAAGTGCCCACTCCTCCCAGTGGTCCCCAAGATCCTCTTGCTCTGGCACCCAGGCCCTCTCCCCTTCTCTCCATCTACTCCGACCTCTGCAATGCTCGTATTTCTGGGCATCCCCTGTGCCATTCCTTCTCCCAGGAATGCGTCCCAGCTGTCTTGTCTCCTCCTCCAGGAAGTCCTATCTGACCACAGGCCAAGTCAGGCATTTGCTCTGGGTTTCCGCAGTCTCTGTAACCCTATGCCCTAGCCCTGACCACTCTGGGCTGTCACCCCACCTGGACTGGGAGCTCCCTGAGGGCAGGGCCCAGAGTTGTCTTCATCACTGCTGCATCTCCAGCAGAGCCCAGTACTTGGCGGCTAAGTAAGAACTCAAAACAGCTGCAGGGTCAAGGAACCAATCCAGGCCCAAAGGCCTGGGCAACTTGGAAAGATGACTGTGGAGCTGCCACCTCAGCACCGACAGCTCCTGTCACCTGCCCTGCCTTCTCTCCTGACCTCTGGAATGTGACGTAGCCAATGGCTTTTGGTAACCCTAACTGGGTTTGCAGGCAACCCAACAGCAAAAGCCCTGTATACTTCCTCCTAGAGAACTGGGTCAGGAGCAGAATCACCCCGCGCCACACACACACACACAGACACACACACAGACACACACACACACACACACACACAGACACACACACACACACACACACACACACACCACCCCCCCCCCCCAACCCCTGGCCAGGCGCAGAGGGCTCGGGGCCTCAGATACTCACAGCGGTCCGGGGGTGTGATTGTGATGGACTGAGCGGTGAACTCGTCGTCGAAGTACCTTGTGTCAACCTCAGACGTGACTTGAGGTTTGAAGGGTGGCGGGAGCTGCAGACAAGAGCCCAGGCTCAGGACCCGGAGGACGGGAGGCCCCAGCCAAGGTCTCCCACGAGCGGCAGGCGGCAATGCTCACCTTCTTCTGAACCACGTCCTGCCAGTTGATGCTGAGGAAGAACCTGTGCTCCATGACCTCCTTGGCATCGCTGGGCCCCCCGCCGAGCCTGGGCAGAGACGGCCATGAGCACCCACCTCCCGGGACCGCCGGGGTTTGGGGGACAGGCTTTCGGTGCAGGTCCTAAACGATCTTTAATGGCTCTGTCCTGGCCACTTCACAGAGGAGGAAAGCGAAGCGGGAGAGCGCTCCCGTGCCGGGGCAGAGCAGGAGACAGCGGCCTGGCCCTGGTCCGGAACACGAGCCGAGAGGCCACCTCACGTCCTGGCTCTGCCACACGTGACTGGGCTACCCTAGGCCAGGCACAGGGCTGCTCTGCTCCACAGTGTCCCCATGAAACAAGCAGCGTAGGCAGAGGGTGAGGCCAGGCCTGGCCCTTCGAGAGTGTCCCTTAAGGGCCAGCTACAGGGACTGTTACCAGTGGTAGTGTGGGGACAACACACGGCACACAAGCATGAGCGAGTGTGCCTGTGGACACTGCCCCTCCAGGCCGAGGGGACAGCGGCAGCGAGTGGCACTGGGCAGGGCAGACTCCGGCCCTCACCTCTGCTTCGGGTCCTTCTTGAGCAGCCCAGCGAGCAGGGACTTGGCCTCGGGGCCGAGCGTGCGCGGGAAGCGGATCTCCTCCATGAGGATGAGCTCGAACAGGCGCTCGTGGTCCTGGTTGTAGAAGGGCAGGCGGCCGCACAGCATCTCGTACATGACTACTCCCAGCCCCCACCAGTCCACTGCCCGGCCGTAGTCGTTGTCCTCCAGCACCTGGCAGGGAGGGGCTGTGAGGGGCCAGGCCCACGCCCTGGGGCCCGGGGACAAGCGGGAACTGGGCCCTGCCTGGAGCTGAGGAGGGCGACCTAAGGAATCAGAGCGTCTGGGCAGGGTAAACGCATGGTCCCAGGGCCCCACCTCCCTTGGCCCCACAAGCCCCTGGGACCTCCAGCCCCAGACACCTCAGGTGCCAGGTATTCCGGGGTCCCGCAGAAGGTTTTCATGGTGGCCCCATCACTGATGCCCTCTTTGCACAGGCCAAAGTCAGTGATCTTGATGTGGCCATCTTTGTCCAGCATGAGGTTTTCCAGCTGTAGGAAAAGTCAGTGCGTCAGGGACATGTCCTGCCCAGCTTCCTGCCAGCCCCCCCGAGACCCCACATGCCCAGACCTGCCCTGGAGGCGGCTGTGGCCTGGGGTGGCCGCTGTCACACCAGAGGCTCCAGGCTGGGCCACGGGGCATAACCCCGGCACAGGGTTAAGCCTTCACCCTCTGCGACTCAGAGGGAGGCTAGCCGCCAACAGCCCCCCAGCACCCAGCCGCCCCGCAGGGAAGCCGGAGAGAAGCCAGGCAGAGAGAGGTGGAACCAGGCCCCGCCCAAGCCGCCTCCCCCACTGGGCTGCAGTTGTCCAACTGTGGATATGAGGAACACCATCTTTTTCTATTTTTTCCTAAACTTCACACAAATGGGCCATTAACTGGCTTCTGTACGACCTCCTCCGGGTCAGGAGAGACCATCACCAGCCCCTCGGACCCACGCACCCCCTCCCCGTGAGGAGCCACCCCTTGCCTGACAGAGAAACCACCTTACTCCCTGCTCTTCTCTGCAGCTTCTCTCAGCTACGTGTGCACCCATAAACGACACAGATTCGTCCTGTGTCCTGGCTTTCCCCTCGCCCTCAGCCCGTGAGCTGCGTCCATGGACTTTGTTCTCTCCGAAAGCTGTGCAAACCCCAGAGTGCGAACACAGCACACGATTTGATCCTTTCTGCAGCAGCGGGCTGCCAGGCTGCTTCCAGTCTGGGGCTAGTGTGAACAGTGCTAAGAGCACGTCTGTCCTGACGTGCACACGGCTAGGGCACAGTGGCTGGCTCACACGGCACCCGTATGTTCCCAGTGGTGGATTCTGCCAGAGCATCTTCTAAAGTGCTGGAACCAGTGTGCACCCTCCGGCTGCACGGGAGCGTCTGTCTGCTCGTAAGAGGTTCAGAAGGGCCCTCGCCAGGAGGTGACTGCGTGCTACCTTGATGTCACGGTAAACCACGTCCCGCGAGTGCAGGTACTCCAGGGCTGAGACGATCTCTGCGCCGTAGAAGCGGGCTCGCTCCTCCGTGAAGACACGCTCCCGGGACAGGTGGAAGAACAGCTGCCAAAGGAGGAGGCGGGGAGGAACGATGGGACCCTTCCCAGTGAGCTGGTGACACCCGCTCCATAAACCGGCAAGCGACAGCGAGAAGGACCAAGTGAGGGACAACGAGTAGAGTTCCCGCAAGAAAAAAAAAAGAGCAAGGGATGAAGAGTAAAGGACTGACAGCAGGCACCAAGGGGAAAGCAAGCACGGATGACATGAAGGGGACAGTGAATGAGAAAGTGACAGCAAGAAAGCAGAGGAACACAAGTCATGAGCAAGTGACAGCAGCTCTGAGACTAAATGGGCTGAAACCCACAATTGTGAGCCAGTGAGCTACATCTGCCATCTGCACGAGAGAGAGAGGTATGAGGGACCAGATCAGGCGACAGCGAGTGACTCATCAGGGCTCGGAGAGCAGAGGACTGGCACACGCTCTCTTTGCAGCGCTGTCACCCCTCTCCACACCTCCCTGAGCCTCGGTCTGCACCCTGCCCACCAACTCCCTAGCTGTGTGAACTTGGACAAGGCCCTTGACCCCTCTGAGCCCGTTTCCCCATCTGCAAATGGGAAGACGACACCTGCCTTGAGGGCCGGGAGGGTGGACCGCGCTGACAGCCGGGAGGCTCCCTCCGCCCCCCTCGCCCCCCGCCACACTCTCACTGGGGAAGGAGACACGCAGAAAGGGGGGACGGCGTGCGGGGCGGCTCACCTCACCACCATTGGCGTACTCCATCACGAAGCACAGGCGGTCGTGGGTCTGGAAGGCGTACTTCAGCGCCTGTGGGGAAGGGAGGGAGCCCGGGCGCTGCCAACTCTGCTGGACACAGCCACCCCAGCCCGCCATGGGAGCTGGGCAGCTGGGGTTTGAACTGCAGTTCGCCTTTCGGGGTACATGAATGAGCTTGCAGCTCTGAGGGCTGAGAGTTACTGTGCTGAGCAATCCTGTCCTGTGCCTTCACAAAGCCTCCAAGAGGCAGGGCCGGGGGCGGGGCGGGGGAGACTGCATTCTGAGCAACCAGAGCCGTTCCACGCCTCCTTGCTCTTCCTATGTTAGTCAAATGTGTTAAACTCACGCATATGCACACACCCCCACACACACGCACGGTTTGCTGGCTGGGAGCTGAAGGTAGCTCCGGAGCTGACCCCAGAGACAGGATGAGTAAGTGACCTGCCAACAAAGAGCAGTTCTCAAACTGTACCTACAGAGCCCTAGAGGGTTCCTCAGAGACCCTTGGGTGACCCCTCTGCTCACAACCACTCTATTGTTCTCTGTCTTCTACATGGAAGTACCTCGTCAGATTACATCCGAACAAGGGCCATGGCTTAAAAGGACACCTGGACAGCAACTGAGCTACAGAAACAACCCACAAGGCATCCTCAGCCTGGTCCATTTAACTGATGGCTGCTGGCATTGCTGGAGACTATGGCCCAAAGAGGTGTCTGCTCAGCCTACGGTGACAGGCAGCACGACGATACATCTGCTTCTAGGAGTACATTTTAAAACAAAAACAAATAATGCTCCCACTTCAACCAGCTGGGCTAAGTGCCTCAAACTCATAAAGACAGTACCCCTGCTCTTGGGGCCATCCTGTAATGTGACTTCATCAGTCAGCTGAGGCACAGACACGAATCTACTGTCTATGAAGAAACTGCTACTCCAAGGGTCTTGGTTCAGGTCATGTAGGGAGCCCAGGAACACCTGGCCCCAGGCACCTGGCCGACACTGGCCTGCGCTTCACAGAGGCAGGGCTGGGCTCATTCTCAGCTCTGCCTGAAGGCGCTGGCCTGGCAGCGCCCCGCAGGGCGCACAGGCCTGAGGGGAGTGCCACTCACAGTGAGGAATGGGTGTCTGGTATTCTGGAGGACCCGGCTCTCGGTGACCGTATGTGCGACTTCATCCTGTAGACAGAGGCTGGGTGAGCACTGGTGGGCAACGCCACGCCTGCCCACCGCCCCACAAGCTGAGGGACGAGGAGCGACATCCCGGTGCAGAGCAGCCCCACTCCCCGCCGCTGTGCAGAGAGAGAACGCAGGAGCGGCACGCTGCCCGCCACGAGCCCTAACGAATAATGGACCCAAGCGAAGACACTGAGTGGCTCACTCTCAAAACCACAAGGTGACAAGTTGATGGGGACTTTATGATGAAGGAATCAGGCTGTCACCTCCCGAACCCACAGGCCAATTTTAACATCCCTAAGGGGGGGACGAGCAGACATCACAAGAGCCCTGAGGTGATGCCACAGTCCCTGGGAATCGCCACCCAGCAATGCTCTTGCTGGAGAGGGACCTGGACCTAGAATCAGGGCTCTAGGCCGCGGGGCAGTGGCTCTCAGTGTGTGGGCCCCACCCCGGCAGCATCGACCACGCCTGGAAACTTGGGAGAAATGCAAATTCTCGGGTCCGTTCCTAGACCCACTGGAAGCTTGAGGGTAGGCCCAGCAGCAGTGTCACAGGCCCCCCCGAGACCAACACGGGCTCAGCCCTGGCATCAGGCACAGCGATCACCCGGAGAGCACCTAACCATCTGGAACCACCTGCAGACCCGGACACTGGCTCTCCTCCAGGTCCAGCCTGTCCCCAGGAGACATTTGGTAATAATGGCATTTTTGATTGTTACAACTCAGGGAAAGGGGAAGGGTGCTACTGACTTTAGCGCGTTGAAGCCAAGGACACTGCTACACATCCTACAGTGCACAGGACAGACCACAGCACAGAACAGTGTGGCTCGAACTGTCAACAGCACTGAGGCTGAGAAACCCTGCTCTGGACCACTGACATTGGGGCTATTCATTTTGTTGGATATGATCACAGTGCCAAGGGCACAGTCTTTAAAATCTTCACTTATTAAAAATTGTATCTGAGTACATGTGGGTAACTTACATGCTATCTAAAACATGCCTTACAGTATTCCAGAACAAAAAAGGCGGAAGGCAGAGCTAATGAAACAGGATGAAACTGGCCAAATGTTAACTGGTGAAACTGGGTGATGGTTACGTGTGAGTCCATTATATTTATTTTTCTTCTAAAAATTTTATGCTAGGAATTTTCCATTTTAAAACTCTAAGGGAAAAAAGGAATATAATTCCATTCCTGGTCCAGCCTCCTACTGAGACATGCTGCCCCAAGCCCCTACCCTGGAGGCTACCTTTCAGGCCTTGACTGGGGGAGGCCCGGGTCAGACTCTCTCCATCGCCCTCCCTGGGCATCCAGAGGGAGGGGTGGGGGTGCAGCAGGCAGGCCGGCTCTCTCCGGGCCTCAGGCGCACCTTCTCTGACCAGGGACTTACAGGACTGAGCCCGGGGGATGGGTTTGATGGGGAAACAAGATGTTGGCAGCAGAAGACACGGGTAAGTGTCCTGGCCCTGGGCGCAGTGCCCGCCCCCAGTGGCGACCAAGCGGCCCAGGAGCCCCAACCTTGGCGATGATGACTTCCTTCCGCAGGATCTTCATGGCGTAGTAGCGACCACTGGCCTTCTCCCGCACCAGGATGACTTTGCCAAAGGTGCCCTTGCCAAGGAGTTTGAGATAGTCGAAGTCATTCATGGTCTGCCAGGGACAGAGAGAAAGTAGAGCCGGCAGCACTTGGCACATAGCCCGTGGGAGAAAATTTTCACAAAGAAAAAGGAAAATCAAAGGATACTCAGATGCTCAGGCAGGGCAGGAAGGGAGGCTCTGGGCGGCTCCCCCACCATAAGGCCCTCCCAGGCGCAGGCCCGGGGAGGGTGCCGATGCGGGGCTGGCAGGGTCTTGGCAACCTTTTGGGGTGAGGCTGTCCCTCAGGCCGTGGACACGGGGCAGCCCTGGGCCGGGCTGGGCCCCTGCACACTCTGGGGAGACCAAGGGCCAGCACTGGCGGGGGGAGGGTGCTCACAGACTAGCAACCCCTACCCCCAGCCACCTGTCCCCCCAGCACTTACCACCTTGGCCCGTGCCTTGCTAACTGCCACTTCCATCTCCTCGGCCGCCGAAGAGTCACTAGGGGAGCCACACTTGTAGTCCATGGGGTCCTCACCTGGGCCCCGCTGCTTGAGGCTGTTGGCCACCATCTGGATGGCCCGCATCCACTCCTCCCTGTGTGGGACACAGCAGGGGGAGCCATGAGTCCTGGGCAGCCTGGGCCTTGGGGCAGGAAGAGCTCAGCCTCACCCCTCCAATGGACAACCAAATGACCAAACACCTTTGGGCATTTTGGCAAGATCTGTCTCAGTTGGGGAGAGCTGACGGGACCAGATCGAAACTTTACAGACCCTCTGAGAAAGGGCAAGAGTGGAATAAGGACAGGGACCATCTATGTCCCAGAAGTGGCCTGGCCTGAGGGCCACTTGAGGTCAGACAGCAATTAAATGGTCAAAGAGGGGTGACCACCTTTGTTCTTAGCCCCTCGAAAATGAGCCCCCACCCTGAGCCTCGCATGAGAAAGAGACAGTGCTCTAAATTCCTCCAGCTCAAGCGTCCCAATGTTTTGTAAAAGCAAACCAAGAGTAAAAGGAAGCATTCTTTAGCCAGAGAAGCGGAAAATCTTACAAGGCAAGAGTTGCCGACATGGCTCTGAGGTCAAGGCCAGGGGTTCTCATAGGACAGGGCCAGCGAAGGAAAGGTGGCAGACAGGGACACAGGTCCTAGCTAAAGGGAGCCTGGTTTAAGAACAATACGCTAGTTCTGTCACAGCCATGATTTAGAATTCATGGGGAAGAGGCTGCTTCTGATATTTATAAGCTGTTCTGCTTGGAGAGAGACAGAAGTAAGTAAAAGTGACCAGAGACCAAAAATACGTATAGATATATAAGGCTGAATGATACTAAATTGTCCATACCACCCATTTGTGACCTACCACACAATTTTTTAAGTGGTTCAACCCAGTATCTGTTGAACTGTCTAGAGATTATTTTGCTTATGTCTATAAAACAGCCACACAAACAGTGGGGAAAATAAAACATTCACTAGGAGTGAGAAAATTCAGAGCACAGCAGGCCACCTCCCGAATCACAGCGACTTAAAGAAGCCCCAAGGAGCGTTGCATCTCCCGGCAGTGGGTGCTACGACCCTGCGCTCCTGAGGTGTGGGGTCACGCAGGGAGCAGGTGGCCGGGCTGAAGCTGAGGCTGGGCCGCCCTCGAGTCTCCACTTCCGCATGCACCAGAGAGAGCACTAGCACTGACCCTCGACCCCTCGAACAAGCGGGGTGAGGGCTGCCACCTCCCCCACCCCCACAGCCGGAAATCTGCATATAACTTCCGACTCCCCCAAAACTTAACTACTAATTGCCTAATGATCAGAAGCCTTACTGATAATGTAAAGTGCTGATTAATACGTATTTTGTATGCTATATGTATATATACTACTGTATTATTATAATAAAGTAAACCAGAGAAAAAAATGTTAAGAAAACCCTAAGGAAGGGAAAATACATTTACAGTATTGAGAAAAATCCACGTGTAAGTGGATTCGCGCAGTTCAAACCCATGTATTTTTCAAGGGTGAACTGTGCTTCTGGGATCCATCGGCCCCATGATGCAGGGGATGCTGCTTTCTCTGGGTGTTCTGTAAGACAGTGGTGTGTCTTCAGGTGACAGCGTCCTACACCGACGGCAGCAGCGCTGACTCAAGGGCCAGTCTGCAGTGGAGAGGAGACGATATGCTGCCGAGAGAAAGAATGAGGCAGCTACGTGTGGACACGGAATGATCTGAGATGTATGAAGTGCGAAAGGGCAGGTATGGAACACAGCACAGTCGTCACGCCACCGGAGTCGGGGACAAAGGGAACCTACGCGCACACGCTCACGTAAGCACGCGCGCCTCTGGAAGGATGCTCCTGACACGGGCGACTGGACTCGGGCGAAGGCAGTCTCATCCCACCACCCTCTGATAACAAACACGCACAGGGGGTGTTTGACAGATGGGGAAACTGAGGCATGGGTTAAAAAAAAAAAATTCCCCTGAACAAGCCCGATCTCGTCTGATCTCGGAAGCTAAGCAGGGTCGGGCCTGGTTAGTACTTGGAAGGGAGACCACCTAAGGAAGACCAGGTGCTGTAGGCGTAAAAAAGTAAAAAATAAGGGAATGTAAACTGACAAGGTCCTTGCAATCTGTGAGGTCAACCAAGGGTTGCCTTACCTAAAATAAATAAATTAATTAAAAAATTCAAGGAAACAGTGGCTGTTACTCCAAGCCTGGTATCTGGAACCGCAGGGCCTTGGACCTTCTGGGGCCAGGGGGTAGGCCATCCTTGCTTAGCTCTGAGGTTTGCTGAGTCAGGCAGCAACCAAGCTCCGAGGCCCCAGTTCACACACAGAAGCCCCGCCTCTCAAAGTGGCCTCACTTGCACAAGAGTGTGCTTCCTAAGACAGACGTGTGAACACTGCAAGCACAATCATCAAGTGCTGGCACAATGGCCCTCCCAAGGCTAAGCAGAGTCTAGGGGACCCGTAACCCATGTACATCAGGCCCATGAGGACAGGGATTTCGTCTGTTCATACACAGTGGGCCCAGCACACGGGCAGGTACTCGAGAGGTATCCGGGTGAGGGTGAGGCAGCTGGAGTCCACGTGGCCCCAGGCCTGGTAAACTGAGGCTCAGTGCACATCCAAGCAGAGTGGAACTGGTCTCTTCCCTCCCTGACCCAATGCCTCAGGCGGGCCATTTCTCAACTTATTTTACCCTGTGCCTCTTTGGAACCAACTGCGATATAAATCCCTATGCCTACATTAATATTCTTGTTTTTCAAAAAATGTGGGTGGGGGCACATCCCATGATTTGCTTTACCAGATCATAACTGTACTCTTACAAATATTAAAATGCTGACTGGGTGTGAGACCATGGGTTTTCTTTTAAAAAAAATCACCAATCTTCTAAGAGATACACTGAATATATTAAAAAGGGAAAAAAAAGGAACTGTCACATGAAAAAATCAAGTTGTAGACTAAGACTAGTATGCGCTCATCTCTGTTTGTAAGGGAGAACACACATAATGCATCGACAGTGGCCTGAATAAATGACGGTGCCCACAGCAGAGGACCTCTGGAGATGGCTCCAAGGGACTACCCTGGAGTGGCCTCTCTGGGATGCAGGGCTGCTGAAGAGGAACACAGGCTCCAGTGCCACACTGGCTGGGGCTCAAGTGGCAACTCCGCCACCTTGGCAAGCTCGGCCCTCCCCGTCCACCCCACTCCTCAGTCGACTGGGGACACCGAGGCACTGGCGAGCTGCTGTGTGCAAAGCACCACACGCAGAGAGCGCACTCGACTCATGGAAGCTGGAAAAGACACTAAGCGGGGCCTGGGCTTACCCCGCCCACCCTGGCTCAGGCGCCCAGCCCTGCGGGGGGCCACAGAGTCTGAGGGGATGCAGAAGTCTGGCCGGGGGTAACTGGGGCTCTCCCAACACCTCACAAGCTCCCCATCCTGTTCCAACTGGACCGAGGTTGCAAGGTTGCAGCACTCAGAATTCAGAGAAAAAGCAAGGGAGTCAGTCCAGGACGCTCCTCGAGGGTTTGCAACAGTGTGTGGGGCAGAGGGGAGCCCCCGCCCAGAGTAGACATGCCTTCCGCCCCCCAATGGAGAGCCCCTAGGGAACCCAACCTCCTCCTCCCAAAAAGCAGGATGAGAAGAAAAACACTGGCTCCAGACACCATCTCACTCCATTTCCCTCAGGAGTGCTGGAGGGGGAGCGGACGTGCCTCTGATGTGGAAACTGAGGCACAGAGAGAAGCACACAGCGGTCCCTGAGCATGAGGCCCAGGAGGATCAAGCAGGCGCCCTCCCAGGAAGACGCAGGGAGTGAGGACCAGCATGCCACGGAGCCGGGAGCAGAGCAAGGAAAAACCACCCTTTGGGAATTCTGTCTGGGGCCCCCTGTCTGAGAGGGACTCCCCCCCAACAGACCACGACACAACTGCCTCCACTCACAAGGGCACACTCTGCTTTTTAAACCCCTGCTCTTATCCCCGAAGGCATTTTAAAATTTCTAAGAGGACAATTTACCTCACGTAAGATGGCCAGATGCTTCACATGAGGTAAGCCCTCGAGTTCTCTGACAACTCTACAAAGTAGGTACTGTTAGCCACCTCCTCCTATAAACTGACAAGAGAGGCTGACATCTGCCCAGTTACACAGCCAGCAGAGGCCTAGGGACCCAGGTGTCCCTACTGTCCCCAAAGCACTTCTCCCAGCAGAAGCCTTCCTATGTCTCACTTGGGCTCTGGCGCCAGAGAAGACACATATGGGGGGTACCAGGCCCCCCCAAGTAGCATGAGGCCAAGTGCAACACAGGCTCAGGAGCTGGGAGCCAGGGCTGGAGCTCAGCTCTGCTGCAAAGTGGCCCCCGGGCCCCTGAGCAGCTGTGCCTCCCCAACCTCTGCGCCCCAGCACGTTGGGGAGCGGACGGTGGCCGGTGGCCGGTGGCCGGTGACCGAGAGCACAGACCGGCCTGGCGTGAATCTTAGCTCTGCCCCTGCTGGATTTAACGTTCCTGTGCCGCAGCTGGCTGACACGTGGAGCAGGGACCACGGAGTGACGTAAGGGTGAAATGTAACACCAGACAAAGAGCGCTCAGGGCAGTGCCTGGCACAGGGTGAACACCTCCAAGGGCGGCTGTGAGAATTCGCCCAGCCACCCGGCCAGCAGTGCGCCCCGCGTGCCTTCCGAGCTCCAGCCCTGCTCTGCGTATCAAGGCTGCGGCAGGAAACAGCCCCATGGAGCACCTGGCCTGACACAGAAGACAAGTGCAGCGACTGGAGAGTGAAGCCCCTGCCCAGAGGGTGGTGGGGAAGGACTCTCCAGGGAGTGGAGTATAAGCCAGGACCTGAAAGATGTCCCTGGAACACAAACCACCCCAGTGCCGGAAACAGGCAGTGAGATGAGAAGGAGGGAAGGCGACAGCCAGGAGTGCGGAGGGAGAGGGACCGGGCAGGTGAATAGCACAGCGCAGGTCCAAACAGGAGGGAGCCTGGGGTGCAACATCCGGCAGACAGGGGAACAGAGGAGATGGGGGTGGGGGGAGGACAGGCCCAGACCACACCCGATGCCACGTGCCACTATGTTAGGGATTTACATCTTAACATCACGGGAAGTCACTCCCAGGGTTTGTGCAGGGGTGACAGGGTCCAATTCGATTTAAGTCAGCAGCTGCTGTGTGGGGTATGGACGGGGAAGCGAGAGGACGCGTGAGGAGACTACGCAGTCCCAGGGCGGGAGGCGCTGGCGGCAGAGCAGATGAAGGGGAGGAAAGATGCCAACGGGCGCAACTCACAGGGCAGCCGCGACCCGCGCCTCCCCAGGCCTCCACATTCCGCCTTCGTTCCTCACACAGCCAGGGAGCTGAGCCCCGCGGAGGGGCACAGCCGGTCTGACTCTGGAGCCTGGGCCCCAGCCCCGGGGTACCCGCCCAGCATGGCTGAACACACCCAGAGGGAAGCCCGTGAACCAGAGGAGGCGGGGCTGCCCTCAGCACACAGGCCAGGTAACAGCTGATGGCTAGTCTGATAGCAGATGGGGGGCCTCTCCCCGTAACCAGGCCCCTCCTCTGACCCAGAGGGTATTTACAGCAGAAGGGCATCTAAGGGCCCCCTCTGGTCTCGGAAGCCCTCAGATGGGCTGCTGGCTGATCCAGGCCCAGCCCTGCCTGGTGAGGAAAACCCAGGCCCCTCACGTCTTCCTCTCATTCTATGACCCCCTGTGCCTCTGTGTCACTATCACTATCCCTGTTTGACAGGTGAGGAACTACCCCCGAGAAATGCTGTGAGGGTAAAACACGTTAATATGTGTAAAGATCTTAAAACAGGGAGAATTCATTTTAATTATTCTTTTACTCATTCAACAAACATTTACTGAACACCTAAAATAAACAGAAATGCCACACCCGAAAGATAAGTGTTATAAAGAAAAATAAAGCAAGGTGAAGGTAACAGAGTCATAGGAGTAGGGCAGGACACTCCAGGAAGGTGGTATCTGAGCAAAGACCTCATGAAGTTACGGAGAAAACCGGAATGCTAGCTGGGGGAAGAGGATTCTAAGCAAAGAGAACAGCAAGTGCAAAGGTCCTGAGGTAGAAAGTATATCTGGCACGTTTTAAGGAACAGCAAGGTGACTAGTGTGGCTCAAGTAAGGGAACTAGTGGTACAAACTGATTCTGAGGAGAAGGCCAGATCACATGGGACTTTGGGGAATATGGCAGATTTTGGAGTTTACTCCAAAGTGGGACTGAAAGGCCACTCAGAGTTCTAAGTAGAGAAATTATGTGATAAGGTTTACATTAAAAAGTGCTAATACAACGCACCATTAAATACACCTGCTAAGACCAGAAGTCTGCAAACTTCTCTGTAAAGGGCCAAATAGTAAATATTTTAGGTTTTGCAGGCCATAAGGTGTCTGTCACGACGACTCAGTTCTGCCATAATAGGGAAAAAGCAACCATAGGTGTGGTTGTGTTTCAATAAAATTTTATTTATAAAACAGGAGGCCGGACAGTAGTTTGCAAACCATGCTCCAGATCTCATTTCAGATTTACAGGAAATACAGGCACGGAAGAACAAAGTAAACTGTGCCAAAAGGCAGTAATATGACACATCTACAGTGTGGAATGTCCTACAAGACAACCTGGCTTATCCAAAAAAATCAGCCTTACTGGGGACAGGGAGACAAAGGGCTGACGAGATTGCTGGTGTGTGTGCAAAATACTGTGAGGACAACTGGGGAAACTCAAGTATGGCGTGGCTATGGGGAGAATGTTAGTAAATATACATTATAAAGAATCACCTCAGGTGTGATAATGCCACCATATTTCTGTAGGAGAAAGTCCTCATTCTTAGGAGATGACCGCTGACGCATTAAAGAGGTTAAGTGTCACGAATATGAGCGGAAGTTCAAGATCCAGCATAATATACAGCAGATGAGGAAAACGCAGGAAATGCTGAACTGCCGAATCGAGGTGCAGGAACCTGGACGTTCGTTTACTACACTAAATGCACGTCGGAAACCGGCTGGCAGGGCGGAGGGTCAGGCGATCCTCCCGCTGTCCGGGAGGGTGACTGGGTTAGGCAGGAGAGGCTACGGGAAGCCCAGTGAGCAGCTGCTACAGCACCTAGGTGAGAACCGGTCACCAGTGTGGCCTGTGCGCCCTTGGCCCCCAACCCCACCCTCCTGGGCTTGTGCTTCCGTGGCCCGGGGCAGTGAGGACAGTCCAGAGCTGGGTCTCTGGTCCACGCCACCCTGGGGTCAGTCTCAGAGCAGTCCCAGCAGACCTCTCTCCAGCAGCAGCAGCAGGTGCTAAGAAAAGGTGGAAGGTGGGGCTCTCCGCCGCCCCCCCCCCCCAGTTTAGGAAAGGGACTCTTACCCATACTGAAGGGCATGGTATCTCACTAAAATGGAAACCAGTGTGGGCCTCTGGCCTACTAAAACCCTCTGCCGGCTCCCACTGATTCTCTCCCAGGCTTGCACACTGTGTGCCAGGTACTGGTGAATCAAGGGCTTCCTGTTTGTCATCTCCCTGCATCTTTAGCAACCCTGTGACAAACCAGAACTGATTCACTGTCTGCCAAGCCCCGTGGGGATCTCCATCTGGAGTCCAGGCCCTGGCTGAGCTCGCCAGAGTCAAGGTTCTCCACACACAACCCCTGTCCCTGTTCTAAAACCCCTGGCCATTGATTCTTTGGTGACACAAAACCCTGTGTGGTCCCTGGAATAACGACTGTCTCATCCTCAGGCCTCTTACATGCTGTCCCCTTTTCCTGGAGTCACCTTCTCCTTCCTACCTCTGTGGGCAACTCCTACCCATGTATCAGAGTTCAACCCAGTACCAGATCCTATGCACCTGCTGGTCTGAATCCGTGCTGACTGGCAGTCTGTGTTTTGGTCTCCAGTTTTCAACTGAGCAACAAACACTTCAGCTGGCCTAAGATGGCAATTCTGTTCCCCTCGGTGGGGCGCACATATGCTGAACCCCGGGAAGGCATGCAACAATAATTACAGTACGGACTGTGTTAACGTGTCCTGTGACACTGTTTTGCGTATGTTCTAGAAAGGCACTGTCCAACACGGCAGCCACTAGCCAGATGTGGCTGTTTAAATTTCATTAAATAAAATAAAAGAATTCCATATCTCAGCTGCACTAAGGACACTACAAATGCTCAGCAGGCACATGTGACTAACGGCTGCCCTCTTGGGTACTATGAGTACAGAGCATTCCTGTCACGGCACTGTTTCAGGGTTCTCCAGGTGGTCAGCGGAATCCTTGCCCCACAGATAAGCTAAAGGAATGTTTCTCAAAGAGAGGCCCAAAGAGACAAAGTGGGGAGAAAATATTTGACACTCGTTACAAAGAACTAAACTCACTAATATATAGTTTTCAGAAATAAATAAGAAAAAGACTACCAAATAAAAAGAGAAACAAAAGACTTGAACAGACAGTTCAGAAGCAGAAACCAGCATGGCCCTTGAACATACGAAAGGATACTCAAACTCACCCGGAAATAAAAGGCCAATTAAAAGCCACACTGAGGTGCCATTTCTCACTGATCAGATTGGTAAAAATCTACATGTTAGAAAACACAAAGCTGTGTGGACACTCAGACATGGCGTATGAAACATTGCTCCACATTACAAATGCATATTTTCTGTAACCCAGCAATCCTCCATCTACGACTTCATCTTACAGATTTACCAGCATCGATGTCGACGAGACAAACACAGGTCCAGCACTGTGGCACTGTTCATAACGAGCCAAATGCTGTAAACAATCGCAGTCACCATCCACAGAGAACCACTCAACATACCTGGGAACATTCATGTATGACTTTTTAAAAAAAAACAGCAGCAGCACTCTATATATCAGAGCAGGAAGATTCCCCAAGATACATACAGTAGGAAAGCAAGTTCGAAATAGTTTGTGTACAAGGCTCCCTTTTGTGTAAGAGACAAACAAAACAAAACAAAACGCAAGGGGAGTAGGGCACAGAAGTCTGGATCTGAACGAGCCTTTCCCCGCAGAGAGCAGCCCTTGCAGGGCACATGAGAGGAGTGGTCACCTTGGGGGTGGAAGGTGGGGCAGAGCCCAAGTGAAGCACCCACTGGACGCCTGCTTACACCATTCGGGTTTCGAACTAGGAGAATCTGTATCAACCCTTCTGATTATGACAGTGAATCCTGCGCCACCTGCCTCACGACCAACAGAGATGCTCATTACAAACGCAGCTCCCGGACCCTCCCCTGATCCCTGAAGTTGCTCCGAGCTCCGAACTGCTACCAAGCTCCGCCTGAGATTCTGAGGCACCCTCCAGTCCTCAGACCGTAGTGGGGTCTGTACACTGAGAACTCCGGCTCCTCCCAGCTCCAGCGAGGGAGACCCCACACCAGACAGCTGAGATGGGAAGCTGCCAGGCAGGGCCCAGGGGAGTCTGCGCACGTGCACCCCTGCCCTCACTGGGCCTGGCCACTCTCACGGCGTAGCCGCGCAGAGTGCAGACTCGCCTCTCATCTGGAGAGTCCACGTGGAAGGTCCTCTCGATGACTGTGGTCCACTGCAGGCAGCGTATGACAAAGGTGTTGGGCCGCGGTCTTTCGGTCTTCATCAGCTGGCATTCTGCAAGCAAAAGGATAGAGGGAGGGTGAGGGGACAGCCCTGCTGGCCTGCAGCTCACATTCCCCAAGCCACCTTCTGTGTGCCAGCCCCACACCAGATGGTGCTGGGGACACGTGAGTGACTGAGACAGCCCTGGACTTGCCCCCATGGGGCTAGAGATGCAGCGTGTGTGTGTGTGTGTGTGTGTGTGTGTGTGTGTGTGTGAAACAGACCACTAGACAACTCAGCATCAGGGCAGTGATGGGGACAAGCCCAGGGGGACCTCCCAGAGGAAGAGGCATCTCTGCCCTGAGCCCTGACAGAAGAGAGAACGTGGCCAATCAGGCAGAAGGGTGCATCCTGTCCAGAGTCTAGAAGTGCCAGAGACGCCCCGCACACTGAGGAAATGTCAAGTTCTGCTCTAGGTGTGAGAAGAGACAGGCTGGAGAGGCAGGCAGGGATGGCCCCGCAGGGCTCAGGGGCATGGAGAAGGGTCTGGACTTTGTCTGAAAGCAAGAGGGAGCTATGGAAGCCTTAAACAGGGAAGGGACGTGAACAGATGCAGACAGCTCTCTGGCTGCCATACAGAGGGTGAGAAAGAATAGAGGCTGGGAGCCCAGGGAGGAGGCCAGGGAGGAGGCCAGGGAGGAGGCCAGGGATCCACCAAGAGTAGAGCTGCGGGGAGGGGAGGCGAGGGCAGGCAGACATGCCGGAGGGGAGGCAGAGAGAGGCACCTAGGATGAAGCCAAAGCCTATGCACTAGGGGGCAATAAGACCCTCCCCCAGGTGGTAGACAGGGAGTAGGAGAAGGTTGGGGAGAGGAGGGGAGACTATAAGGCCAGTTTGGAACATGGTGGGTGTAAGGAACCTAGAGGACACCCAGAGAGAAGTGTGCAGAGCGCTGTCCACGGCAGGCTGGCCGTTCAGGTGAGAAGCCAGGGCTGGGAGCAGCCATGTCGGAGTCCCCAGCACAAGGGGAAAGCGACCAGGACAAGGATTTAAGCAGGACAGAGAGGGAACTGGGGCTGGATTCCAGCGAGAACAGGTAGGGGCAGACTGGGCAAGACTCCAGGGTAGGGAACTTGGTGGGAGAGGACAGTGGTCTCGGCCAAGGAGTGGCAGTGGAGATCCAAGTGTCTCAAGAATGTTCTTAGGAGATGGGATACCGAGGATACGGTGATGTGGTGACCAACCAGGTCAGCAGGGAAGGAAGGAAGCAGGGGGTCAGAGGCAGGACTGTGGTTCCGCAAGGCCCAGGCAACAGCTTTGGGCCTGCCAAGCTTTCACTGGCCAGGGTCCAGCTGGAAGGCACTACTCGGATACCGGAGGGACGGAGGACATGAGGTCAGCCCTGCCGTCAGCTGGAGGGAGGCCACGGCTGCCTCCAGGTTAGAGAGAGGGAGAAACAGGCTGTTAGCAGAGCGCAGAGGCATCTGACACCAGCCAGAACCCCAGGGCCTGGCCAGCAGCAGCTAGAACCACAGAGGCAGTGCCACATGGGGGTGGGAGAGGGGTTGGGGAACACCTGGCTTGTCCCTGCTTCCCACGCTCCCTCATCCACCGGCACAGCCCCGGGACCCACCTAACACACAGGCAGAGCAGAGAAGGACGGGGAACAGGGCTCACAGGCCCTGGTCAGGCCCACAGCCCAAGAACAGCTGACCCCATGTGCCCCCAAGACTTGCCACCGTCCTCTGAACACTTGCCCACCTCAAGACGCACCTGCAACGGAGAAGTTGTTTAGGGGGGGCAGGGTCTGATCGGGGGCTTCGGGTCGTTCCTTATAGCCAATGAAGGAGCCGTCACTCTTCAGCAGGAAATATCGAGGCCTCCAGGTCTTGATGTATTCACCTGAACCAAGAAAGGGGTGGAGACAGAGGGCAGGACAGGCAGCTCAGCGTGACGATGCCACAGAGGGGGCACGGGGTGGGAGGAGGGTGGATGAGAGGATGGGCAGGAAGTGCCTCTCCCAGAGAAACCCTCAGGCGGCCCCTGCTGACGCAGGCGAGGCACCCGGCTGGGCCCAGTGATTCAGAGGTCATGCCTGGCAGTCAGGTGCCTACTGAAGTGCCCCAGGGCACCAGTTGCCTCAGCGTGTGGCCAGCAGCAAGCCATCCTTGCCAGCACGTGGCCCAGTCCCAGGAGAGGCACAGGCTTCCAAACATTTGTGCCCTGTGGCCCTGTAAGGCCAAATCCCATGGGCCAGTATTCACCAGTGCAGCCGTGCAGGTGGATCAAATGTCAAAACACTGTGCCAGGCCGGGTATAACTGCTGCTCTGACCTCCGCGTGTCCCTTGACCCCTTCCATTTGTTCTAATCATCAATATCCAAGCACCCTGTGTACTTACACACACACACACACACACACACACACACACACACACACAAAGTTAAAAGAACCCACTCCTCAGAGAGCTGCTAAGAATTAAAATGAGGTGCAGTGCAAAATAGGTGAAGGGAATTAAAGGTACAAACTTCCAGTTACAAAATAAGTAAGTCATGGGGATGTGAAGTACAGCATAGGGGATTATTAGTCAATGACATTGTAATAACTCTGTATGGTGACACACGTAACTAGACTTATCGTGGGGAACATTTCATAATATATATAATTATCAAATCGCTATGATGTACACCTGAAACTAACAGGATACTATACATCAATGACATGTCAATAAAATGAATAAATAAAATTTTAAAAAAATTGATAAACTAAATGCTATTTAAGTTCTCAAAAAAAGAGATGATGAAATAAAAACTTGTACGTAAATGTCCATGGCAGCATTAGTCGTAACAGTAAAAAGTGAAAACAGCCCAAAAGTCTATCAACTAATGAGTGGGTAAACAAACTGTGGTATATCCATACAACAGAATGTTATTAGATCATGAAAAGAAACAAGGCATAAATGCTACAGCACGGATGAACCATAATTCATGTAAGTTAAAACAGCTTGTCGCAAAGGATCACAAATTACATGAGTCCGTTTATATAAAATTTCCAAACTAGGCAAATGTGCAGACATGAACAGATTAGCATTTGCCTAGGGCTAGGGGTTGGGAGAGACTGGAGGTGACAGCCTGGGGGCGGGTGGGGAGGGAAAGAAGTGAGGACAAGCAGTGGGAACTAGAGTGCCTCACAAGGGGCACCTGGGCAGAAGGAGGGTGGAGGAGAGGGCGGGCAGGAGAGCAGTAGTGAAATGCGCTAAAATTGATTATGGTGACAAGATGCACAACTTCACTTCTCTGAGTCTTTGTTTCCTATTATAAGGATATCCATTAACTGATTACGGTGAAGATGGCAATGACCATGACGATGATAACACTACAGTGGTACTTCGGACCAGGCACTGTGCTAAGTATCTGATAGATTTTAACTTATTAAATTTTTTCCAAATGTAGATAGTAAATGATTCCATGTATATAAATTTCAAAACCTAGCAAAACCCTAAATTCGATAGCAGATTTAAAGGACCAAGTAGGTTTTATCCCAGGAAGGAAAAGGTGGTTCAATATATGAAAATCAACTAATGTAATACACAATAGAATGAAGGAAAAAAACACATGATCATTTCGATTGAGGCAGAAATAGTATTTGATAAAAATCCAATGCTCTTTCACAAGGAAGAAAAAAAAACTCGGCAAACTCGGAATAGAAGGGAATTTCCTCCTCATGAGAAAGGGCGTCTATGAAAAACCCAGCGCTAACATCGATATTCAACAAAAGACTGAAAGCTCTCCCCTAGGATTAGAAGCGAGACAACGACATCCATTTTCCCTACTGCTCTTAAACACTGTGCTGGACGTTCTAGTCAGAAGAAAAGAAAAAGAGATGAAAGGCATCCAACATGAAGGAATAAGTACAATTATTTTACTTTGCAAATAACATGATACTATAAATACAGAAAATCACAAAGAATCCACAAAATAATTACTAGAACTAATAAACAAGTTCAGCAAAATAAAACACACAAAAATGAGCTATCCTTCTACACACCAGCAGTTAACAATCCGAAAAAGAAATTAACAATTCCATTTATAATAATATGAGGTGAAAAGTTTATACACTAAAAAATACAAAATATTGCTGAAAGAAATTAAAGACCTAAATAATGCAAAGACATCCTGTGCTCATGGACTAAAAGACTTGATATACTTAAGATGACAAAACTACCCAAAAGTGATCTACAGAGTTGACACATACCCTATCAAAATTCCAACAGCCTTTTTTGAGGAAATGGAAAAGCCAATCCTCAAATTTACAAAGAATTCAAATTCATATGGCAAGGGGTTCAAAACAGCCAAAACAATATTGAAAACAAAACAAAACAAAACAAAACAAAAGGACTCACACTTTCCAATTTTAAAACTCACTACAAAGCCACAGTAATCAAATCAATGTGGTATAAAGAGAGACATACAGACCAATGGAATAGAATTTAAAGTTAAAAAAGAAAACACACGCACATCTATAATCAATTGATTTTCAACAAGAGTAGCAAGACCATTCCATGGGGAAAGACTGGTCTTTTCAACAAATGGTGCTGGGACAACTGGATATCCGCGTGCAAGCAGAAGAACAGAGTTAGACCCTACCCCACACCATATACTACATACAAAAATTAACTCAAAATGGATCGCTTTAAATGTAAGAGCTAAAACTATAAAACTTTTAGAAGAACACATAGGGGTAAATCTTCCTGACCCTGGATTTGGCAATGGATTCTTAGATATAACACCAAAAGTACAATTAACAAAACAAAACAAAAAAAAGTGGACTCATTAAATTAAAAACTTTTGTGCAAAGAACATTATCGAGAAAATAAAAAGACAAATCAAACAAATGGACATAAATGTTTGCAAATCATGTATCTGATAAGGACCTAAACACAGAATAAAGAATTGTTACAACCCAACAATGAGAAGACAACAGCCGGAATATAAAATGAGAAAAGAACCTGAGTAGACATTTCTCCAAAGATACTACAAATGGTCAACGAGCACATGAAAAGATACTCAACATCATTGGTCATAAGGGAAATGCGAATCAAAACCACTTCACAGCCACTAGGATGGCTGTTACAAAAAAAAAAAAAAAAAAAAAAAAAGATTCCTGAAAAGAAAACAAACAGAGAAAGAAGAAATACTGATGAGGATGTCGAGAACTCGAAACCCCTGTGCAGTGCTGGTGGGAACGTAAAACTGGTGCAGCCATGTGGAAAAGTTGCACTCCTCCTCCAAGCTAAATACACTGTAGATTATAAATACAGAATATATAACCCAAATTATTTACATACACGTATATTTACATGCATTATCTACGGAGAATACATTACATCATAAATATAGAATATATGACTTGGCAATTCCATTCCTAGGTGTATACCGAAAAAAAATGAAAACAAGTACTCAAATACTTGTACACAATCATTCATAGCTGCACTATTCACAAAAGCCGAAAGTTAGAGATAATCCAAATGTCTATTAATGAATGTATGGATAAACAAACTGTGGTATGTTCATGCAATGGAATATTATTTGGCCATAAAAAGTAATGAAATACTGATTCGTGCTACAACACAGATGAACCTCCAAAACATTATGCTAAGTGAAAAAATTCAGTCACAAAAGGCCACATGTTATGATTCATTTATATGAAATTTCCAAAATAAATTAATCCATAGAGACAAAACAAACTGATGGCTGCCAGGGATGGAAGGGGGAGATGGGGACTGACCGTTTAATGAGGACAGGGGATTCCTTTAGGGTGATGAAAATGTTTTGGAACTAGAAAGTGCTCACACAACACTGAATGTACTAAAGACCAGTGAATTATACAGTTTAAAACAGACAATTTTAAGTCAATTTCACCTCAATTTCAAAAAAAATGCAAAACAAAGGAAGAAAACCTTACCTACGCTACTGGCAGTGAGGAGCGTGCTACTGCCTGGGGGGTGCAGCGGGGCTTCTAGGGACTCCCTCGTTCTGTTTCTTCATCTGCACACTGGTATGGGGTTGAGCTTACGAGCCGAGCCCTTAGCTGTGGTGTTTTATGTATCAGTAACAAACTAATAAAAAAATAAATAATCTAGGAGGAAGGAAAGGACAGACATCCCCACAATAATCCCATTTTACAGATAAGCAAACTGAGGCACAGCAAGCTTCCATTACTTGCTTAAGGCTAAGAACTACTGACTCGGAGAGCCAGGATGGAACCCAGGCTTGCGCTGTCTATGCTCTTGACCACTACAATGTCTGCCTCTAGACTGGCAGGCAGGGCCAGGCCTGGCAGGGCCTTGGCAGGGTGTGCTGTGGCTTTGTCAGAACAGGGCCCAGCACAAGGCATGAGCCAAACAACAGTGCTCTCACTCTGCCAGTTTCCTGAACAGACCCAGGCGGACGAGGCAGCACGCGGGCCAGGCCTCGAGAACACACGCTGAGGAGCTGGGAGACGAGTCCAAACCTCGGTGCGGTTGACAGGCCGCAGTGCCCTGGTCTGCAGGATGCCCGCCTCACAGGGCAGCTGGGAAGTACACCAAAATCAGGCTCGCCACAGCACAGCTGTACCTGGTGCAGAGCAGGCACATAGTAAACTAGGGCCACTATTACTGTCACCACCAGGCTGGGTGGGGTGGGATGGCACAGGTGCCAGAAGAGCTGCAGTGAGTAGGGCCCATCTGGCCAGCTGCTGCTCAGAGTGGCTGGCACTGGGAGGCCCAGGAGCGACACGCAAACGTGTGTGCAGTGCGAACCCAAGGCAGGCGCGTCCCAGCTAGTCATCTCGGCAGCTCACAGGGCCTCCCACAGCACAAGCAGAGACTCTGGAAACCTGAGAGGGGCTGAGGTGCATGTAATACCATCAGCGGCCCCAGACCAGAGACAAGTCCCCACTCCCGCCACCATCCTCCAGCTACCTCCAGGCTGCTAGGCCTCCACCCAGGGAGCGATGAGCCTCAGGAAACTCAGGAGCTGAGACACTGGCTCGCCAGTCCACACTCACCACCCACGCATACAATCCCAACCACTCATTCTACAATCAGGTAGCAAGCGCCCACCGTGAGCCAAGCGCTCTTCTAAGCACTGGGGACCCCGAGGGGAGCAGGCTGGATCGAATTCCTGCCCTCAGGGAGCTGACAATGGCAAAGGCTTGGGCTGTTAACCCATGTTACAGATATGAAACCAAGGCTCAGAGAGGTGACAGTGTGCTCGGTCACAAGACGAAGTGGCAGAGCCAAGGTTAGAACCTTGCCATCTGCCAAGGTTGAGAACACTCTGTTGACAGCCCCAAACTCAGGGTGCAGCCTGGGGGGCAGGCCGAGCTGCCCTGAATGCCATCCCTGCCTTTAAAGGCACTGAGAACAGGTCTCCCGACTCAGTCTGAGGGGGAGGACTGGCCCTAGGAAGTCACCTCTGTCCCTCATCACTGCTCTGTCTGCAAGTAGTTCCCACAGGGCTGGCCCTATTGGCCTCCCTGCTCTCCCCAGACGTGCCTGTCCACTCCCCTCTCCACACTCACGGCTCCTGCCCATCAGTCATGGGACTCGCTGCCTTGCCTCCCGCAGACCGTTACTCCAACAGCCCCTTCCCGTTGAGGCCCTCCCCGGCCGCCCTGTTTATGAAAGGCTCCTGCCCGCCTCACGGCCCCTCCTCAAGCTGCTTGGTTTTTATCCGTGGCACTTAGCGCCACTGGACACACAGGCCTACTCAGGTACCATCCGCCCCCTCACTAAATGTAAGACACCGACATGAGGACAGGGATTTCGCCTGACTCCCAGTTCTGCCCCCAGCGCCTGGATCAGCGCCTAGAACACAGGAGCCGCTCAGTGAATGCTGCTGCTGAAACGGGAGCGCAGGAGCGCGGCCTGGCGCCCTCCTGCGTCGGGGAAGGCACGCACAAGCCAGGACAGCGTCTCCTCCCTCCTCCTGCTTCTCCCCAGCTGCCCCTGGACACGGCGGAGCCAGGAAGTGCCACGGTCCCAGGGAAGGCAGCCTGGAGTCTAGGGGTCTAATCTCGTCGTCTCCGCCCTGTAAATAACGCCATTTCTCTGGCTCGGCTGCCCACCAGCACGACCAGACCAGGTCACACCCCGGCTCGCACCCTCCTGGGCTTCCCGTCACCTGGCGAGTGGAAGGCCAGGCTGCTTCTGCAGCCTGCAGGGCCCAACCCGGTTTGATGCGGCATCACTGCCCGGCCACATCACCTCCTCCCCGCTCGCCCTCTCACTCTGCTCCGGCTGCACTGCCCGCTTCATCCTTGCTGTCACCCTCACCCCCCATGTCTTACCTCCTCCAGGGCTCTGTTCACTGGCACTTCCTCAGAGTGGCTTCCCCCGACACCCTCTCTCCAGCCACCCCCGAGTTCCTACTTTTCACAACAGCATTTGTCTACTTATTTGTTTACTGTTTGTCCCCACCTCCCGATGGAACGTAAAATCCGTAAGGGCACCTCATTGTCCCCAGAGTCCAGAATAGCCTGACACACCACACACGCTCACTGAGTATTTGCTGAATAAATGAATGTTGACTATCACCTCAGTGTGCTACTTCAGTTAAAAGACCTTCCCTCTCTGATCCTCAATTTCTTCATCTATAAACTGGGCCTCAATGAGATCACGGATGCAGAGGCAGAACTCAAGGCCTGGCCTGTGGGCTCACGCAGGGTGTTCAGGCAGGCCTGGGGACTTGGCCACGGGCAGAGCAGCAGTCCCCCCGCCCAGATTACTGCTGACGGGTTCCATGAAGCCGGCCTGTAAGTAGCTATGGCCTGGGTCAGGCAGGCGAGGCTCAGATGCTGGCCCCTGGGGCTGTGAAGACCCTGCACCTCTGCCTCTCAGGACAACAACTGTCGGGGTGTGTGTGTGTGTGTGTGTGTGCGCGCGTGCGCGCACGCACGCACACACACATGTGCGTACGTACATACGTACATACATGGAAGAGACGCACAATCCTGCAGGCAAAAGCAGCTCCTTACCACGCTTGTGAAGCCAGCCTTCTTTGATGACAGACACCTCGTTCATGGTGGCAGCGTGACACGCTGTCACCTAGCTCGGCACAACTCAGAGCAGCAGGACATGCAGGAGGCACAGTGGACAGAGCACAGTCTGCAAGACAAGAGAGGAGCCCGTGAGCGTGGGAGGGAGACTCAGCCCCAGTCCGTTCCCGCAGGATGCCATGTTCTGAGACCCCTCTGGCCGCTCTGCTTGCCCTGCACAGGGTGGAGCCCATGAAGGTGGGAGAGACCTGCCCCCGGGGCCCACCGTGGGGGGGGAAACATGGCCGTTTCCCCAGGGACCCCCCCAATCTGCAGGGAAGGGACACGACTCTGCCCTCAGAGCCTGAGTCAGGAGGGAGCAGAGCTCCCTGGCCTATGAGCAGGCCAGGCCGTGCTCAGGACAACCTCACAGAGCAGAGGCGGCCCTCCACGCACTCACTCCAGGCTGGGATGGTGGCAAGGGAGCTATGGCCCCACCCCCGGCGTCATTCCCATGCCCCAACGGTGAGGTAACCTGGGATGGATCACACAGCCCTGGGCACCTGAGGGAGTGCTCAAAGCCACCAGCATCCGCCTGCCACCCCGCAACACACACACAGTCTGTCTCTGTCTCTGTCTCTGTCTCTGTCTCTGTCTCTCTCTCTCTTTCTCACACACTCTCTCACACTCTCATTCTCCTTTCCAAACCAGGGAACCACCAATCTGCCACCTTTAGCAAGCCAAGTACCCCCAACCCTCTGTACCAGGCCACCCCATGTCACTCCCTCAGCCTCAGGTCCCTCCTTGCCCCTGCCAAATAACTAAGGAGAGTTAGAACTCAAATATCCAGGATCTTGAATAAGAAAGCAACCTACTGCGTAGGCACTTGTCTGAGGCCTAGAAGCCAGGCAGTCCTGGGGGCTCGACCAAGGCCCTGGTCCCTTTCTCCAAACCTCCGCTTCTGTCCTCAGGGACCAGCAGCTGATAGACTGACAGACGCCGAGGCCGCTGTTTCTGTCTCAGGTTCCCAGGGAGAAAGGCGGGAGGTAGCCGCCAGCTGGGCCCCTACCTGGAGCCGCAAGCCTGGACAGGGGCCATGGAGCCCAAGGCGCCTTTCGCCTTTCCTGGCCAGGGGTTATTTGCGGACAGCAGGTCAGGAGCTACGGTGGCCCCCAGAGAAATGGCAGTTGGCTCCAGGGACACCATAGGCATCAGCTTTCTCTCGTGCCCCAGGGGAGCTGGTGGGCCGGACACACTACTGCCTGGCATGTGACAGTGGCAGGCTGCCCGACTGGGCAGAGGGAAGGAGGTAAGTGGGAGGAAGCGGGGGAAAGACAAGATGGACAGGGACAAGGAAGTAAAGAGTGGCTCAGAAACCATGTTCTGAACTCCAAGCTGCAAAGGTGGAGCCAAAAACAGCAAGAGGGATGGGCTCCCCACCAGCAGGCATGACCAGCACCCCAAGGGGCTTGCACCCCACTGCCCCAAATACTCATGACTGCCAGCTCCTCAACCCTGACTCCCACCAATCTGCACTGCAATCACTAATGTGACCAGTCTCTCCATCCCGCCCGCCATGGGCCTGGCTCGGGTCCAGCCCTGTTCTCTCCCAGCAGGATCCGCCCCCACCTCCTCCCTGGACAACCCCCTTCAACCTGCCCCCCATTCAGCAGCCAGGGGGACCTTCAAACCTGATCTTGTCCTTCCCCTACTCAAAACCCTTCCGCGGCTTCCCACTGGCCTCGGACAAGAGCCAAGCTCCTCAGCTTAGGATTCAAGGACTTGCAGGAGGACCTGGCTTCTCTGGCTGTAGCCGCCGCCTCCCACCCCCTGCTGGCCCGGGCGGTCTACGGTGCCCATCCAGCCAGCTTTCTGACCACCTCTCCCACACCCTCCGCCTCCCCCTCCACCCCTCCCACCCCGCTACTCCCTGGGCTCCCAGCCTCTGCTCTCAGTCCCTATACTTCACCTAAATCTGGCCCTGTCCCTCCCTTTCTAGGAGCCGCGAGGCATCTAGAAAGCCCTCAGTAAAGGCTAATGACCGTGACAATGATTACACCTGGCACTACCCACCCCCTAGTCCCTCCTCCCTCAATCCCCACTTTCTGCCCCGCTTCTGTCACTTAGGCCCTTACCTCTGACCTCCGTCCCCCGTACCTTTGTGAGTTCTCGCTCCTTGAGGTCTCGGGTGAACCAATGCTTCCTCCAGGAAAAGAAGCCTTGCTGCCCTCAGAGGCTTCACTGGGGGCTCTCTGTGCACTTCCTCAGCCAGTCTCCCCACGCCTATCAGTGCTAAAACAGTGGACCAGCACAACGTCTGGATATCTGCTGGGTACACAATGAGTGAAGCCAAATTTCCTCAACAGACCCCCGAGCCCAGAACCAGACACAGCCATGGAAATGCTTCTAGAATCTAGTCACGTAACCAATTTTTTGAGTATGTCCTAAGCTCCAGACACTATCCTGGGTGCCAGAGACAGGCCGTCACTAAGACACAGCCCCTGCCTTCAGGAAGCTCACATTCCAGTGGGGGAGGCAAACAAGGCACCGACACACACAGTAACAACGTTAGGTGGTGGAGATGCACTGAGAGGAAAAATAAAGCAGAGGAAACGAAGGCAAGAAACAGAGCTGTGTCAGCCATGTGTATGGGGGACATGTGAGCACGGAGCGAGCCCGCTGACACGCAGGGAAAAGAATTCCAGGCAGGGGAATAGCAAGTGCAAAGCGCCTGAGGCAAAAAGGAGCTTGGAGAGTGTAGAGAACTGCCAAGGGGCCCACGTGGCTGTGGCTACAGGGTCAGGGGGCAGGTCAGGTGGGCGGGAGAACACGCAGGGACTGGCAGCTGCTGTGGAGACTTAGGGAATCCCTCCCCAACGCGGGCCAACACCGCACTTTCCCTGGTACGAGCTGTTTGGAATAGTTCCCAAAGGTCTGGGATGGACCTGGAGTCCAAAGGCAGGGTGGACGTGGAGGTAAAGGACGGGGCCTGGTGTCTGATCTCAGCTCTCCCCTCCCCTCCCCTCCCAGCCTGGCGAGTTCACCTTGAGGAGCCTTCATGATTCAGCAGCACTAAAGCACCCACTGTGTGCAGAGGTTCAGCCTGCTGCCTGGCCCCCAGCGAACACCGGAACACATGGCTGCAATGATCAGAATGAGGTGAAGGCAGCCAGGTGTGGCCAACAGTGGTCAGGGTTGCATTGTCCAAGAGCCACTGCCAGCTGGGTGGCCTTGAGCAGGGTGCTGTTCTCCCCTGCAGTCTCTCTGAATGCTCCCGACCTCCCCACCAGAGGAGCAGAGACCACGCCCAGGGTAGGGCAGAGGCTCAGAGAGGGTTTACCTTGGGTCTCCAGGCTGGGCAGTGGTGGAGGCCCGGGCCGCTGCTCTGCACCCCACAGCCACTTTTTACCTTCTCATTTCAGCGACTAAGAAGCCAGCAGCAGCTTGGGCAAGGGCAGAGGGAGGAACTGAACGATCCCCTGTGTCCTGCCTGGATCCTGCCCCGTCCTCCCACTGAGGGTGGCGCCTCAGCTGAGGTGTTTGTGACGCAGTCCTGCAGTGATGAAATATGAGGCACCCCAGCCAAGAGGATGGCCTGCTCCCTGGGGAGCTGCCAATGGAGGCGGCCCAGGCAGGAGGACAGAGACCAGCCTCAGGAGGCTGGTGTCTGGATGCAGGGGTCTGCTCCAGCCACCAGGCTGCAGGCAGCATGCCCCATGGCAGGCAGTGCCTGGTGTGACTCCATCCCCACTCGCTGCTTCCTAGGGAGCCCCAGGCCTGAGTCTGCTGAGGACCTGGGCCAGAGCTACAACTATCAACTAGAGGTGAGCCATGTGGGAAGCAGGTAAAAAGAGCAAAGGCACCCACCTCACAGAAGAAGACCCCAGCACAACCAAGGAACACATGCAATCCCACTGGTTACAGGCAAATTAGCACCATGCTCTAGCAAACTAAGCTGACCAGCAGCCCAGGAAATGCAAATTAAAACCACTCACCAAGATGGCCAAAATTTTAAAAACTGACAATGCCAAGTGTTGACAAGAATGTAAAGGAATCACTACTGGTGGGAGTATCCAATGCTCAACCACCATGAAAAACTGTTTGGCAGTAAGAATTAAAACTCAATATATGCCTACGCCATGGCCCAGTAAGTCCTCGGCCCCAGAAGAAACAAGGGTATTTGCTTACTGGGACATGTACTAGAATGTTCACAGTAGCAATAATCACACTAACTCCCAAACTGGAAACAAATCAGGTGTCCACCCACTGGAGGATGGCTAAACAAACAGGTAAATTCATACAGCAGAACACTACTCGGCACTAGAAAGGACCAATGGCCTACTGACGCATACAATAGGGATGAAGTATAAGAACGTGACACTGAGTGACAGAAGCCAGACACAAAACACATCCAGTAAGGGTCCAGTCATCGCAAATTCCGAACAGGCAACGTGTTTGTTTAGGGCTGCCTTTCTCCTTTGTAAACTGTGCAGAAAATCAAGACAACAAATGCCCAAATGTTACGAGAGTGGTTAGATTTGGGAGTAACAGAGTGGGGGCTGGGCGCGCAGTTTCTGGGAGCTAACAATGTTCCGTGGTGATCACACCAGGCTTTGCTTTACAGTTATTATTCTTTATTTTACAACAACTATAACACATTTTTCTGTATTTTATGACAAAATAAATAACCACAAAAAAGAACCCGGGTTAGGAGTCCAGAAGATACAGGGGAGCCAAAATCAGGCCTCCTGCCCCCTCAAGGTTGGCTGCCTGGGCCCTCCCCCTCAGGAGGCCAGTGAGTGAGGAAGAGGAGTCCAAGGTCCAGGGAGTCCGAATTTCAACCCGGGCTCTGTTGCCTTTTGGCTGTGTGGCCACGGGCAGGCGACATCCTCTGTGCACCACAGTGCTCCCACCTGTACAACGGTCCTGCTGGAGAAGGGACATGCACCCCAGGAGAGCAGGTGGCACACCTGCAGCCCCGTCAGCGTGGGGGGCACAGTTAACTCCGCACAGAGAGCTGCACGGGGCTGAACTCCACCGGCGCAAGGGTCAGCTCTGCGCAGGAGGGGTGACTGGACAGGGTCCCAAAGGGGACTCTGCCTGCACCGGTGAGGGTTTATTTTTTTGGAGTATCGCTGAATACGTGGGTATCACTGACTTACTCTATTGTTAAGGATCAAACACTCTATAATAAATTATTTTAAAATTTCTTTAAGACATTTTTATTTCCATCTATGTCTCAATGGTTTCCAAGCTAGCTCCTTCAGAAGCTGCATCTCACAGTGCTGGAGTGAGGTCCACGGGAGGCAATGTACAGGACGACACAGGAGGGTGGCTGTGCCCCAGCTGCCAGCCTCGAGAAGGGTCCTTCCAAACCTGTTTCCTCGTCTGTGAAATCAGTCACGTGCTTCCTGCCACTCAGGAGGGCTGCAGGGCCTTGCTGAGCTCTAGTGCTTCTGTCCTCATCCCTTCTATGGTCTGGGACCCTGTGACCACCTGAGTTGGACCCCATCCCTCCTCTGCTCATACCCTTCAGTTAACAACCACCTAACAACCCAGAATGAAAGCGGAGGTCCTTAATGGGAGCCCCGGGGCCCTGCGAGGCCCGCGCCATTGCCCCGTTACATCTCCGCGCACACTCCACGCAGGTGGTGCCTGCTGCTGTGGCTGCGGCTGTGCTGACACGCCGGCACACCCCGACCTCGGGCCAGCACACGCGGCCCCTCAGGCGGGGCTCTGCTCCACGCATCCACGGGGCCCTCCCACTTTCTTCCATCTCTGCTCACATGTCACTTTTTTTCAAGAAGCCTTTCTAACCTCCCTAGGCAAAAGTGCGCCCACCCTACCCCCACTTACCCTTTTTCTCCACAAGCGCGTACCACTGACGTGATTGTTTGTATTTACCGGCTTCTCGGTTTACCGCCGCCCTCGCCCCACTGTGATGTCGGCACGGTAAGGGCAGGGGCTCTGGCCTGTCTTGGGTGCTGCTGCATCGCAAAGCCTTGCACGGGGCTGGGCACTTAATAAGTATTTGTGAAATGATGTATACCAAGTGAAACCCTGTGCCGGGAAAAGGCTCAAAATAAGCTACATTCCTTTCCTTGCCATTTGCCGGGTCTCTTTTCTTTCGTCCCCTCTCCCTGACCTGGTTTCCACGCCAGACGGCACAGATGAACGAAGGTGGCGGGAGGGGAAGCAGAGGCTCTGCGTCTCCTGGAGATGGAAACAGTGGGGTGGGGGCCCATCCAGACACTGTGACCCGCCCCCCAGGAGCCTCAGTCACCTGCCCTCTAACCTGCACCTCACCTATAGCGCCCAGAGGAGGACTGGCTTGGGAGATCAGTTCAAAGACCAGAGGAACCTGTCGTTCAATAGGCAGCATCTGTCGGTGAATCTGGGAGGAGAGGGGTCTGGGGTGGACAGAGAGATGCGACCCCCATTCACCACCCATGGCTCTGCGAAGGGCTCCCTTGGTTTGTTACTTTTGTGACGGCACTTTAGCAACACTGAAAATGTGGAAAACACGCTGTTCTTGGAGGAACTTCTGCAGAAAATGCTGTGTCAGTGCACAGAGGGGTCTCTCTGCTCATAGGAGCTGCTTCATGCACGGCGAGCAGTGGCCCCACCCCACCCGTCTCCACTCGCTAAAGTGAACAGCACACCCTCCCCCAGTGTGGGACCATCGGACGTCACCAAATGTCTCTTGGGGCAAGCCACCCATGGTTGAAAACTGTTGTGATGAGGGTATTCTTGCTGGCATAGTGGAACCCTGCAAGCAACCTAACGCCCACAACAGAGTCTGACATCGTAATAATGGTCAATACCATGATGGCACTAAACAGACGGAATGCCTGCACAGCACCCCCACAGGCCAGGCGCACCCAAGGGCTCTGTACATGCAAATTCCACCCTCACAGACACCCTGTGTGCCAGGCTCTTGGACTATTCATCATATTACATCCATTTTAATGTAGAAACTAAGTGACGGAAGTGAAACGGCTGCCCCCTCACCCGTCAGGAAGAACGGAGCTGGGATGGCACCCCAGGCTGCCTGGCTCCCCCACCACGCTGCACCGCATGGCCTTGGAGTCAGGCAGACCTGGAGTCAGGCCCCCGGTGCCCAACTTCACAGCCTCCCTGAGTCCGTCTCCTGCTCTGCGCAGCGGGGCTGCGGGCAGTGCCGCTATCGCGGGCGTGTGGATGGGCAGGGCTCAGCGCAGCGCCCGGCCTTCGATGCGGGCCCACCCGGCCGCACACAACGCAGCCACGCTACACACGAGGCCCAGCCTCGAAGAGCCGACGCTGACCGCCAGTGCCCAGTGCTCACGGACAACCAGCCTGATCCCTTTTCTGAAACAAACATGTACACACCATGTCGCCTCAATTCTGATGTGCTTATTTTTTCACATGCGGACGTTTCTGAGATTGACATCCATCTCACCATCCACGTACAAATTCCATCAAAAGCGTCCTTTCCAGAAAAGCGGTTGTACGGTCAACAATGGATCTCACAGAGCATAGTATCACAGACTGGAAGGTACAAGGAGGTCTAAGTTCAACCATCATCTGCACAAAAGGAACTGTGCTAAAGAGCAAACGGAGGCCGAGTAATGGGTACAGGAGCCGAGGTGGCCTCAGAAACCAGATGCGTTTCAACCTCAATTCCGCCGCTTGCTGTGTGACCTTGAGCAAATCACTTCCCCTTTCTTCACCTCAGTTTCTTCATCCAGATGTTAGAAATAATATATGCTACACAGCGCCAATGCTGTTGTGAGGATCAAATGAGTCGATCCACTTAAAGTCCTTCAGACAGAGCCTGGTATGGCAGCTTCTCAACACCTGTCAGGTACCACTGTGGTAGATGGGGACATGGGGACCTTTACTTCCTACATCACACTCTCTGTAACACGTGAATTTTTACCCATCCAGCCGCCTTAGTAAGAAGGTGTCATTAAAGACATGTTTTTTTCTCTTAAACACCACAGTCCTCCCAAGTGCCCCATCTGTCTACTTGGAGCAGGCAGGACTGGAAGCAGGCTGAAAGTGTGGGCGGGCCGCCAAAGCCACCGAGACAGGAATACGCACCGCAACAGATTTCCTCGTCTTCCCTGCCGCCCCCCAACACATTTCCCCTCACCCAGCCACCCGGGGCCTTACAGCACCCACAGAACTCATGTCCAACATTTGAGGCTGCCTGGCTGTGGGCTCTGCACACGCTGAAAGCACCATGCCAAGGCCAGAGGGACCCTCCAAACACAGCTCTGACTCTGTCCTTCCCCTGCTCAGGGATCATGTCCAAGGCCCTGATGGAGGCTACACAGGCCCATCAGAGGGGGCCTCTGCCTGTTCTCCGGCCCGATCAGTCAGCATGCTTGTCCTGACCTTGCGCTGAACACACTTTCTCCTTCTCTCGGTCCCCTGAACACTCCTTGCTCTCTCTCACCCCAGGGCCTTTGCACGTGCTAGTCTCTGACCTGGCATACTGCTCACCCACCTTCACCTGCTAAATCCTCAGGGGAGCCTGCCCTGACGGCCCCTTGCCACGCAAGTCACAGAGCCTCAGAGCTCAGCCCTCCTGTGCCCTCGCAGCATTTACGTCTACCATGCTCAGTCTCTTGTACAATCATGTGGGTGTCTCCCCCGCCAGCCCGGGAGCTCCACAGGCTGGGACAGGGTCTGTCCTGATCCCCACTGTACCCCAGCCCCACCCAGCACTGGGCCAGGCCCAGAGCTTTCATAAATGCAAGGTGAGGGTGGAAAACCACAGCTTCTGAGCTCAGAGTTCTACCAAGTGAAGGTAAAACAAAGAACCCTGCATTATTCATTCCACAGATATGGCAGCCATGCTCTGGTCACTGGGGAGGCGGCAGTGACCAAAACAAACTCCCTGCCCTGGGGGAGCTTACGAAAAGGTGCACGTGGAGGGGAGATCATTAAAATAAATAAGTTACATAAATAGGCAAATTATACAGGACATCAGGAGTTAACAAACGCTATGGAGGACTAGGCGCTGGGAAGGCAAGAAGGGTTTCTGATTTTGTAGAGGGTAAGAAGGGCTCACTGAGAGGGTGAAATCTCCACAGAAACCTGAAAAGACGAGGCAGCCATGTGGCGACCTGGAGGAGGGCAGTGCCAAGGCGTGTGTGGCCTGTGTGAGACAGAGTCAGTCAGGAGGCGGCGGGGGAAGCGAGGCGTACGCGACTACAGAGGAAGCTGGAAACCAGGCTGGGCAGGGCCTGCGAGGCCGCTGTAAAGCTTGTGGCTGCTTCTTGTAGAGAGATGGAGAACTGTCGGTTTGAGGTGGAGGCAGCATATAGAATCCCCTGGCCCCAGGGAAGCGGGGGCTGTACCACAGGCTTCTTCTCCGGGAGTCGTCCCTGGAAGAAGCCCTGTGCACCAGTCTGACACTCCCACCACCTGGCTCACTTGGGGACGACGAAGACCCACACTTCACAGATGGGGAAACTGAGACTGGAAAGGATTCAGTGAGTATTCAAGATGAGGCAGCCAGGACAGTGATGAGAAGACTGGATCATGCTGTCCTATCCCTGAGCCTCTTCTACCTCCCTCTGCCCTTGCTCTAAGAGACCGGGCCCCCTCCGGCCTCCACCCCGGCCAGCCCACCCTCACCCTCCATGACACCCTGCAGACCTGGTCTGCCCCAGACACACACAAGCATGTGCGCACACACACAGGGCCCCTCCAGTCACACTGAGGGGTCCCTCCCTCCCAGTTACTGCTCTACCTCCTCACCGCTGCCTCCCCGGCCAGGAGCTCTAAAGCAGGGCCTCATGGCCTGAGTTCCATCCCATTTTATCCCTAGGACACCTGGAAGCAAACAGGCAGGGTCCTACCCACGGCTAGCATTTCCTGTGTGCTCACAACGTGCCTGGTCTGGGTTAATACCAACCCTCACAGCAACCCTGCAAGGCAGATGCTGTTACTGTCCCCATTCTTCAGAAGACGAAACAGACCAAGAGAGAACAAATCATGTGCCCAAGACGATGAGCGAGTACAAGAGATGGCTGATCTAGCCAACAGAACTTTCTGGAATGATGGAAACGTGACTACTGAGCCTAATACAACTAAAGAACTAAATTTTTAGTTTTGTCTGATTTTAATTAGAATTTAATTTAAAATCCAGATGGCCACACATGGCTAGAAGCTAGCAGACCGGAGGTACAGACAGGAGGAGGGGTGGGGGTGAGGTAAATGCCATGATGCTCACAGGCCCAAGGGGCTCCCGCACGACGCCACAGCCCCAGAGGGCTGGAACACTGCTGGGAGGCGCGAACGCATACCCTGGGTCCTGCCCAACTTACATCCTGACGGCCACTTTCAGACTCAACAGGTTGCTTCTCTGAATCTCAGCATCCTCGTCTATGAAATGGGATCTTTATGCCAACCTGACTAAGCGTATGTTTATGTTATTTCAAAAGACGCTCTTCCCTACCGACCCAGGGTCATCAGGGGGACCAGGAGGACGTGCTTCACACACAGCTGGGGATGAGGCAAGCACTCTTGAAGGCAGTAGGCATCTACACAAAGCCCAACTCCAAAGTCAAGGGTCTGCCTGAGCTTCAGTCAGAGCTATGGAAGTGACAGCTATGTGAACACTGTCACCAGTCGGTTAAAGGAATCATCACAATGATTCATGACATGCCTATATTAACTTTCTGAAAATATCATCTAAATGAAAACACACAGCTAAAAAAAAAGTAGACAACTTGCAGACACTACCCCAAAACACATGCTCAGCACCTGCCACCACCACTCCCCAGGTCTTTGGACACCAGTTTTGAGAAGCACAGCCCTAGGGGACCCCACACATATCTGCCAGACCTGGGCCCTGCCACACTCCTCTCACCCCCCCCCCCACCTTCGGCCACAGTGTCACCACATCAAGGTACCTCCCACCTCAGGGCCTTTCCAGTGCTGTACCCGTGCCTGGCCCACTCCTCTGGGCTTCCAAATTCACGGCCTCAGGCCTCACTTCTCACCTCAGGAGCCTTCCCAAGCCCCCACCCCTCAAGGCTGGCTAGCTCTCTGCTCCCTTCTTCAGCCACTCTGAGCATTCGGTAGGGCACCCCCTGTTTCTCTGCCTCCCCCACTGGACTGCATGCCACTCCCTGGCTTCCAGAACCATAGACAGCACACAGCAGTTACTCAATAAATTATTTTGGTGAAAGAGTGGAATACACAAATGACCAAAAACAGCCAAGGTTAACAGCAGAGGCCATTCAGGAACCAAGACCGCAAGGCACGGGGCAGGGGCATGCCTCCCACCCTCTTCCCTTCCCCCTGGTTCTGGGAAAGAGAGGGGGTGGCCAAAGCCAGAGCTCCACGGGCATTAGGGGTGGAGAGAGGCAGCCATACTCCATCTCCCAAGCAGGCATCGAATGGAGCTAATCCCGCCATTTCTGGGACAACTGAGGCCTACTCTGTGCCGGCTCTGTCTAGAAGAGAAAGCAAAAAGCTCATCAGAACAGTAACGAGGACCAGTGGCCCTGACATTGGTCAGAGGCAGAAAAGCCAATCTTAAAAAAGCAGACTTGACTCCAGATAGAGCTGGGTTCAAATTTCACGTCTGTCACCTACTAACACTTAGAGCAAACCCAATTACCTCCTGGGCCTCCGTGTCTTCATCCGTGAAATGGGGAGAGTAGCTGTGCCGAGCTCCTGGGCCGTGGCAAGGACCAGCGACAGCCCCACGTAAAACCTTAGAGCTGCTCCGGGCACAGACGGGCTGCCCTGCTGGCTGTCGATAACAACGCAGGCATCCTGCGTAGCTTTCTGCACCTCAGTGTCCTATCTACAGAATGGGGGTGACTACTACCCACCTTGCAGGCTGCCGTGCGACTGAGCTAAGATGCACAGAAGTGCTCAGAGACGTGCCTGGCCAAGTAGGGGCTCAGCAACGGGTGTGATTAATTTTTCAGACCGGAACCCTCCCCAGTGGGAGCCTCAGCTAGGTGGCGGGCCACCCGCTCCTGAGGCTCCAAATCCACTCTGCCAACCAGCAAGCCCAGGCTGGCTGCATCCGAGGGCCCCTTGCTGCTCTCAGGTGCTCAGCCTGACACTCCCAGCAGCAGCAGCAGTGGTGGCAACAGCTCAGACCCCCCAAGCACCTCAGGAGGCTCTGGGCCAAGTACTCTCTACACGGCAGCTCCCTGATTCTCTCCCACAGCCCCACCCTGTAGAGATGTTCCCATTTCAGCTGAGCAAAATACACCTCGGAGAGATGAAATGAGGTCCGCAGGATTCCCCAGCAACCATGGGAGGAGCCAGAAGCAAGGTTCACATCCAGGCCAGCTGCCCCCAACCCGGACCACTTCAAAATGACCCACCAGCTGAAGATGACCTAAAACCAGGCTGAGAAGGGCTGGGGAGGGGGTCAAGGGAGTGGCAGCCACCCCAGGCAGCTCAGAAAGGGCCTGCGAGGTGGCAAACCAAGACAGGCTTGAATTTCTGGCCTCACCCTTAGAACGACATCTGTAGACGAACTTCCTGGGCAGAACAGCTGGACTCAAGGAACTTCCTGCAGGGACTTCTGACATGTAGTCTCCCCTCAGCCAGCCCCGGCTTGACGCCCCGTTCCACTATCCCAGCAAAGCTGAGCCCAGTTGTGGGTGCTGAGTTGGCAGTGAGTCCTGCCCCCAAGGGGGCCAGGCTGAGATCCCACCCTGCCGCCCCTCCCACGCCCGCTCCCTCCTTCCTGGTCCTGCTCCCAGGGCCGGCTCCCCCAGCTGGGCCTCTCGCTGCTTGGCTGGTTGTCCAGAAGAGGCTGCCACGGAACCACCCCACCGTGCAGCCCAGAGGCCTGGTGGCTGGGAGCCTTCTGCCTAGAGCTCTTGAGAGTTGAAGAGAGGCCCAGGAGGGGTGTCTCCGGGTCCCCCAGAGATCTGGAGATCAACTGCAAAGGATGGTCCTTTCCACCCTCCCACACCAAGGGAATTCTGGAGACCCCAGGCGGTTTGCTCTGAGGGGCTCCACTCATGCGGAGAAGACACCCCAGAATGGGCCTGGGAAAATGAGCAGCCGGGCTCCCACTCACTGTGCAGGATCAGAAGCCACTTCAGGTATGACTACCAAGTGTCCTCCTGGGCTGGGGGACTCTGGAGCCACATTGCCCCAATTCCGAGCCTAGCCCCAACACTGCCAGGTTGGGGGACCCAGCAGAGACTACTGAGGTTCTCCAGACCTGTGTTCTCACCACTGCGAGGTGGGAATCAAAGGTGATTCCTCTTCGGTCTGAGGGGTCTTCACTCAAGTCCTCCCATGGCTCCTTCACCACAGTGAAGTCCCTAGCTACACATCACCTCCTCAAGGAGGCCCTCCCTGATCATCCCAACTAAAACATACTAATTATCCCCACACTTTCCCCTGACCTCTGTTCTCTCTGCTTTCCCAACATAGATCACAACTTGATGTCCTATCACGAACTTGTTTGCTGGGCACCTGTCTCCACTAGGAGGTAGGCCCTCAATGCCCGATCTTTCAAGTTCTAGAGCAGCGCCAGGAGTGGCACAGGCCCTTGGACACACGAGCTAAGGGAAGAGTAGAATCATCAAGTAGGGTTTTTACCTGGAATTACTGTTGCTGTTACCTGATATTAGCTCAGCTATTATTGGGGAGGAGTGAGCAGCAAATCAGCCCACTGAGCCTCCCCCAAGCTGTCCCTAAAGGAAACAGCCATGGGCCCTGGGGAACACGGTGTGAAAACCACAGAGGAGGGAGGCGACCAGCAGGCTTTCCCATTTCTAAGGCAGTGATTCTACACAAGAGGGAAGTGGGAGGCATGTGAAACTCCCTGACCAGCTCTAAAATTTAGCCCCGCCCCCGGCAGAAGCCTGAGAACCTTTCTTATGGCAAAAAGGCACTCGCTAAAACCCTACATCTGACCGAGCCGCTCCTCAGGGTAGGCTGCACGGCTCTGAGCGGTCCAAGCCTGGATTCCCCTCGACGCCCTTTCACCCTGCCCCTGCACCTCACCAAGCTCCATCCTCCCTGCGACCTTTGTACTGTGGTCCCCCACACCCCAAGGCTGTTTCTTCTCATGTCTCCTTGTCAAACGGTGATCAGCTCAGAGACCTTCCTGACAGTCCAGCTAAAAAAGCACCAGTCACTTTCCTCCCCAAAAAATAAACTAAAAATTAAAAAATTTAAAAAGCACCAGTCACACCTGATTTTAATTCACTGCCTCGGCCCTCCCTTTAACTTGCCCCTCATTAATTCACCCAGTTTAGGGCTTGTCTCCTTCAGCTCCACAGGGGTAGGGCCCTTGTCAAATGCACCCCAGTATCCCCAGCAGCCACAGCAATGCCAAGTACATGGTAGGTGCTCAGTAAACGGTGGTGGATGAAAGAAAACCTTTTCTCAGCCCTGAAATGCCTTCAGGATCAAATCCAAGCTTCCCGACCAGGCCCCATGCATCCTGGCCTTCACTCCATGAGCACTCCTCCGACTCTCTCTTCCCATCCTTCCACCTCGCTGCCTTCAAAAGGTCTGTCCCTCACCTGGATCAAGGCCATTCCCACCACTCCTGGGGGCTGTGGTGGAAATTCAATAAAAACCCATATAGGAAGAGGGTTTAGCCGAAGGTGAAATCTGGAAAGGAGCTGGAATTTTTACCTCAGAGGGGCTCTACGCAACACTGTGTGGGAGAGGGAGGGGACTTGGGTGCTGCATTTGCCAGTTTTTATTTGATTTTATGTCCCTCCCACTCTTAACCCTCATTTAGAAAATGGAGATGCTAATTTCGGCCCTGCTCCCTTCTGGTATTAGCTGACGAGAATCTGTAACCTGGAAAAGGCCTTCAAAATTCTAGCAGAAATAGTAAGAATTATAATTGCTAAGATATCTTACGGCTCACCATGTATCAAGTACTCTTCTTAAATATAGGGGAAAGCAGGCAATGTTTACTGTAGGTTCACTGTTACACCTGCCCGGTTACAAATGCTTCCACAAATTAACCCATTTAACACTTACAACAACCTATCAGGGAAAATTACCATCAGACCATGACACAGATGACGAACTGGGCTCAGAAGGGTTGAGGAACCTGCTCAAGGTCACACAGCCAGCAAGTGGAAGGGCTGGATTTGAACCCCGTACTCTGAATCACTTCAACGCAGCTCTTTACAGAGGTTAGATACCAGGACATCAGATTTCTGGATCCTGGCTGGGCCGGGCAGGGCAGCTGGAAAGCAGGGTACCCAAGAGGGCTGGGGGTGGCGGATGGATGCCCTTGGGACTGCTGACTGAGCATTTACAAAGTGCCAGGCACCGTTCGAGAAGCTTCTCATAAATTAACTCAATCGATCCTCACAAAAGCCCAAAGTGGGTGCATTCTGAGCCCATTACAGAGATGAATACTGTGGCCCAAGATCACACAGCCAGGTGTGAAAGTGCCAGAACGTGCATGCATGTCCACTACCCCATCTTCGTGTGGGGACCTCTAACATCAGTCCCCTGGTAGCCATGTCACCACCTGCCATATCGCTCTTACTGTCTTCTCCTGGTTCCCAGCAACACTCCACCCCAGGTTCACAGATGCCCTGGCTCAACTCTGAGGCTGGATCAAGTTTCATTGGCAAGCCCAGAACTGCGGGATGGGGTACGGGCAGATGTGCTCACAGCAGCCCTAGGCTCTGGGGATGAGGGGAAGGAAAGGCTCATGGGTGCAGTTGGCAGGGTCCAGGGCAGGGGATTCAAGGTGCCAGAAACCCGCTCCAGTTTGGGACTCAGTGAGCCAGGAGCACATGCCACCAGAAACAAGCTGACATGCATTCAAACACCAGCCTGGCTGTCTAGGTCTCACAGACCTAGGGCAAGGCAATTCCTCCTCTGAGACTCAATTTCTGACTGCAAAATGGACAGAAACACCACTCTCAAGTGCGAATAAACCACTTACTGACAAGATGTTCACTCTGAGGACAAACAGGGCCAGGGGTTCACATCTCAGCTCCAACACCTCTGGCTGTGAGACCCGGGGCAAATCACTCCATATCACAGCAAATGTGTTTCCGCATCTGTAAAACTGGTAGCACACTTCTCTTTGCCTCGTAGAGGCCTATAAAATGGGCACGATCATACCTACCCCATAGAGGTGTTCTGAGATTTAAATACGGTCATGTGTGTAAAAGGCTTGTCACATGCCTGACATACGGTGACTGTTCAATAAACATTGGCTATTCACTAGCTCTGGAAATGATCTGCCTCTTTGCCTCAGTTTCTCCTTCTAAAATAGATCATGACAATAATACCTACAGTTCTGGGATGTGAGCATTCAGCGAGTTAATCTATGTGAATCGTTCTGAACAGCGTGCGGCACAAAGAATGCACTCAGTAAACGCCAGCCATCAATCTCATGATTGTTTTTATTGCTGCTGTTAACCCCATCAAGCAAACCCTCTAAAACTGGCAGAAGGAGATCAGAGGAACAAACCCCTAGTGGAGAAAAATTCTACAGAGCCACAAGGGCCTTACAGAGACTCAGGGACCTTTTCTTCCAGGAAGCGCAACCCATGGAAGCCAGTCAGCTTGGAAGCTAATGCTGTGGACCAGAAGTGACCATCTGTCCCCTTCTGACCACATCACTAACCGATGTTAGCTGGATCAATCATGGACTGCAGCCAGCCCTCCGGGAACTCCAGACCCAAGGCAAAGGTTACTGGGCAAGCCAAGGTCACAAGCTGGCCTGGAGCGTAGGGGCAGTGGCCTCAGTCAGGGGGCTGGCTGCTCCAAGCACTCACCCAGAGGCCACAGTGAGAAACTAGATCTGTGGGAATCTGGTGGTCCCAAGTCCTTCAGAGCAGTCTTCTTCCCTGGGTCAGGCTAGGCCAGGGGCACCTACCGACCAAGTCCCCTTGGCCTATGCAAAGAGGAACAGCTGGGAAAACAGTGATCAGCCTCTCTGCCGCCCAATGTTAAGGCCAACTGTTATCACCTGGTGCGGAGCATAAACATGATGGGCAGCTGGACTGCTTATCCAGGGAGACACAAACAGCCTCAAGAACAGAGGGGCCTACGGTGGGTGGTGGCTGGCCCCTTCACACCCACCAGCAATCAAGGTCAGGTCCCATTAAGCTAGGACTGAACTCCCTGGGCTTCTCTGGGAGGGGAAGAGAGGACAAGGATGAATGGCAGCCCATGGAGGACCTAATTACTCCAGTCCAAGCCTCTTGCTGAGCCCAAGAGGCCTCCAAATCAGAGGAAGGGGGTCTTCGGAATCCCGAGGATCAAGCTGTCCCGGCCACTTTGCTCTGGAGAGAGGTGTCCCTCCAAACACTCCTTCCTCCTACATCTTAAGCAGGACCAAGAGCACAGCTCCTTAAACCCAAGCTCGCTACCCTTTACCCTAAATGGAACAGAAAGCTCAAAAAAACTTCTGACAGTGGCTTCTAAGGGATATCCCCCTCCCCAAGTAAAGAAAGAACTTGCCACAGAGTTGTCCACATGCCTTAAAACAGGATGTTATAATATGAAAAGGTTCTGGGATAGACAGCAGTCCAGTGTCCATCCAGTTCCCCCAAAGTCATTAAATTCAATAAAGCGTGATCCTCCGGCTCAGTGTAAACCCCAAGCCCCACACAACAAACACAGGAGGCAGAAACCCCTCCTCATCACTCGCATTACAGCCCTCCCAAAATACTCCCCCTAAACACCCCCTTTGGCCTGTCCCATTCCTCAAAGATGATAAACTTCAGTCCTCCTTTGATGTAGCGCTCTCTACGTTCTAAGGATGGCTCCTCCCAGCACCTCAGTGGTATAACCCAGACAGCGCTACCCCGGCCACACTTGGTACGGCTCCTTCCCCAGAAGCGCCCCCCCCACCTCGCAACGCGTTATAGGAACTGCTCTCACCGCCCCGAATAGGTACAGCCCCCTACACTTGGTAAGGCGCGCCACCTCAATGGCTTAGGGCTCGCCCACCAAGCGCGCTCTCCCTTCACACCCCACGGTTCGCCCCCCCGCCCGCGCATGCTGGGGTCCGCACCCCCAGCCCTTCAATGGTTGGGTCCTCGCACTTTGGTAGCCCCCCCGCCGCTTCAGTGGTACGGCCCGCCGCCCCCGCCCCCAGCCCCTCAGGACTAGAACTACCACCCCCGCGGAGCCACCCCCCACTCGGTCCCGGAAGGGGGGGGCTCGAGGACCGCGGTCCCCGTCCGGCGGGCACTGGTGGTACGGCCCAACGCGGCACTGCGGGGGGTCCGGACGCGGCCACTGAGGGGCGGGGGACGCTCTGGGACACGCGCTGGCGCACTCACCTGTCACCGGCGGCCGCCCAGCCTCTCCGGCGGGGCTCTACTCCCACCCATCGCCACGCTGCGCTTGGTCCCGCTCTTGTGTTTCCTGGCTGCGGTGGCGGCGGCGGCAGCAGCTACGCCTTCTCCGAGCCAGGCCCAACGGCTCGCGCGGCGCGGCCCCCCCCGCCCCCTCCCCCCAGTCCCCGCTTACCGCCCCCTCCCACCCTCTGGCCGGAAATACCGCCCTCTCCCGCTACAAACAGGAACTGACGTAAACGAGCAAGAGCTGGACGCTGAGAGCGCTAGAGCGCAAGCGCAGGGGAAGGGAGGCGGTGGACTCAGAGCAGGGCGCCTGCGCACAGCAGGCAAGTCTGGGCCGATGTGGGTTAGGGATGGGCCTCGCGGAGGAGCCGGACGGAAAGAGGAGGTAAGAGTGCGCAGGCGCAGTAGGACTGACTGACGCCCGCTTCCCCTAGAGGTTGGCCGCAGTGCGATTTCCCAGCAGCCCATAGTCCTTATTTACATACGCTTTGATCTCGTTTAAGTTGGCTCTCGCTTTTCCTACCCGGTTCCGAGTCTCTTAAAGAGCCCTGGAGCGGAGGTGAGGAGGAGTTGTTATTTCAGTTGTTCCTCGTGGTTGAGCTCAGGCTCTGAAACCACACAAAACCAGCTTTGCAGTTACTTGCTAATGACTGGCCAGAAGGCTCGACCGTTTTTTTTGTGTGTGCCTCAGTATCATCTACTAAGAGGAAACAGTCATACTTGTATTACCGGACTATTGGACTACTTTATGTAAACAGAATTATCGATTAGATAATTACCAATATTATATCAATTAGACATTCTATGACTCCACAATATTCTTATCTGCTCATTCTACATAAGCAATTAGATATGGGATATGACCTTTTTATAGGGTAAATTGGGTCCAGAAAGTCCTTAAAATGACCCCAACAAGAAAAGAGTTTTACACACATCCTGGCCCATCTATTAGCTGCTGTATTAGACAGCTGTGAGACATCTGGTTCCCAGTCTGTTCTGTCAAACAGGTTGGGTGGGGCTTGTTAGTTTGGGTTCCGGTATGCCCCACAGCTTAGCAAATATGCATTGGTTAATGCATACCCCTTCTAGAAGGCCTGGCTGGGGGATTGAGGAATCCTCGGTCCACCTAGGTCTGTGAGAGTGTCTCCCGCAAGTCCTGCTCAGGATTGGGCCTTAGTTTCCACATACGTAAACCTAATGCTGGAACTAGCCCTTAGCTATGGATTTCCAGCTTGGACCTCGCTTTTCTGTATTCCTATTCCGAATTCGTGGTCTTGCCCCATCACTGTGTTGTTAACTCTGACCAATGCCACTCGCACTTCAGTCCTGACCGTTTTAGAGTCCTACTGTCTGGTAACGGGTCTGTCTCCTTAAGTACACAGAGAGCCCCGAGAGGAAAAAGACCAGGACTGTCTCAGTCATCACTTTTGAGGGTTGGAACATACCTAACACTGCCCAGCAAAGCCCTGGCACAGAGCAGGCCCTTGGGGAATATGTGTTTCAAGAATTAACCCTTCCACTCTAATCAAGACTCAAGGTTGCTGTGGCCTTTCTTCCACTGCTGAACAGCTCACAGCCCATTCCCCTACATCCAGGTCTTCATAGCTGACTCAAATCCCTGCCCCCTTAGGTACAGGATGGATTATCTCACTAAAATCTCCCGTGTGCTTGTGTATAAACTCCTTGAGACACTAGTAGTCAAAGGTAAGGGCTTTCAAATTCGTTTAAGTACATGTGTGTACTTACAGTACAATGAAACGAGTGTCACAAAATACTACTTACCTTTATATGTGATGCACTCTGATATTTAACTTTTTTTCAGTGCTGTTTGAGCCCCCGCTGAACTGATTTTCAGACCCGCTAATGGGGCACTCCTTGCAGTTTGAAAAACACTAGTCTGGGGTAGACAGCACTCAACTGGCTTTGAAGATGGACGGGCCCTCATTCTAACCATGACTTTCCTGTGTCCTCATCAAAATAACTTCACTTCCCTGAGCCTACTTTCCCTCATTGCAAAATACCAATTGAATTTATTTAGCAACTGTTATGGACCCAGTTCTGTTCTTAACACTGTCCCACTGGTGCTATTCTGTTGCTGTCAACACAACCTTGGAGGTTCGTGCAGCAGTCCTAGTCCCAGGACAAGTTAGGGGTGGAGGTTGGATTTGAACCCTGGCCGTCTCATACAGGAGCCTGTGCTTTGAACTCACATCATGCAAAAAAGTGGAAAGTATTGGCCTTACTCTGTTGCTTTGGCAAACCACTGATCATTCAGGGGGGCTCAGCCTATCAATTTCCACATCAAGGGTGATTGCAGAGAAAATTCCATAAAACCCCAAATTATTCTCTACCCTCTAATTTATGCTGTGAACTCCCTGCCCATAACTCTAAGTATGGGCTGCCCATGCATTTTTCTGAGGGCTGGTAGCTTCTCATCTGATGTCTGCTCAAAGGCCTCTGGATTCAGAAAAAGCGATTGAAGACTCCTGCCCTGACGGATGGAGAGGGTGTCTCCTCGAAGCCCCCTTATGTCCCCAGGGAGCAGACATCAGCTCCTGGAGTCCATTTTGACCTTTCTCACAAACTGGGCTCCTGGTGGTGAACAGACAAGCTGTATGGACCAGCTCTTAGGATTCCCAAATGGGGAGGCTTCTACTCTATCCCACAAGGTCTGGGGACCTATCTGTGGCAATGGTGGTGGTGGCCATGGGGGCGGGAACCACCCCTGCCACGTGGGCAATGAGGAGATGAAAGCAGGAAGAATCAGAATTCTTCCTTTCTTCATCCTAAGCAGAGCGTTTTCAGGGGAGAAAGTCCATAGCATTAATCTGATTCTCAAAAATATCTGGCACTTAAAAAAAAAAAAGTTTTTATTCAAAAGAGTTTCCCACGTTATACAGAAATGTTGAAATACTATCTTTGACTCCCCAGCCAGAAGTTACGGAGCCCCACCCTAGATACTACTGTGTTGGGAAGATCCTTTTAGAGTCATTTTAAGTGTTTGGCAGAAGTACAGATAAGCCTCGGGGATTCTGTTGGTTCCAATTTTCTTTTTATGAAATGTTTCTCTTTCAGAAATTGCAATAGAAAACACCATACATATTCAATTTTTTAACACATAGGAGATTCCAAAAATGTTTTGGTGGTTGTGCTAGGCTGGTCTCTGGGGCAGACCTTGGAATGAAGTTTTTTCTACCCTCGGTAAGACTGAACACCTTTATTGATCTGCTCTGAACACGCAGATGGCTTCCCATCCCATGTGGAGTCAAAGCTAAAGGCCTCAGCAGAGCCCTAGGTGAGTTGCCCCTGCCTGTGTAACTTCATCTCAGGCTGCTCTTGCCCTTAACCGCCATGTCCTAGACACACTAACCTCTTCTCTACCCCTCCAAAAGGACAACCCTGTTCCCACTTCAGGGCCTTTTGACTGGACAGTTCACCCTGATTTTGATTTTTGCATGACTGGCTCCATCTTGTCTTCCAGAACTCAGTTCAAACTCACCTCTTTTGAGAGACTTTGCCTGGCCACTCAAGACCGAGAAGAGCCAGGCTGTCGTCATCCATCTCTTTAGCATATTTGAATTCCCTACTTAACACTTAACACTAAAGAATACTTTTGTTGTTTATTTTGTAACTGTCTTTCCCAAAACTAGGATATAAATTTGTCCGTGAAGGCAAAGACCTTGTCTTGGGCACCTCTGTCTCCCCGGCCCCTAGAACGATGCCTGGCACATAGCTGGGACTTGAGGATCAATAAATATTTGCTGACTGAATGTGGTTTTGATTAGGAAGGTTAAAGCTCTATACTGGGGTGAATTTTACTTCAGGTCTGAACTTATCTACTCACGAAAAGTTGAACGAATAGTTATAAACTCTTAACCTTTATTGAAGAATTCCCACATTTCCGACACGATGCTAGGAACTAGACATGACCTTATCAAATGTCCCTGCAGATTGAAGACTCTGAAAGGCCTATTTTGCAGAAGTAAACATGGGCCCAGAGAGAAGTCCCCTGCCAAATATCAGCCAGAATGTTGTGAAACCTGGATCCAGTCCCAAAGAAGTCTCAGGCCAGGCTCACACTTTTACCCACAATACTGGACTTCGCTTGCATGAGTCCAGATTTCACATACAGCAAAGTCTTGTATTATGCTATAAGTATGTGCATTTGAAACAGTGAAATGCTTAAAACATAGTTTCTTACATTAAGAAAAACTGAGATAAAAATAAATTAATTCTAAAAAAAGAAAGAAAGAAAGAAAGAAAAACTGAGGTAATATGAATATCACCTCATTTTTTTAGGTCATCAAAAAGGCATCATTTCACAGCCACCCAGTGAGGTGATTTATAAAAGCTATTTGAGCTGTTGCCACAAGATGGCGCCACATGCGCTGGTCATCCCTGCAGGAACCCTGCTGACTGGCATGCATCAAGGTTCCCGCAGCAAGCTGGGGGGCCGTTATTTAAACATTTGCTGTTTAAAAGGAAACTCTTAAAAGCAACACATAATCCAGAATTGGATTCAGAACCAGGAGGGAAAATGGTTCCTCAATAAGGAACATTATTGAGACTATAAATGAAATTGGAATATGAGTATTGTAGCCATGTTAAATTTCTCGGTTTTGATAGTTGTACTGTGTTTATGAAAGAGAATGTTCTTGTTCTTATATGTGCTGAAGTATCCCAAGGTAAAGAGGCTGATGTTCTCCAACTTAAATGGTTCAAAAACACAACATACATATATGTACACATGTAAGTGTATGTATGCATGCTTATAGAGAGGGGGACAGGACAGAAAGGAACAAAAAGATAAATGAGTAAACAATTGGCAGGTCTGGATAAAGCGTAGACAGGAAACCCTCGTACTATTCTTGCTACTTTTCTATAAGTTTATAATTATATCAAAATGGTTACCCAAAAAGCTTTTTCTTTTTTGTAGCCAATGGGAATGTCATTAAAGGGTTCTTTACGAGGCAGTGATAATGCTGGTGCTGAAGATCTTCACTGAAAATCATCAGTGTCAGAAACAAATTAGATAACACGTGCCCGGCACTGTTTTAAGTCCTTCACGTGAATTGACTCACTTGATCCTCACAGTCATTCTGTGAGGTAGGTGCTACTATTATTTCCATCTTAGTGAAGAGGAAACTGAAGCACAGAGAGGTTGAGTAGCTTGCCCAGGACCACAGAGCCGCAGAGCTCAAGTTCTTAATCATAACAGACCACCGGGAAGGCCAAACGATCACCAGGATATGCTATGTTGGTCACTTAGGGGCAAGTGAGGGGCAGAAAGGCAGCTTTAGGAAAAATATCAGAACAATGAATGTAGGTTTACGTGCTCTGAAACCCTGCCTCAACCTGACGTCAAGTCTACGTAGAAGTCAGTCTTGAATTATGCAAAAGGTTAGCCAAACAAAACAGAAATAAAGTGGCCTCTGAACCTGCCAGACGTCAGTCAACCCTGGAGGAAGAATTAGAATGTTCTTTAAACAACTGATTATCCTCAATATTTACTTGCAAATATACAAGTGGCATAAATTTAAATTTATAAAACATAGCTACATTCCTTTGCCCTAGGTATTTACCCCGTGGATATGTTCACACATGAGCAAAATGTGGTGCATACAAGAGGCACTGTTTGTAATAGAAAAAGACCTGGAAAACACCTAAGCGTCCACAATGAGGGACTAGTTCAATACATTGAGGTACATCCACATGAGGGAACACCGGCAGTTACTTTAAGAGGAAGCTCTATCCATCAAGCATATTAAAAGATGTTAACAATATTAGCTATCAGGGAAATGCAAATCAAAACCAAAATAATAGGTATCATTTCACACCTGCTAGGATGGCAATAATCAAAAGGACAGATAATGTGTTGGCAAGGATATGGAGAAAGTGGAACCCTCGTACACTTCTGGTGGGAATGTAAAATGGTGCAGCCACCTTGGAGAACTGTAGTTTCTCAAATGGTTAAAAATAGAATGAACAGGACGTGGTTCCATAGTGTAGCAGTTAGCACGTCTGCTTTACACGCAGAAGGTCCTGAGTTCATGCCCCAGTGGAGCCACGGTCCGTGGTCTATGGCCATGCCACCCTGAACAAGCTCGATGTCTGATCTTGGAAGCTAAGCAGGTTTGGGCCTGGTTAGTACTTGGATGGGAGACGACCTAGGAAGACCAGGTGCTGTAGGCATGCATGCATAAATAAACAAACAAATAAATAAATAAATAAAATGAACAATGACCTAACAATTCGACTCCTAGGTATATACCCAAGAGAACTGAAAATGCATGTCCACACAACAACTTACATGAGAGCGTTCATGGAGGCATTATTCATAATAGCCCCAAAGTGGAACCAACCCAAGTGTCCATCGACTAAGTAAACAGAATGTGCTATATCCATACAATGCTATATTATTTATCAATAAAAATAAATGAAGTACAGACACGTGCTACAACATGGATGAACCTGAAAGACATGCTAAGTGAGAGAAGCCAGTCACAAAAGGCCACATATTGTATGATTCTACTTATATAAAGTGTTTGGAAGAGGCAAATCCATAGAGACAGAAAGCAGATTTGTGGTTGCCAGGGGCTTGGAATGGGGGGCAGAGTATGGGAGGGCCTGGGAATGATGACTAAGGGGTGTAGGGTTTCTTTTCAAGATAATGAAAATGTTCTAAAATGTGGTGATGGATGCACAACTGTGAATAATTACAAGCCATCGAATTGTGCACTTTAAATGGAACAATTGTCTGATATGTGAATTATATCTCAATAAAATATTTTTTTAAAAAAGCTCTTTATATGGTTGATAGCAAATGACATTCCTATAGCAGTGTGTATGCTACCTTTACTCCAAATCTTCCCCAACATTGAGACTTTAAATTTTTTGCCAGTCTGCTGGACACAAAACAGTCTTGTATACATGCCTTTGAATTTTGTACGGTTTGTATGCATTAATCCAAAATAAACATTTAAATATGCTAATAAATTATTGCTTTTCTGTTTTCAACATGCTATTTTGGGGTTGCATATTAAGATTACATTTTTAAAAAGGGGGTGTCGCCCCAGTAGCAACGAGCACACCTCATGCCTAGATCTTCATTTTGATACCATTCTACAATGCAAGGAACTGGGCTCCTTGGAGAAATGGTAGGCTCTAGGACCAGGGCAAGAAATACACAAGATAAGCCTGGAGGATCTGTAGTGTCAGAAAATAAGGAAGTGCCAAACAAACAAACAAAAAACAAACAAGAAAACCCCACTACACAATAATGGAGCTAGTCAAAGGGACATAGGAGCCAACCGAAAGAGCACCCAATGGCCAAAGCTGGAATAACGTGACCACACAATAAAGTAACATTGGATGATAACCCAAAGTATAAAATAAATATGCATGAGTCCATACTGATAAAAAAAAAAAAAAGATTGATTGAATTAATAAATAGGGAGAAGAGACCAATCTCCCTTGCAAAAGAATTCCAAACAGTTTATGTCGGTATTTTGTGAGTCTCCCACCCCTTACATGTGAGCTGCTCGGAGTGACTGCCTTTCAAAGGGACCAATGTGGAAAGAAGAGAACTTTGCGGTGAGGAGATGTGACAAATAGTAGATAATCAAGCCAGATGATCAAGGTCAACATAAACAATGATCAATCAGGTTCACAGTATGCACCCTAGATGGGATGGGTAAAATGGCATTTTCCTTGAACTCTTCCTCTGAACAATATGCAACCCCGGTCTAATCACAAGAAGAACACCAGGCAAATCTTGATTGATGGCCATCCTATAATATGCCTGGACCAGCATTCTTCAAAACTGTCAAGGTCATCCAAAACAAGTCTGAGAAACTGCCCCAACTAGGAGGAGACTAAGAAGACATGACAACTCCTTATTTGTCAACATAAATGTTTGACAACATAAATGTAATATGGTACCTTGGAAGAGAAAAAGATGCTAAAACTAAGGAAATGTGAGTAACTATAGACTTCATACTGTTGCATCCATATTGGTGAATTGTAACAAACATTATCATACTAATTAAGATGTTAATAAAGTGGATTATGGGGTAGATGGGAACTCTGTACTAACTGTACGTCTTGATTTTTTTGTACATCTAAAACTGTTCTAAAAAATAAAGTCTGTTCCTGTTTGCTGAAGTTTGCGAAGTCCTCGTTTGGAGTTCACAAAGCAGGTCAAGTTCAGTTTTGGTAAACACCCGGCCTTCAAAGTCAGGTCTGACTAAATCAGCTGGGAATCCCAAAGGAGGGAAAGGTGGGGTCGGGATCACTGGGGCCTGACTGTGACCTCTGGCCCACCTCAGGCACCAGGCTCAGGCACCAGGCTCAGGCACTGCGGGAAGGGGCAGTGGGACTGGCCTGGACCTTGGCTGCTGCCACAGGCATTAGAAGTGCCTGTCTTGCTTTGCATCCACTGGTGGAGCTACCAAAAGAGGTGATGTGTCCAGAGGTGACCTCATCCCAAGACCATGTCTAAACAGAATCATCCGCCTCAACTGGCTCAGATCTGGCTCTGGGTTTGCCACGAGCCGTGGCTCACTGCCCCGCCATCTCCACGTGTTTGTGGGATGAGCTAGGAAATCCCTGACTTTCATAGTGATGCCCCAACCCTGAGGACTTGACAAGTCCATCAATTTAACAAGGCACTGATTTGTACTTCCTGGCACAGAGGTGATGGTCAACATCAGCTCTTAGCATCCCGACTTGCTTCCTCCAGTGTGCTCCAATTACTGGAGTTCAACTCCTCTTAATTCCTCTGTGAAATGGAGTGATAACTGTGTAAATAAACCATCTGAAGAATGCGTCTTGGGGGAGGGCCTAGTTCAGATTTGCTATTGACCTGCTATCGGCATTTGCACTGAAGTGGTATCATGGGAACTCTTCAGATCCAGCCCTGAACTGCCCCACAGGTGAACAAGGCTTTCCCACTGCAGCTCTGCTTGTAATTGCAAGAGGCTAGAAGCAACTTGAACTCCCTTCCAAAATGGACTTAGGCTGTTAATGTGTGCGTGCTTGTGTGTGTATGCTATGTTCCTGTGTGTGCGTGTGCGCATGTGTGTGCATGTGTAATCTATCTCTGGAAGGATTACTCAAGAATTGGCAACAATGGCGGCCTCTGAGGGGGGCACTGGGGGCTAGGAGATGTAGGACGAAACTTCGCTGTAAGCCTTTTTTATCCTTTGCATTTTGAACCATGTATTATTTATGCTCAAAAGGATTTAAGAGAGCCAAAGAAAAAATAATGCACCCCTGCAGTCACAGCCATTGGGGTTGGTTAGAGGCAATCACCAAATCACATGGGTGGGACACGGGGGCTCTAGAGCAACGGGGAGCAGAGGAGGCACCCAGCTCCAGGTCCCCACGGCAAAGGGTGACAGGATGGGGCGTGGCACTCAAGGCCAGAGGCATGCCAGAGCTGCAGATGCTTCAGAGAATGAGTCGATGGGGTGAGAATACAGAGATAACTAGAAAATCTCCTAGGACCCCACCCCCGACCTTTGCAAAAGGACCGTTTCAAATCCGTGATTGAGGCAGCACAGGGTAGTAGTTAAGGGGCCAGGATCCGGCTCAGCTCCTTGACATCATGTCACTGGCCAGCTAGGTGAGGCCTTGAGCAGTTTACTCTCCTCTGAGCCTCTGTAAAGGGCAAATGACAACTTACCTCACGCAGGTAAGCCTTTCGTGGAAGAGAGCCATACATGTGTTTATGTCATCATAGGTCCTACTACGCATCAAGAAATTACTTGTGCTCCTAAATTTAGTTAACTGGAACACTTCCAATTAACCCTGGCATTTGCTAACATTATCCATGAAGTGGGACAAGAAGAAATTACAGGAGGTGGAGGCGGTGAAGAGTAGCAAGGAAAGTGTGCGTGTGTGAGCGCCTCCTTGTGGCTGGGACGGGAAAGGGCAGCGTCTGGAATCTAGACGTAGCAGTCCTTTGCAGTCCTTCCCTGGACCAGTGCCACGAGGACCCAGCCTGGGCCCGCACCAGGAGCGAGGTCGACAGCTGCTCTTTCTACCACTGTCCCTCATACTGACCTCCAGCCCTTCACACCCCAGGCCCAGTGCTTGGGACACTGCCTGACACAAAGAGGGCTCCCAATATGACATTATGAGAAAACTAAAAATAAATGACCAGTTTGGGAAGAAAGAAGTTCTGGAGATGGATGGTGGTGGTGATTACACAACAATGTAAACATACTTAATGCCACGAAACGGTACATTTAAAAACGGTTAAAATGGCAAATTTTATGTATATTTTACAATTAAAAAATGAAGGTCTGATGCCATCTTCACCTCTTCTTAGTTCTCCAAACCCCTGCCGCTCCTTGGGAATCTCATCAGATCTGTTCTCTTATCAGGAAAAGGGCCCCAGAGTCGCTCCCGGGCCCTCCTCTCTCTACGCTCCCTTCCAGCTGGTTTCACCAGGCCCTCCGCCCTGAACGCCGTGGCACCAGGCCCACCCCGAAGCTGCTGACACCCAGCCCGCCGGTCCTGAGCCCGAGCAGCCCGAGCAAGCCGCTCACCCCTCAGTGAACACGGGGAGAACCGAGTGCCCTCCTGCCCCACCCGCTCCTCCTCCCCGGCCCTCAGGCTCCAGTAGCAGCACCTTCCTTAGATGCTCGTCTCCTTCCCTCGTAGGTGTGACCCATTCTTCCCATTCTCCCCTCACCCCAACTTCCAATTCATCAGGCCCCCTGCTGCCCCTGTTCTGAACCCTGGGCCACCCACTTCTCTCTCCCCGCCGCCGACCTTCCTTTCTCGTCCGGGCCGCAGTGGCTGCCCCCCTGGCCTGCCCTTGCCCTCCCAGCAATGTCTTCCTCACGGGGCCACCGCCATCTTCACAAGTCAAGTCTGATCATTACTTGCCTGCCTCAGACCCTCCCAAACTCCTCCGTGCTCTGGGGATGATGTCCACGCTCCTCACCCTGGGTCACGAGGCTCCTGGTCATCTGCTGCTGGCCCACCCTACACTGGAGGGCAGGTCCCTCTATCACCGGCCAGCCGGACAGTGCCTTGCCCCACGTCAGGCCTTCGCCCAGCCGTTTCCCCTGCTCGAATGCTCTTCCTGACCTTCACGTGCTGCTGCTTCTCCTTTCCAGCTCGGCCTACCTGTCACCTCCTCCAAAAGGCCTTCTTACCCCCGACATCTAAAGAGGCCCGGTCACTTTTGCTCATCCCTTGATTCTTTGGAAAGTGCGGTCACATCCCCAGCTAGAGCCACGAGGGCAGGGGTTTGTCTGCCTTGCTCACGGAGGGGTCCCCAGCTCCCAGGACAGGCCTGGCACAGAGCAGGGGCTGTGCAGCAGCAAGCAGGTGAAAATCAAATCCACACAGAGTGTGCAATTTGGAGAGCTGCGAGCAGGGAGAGTGACAGAAACAGGTGAAATCTGTGGAGGCGGAAGGCAGAGTGACAGAACTGCGCAGTCCGTCGAGGGGAGGAGAAGGCCCAGCTAAATGGTGACCATGACCAGCACTCCCTCGGACTTGGGGTCCAGGTGTGTGCAGCGTATGACCCTCGGAGGCAAAGCCCAACCCTTCACTGCTGTCCCCCAACTCACACACTGCGCTTCGTGTGAAAAACAATCCTGCGACTCACCTTGAAGGAGGGGAGGAAAATAGTATGAAAGTCACCAAAATATATTAAAACAGCTGTTTCCTTCTCTCTTGGCACTGGCCTCCCTTCCCAGTGCCCCCTGCCCACCACCCGCTGCGGCCTTTCAGAGAAAAAGACGCCCAGGGCAGGAAGACGGAGGTGGCCCGGCTGCAGCCCAGGGCCTGATCTGGGAAGGTGCCTCCAGCCCGGGAGTGAGGGCCGCTAACAGTCTCTACAGGCTCGACGCCACTGTCGACGAGGGGGCCGCTGGGTGGCCGGAGGTGCAGGAGGGTCAGGCAGGACACAGCGGACCGTCGGGCCTTGCCACAGGGACAGAAAACAGAAGAGAAATGAACAGAGTGAAGAGAGGGAAAATCAGAGCAGTTAAGGTGCGACGGGGCAGAGGAGCGAGGGGAGGAAGCTGGCAGGGTGGGGGGCCGAGGGAGCCCCTCTAGGTGACACCCATTCCGGGGGACCAGGAAGACGAGGAGCTGGGCTTTGAGGCAGCAGACGCTGCTTAGAGGGAGGGGAGGACACGTAGGAGAGGAAAAGGGCACTTGGCACTTGGAAGAGGTAGAAAAGTGGGCCCTGCCAAGGCCACGGTCAGAGAGGACAGAACAGAGGACATGAGAGAAGGGAAAGTCCCAGAGCGGCAAGGCCAGGCCACAGCGACCATCTTGACTCAGAAAAATGGGGCAAATCCCCAAAGCTTGGGCTGGGCCTGAACGCCTGAGGGAAACCAGCAGTGCCATCCAGTGGGGGGCGCCCTCACTGAAGACTGATGGGGCCGGGAGCCTGGAGGGGCCTGCGCCCCGCCCGTGGGCTAGGTCCTGCGGCCCAGTCTTTTGAACACGCTCACAGTGCCCGCGTGGTCCATCTGGGCACCAAGGCCCTCGCTGGAGCTGCTCCCCCGGGGCCCCAGAGTCCTCTTAATGGTGACCTTGACCTCAGCCGAAGACTTACTCTTGGTGCTCGTGACCTGGCTGTCCTGAGCCTCGGGCACAAGGGCAGCCTTGCCCAGTCTCTGGATGATGCTGACTTTGGACAGGGCCTCTGGCTTCCTCTCGATCCTCAGGCGGGAGGAAGGGCGGGCGGAAAGGGCCAGGCGCCGGAGTGTCGGGGTATCAGCTGTTGTTGCTGCTGAGCTTGTGGCTTTGGCTTTGACAGTCAGAGCCGGCTGGGGACTGGCCTTGGCTGGGCCCCGGCCTAGCTTCTTCAGGACCCCAGCATACTGCAGGACAGAGCTGCTGCTGTCATTGTCGCTGTCCCAAGCCAGATCCTCATCCATCTCCGGGGTGGCCCCCAGGCGGCTGAAGACTCCCGTGGGCTGTGGAGGTCAGAGACCGGACAAGTGAATCATTTAGTCACTCAACACATATTCACGGAGAGCTTCCTCATGTGCCTGGCCTCTTGGAGCTCACAGCTGGAAGAACACCCATCATTGACACCCCGGAGAGTGGCCACGACAGGGGAAGTCTGAAGAGGTGGGGGGAGAACAGAGGAGGCCCCTGGCCTTGCCTGGAGTTCAGGGAAGGCTCGCGGGAGAAGGCACATCTGAGATGAGATCTGAGAGCTGGCCGGAAGTGGGTCTAATAAGGAGGGAGGAGAAAGGGTGAGGTGTGCCACGCAGAGGGAAGACCACTGGTTAAGGTCTACAGGTGAAGAGGAGCAAAAAGACAAATGTGTCATTTACTCAGCACATAATTTCTGAGTCCTGACTCTTTACCTGGCCCTGTGCTGGGTGGTACTGGGGACAGAGCTGTGATAGGCCTGGTCCTGCCCTCAGAGGGCTCACAGTCCAGTGGGGAAGACGGGCCTAGCATCGGAAATGACACAAGCAGTTCTCTATGAGACCAATGCATTCTGGGGGTGGGGGGGCAGTGCTGGAGAGCAGACATGGAGGAGCCTCGTCGCCTCTTGGAGCTCAGGGACGTTTTCCGAGGCTCCAGCATCTCTGCCAGGCCCTCAAGGCTGAACCAGCAGAGAGCGAGCGGGCTGAGTCCCCACGGCAGAAACAAGAATCACTGGAGCACTGTGTACCAAGCTCTTGACATGGCTGCATCTTCAAGCCATGTGTCCTGAGTGCTGTTATGCTCATGATAAGATCCTAGGAAGTGGGAAGAGGCCAGAGTGGGTGAGCCCTGGTGGTGAGGTGCCAAGAGGCAGGAAACACAGCTGGGGAGTTCCACCAGTTAATGGAAGGTGTTATTTACCAGGTGCTCATCACTCACGACACGCCCAGCACCATGCAGGTGCATCTCACCTAACCCTCACAGCCACCCTATGAGGTGGGTGCCATACAGATGAGGAAACCAAGGTACCAAGGGCTTACTCAAGTGACACGGCCAAGGCCAGGCAGCCAGGCGGCAGGCCCAGGCTGTGTGCTCCTAACCACACACCACGTCTGGGGCCTGAGGAACTGCGAGGCACAGCAAGAAGAGTGGGCTTCAGCCTAAGCACAGCGGAAAGGCTCTGAAGGGCCTCCCGTGGGGGGCAGGTGGCACGCACTGTTGCTATGGTAGAGGGGCTAGAGGGGGTCATGGTAGCTGCTCAAGGACCAATTAGGAAGCCACACCATACGCAGACAGGAAGAGGTGGCAGAGTGGGCAAGACAGATGGCACCACTGGAATAATGATCACCTAGAATGGGTGTGATGGGGTGTCCTTGAGACATGCCCCAGGAGAGGAGTTACTTTGGGGGAAGATGCTGAGGACAGTTTGGGACATGGTGGTGGGAGGGGTCCAAGGAGGCATCCAAGAGTCAGCCAGACCCCCAAGGCTGGACATGGGAAGCTAGGGCAGAAGACAGACAGGAAAGCCACCAGGGCAAAGAACTGAGGCTGGAAAGGTAAGTGAGACGTGGGAAGTGTCAGGAACGACACCCGGGGAAGACTGACTTCGAGAGCTCCCAGCGGCTTGCCCATTTCTAACTCACTTTGTTCCCTGTCGTTGTGTCTGCCTTGGTCTCGGCGCCGAGGCGGTCGAACACAGATGTCCTGTGGAGACCTGGGAAGAGAGTGAGGCCGTCAGCCAGCACCTGCTGAGTGGCCCCTGTGGGCCCAGGTCTGGCTGAGCACTGTGCAGACAAGGGAGGGGACAACGTGGCCAGCCCAGACCCCAGGGAGCGCTAGTACAAGCAGGCATGTGCTGGGCCCAGTTAGGTTTTGTGTCTACACTGTTGGCTAACACTGACCTTCAACCACACGCTTCTGGCTAGTGTCAAATGTGGGAAGGACCAACTAAAATTGACACATGTTCCTTGCACCTTCGTACAAATTTATGAAGTATGTGCGGGAAGAGTTCTTAATCCCTATTCACGCCTCTCGCTCTTTTTTGGAGTCATGGTCTCTGAGAGGATCTGAGGAATGGCAGGTAATGAGTCCGCTCCCTAAGTAACAAACTAGCCGTCAACAGAACGCTTACTAAATTATGATATAGAACTACTACGGAAATATGAACCATTCACAAGAATGAAGTGCAGTTGTCCATCGACACCCGAGGGGGATCAGTTCCAGGGTCCCCCGCGGACAAGAAAATCCAAAATGCTCAAGCCCCTCAAGAAAACGGCGTAGTATTTGCACATAACTTGTGTTTGCACAGCAGCTCCAGCAGAGTTCACTTCACACCGCTTCATTCATGTGGGTTCAGCATAGTGGTTGGTAGCATGGCAAATTAAAGTTTTATTTTAGAACTTTCCGGAATTTTTCCCCCAAATGCTTTCAATCTGCGGTGAGTTGAATCTGTGTATGCAAAACCCACAGATACAGAGGACCAAATGTAGAAGGACATGCACTAATGTGAAAAGGTATCAATAAAAAAGTTATAGAACAGGGGGTGGCTCCATACTGTAGAGTCAGCACGTCTGCTTTACATACAGAAGGTCCTGGGTTTGCGCCCCAGGTGGAGCCACAGACCATACCCTGGGTGCACCAGGCCCTGGGTGCATGCCGTGAGCATGTGGGAGGACACACCCCGCCTTCAGAGATCCAGTTCTTAAGGGGAAACGGCAACATCCATAGGTCAGGGGTGGAAGTAGGTGTTGGGGTGAATTAAAGAGGGAAAAAAAAAGTTATAGAAAATACCTACAGGATGATGCTATATGTTTTAAAAGATACCTATATATATGTATAGACATATATATAAATACATTTAAATCCATGGATGCTGGTCAGACAGGTGAACAACCGGCATGGGACATGGGAGGGAGGGGAGTCTGTTTTTATTGTATGTGCTTCTGCAAAGTCTGGATGTTTCTCCACGAGAACATGTACAATATTCTAATATTCTGCAGAGCACCATCTCCGTCCTACCACATACACACCTAGCTGTGGACTGAATTTCAACCAGACCCCTCTGGCTTATGATGATGATTCCCACTTTTTGAGCATCTGCCCTCAGCCAGGCATGGCCATCACCAAGTCCATGCCCCCGCCCCTCGGGGAAGGGTATCAGCTGAGGGACTGAGGAAGCCTGCAGCACTGACCGCAGGGCAAGAAGGCAGAGGTGGTGACCTGTCAACCTCCTCTACAGCCATCATCGCTGGCCCCTCGGTCCCTGGACGCCATTAGGGCCTGCTCCTTGGCCCACGTCAGTGGCACGCGACCAGCCCTGCACGGCTGTCAAAGGCAGTCAAAGGGAATCGACAGTCTCTGTGCTAAACCACACCCCCTCAGGGTCGGGGTACCTTTTGCAGCCTGCTGCTGCTCCAGGATCTTTCGCGTCCGGGGAGTGGTGCCTTTGGGCATGTTGATGATGTATTTCCCCTCCATCTCGGCAGTGACCCTGCGTCGCTTGGTGGGAACAGCCAGGCTCTCCTCCTCTCGGCGGGCCAGGACTGCTGGGGAGGGAGTGGAGGTGAGCGCCTTCCGGGATGGAATGTTCTCCGGGGCAGCGACTGGACGCCCTGTAGAGGGCACGTGTGCCCTTTATCTCCACGCGTCCGCCCTTTATCTCCACGCGTCCGCATGACTGGAATCCCTTATCTTCCCACCCACCCCTGTCACCCCTGACTCTGTGGCACCGAGAAACTCAGGTCTGGGCCAGATTGGGCGCAGAAGGCGCTCAGAACCCCCAGGGGGCAGCTGGCCTCCCAGGCGCTCTGAGGCTGTCTCCGTCCCCTGCAGGCTCAGCTCCCAGTCCAGCCAGATTCCCCACAGATGGAGGTGGGACGCAGGTTCTCGAGCGCCCTCTAGCAGTAGTTGCACAGCTGTGCTCATTTTTCCAATCAAAAACCAATCAAAATGCACACTTACAATTTGTGCATAATTGTAACTTCATTTTTTAAAAAAGAATCCCCTCAATGCGTCATGGGATAAGAGTGTCAGTCCTCCCAGGCTCACCATCTTTTCAATACTTTAGAAATTAATTGTAACTTTCCTGTTCACGGCACACAAATCTAAAGGCCAGACGGGGGTAAGGCACTCCCAAACACGTGGCAAGGGAGCACGCGTGAAGGAGGGGTACAGGGTCCCATGGGGCCAGGGGTCAGATAACAAAGTCCCCTCACTGGGCCTCAGTTTCCCCTTGTGCCAAGATCACTGTTTCAGAAATGGATCCAACAAAGGCAGGAGAGTACAATGGATAGAAGGTGGCCTCGGAGGCCCCCAGGTCAGAGTCCTACTCCCAGGCTGAGACCTGGAAGAGGAAGAGTCCAATCATGGAAGAGTCAGCAGAGGAAGAATGCTCCAGAAGAAAGGAACATCAGGGCGGAGGCCACAAGGGGCAGGAGCCTGGAGGGGATGCACATGATGCATCCACGTTAGGACTGGATTTTACTACTAGAACAGTGGGGAGCCCTGGACGGTTCCAGATAAGGGTGAGAAAGGATCGGGCTGAGGGTTCTGGGGGCTCCCTCTGGCTGCTGGGGGAAGCGGTAGCTTCTGTATCTTTGACCCTAGGCATCGAGCACAGGGCCAGGCGGCAGTGTGGGGCTCAATGAACATGTGTTAAAAAAAAGACTGGATCGCCTATAGTCAACAATGCTGCAGTGTACACTAAAACTTTAGGAGACTAATCTCCTGTTACGTGTTCTTATCACAAAAAAATCAAAATAAGAAAGCCCGAAGCAGGCACTGAGTGAGTACCACAGGGCACCCATACTTAAACGCACCGGCTCTGTGCCTGTGACCGTCCTCTGGGCAGGGGGCCACCCACCCCATTCCAGACATGGAAAGTGAGGCCCACAGAGGTGCCATGACCAAGTCCAAACACTCTGGGCACCAAAAGCACTTGTGACACTGGGGCCATGACCCCCAAAATGTCTGCCAGCCCACATTCACCCCCAGCTTCTCCCACCACCTGCCCAAGTCCCCTCACCCGCGGCCTTGGCACTCTTGGCTGCCATCTTGTTCGACACGGTGACAGAGATCTTGGAGGTGCTGGTGTCCGGCCGCCTGGGGGGAGTGCCCGGTGGGGAGTCGCGGTTCAGGCTGTTGGCGATCATTCGGGAGGCGGCTGCAGGGAGGAGAGAGGAGAGTCCAGTGGCGTGGGCCCTGGGAGATGGCCGGCCTCGGGAATGAAGAGGGAAGAGGCAGCCAGAGTCACTCGGAGCTGCACTGTCCCCATGTGAGTATGCTCAGGAGCGGGCCCACACCTCCCTGCCCTGAGGTCTTCTCCTGAGCCCTGAGACCAGGCTGGTTCCCACCAAACCTCACCCACCAGCCCTGCGCTGACCTCGACCCTCCCCTCCCGGCTCCACTTCAGCCAGGCTGTTCTCTGGGTCTTCCCCACCCAGCAAGAATGTGTGCTGTCCCCTTGGCCTGGCACGCAGTTCCCCAAGGACCAACAGGCTCAGGTGTCCTCTCAGATGGCGCCTCCTCAGAGACAGCTTCCCGGACCACCCCACTGACCTCTACCCCCTTCCCCTACACTGCACTTCTTCACAGCCCTCATTACTCCTTGACAGTAAATTACACCTATTTGTTTACTGGTGGACTCTCCCTCCGGCATGTGAGCTCCATGAGGAGTCACTGCCTGTTTACTGCTGTGCCCCCACACGTTTCTGGCACTTCACAAGTCTCGACAGACACCTACTGAAAAGATGAACACTATCACCAAACATCCCAATGTCCATACTGGACACGTTTATGGCCAACCCACTTTATAGACACAGGAACTGGGGCTCAGGGAGAGGGCCACTCAGTCAGCATCCTGGGCAGTGTGGGTCTGGCTCCAGCTGGGCTGGGCTAAGCAAAGCAGTGGCCTCCCTTTGGGGGTGGGGAGACAGTCTGGTGGCCCCTGTTTTCTGTAGAACAGAGGGATGTCCTAGGGTGCAAAGTAGGAGTGAGCTGCAGCCCACTGACTAGAGGTCCAGTCCCAGCATGGGAAGGAGACGGAATCGGGGTGCAGTCGCTGCTAGCCTCAGTGGGCAGGTTTCAAGAGCTCTTGGGGAAGCCCTGTGGGGTGGGGCGATGTCCACACCACCCCTACTTGCTTAAGTGCTAGTAACACCACCGCCACCCACGCATTCTGATCTTGGCATTCAGTCCTCCCCAGCCTCCAAGAGTCCTCCCTTTCCCTGCTACGTGCGCTCCCAAAGCCTCCTGAAGTCCCCGTAATGACCCCACACGGCATTATAACTGCAAACTGCCTGGCTGGGTTTTTTAAATAACTATAGCACCAAGAAAAAGACCTCGAGCCTACACAGACCACTTAACTAAAGGCAAGCCCCCACTTACCCAGAACCCAGAACCCAGGCCAGCAGCTGGAGCATTACAGGCATCCAGGTGGCCGGGAGGGACCCTTCCCAATCGGACCTCACCCCTCCCCACTCCCAGGAAGAGAGGGTCAGGTTTCAGGCCTGCTTGCTCCCCTCTTAATGATTTGGCATGTCCCCTTCCACAAGTTTCCCAAGATGTTCCTTCAGAGGGTCTTAAACCAAACAGGAGCTTCATCAGCGCTGGTAGTTTACACCGGCTGTGCAGGACCTGGGCCAGGAGGGCCCCTGCTCACCGCCTGGCCAAGGGCACTGTCACTGGCATGTTCCACTGAAAAAGGCCAGCAGGCAACAGGGCCCCGCCCTTCGCAGTGTACACAGAGGGAAAGGCCCCACTTAAAGGGATCAGGGAGACCATGTTTTATCATGACGGGTAAACAGCAAATGCCACTGGGTACGGGGAAACAGCTCTGTCCTTGCTCTGCTGAATCTGAGCAGCAAGCAGTGAGGCTGCCAGAGGACAAAGAACTGGTTGTCTCACCAGACGCCGACACAGACACACGCATCCGCTATCACGACAGCGCCGGGCGGCCGCAGCAGGAACGCGGGTGTGGGCGCTCCTCCCCCCTTCCCTCCTTCGTTTCTCCTTCTCGTCTTAATTGCCTATTTTCTCCACTAGTGTTTTTGTTAGTTTTAATTTTTAAATTTTATTTTAAACTATTTAAGACACTCAGAATGGTACAAAAAGCAAATACTACCTGATACCATGTATAGGGACTCGAAAGACCGGCAAGACTCATCCACACGGTTAGGAATCAGGGTAGGGGCACCCTGAGTTGGGGGGTGGCTCTGGCCACATTTCTGTTTTTGGATTTGGATGCTGCTGGCTGTATGGGTGACCCATTTGTGAACGTCATCCACTTATACCTTTATGAACTGATCCTTTTCTGTATGTAAGATGCGGGACCCAAATGTGCTCAACCTCTGTGCCCTTGGCATTTGTCCTGCCCCCAAAGGCCCTGCCCACATCACTCTGGGCTGAGCCAAGTGACGGCTTTGACTGACAGGACAAGAGCAAATATTACAGAAGTAGAGGCTTCAGAGATAATTTGTGAAGCGGGGCCTGCCCCCTGACGCTGCCTTTGGGAACCCTGCAACCAGCGCTGTGTGAACACGCCTGGGCTAGCCTGCTGGAAATAAAGACAGATGGCTGAGTCACCCATCGGCCCGAGTGATATCAAACCAACCATCAGACACGTGAGTGAGGTCATCCTAGATCACTCAGCCACGACGGAGCTGCCAGATGACCACTGAGACCAGCTGAGCTGGCCCAGAGCAGAGCTGACCAGCCAAGTTATAGAACCATGAGAAATAAAAGTTCATGTTTTAAACCAGTTTTGGGGTTGCTTGTTAAACAGCAAAGGCTAACTAATACACGTTAAATTTTTTAAGGGTTTTTTTTGTAAAGGTATCATACTGCTGACAAAAGTATAAAAATAGTCAATTCTTACCATTCACAGATTCCATATTTGCAAATTCATCTACTCACTAAAATTTATTTGTAACCCCAAAATCGATACTTGTAGCACTTTTGTGTCACTCACAGACACGCCCAGAATGGCAAAAAACTTGAGTCACCCAACACACACACACCCAACTGAAGTCAAACAGGGCGGCGCTCTGCCTTCCTGTTTCAGCTCTCGCACAGTAAACAAGTGTCCTCCTTGCGGTCTATTTAGTGCCACATCTTTCACATTTTTGTGGTTTTTGTTAGAGCCTTTGCTGTTTAAAATGGCCCCTAAACCCGTGCTGAAGGGCAAGGATGCTGCAATACATGTGCCTTAAGAAAAAACACGTGTTAGGTGAGCTTCGTTCAGGAACGAATTAGACTGCTACTGGCCACAAGTTCGATGTCAACGAATCAACAATATGTATTAAATCAGGTGTCTTTCAAAGCTTCTGTATTAATCAGCTGACGAAACTGTGATCGGAGGCTTGCAGGAACCCAGCCCTGGACTTCCCCTAGGAGCAGTGACTCGGTACTCACTAATACGCAGTGTTTAGAGTGACTTTCTAGAACAGGACTACCAGCAGCCCCTCACTACCTACTGCAAGCTTCCCTAAGAGAAGAGGGTCTCGGACGGCTTTGCTGCCACCTCCACAGATTCCAGGTGTGTCCCCTTCACTGCAGGAGTGTCAGAACGAAGGAAAGGAGGCCTGAGCAGATGGGACTCACCGCTAGAGGCGCCTCGGCGAACCTCGCCTGGAATGGGGCTGGGGCTGCAGGGCACTGACTCAGTGGCAGCTTTGCACATGTCCTGCAAAAAAATAGGTGCCTAGGTTACCGTGGGGACAGATGCAGGAGGTGAGGAACCAGTGGACCCAGAAATCTGAGCAAAACTAAGGGTATCAGAGCTGCTAGAAAAAGATTTTAAAACATTTCACTCCGAACCATGAGAACACATCAGACAAACCCAAACTGAGAGACATGCGACAAAACACCTGACCAGTACTCTTCAAAACTGTCGAGGTCATGTCTGACTGCTGTGTTGTACACCTGAAACCAACATGATATCATATGTCAACTATAATTTAAAATATATATCTCAACTATATACAGCGAAATATTAAGACCTTAACAAAGCTGATAGCTATAACTTGAAAAAAAAACAAAACTGTCAAGGTCATCAAGAACCTGGGAAGACGATGAAACTGTCACAAATCAAGAGAGAATAAGGAAATATGATAGGTCAATGCGGTATGGCATCCTGGAACAGAAAAGATTAGTGGGAAAACAGATGAAATCCAAAAAGTCTACAGTTCAGTAACGATAGCAAATTGACACTCATTTCTGTGACAAACGTGCCACGGCTACGTAAAATGTTAACATTAGGGGAAGCTGGATGAAGGACACACAGAAACTTTCTGTACCATTGTTGAAGTTTTTCTAGGAATTGGAAATTGTTCCCAAATTTAAAAGTTTAAAGAAAAAGAAGTTTTACAGTTTTACTCAGTGACCATCTCCGCGACAACTCAGATGGTGACCCTGGTTTGAGGAAGCCCTCACTGTGCGGTCTCGACCTGGATGATGGACACGCGAAGGCCGTCTCTGAAACGGAGGAAGCTACTAGCAATGATGAGAATTACAGCAGCAGCCACTGTGTGGTCAAGCAGAGCACTGGAGCGTGCAGCTCTGGGGCAGGTTTCCTTTTTGGTCAGTGGAAGGAGGAGCAGATGAGTTCATATGAAGGGTGGAGACAGGGCCTGGTGGGCCAAGGCAGGCACTTGGTACGTTGTTAGCTACCGTACGTCACTCCAGGCCTGGCACTCGATGCCACGCACACTATCAGGTAGATGGCCACAGCGACCTATGCAGCAGGCGTGTGTGAAAAGCCTGTTTCAGAGACTCAGGGAGGTGAAATCACAAGTCCAAGGTCACTGTAAGCTGAGGGGAGGTGGGGTGGCAGTGATGGAATAACCATGTTGTTGGCCAAGTCATCACCTGAATCTCACTGAGAAGCTCCTGTCCTGGGGACAGAGAAGAATCCTGGTAATGATAACTATCATTAGTAAGATGAGAACCAATTTACAGCTAGAGAAATTAAGTAAAATAAACCAATGGCTCAAAAAAAAAAAAAAAAAAAAAGATGAGAACTAGTCATAATAATTACAGAGAGCTTTTATTGAAGCCCTACTGTTCACACTGTACTAGGGCTTTATATAACTTAATACCACCATCCTACAAAATAGGTTTGCCTATGTACAGTCTACAGATGGAAAAAACAAGGCTCAGAGAGGTTAGGCAATGTGCCCAACGTCACACAGCAAATGGTGGAACCGGCCTCAGAACTCAGGTTTGCTTCCAAGCTTCCTATTGGCTCTGCCACTGCCCCTCTACCCAACCCTAAACCCAGAGACAGAGGGGCGGAGCAAAGCACCCACCTGACGGTGCACCACCTTGGCATGTTTGAGGATGGCAATGATGTCGCCCACCACAGTCACGCCCAGCTCATTCATGATTTCCTTGTTGAGATCCAGCAGCATGCTCTTCTGGATCCTGCAAGGGAGGGTCAGCACTGAGGCCGCAGGTGGGCCAGGCCGGGCGGGCCAGCCAGATCCCTGGTCCCCGCCTCACCTCGGCCCTCCCCAGGTTTGGCTCTGTCCCCGCAGTGCGCTTACCTGTTATCCACAAACATCACTGCGTAATTGACAGCAGGCCCCGGAGGAATGCCAGCTTCCTTAAAGAACTGGATCCACTCAGAAGTGGCTGGGGGGTGGACAGGGCTCATTATTCACATTACTCTCTTCAGAGAACAGCCGCAAAAACCACAGCCACAAGTAGCAGCTCCCACAAATTAAATGCTTGTCAAATGCCAGGCCCCGGGCTGAGTGCTTCGCACGTACCATGGAGCTAAGCCCACCTCACAACTCAGTGGGTTAGGCAGCACTGACTCCTCCCTTTGCCAATGAGGAAACTGAGGCAGGGAGAGGCTGGGCAGCTCACCCCCGGCCACACCGCTAACATGCTAACAAGAAGCAGATGTCCCTAGCCCATGAGCTCCCACACTGCCCTTCTCCTTACGGCTCTGCCCTGCTCTGGAGCGTGACCCGCAGTGATTACCCCCCATGCTAGGCCAATGATTGATTTAGGGGAGCCTGGACTCTGGGTTCTCTACCCCAGTCCCCATCAGTGGGCCCAGCCTAAGAAGGTGACAGGATCCACAAGTGGATGGAAAGAAGGGTCACAGAGCTGGCCATGGGTGTCAGCAAGCCCCTGCCTCGTCATAGGAGCGGCTCTGCCTCAGAGTGGGCATGGAGTCGCAAGCCTAGACATCCAACCCTGGCTCTGCCGTCTCCTGGCTAGGGGGCTTTGGGCAAGTTGTCGGCCGGGGCTTCAGTTTCCTCATTTGTAAATCTAGGGTACGTACTAAGCACCTGGCACAGGCCAGGTCCTGACCTAGGGCACTGGGGATACCACATGGCACAAGACAAAGTCCCTTTCCTCATGAAGCTAACATTCTAGAGATAACAGTACCAGCATCCCTGGGGCCCTGTGCAGACTCAATGAGAAAGTCCAAGTACAGGGCTTAAAATGATGCCTGGCCCAGAGGACGCCCTCAACCACTAAAAGTGTTATTATTATTGCTACTGCTACTGCTACCGCTGCTATTCTGCCACCACTATGCATGGAGCAAAGACCAGGCAGACCCTGCCCATTTGCTTCCTTGTTTCTAAACTTCTTTCTTGTTCTCTTGGTGTGACCTTCAAAGTGACCCTAACCTGTGAGGCCAGGTGTGAGATAAGAGCACTGATTTCAAGTAGAACTTTTTTTTCACATTTTAGTATCTCTGAAACTAGGATCTACCTAACAAATGATGGTGTGCCAAGTTTAACTGGCAACACTTTTTTTTCTATCTCATGGCACTTAACACTACATCTGACAATCCATGCTATCTTATAACAGAAAAAATCTGGTATTACTATGCCAATTTTGCTTGCTCACAGACAACTGAGGCTCAGAGCAGGGAAAGAGACATACTCCTGGCAAGACACTGCGTAGGTGGCAGTGCAGGGCTTGCGCACAGGCCCAGGGGCCATGTCTCTTCCAAGGAGACCCTTACCCACCTGGCCATAGGTCCATCTCCCCAGATTGAGGCAGGCAAGTTTACACCCTCAGGACTTCTACTCCAGCCCTGAGGAAAGCAGTACCTTCTTCTGCTTTGCACAGGCACTAGCCACCTGCTAAGCCACAGTGCCCTGGCTTCTATCAACCAAAAGTGGGCACCTTTGTCTAAGTGTCAAAAGCACCACATAATGATTTTTTTTATATAAAATATCCAGAATGGGTAAATTTATAAAGATGTATAGAGACAGAAGGTAGATTAGTGGTTGACAGGGACCAGAGGGGAGGGGTGACTGTTAATGGGTATGGGGTTTTGGGGGGAAGATGAAAATGTTTTGAAATTGTGATGATGATTGCACAATTCTCTGAATATAAAAACCACTGAATTATAGACTTTTAACAGGTGATTGTGTGAAATGTATATCGATTAAGCCATTCAGGGAAAAAAAGAGTACCACACAGGTTGGGGGCAGCTAGCTGCCTGTAACAAAGTCAAGGAACTGCAGAAGTCCCCACATCCGGGTGACACCATCATTTCATGCACAGCAAGTCCTCAAATAACGTCATTTCATTCAATGCCATTTCGTTACACATTGCCGAGATGCCGTATGAACTTAACTCTCGTTTATGTCAATTAGCTGTGGTAGAACTGGTTTTATTATACACCGTTCTGCTTAAAATCACAGAACCTACCGACGACATTAAGTGAGGGCTTACAGCATTACTAAGAAGGAAAACGTGCTGCCAAACGATCATAAGCCACCAGCTGTAAGACTACCCCCATTTCAGAAATGAGATGAGCAACAATGTGAGCCTTGGCTTGCTACACACACCAGGAGACAAGCGCTAGACTGTCCATAGCAGCTCGTCTACAGCAGCCCCAACCCAGAAACGCTGCAATGGCCACTGACAGTAGCATCAATAAACTAACAGTCGTCGCCCGGGTGGTGAAATACTATACAGCAATGAAAAAGAAAGAACTCCAGCTACACAGGGCAGTGTAAGTGATTCCGAGACATCACGTTTAGCAAAAAAAGCCAGACACAGAAGCACACATGGCCTAATTTCATTATATTAGTTCAAAACCAAAGTCTTTGGAATACGAATATTTTCATCGGTGGCACAACTACAGAAAAACGTAAGGAGGGAGTACCACAAAGATAAGATAGTGGTTTATTCCATCTGGATGAAGGAAGAGGTTGTGATCGGGGTGGGGCCCTCGGGGGGCTGGCAATATTCTATTCTTGACCTAAAGAGCGATAGCTTTTTAAAAACCTTTTTATTGAATTATAAAGTACATGCCTAAGAGGACAACAGGTGGACAGGTTTTTCATAAACCAACAAACCCATGTAACCAGCACCCAGATCAAGAAATAAAATATTTCCAAATACCAGAACACCCATTCTCCCTACATAATCACTTCTCTCTGCCTCGCAGGGCAACCACCACCCTCTCACAGCATCAGTTGGTTTTGCCTGTTTCTGTGCTTTATATAAATGGAATCATAAAGGACACACTCAGATGTTTGCTTTTTAATTGGTCTTATGACCAAACATTTTTTAAATAGTTCTTAAAAATTTTTAAAGCTACCAGTTAATCTCTGTGCTTTGACAATCCCAAAATAGAGCTTAAAGGGAACATGATGATAAGGCTCTTGAGAATAATAACAATAGCTAACATTTGTAGAGAACTATGCCCAAGATTTTACCTGCGATAAACTCCTTAATCCCCTTACAACATCCCAAGATGCAGGGAGTATCAGTATCTCCATTTTATAGGTGAGAAAACTGAGGCTCTGACAGGTCACGTGGAAAATCTATTGGACTTCATAGCCCAAGTTCTTTTTTACATCTAGGCTAGTATCGGAAGGCCAAGATGCAGGGAGGAGGCGGGTAGGCCTTGGGCAGGCCTCGGCCCCGCCTCCACGTTCCTCAGAGTACAGCTGTTCCTGCCTGTGACCTGGCCCTCCCTCCCCCACTCTGTCTCCCCCCCCCAAGGTCATACCTCAAAAGGGCAGTGGGGAGAGGGGGCCCCGGAGAGAAGGCCACAGACTCACCCATAGTCACTGAGACCATTGTCACCCTGGCCCCAATGCTGCTCCCTGGAGCCTAGAAAAGAGAACAAGGGGAGAGGGCCCATAAGTTGCCGCCGGCTGAGTGTTCGTCCCTCTCTCGCTCCCTGCCTGCCAGAGGAGAGTTCCTGGACTAGGGGCTCAGAGCCCAGGAATAGCCTGGAGCAGCTGGCAGGAAGTCAGCCTGGGCCAGAACTGCCACCACAACTATCACTTCTGCCTGAGACAAGGCCTAGGGACAGCAAATGTCCTCAGCTCCATTCCCACACCTCAAAAATCTCTAGCTTGAATAAGTGTGAGACAGAAAAAAGACACCCTCTGCCCAAGACTTTAGCCATAAATACCCATTCATTCATTCATTCATTCACCCATTCAAAAACCATTTACTGAGCACCTACTATGTGTGAGGCACTGTTCTAGGAACGAGGAATACTGATATGAACAAAAACGTGGAGCTTGGCACCTAGCTGAGGACAGGGGAAAGGGGAAGACACAGTGAACAGTAGAATGGTTGACAATGTAGTATAGAAAGCCTTTTGCGTCACGGAGAAAACATGGAGGACTGGGAAGGCGAGAGCTGCAATTCTAAATGGAATGACCAGGGGAGACTTCTCTGAAGTGACATTTAGAGACTCAAAGGAGGTAGATAGGAGTGAGCCAGAGGAAGTGTTCCAGGAGCAGTGCCATGGCAAGTCCAGTGCCCTGAGCCGGGACCCCATCTCACATATCTGAGGGACAGCAAGGAGCCAGCGTGGCTGCAGTGGAGTGAGCGAGGAGGAGAGTATGGGGAGACGAGGGCAGGGAGGTGGGGCTCCAAGTCAGGAGGGGCCTCAGAGAAGAAATGAAAAACCAGTTTTCACTTAGGTAACATTTGCAGGTGTTAGAAAGTTGTTCAAGACACAGCAGCAGCAATGTCTCCTGGACAGTACTAGCAAGAGACACTCCTAAAAGGAAACTAAAGGAAGGAACTTTCTCTCCTGATAATTCAATGCTATCTGACTCTGGGACCACCTGTCCCAAACTTCCCACTTAGCCCTCCACCTCATCTCTGACCCAGCCATCTCCTCCATCTCCTCTGCCCTTATCCTTCACTCTGCTCCCTGCCACCCACCCCAACCTCCAGTTTTGATCCTTCACCATCACCCCTCCACTGTCTCCCCCACAGGGGCAGGTGGCCATCTGTCCGATACATCCAATCTGCTCCTCCCTAACCCCATTTTGATGGTATAACAGAGACAGTATAGGAGGAATGACTCTGGAACCAGACTGCAGGGTTCAAATCTGGTTCTACCAACTTACTAGCTGTGTGGTCTTGGCAGGTTACTGCGCCAGACAGGTCTCGGTGTCCCCATCTGTAAATTGGAACGATACAAACCTTACTTACCTTAGAAAACTGATGTGAGGGTTAGGTGGGTTTCTACATATGAAGCAGCTGAGACAGTGCCTGGTGCACCAACTACCCTGCGAGTCTAGGTTATCCGTAACTCCCAGGCCTCCCAGCCCAGCCTTCCCTCTAACACCCAGGGCCTTCGCCTGCCTCCCGGTTTTCACAAGGAATGTCACCTGTGCCTGGAAGGCTTATCTCCCCGTCCTGGCAAGCCCTTCTTCACTCTACTTAGCTGCCATCTGCTTTGTGAAGCTTTCCCCAAGTCCCCACATGGGAGACTCTCTCCTCTGCCGCCAGCCGTGACTTATCCTGCCCTTCACTGGCTTCCGCTGCATCTCTTATGGATGAACATGACCATAGGCCTCTCTCCTCCCTGTACCTGACTCCCTAAGACCCACTTCTCCTCTTGGGTTTTACTGCTGGACAAGGTCAACTGGCATCTCTCAAAGAGCGGGGCACGGAGTGGCTTCAAGATGTCAGAACATCGCACATACCAGGCCCTCACCAGGACCAGAGCCAGGCGTCCTGTTGACGCCTCACAACCTTCTCACGAATGAGGGCTATTATTAGTCCCATTTTAATCGATGGAAAAAAAAAAAACAACAACAACTAATTGAGGTGTAGTCATTTGCCAAATGCCACATCTATCAAGTGGCTTTACTGGGATTCAAAGACAAGTTCTCCCTGACTCCAGGGCCCGTGCAGGAGCTCCTGTTCAATGTTCACATGACAGGCACTGAGTACATACACACCTCAGTGACCCCTCACAACTGTGGGGGAAGAAAGTAAAAATGATCCTCAATCTCACAGATGAGTGGCAGGTCCAAGGTCACATAGCAAGTAACTGCTGGGCTAGGACTTGAACTCAAGTCAGTGTATCAGCTATGATTAATGCTGGTCGAGGGATGACCACAGGCCAGGCACTGTAGTCTGTCTTTGCAAGGTTTCACCTAAAGCTTACCGGAAGCCTTTAAATACTGGTATCCTCCTACAGCTTCAGAATTTCCTGCTGGATTCAGTTTCCTCTCTCCACCATTAAAAGCCCATCTCCAACAGTGACTCTCTGAACAGTGAAAATTACTAATATGGAAAAATGACCACTTCCAAAACTCGAGTAATTATAATATACTAGATGCCCTGTGCTAAGCCCTTAGAAGGCTTGGATCCAAATCCCAATTCTCCCACTTCCTGATCCTCACTCTGGGGCAAGTGGCTTATTCTTTCTGGATTTCACTTCCCTCAATTATAAAGTAAGAATGACAGGAATATCTATTGTACAAGTGGCCAGAGGGATTAAATGAATTCTTAAATGCCAAGCCATTAGAACAATGCTCAGTAGGTGATGAGTACTATATACGTGTGCATTAAATAAAATAGATAAATCTTCAGTGAGCTAGGGGAAGGGTAAGCCAGTCACTGACCTATATAAGCTATATGCAAAGCATGAGCTGAGAACAGAGTATAAAATAACTTGAAGGGGTCCATGGGACCTGAAAACATGGAATCACACAGTATAAGTTATTCCCTTTCAAATCTCCATTTCTGTCTACAATTTAATAGACTGTTCTGATTCCATTGGATTTCGGGTTTAAGTGCTTCTTCTCATGGGCAGCCAGGCCAGTTTTCATTAAGATAGCAAATATAATTTTTCCTTCTCAAATTAAGTGGAGGAAAACGCATCAGCGGTTTTAAAGAAAATGAAAAATCTAATACCATGAGAGATGGAAAAATTGGCCAAATAGTAAGTGGCTGGATATTGATTCCCCCAATTGCCCTACTGCCGTCTTTGAGTTTCCTCTATCTCTCTACTTCAAGTCCCAGCTACACCAATCACTCTGAGTCATTATTATGGCAGTCCCAATCTATCAGGCTCCTACTCAATACAGTGCCAGGCCCTGTGCTAAGGGCTTTACACCCACCTTTCATTAGCATCCTCACAATGACCCTATGATATTGGGACTACTAGTCCTCATTGTATAGATGAAGAAAATGAGGTTCGGAGAGATCGAGGCACAGGCTCACTGTCAGAACGTGGCACTGAGACTTGAACTGAAATCTGTCAGCCTCCAAGTCCAACAATCAGTCACGCTAGCATACCCGCATCTTCCATGCTAAGCGCAAATATCACCGTCAATACTAACAACAGTATAAGAGTGAGCACTGTGCCAGGCACTGAGCGAGGGACTCCAACATGCAGGAGCCGACTTCTCACTCCAACCCATAAGGAGGGAGCTATAGTCGGATTCTGACCCCCATTCTACAGAGGAGGAAACTGAGGTTCAGAGGAAGAAGTCGCTTGTCCGGGGCCGCACAGCTGCGCCGTGGCTGATTCCAGAGCCCCGGACGCCATCCATCGCTACCGTTTCCGGCCCAGTCCCACCTCCCCGACTCGTGCCTCACCTGGACCTCCAGGCCCGCGCCCACTCGCGCCACCCGCCCTCCCTCCCGGCGGCGCCAACAGTCAGACACTCCTCCTCGGCCCGGCGGCCCGCCCCGGAAGCGTCGCCCTCACCGCCGGAAGCCGGACTGACCCGCGCCCCAACCCCCTCGGCCTCTCTAGCCCACTGGGCCGCCACAAACGAGAGCGAGGCCGCAGCTGTCACGTGACTTCTCACAGTCTCCCAGGTGCTTCCCTCCGCCCCGCGCTAGCGAGGAGCGCGGCCAATCAGAAAGGCGCAGGCCTGGCCTCCACCAGCCGCAGTCCACCTCGAGTGCGCCTGCGCGCGGCGGGGGCGGTGGGTCCAGGCTCCAGTACCGAAGGTGCGTGCGGGGCTGGTCCGGGAGTGGGAGACGTGAAGTGCAGGTACTGTGCGATCCGGGGGTGCGGCGCCTCGGCTGCCCTCCTCGTGTTGTCACCTCGTGTCTATAATGCATCTCTACCCTTACGTCCTCCTCGGTCCCTTCATATCGCCATTCCTCCTTATGTCGCATCCTGCTTAAATCGTCACCCTTCCCCTACTGTCGCCGTCAACCCCCTTAACTCGCTTTCGTCCCCTTTAAGCCCCCATTGTCACCACAGGTTGCAATTTCCGCTTTTAAGTCTCCATCGCCTTTTTGTTTCCTGCACCCATCTTTTTGTTATTTCTCGGTTATGGAATCCTTCTCATAAACCGTCATTATGCATGCGTGTCACCTGCACACGCCTCCTGTCACCCTCTCCTTAATCGTGTGCATGATCCCTTTATGTTATTCTCACCCCTGTGTCACCATCCCTCCCATGTCACCTTTGCTCCTCTGGCAGTCACCATCTATCCCTTGTACTTTTAGTTTTCCCCAAAAGGAGCCACCCTGCCATACAGTTTTTTCTTCCTTCATGTCTTTGTCATTTGCCAATGTCACTGTTAACATACTCGCCACCATGTGGGGTATTAGAGCCCATCACCAGGGGTGTGTCAGAATCCCAGCTCCACCACTAAACCTCTGGACCAGACCACCTAATCACACCTTTGTAATCTAAACATCCTCATCTATGAAATGCACACAGGAACCTACATGGATGATTGTGAGGATTCTGCCAGTTTATTCGTGTGCTATGCCCAGCTTGACGTGGCAGTTTGGGCTAATATTGTTAACCATGTCATTCTCACCCTCATCCAATCACCTTCATCATCTCATTGTCGCTCCCTCTCTCCCCAGCTGCCGTCACCATTGCCATGGTGTCAGTCACACTCCCTGATCACGATACCCTCTGCCATGGCAGCCACCCCACGCCACCCTACGTCACGATCTCCATATCGTCCTCACTTCTGCCACGTCACCACACCTGAGGGGGTGGCCCATTACCCATCACGAACATTCTTCATCAACATTGAGGGTGACGGGGATTATAGGTAGCTTAGACTCAGACCTCCCTTGACTTCTAGAACTGGGGGTACAGAGAGGTGAGACAGTCATACCTCAGCAACCCCGACTCCGCAGGTGGAGAGGTTAGTGTTATTCACTCAGCTTGCCTGAGCGAAGCAGTGTAGTACAGTGGTTAGCAATGGGTGCCTGGGGGCTGGAACGCACTGGTTCCAATCTCGGTTCTAGCACTTAGTACTTATATAGTTGCATGACTTTGGGCAGGTGGCTTAATGTCCCTGTGCCTCAGTTTCTGTACCTGCAACATGGGAATGAAATGCAAGTTATTCATTCAACGTGTTCTACACGCCCAGTCCCATGCTAGGCACTGGGGACACCTCTGTACGAACGGAGTTCCCTGGCCTCACAGAGTTTACAGGGGAAACAGACAATTAGCAAACAAGTAAGAATATTATAGGATGCATTAGAAGAGGGAATGGGGTCTGCACAATCAATAAGGTCGTAGTTTTAAGTAAGGTAGTCAGAAAAGGTTTTCTGAGATGATGACATTTGAACAAAGACCCAGAGGAGGGGAGAGTGATGTGGCTGTCTCAGGGAAGAGCATCCGGGGCAGAGAGAACAGCAAATGCAAAGGTCCTGAGAGAAGAACATGGAATGTTTAGGAATATTTAAAGGGTGGCAAGGAAACCAGTGACGGAGGAGAGGGCTGGGCAATGAGGTCAGAGGAACGATGGGCGCTGATCAGCTGGGGGTTCATGGGCATGGAGAAGATTTGGGCCTCACTCTGAGGTGGGAGCCACTAAAGGATTTGGAGGAGAGGAGGGATGCAATCTGATGTGACGTGATATGACATGAAGCAGCGGCAGCAGTTCTAGAACTTCCAAGGATGGATCGGCAAGAGCAGCCCATTGGAAGGAGAGCCAGAGTCCTCTTCTTAAAGCTGAATTTACATATCCTTTCTATTTGGAGAAAGCCTCAACTGTCCCTCTCACAGATTGGAGGGGGAGGGGATGTTGGTAGTTTTGAAGAGGCCAAAGCCACCTCTGGGTACAGCTGCTGTTTGGGGAGGGAGGAAAGGAGGGCAGCTACAGATCTACAGACAATAAACAGCAAGAGAGGCAGCTGTCCACCCCTGGGACCCTGAGGCAGCCTGGGTTCAAATCCTGGCTCCGCTCTTTCCTAGCTGCATCCCTTTGTGCCAATCACTTAACCTCTCTGGATCTTTAGTTCCTTTATCTGTTAAGTGATGCTAAAACAACAACTGTTGTGAAAATTAAATATATAAATATTTATATAAATAAATATATTGAGCAGTGCCTGGTTCAGTAAACATAAAGAACCCTACCTTTTACAGGCTCAGGCCTCCCTCGGGGGCAGCAAGGAAAAAACATTCTGCCTTATTTTGTGTCCATGAGTTGGCTGGACAGTGTAGTGTCCGGGAACAGAATTGAGCTCTGGGTTCAAATTCCTGCAGACAAACCAACGCTGTGCAACTTGGGCAGTCATTTCTCTGAGCCCTGCCTCACACCTGAAAAATAGGGATAATAATGTTTCTTTATCCCAGATGTGTTGTGTTGTCATTTTTGAACTCAGACATCTACCATTTTCAATTGTGATGCCACTATATGCCCTTCCCTACTTGCTTTTTCTCTCCCAGGCACATACTGTGTGTTTCACTCATTTATCTATTGTCTCACTCCCCCAAAAGTATGTCATCTTTACTAGGAATTTTTTCTTTCTGTTCTGTGCTGTAGCTCCAGTTTCTAAATAGGGCTTGTCAGCAAGTAGTCACTGAATAAATACAAGTTGAATGAATAAGCGAATGAACTGGCTCTGAGCACCTGCCATGTGCTATCCCTGTGCCGGGTGGTCCTGGGGACACAGGAGTGACAGACAGCCCTGCCCTCCTGAGTTTCACAGTCTGGTGGGAGACACAGACTTGTCACCAGGCAGCAATGTCCCAGAGTTGTCAGAGCTGGGATGGAGAGGCTCAGGGGCCCGTCAGAGCCCAGAGTGGGTGCCTGAACCAGCTGCGGGGGTCGTGGAGAACTTCCTGGAGTAGGTGTTACATGAGCTGATAGGAATGAGCAACATGAAGAGAGACAGGTGTGTTAGGAGGAGAAACTGTGGGAGGATTGGTGGTAAAAGTGGTTTCAGTTCAAGGAACCGAAAGATACTAAATATGGCTGGGACATAAAGGATGTTGAGGGAGTAAGTTGTTAGATCATTCAAGGCTCTGGGAGCCGCAGTGAGGAGCTTAGGCTTTGTCCTGAGGACACCGGGGGACCACGGGCAGTTTTTGAGCAGAGTAGGGGACAAATCAAATTCAGATGGAGGGATTTGGAATGGTTGGGTGAAGGCTGAGAGCCAGAGGAGGTGGCTGGAGGCTCCAGGTCCAGGCCATGGGAGAGAAAAGGGGTGTGTGGGAGAGAACCTCAGGAGGCCAAATTACATGTGGGGGCCCCAGACAAGGCCGAGGGCTCCTGGGGAGTCAGAGAGGGCTTCCTGTTGGAGGTGGCACATAGGCTGAGGTGAAGAATGGGTTAAAACAGCCATCCTTGAAATGGGGCTTGGGGAGGAACAGGTTTGGGAGAGGTGTTAAGGACGGTTGGGGACATGCTGGGTGTGAGGGGCTTAGGGACACCTTGGGGGAGGTATCTAGAAGGCTGTGGAACTCTTCAGAACGAGTTCAGGGAAGAGATAAGATTTGGAAACGGCTTTGGTGACAAAAAGGGAATTGAATCTGCACTGCGTGAACATGGTTCAGACAGGGTAAGCAGTTTCCACTTTGTCCTGAAGGCAGTGGGGAGCCACGTAGGCAGTTTGGGCAGGGAGAGGACTGCTTAGATTTTTGAGTTCCAAATCAGAAGTGTTCACCATTCATGCTGAAGTTTTTGCTGTTGTTGTTGTTTACCTATTTATTTAATCATTTTTTCAGACCCAGCATCTTCTTCCCCTAGAAGGGGCACCTTCTAGGGAGGGGTCCTTTGAAATAAAGATTCTACTGCTAAAAACAAAAACAGACAAACAAGAGTTTACAAAACCAGTGCTCTGTTCTGTTTTCCGTAGACCTGACCACAGACAATTGATTATCTGCACAATCCAGGTAAAATCATTCCCTTTAAACACAAGAAAGTTTCGGTTTTGAACCATATGGAAGGTCTGTCTGTGGATTTGTGACTGCTTCCTGTGGTGTGGTCTGTCCAGTGTTTCAGCAGCTAATTGGCCTCACACCCTCCTTTGTACTCAGAAGGCTTGAATCAACCTTGAATCGACCTTGAATTTTACTCTCAAACTGAGATGCCATTATCTGCTCCTATCCCATCTGCTCTGGGCTTAAACATAAACTGGTTATCATTGTGCATAAACCAAGTGTCACTCTATCTAAAGAGATGGCTAAGAAAGTCTTTTCTCAGAGATTTCCATTTCTGCTCCATTTCCTCTGTTTTTAACAAACATTTCTCGAGTGGTTACATGGTGCTAGGGACTGGGGGATAGAGGAATAAAGCAGACACAGACTTAGCTTTTCAAGGGACACGTTTATCTGTGATAAAGTATGTACAGGGGGTTAGGGGGCACACATGTCACTGGCAAGGTTGTAACTGGAGTTATCCTGTGCTACTTGCCCGCCATGGATGTTTTCACCGACTTCCCAGCAAATGTGAGGTTGGTACGTGTCTCCCATTGTTCTGAGAACGAAAGTGAGGCCCAGAGAAAGGAGCCTCTTCTGCCAGTGACACACAGAACCGAGACTCAAACGCAGGTCTGTGGGGACTCCGAGATCCAGCCCTGTAAACCATTCAAAGATCCTCCAGCCACCTCTAGATAAGTATAAGATGATCCTCGTTTTATATATGAGGCCAGTGGGGCTCAGAGAAGTAAAGTCCCACGTCTGAGGTTATTCACTAAGGAAGTAACTGTGGGATTTGAACCCTGGACCATCCGATCCAAAGCACCTCTGTGGAAAAGGGATCCAACCTACCCCACCGTCACCCGGAGTGGAGTGTTCAGTGAACTGTCCCAACATGACCCTCAAAAACCCAGTGGGTTTTACTTCCTCCTTTTCTGCGGTCTGTGGTGTCACACCTCAAAGGAAGGCACAGGCCAAGGGGGACAGGGAGGGTCTGTGGACTGGAGTGGGCACACTTGCTGGCAGAGGCGCAAGGAAGCGAAGCTTAAGGACCAGGCTGGGTGTTGCACCAGAACTCCGTCGAGGGGTCTAGGGACCCGGGCACACAGCAGACAGCCAGGAGTGCTAGCACCCACCAGCCTTGCTTTGTCAGCGCTGCTGCCAGGGCCACCTTCGGTTTCACTCTGCCCTGCCTTCCCCCCTCCTCAGGGGTCTGCGGATGGGGGTTGCTGGATACTCCTCTAGCTGGGGCCATAGTCCTTTTCTGGAGACTGGGATGTGGGGGAAGGGTACCCCAGCGAGGAGCCGGAACCTCATAATTTAATTTCCATAGAAGTCCTATATGCATTTTAAAAATTAAATAGTAACTAAAAGCTTACAGTGAAAAGCAACGATCTTGCCTGGGGTTTGGGGGGTGAGGGTAATAATGCCTTTTGTCTTTTTTGGGGGGCTGTTAAAAACTTCGGCACAATCATATTTATTGAGAACCTCTTGCATGCCCATTCTGTGCACTTGATATAAATTAATTCCTTTGGGTCAAAGGAGCCACCTGAATAGAATTTAGACAGCTTAAATTGTATATGTTCAAAACAAATTTGTATATTATCTATTCATTCATTCTTTATTCCTGATCTTTTCCCAAAACTTGCTTCCCATCAGTCTTCCCTGGCTCAGCTACTGGTTCCTCCATCTGTGAGCTGCTCAGGCCAAAAGCCTTGGAGTCGTGCTCGGCTCCTTACTTTACCTGGATTCCACCTCCAGTTCAATTAGAAACCAAGTCAGTGCCTAACCACACTGAGCATACTCCTGCCTCAGGGCCTTTGCACAGGCCTTCTGCTTGGACCACTCTAAGAAGTTGGTGTAGCTCCTTCCTTCCCCCCAGATTTTTTTTCTCAGGTATCCCCTTCTCTGTGAGGCCTTCTCTGACCTTAATTAAAATTGCAAACAATCCCAAACCCACCCTTACCTGTCCCTCTTTCCTGGTCCTCTTTATAGCACTTATTACCTTATAGCATGTAATTTACTTCTTTTGCTTTTTGTCTGTCTGCCTTCATGTCTGTTTTGTTCACAGCAGTATCCCCAGCACCTAAAACAATACCTGGTGCACAGCTACTTGAGATATTTGTGTAAAATTCCTGAACAGCCTTGTGAAAAGTAGGTGCCAATGTACTATGCCCATTTTGCAGATGGAGAAACTAAGGCACGGATGCACTGTCACTTCTCAAGGTCAAATGGTCACATAAGTGCTGAGATTCATATCTAAATCAGGCATCTGGTTCTGGAACCCACAGTATTAACCACCTCTTCAATCCAATCCAGTCTAAACCACCTCTCTCCTGTACTAATGTTCTTTTTAAACATCTTAGGTGCATTTGATGAAAATACAACAGAAGTTTAAATTAAACCCCTCATCACAGACCTGGAACCACTATACCATTTGAAATCCAAAAGGTCACAATATAAATGAACTCCTTCTGTTTTCTTCCTATTTTTGGTTTATTAGCAGCCATCACAGTCCCCCAGCCTCAGGGTGCTCACACTCATCCCTCACCTCTCCACACCTCATCTCTATCCGTTTTGCTCTTGTTCATCTCAGCTCCCCTTAATTTCACATCATCGTCTGTTCGAAACCTTTATTCTCAGTACAACATTTCTCACCAAGGACTTCACAAATAAAAAGGAAACCTTTCCTGCCCCATGCCTCCCCTCTCCCACCCGTAATCTGGCCAACCACTTCCAAGACTCTTATCACCTTGTTATCTTCTGCTTCGGGTGACCAAATAACCTTGCTCCGTTGCCATTGATTCCTGACTCCACTTGGTGCATCTCCATATGTCTCCCTGCAATAAGAGGAAGGGTCCAGCTGTGTTCCGCCCTTGGAAATGTGAGATGGGACCTTGTGGGAAGGGCTTTCCAAATTATCTTTTCAGATATAGCTTGCATCTTGTGGTAAGGGGGAACCTAGCTCCCTTTTGGAATTTTTTCCCCCTTTTTATAAATCCCAGTAATTCATGCACACGAATAATTTTTTCAAATAACAAAACCTGGGACACAGCAACACATTTTTTCGCTTTATAATTATTTCTTTACCTGCAGAGATGTTTTCTCTACTTTTCTGTTAGTCGCTTATGTTACACAATTTAAAACAAAAAGCAATTTGACCCACCCCCAATTCCCACTGTCAAGGCAACCACTTCTGACACTTGCTTGTCTCAATGGTAATCCTTTTCTGCATATATCTGTTAACTTCCTGCCTGGCTGGGGGGAGGGGGGTCCTGCTGCTCTTCCTTTGAGAGAAGTGGGCGGGGAAGGACTGCAATTTACATCTCCAGCTGTGGCCTTAAATCCTGCTTGGCAGGTAGGTGGGAAACCCTACCTGTCCCTCCAGCCAGACCCTGGATTTAAGAAACAAATTTTCAGAAATCCTCATCAAAGTATCAGTTGGCTTAAAAAAAAAAAAAAAAAAAGTCAAATGCCGAAATACAAACAGACTGCAACAGAACCCACCGCCTCCTTCCCCAACCCCGCTCTTCCCCTCCCAGAGCGTGGGCTGTGTGTTCTGCTGATTGTGTCGCTACATCTCGAAATCGTGTTATTCATCCTTGATCTCTCCATTTTATTTTGTTTTCAACTCATTGATTTATGTGTTTATTTTTGACTAGGCAATGCATGCCCGTGGTACAAAAATTCAAAAGGTTCGTAGACAAGGTGTGGGGTCCCGTTTTTTTCTTTACCTGTGGCTTCACTACCCAGCATGGGGGCTCCGGGGTGGGGTGTGGCAAAGCCCATCCCGCAGCCATCTACTCTCCCCGCCTCGGCCAGGTTGGCCAGGCACTACCTGAGGGGCCGAGCCCCCCTTCTCCCTGCGGAGAACCGGGGCCAGCAAGCGCAGTGCGCAGACTCCCCGCTGCAGTGGGCGGAGCCTCGTCGGGCTCCGCCCCCTCCTTCCAGTCTCCCCTGCTCAGCTTGTTGGGGCAGAAGCTGGGGCCCCGCGGAGGTAGCAGCTGCCGCTTGCAGACTAAGGCCGAAGCCCCTCCGGGGTAGGGTTGGCGGGGGATAGCTGTGGGGGATGGGGCTGGGAGCTGTAGAGGAGGCCCGGATGGTCCTGGCTCCCGGCCAGAGATGTCCGGTGGATACCTGAGGGAGAAGGCAGAGGAACCACCTGGAAAATGTCCCCCGGGTAGTCCCAGCCCTGGGAAAAGCCAGGCACAAAGATTTGGGGCTCCGCTGACCCCATCTGGAGCTTTCTCTTTGGTATTGTCTGAATTAGAGCTCAGAGAAGGGAAGGCGCTAATGGGCAGCAGAGTGGGCACCGAGGAGGGCAGGATGGCTACCATGAATGAGGCGTTGGAGCTTGGGGAATTTCGAAACCCCTGCTGACCAAGCGGTCTGCTTCCTCCTTTTGGGGTGGCGGGCACTATGCCATTCACCCCCGTGATCATGGACAAGAAGACTCAGTGGATCCCGTGAGCCCAGATACTGATCTGCTTTTTATGATGTTCCCCAAGAGTCCAGAACACCCCAGTCAGTGCCAGCTTTTGTTCCCGCAGTTTGGAGAATCTGACACACCCACTTTCCCGCCTGGGCTCTTGGTGCCCCCTGGCTGTCTGGCAAGATGAAACCTAAACTGATGTATCAGGAGGTAGGTAGATGGGGCCCCACTGGGGAGGGGCTGGGTGCTGTGGAGGTTGGGGGTCCCCTGTTAGCCCCGACCATACCCATCGTCCCCCAGCTGAAGGTGCCTGTTGAGGAGCCTGCCAGCGAGCTGCCCATGAATGAGATTGAGGCATGGAAGGCTGCGGAGAAGGTAGGAGTCCACTGCCACACATGGTCTGCCTGAGGCGTGAGCTGGGCTGCCCGCCCTGGGATGGCTGACCACCTCCTTCCCACAGAAAGCCCGCTGGGTCCTGCTGGTCCTGATCCTGGCAGTTGTGGGTTTTGGTGCCCTGATGACTCAGCTGTTCTTATGGGAATACGGCGACTTGCATCTCTTTGGGCCCAACCAGCGCCCAGCCCCCTGCTATGACCCATGCGAGTAAGTGGGGGAACCTTGGGATGGTAGGGGGAGGGGCCCTGACAGGCCAGGGACACTTGGACACCAAGCAGGGCCTCAACATCACTCAGTGCCTGTGACAGTGAGGTGATCACAAACCCCCAAGTGCACCATCAAAGGTTCTTCCCTCCATGCCCACCTCCATCCCCCAGTACTATTCCCATGGCAGCCACAGCATCATCTTCTGTTCAGGTCTGTGATGTGACAGGCACACACAGACACACATAGCATCTTCCATCCACATCTGTGAACAGACAAATGAATGGACACAGATAATCATGCGTACAGGCACACACAATACACAGCCTTTTATCCTCCATGGACAGACAGGTGAACACTCACATCTCAGCCCGTGGTCTCTGGCCCCCTATGGCTGATACCTCCCCCTACCCCACAGAGCCGTGCTGGTGGAGAGCATCCCCGAGGGCCTGGACTTCCCCAATGCCTCCACAAGCAACCCCTCCACTAGCCAGGCCTGGCTGGGGCTGCTTGCCGGGGCCCACAGCAGCCTGGACATTGCCTCCTTCTACTGGACCCTCACCAACAATGACACCCACACTCAGGAGCCCTCTGCGCAGCAGGTACCTGGCAACCTGGGCCCTGGCACACAGCCTGGGGATGGTGGGAGGCATCGGGGGTGGGGCTGAAGGGGATTCTCCTACGGGGGGTGGGGGGACAGGTGGGTGTGTCTCACAGTGGGTTGGATGCAGGTGTTTGGAAGCTTCTATCCTCACATGGCCCTCTGGACTGGGGGCGTTTGTCACGGTCATCCGGAATCTTCTGAATGTCAGGGTGTGGGTTTGGTTACGAGGGATTAGGCTAGCAGATGTTGCTCACCCACAAGCTGCCCTGGCCCCATCACACCAAGAAATAGAAGAACGGCATACCAGCCCAGCCTCTAGCCGGCTACTGCTTCCCAGCTGTGTGACCTTGGACAGGTCACCTTGCCTGCCGGTCCTCAGTTTCCTCATCTGTGGAACAGGACCAGTATATAGCACCCGCCCCTTGTGAGGATAAAACTGGCAAATTATAGCATAGTGTCTGACACAGCCCTTTATAAGCGTTTGTTATTATTATATCCTTGTTGTGGTCTGCAGACAAAGTTAAAAACCATGAACCTTCAAGGTTTAGAAAGAAACAGCCTAGGTGGATCACCCCTTCATTGAAAAACACAGTTTTCCCTTCTCTTTTCCTCTCTATATTGCCTCATTTTGGAAGAAGTGGGCTTAAAATTGATTAACATTGTGGGGTTCCTTAAGCACTGCCTTAAAAAAAAAATGACAAAAGTTAGAAATGATATGAGCTTGCACTCCCTGCTGGCTCTCACTGGAGTACTTCAAAGCACTAAGCACAGGCCTAGGCAGTCTGGGTTCAAATCCCACTTCACCTTGGAGTTCGCCAACACTCAGTTTCCCCATCTGCAGCTCGGGGATTATACTGAGGCCTGCCTCATCCGTGAGAGGTGAGAATTCAGTGAGTTCAGATGTGAAAGGGCTTAGAATAGGGCCCAGCTAACAGCAGGAATCAGGGAATCATGGGCTGTTACTATTATTGGCGTCATCAAGCCGCTCCCAGACCTTCCTGGACCTCCAGCCTGAAATGCACCCCTAGTATCCTGTAAGGTACCTGGAGGCCCCTGAGGTGCCAGGCAGTGACACTCCCAAGGCAGGAGCTAAGTAAGGGCAGGAGTGGCAGGGAGGACCTGGTAGGGGTCAGAGTGGCCAGTTATTAAAACAGATAAAGGCTTTACTATAATATCCTATAATATAATATCCTACAAAGCCACCCATAGGCATACTGGTTAATGTGAAGCCTACTCACTCCTGATCACTTCTCAAAGCCCAGTCTCAAAACAGCCCCAGGGGTGCTGTGTGGGGTTGGAGCGCTGGCTGGCCCCAGTCCCTCAGAAGCTCTCCCTTCCCATTCCCCCAGGGCGAGGAGGTCCTCCGGCAGCTACAGACCCTGGCACCTCGAGGAGTGAAGGTCCGCATTGCCGTGAGCAAGCCCAGTGGACCCCAGCCCCAGGCGGACCTGCAGGCCCTGCTGCAGAGCGGTGAGCCAGGGGCAGCTGGGGGCGGAGTGGGCGTGGGGCTGCCCAAGCCAGCCCCTGACTGCCACCCCCATCGGTCACAGGTGCCCAGGTCCGCATGGTGGACATGCAGAAGCTGACACATGGCGTCCTACACACCAAGTTCTGGGTAGTGGACCAGACCCACTTCTACATCGGCAGTGCCAACATGGACTGGCGCTCCCTGACCCAGGTCTGCCTGCACCCTGTCCACTTGCTCTTCCAGCCTGCTCCTTCCTCCACAGGGCACCCAGCCTCTGCTCCCTCCTCAGTCCCAGAGTCCTCTCTATCCAGTCTGCAATGGCTTCCTTCCCACCTCCTACCAGGCATCCCTAAACGACCCCAAAGCCAGCCCTCTACTGCCTTCCCCCTGCCTGTGGAAGCCTGGGGCTCCCTCTGGTGCCACAGCTGCCAGCCCCTCTACAGGGCATTCAAGGCCCTGTGCGCCCATTTGGCCTTCATTATTCATCCTCTGAATGCCTGCTGTAAGCCCCGCCCTGTCCTGGGTGATGCTGGGAACATGGTGGCAACAGATGGACCTTTGGAACTCCCAGTCCAGTTCGGAGACAGGCCAGTCACAAAACTGTGTCAGCCCAGGGCGGTCAAGGCTGGGATGGCAGAAGCACAAGCAGAGGGTCTGGGCCAGGATAGGGGACCCAAACTGGGGTATCAGGGATGGGTTCCCAAAGGAGGTGATAACTAATCAGAAACCTGAAGGATTGGCAGGAAGCAGCACAAGACAAGAACAAGGGTACATCTCAGGCAGTGATCCTTTGCCTGGACCCTAATCTTACCAACTCCATGGGGAGATGCTGAAGATATGGCTGTGACTGAAACATTCCCAGTGCCAGTCCTTTCAATCCAATGGGGAGATGGGTTTGTCGCCAGAGAGTGATAAGGGAAGCCCAAGGGACCATGAGAGCCCAGAGGACTGCCTGACGAAGTCTGGGCAGTCAAGGGAGGCTTCCTGGAGGAGGAAACTGTCAGGCAAGCCCTAAGAATGAGCAGGGGCTTGTTTGGTGGAGGGAACAAGACATATGCAAAGGTTCAGGAAACCCAGAGCTTTGGAAAGACTGCACGATTTTCACCAAAACTTAAGATATTAGTTTTGAATCAAGTTCATGCCCAGCCCAGGACTTTAGCTGGGAGGTCTGCAGGGTAGAGCTGAGGGACAGAGAGAAGGGGAGATGGAGGGGCTAGAGGGACAGAGAGAAGGGGCTGCAGGTGTCCATGTCACCTGTGGGTACCAAGACACTACCCCAGGCTCAGCACTGCCCTCCCACAGGTCAAGGAGCTGGGCGTGGTCATGTACAACTGCAGCTGCCTAGCTCGAGACCTGACCAAGATCTTTGAGGCCTACTGGTACCTGGGCCAGGCGGGCAGCTCCATCCCATCAACCTGGCCCCGGCCCTACGACACGCGCTACAATCAAGAGACACCAATGGAGATCTGCCTCAATGGAACCCCTGCTCTGGCCTACCTGGCAGTGAGTCTGAAGGAAGAGGGGCCTGTTGCTCACTGGCCACATGCCCTCATGGTCTCTATCTAGCCCGCACTCCTGCTTACTCTGCTTAAGCAGAGGCCCGGGCTATGTCCCAATCTCCTTGGGGCTCGGTTTCACCTGGAAAATGGGTATCATGTTTACCACAGCTTAGGGCTCGCACAGATGCCTGGACCCTGCTGTACCTCCCCATTAGCATTTTTTTTTTTTTAGGTGAGGCAACCCTTGGTTGACCTCAGAGATTGCAAGGAATTTGTCAGCTTACAATCCCATATATTTTTTTAAATTTTTATTTGTTACACCTACAGCACCTGGTCTTCCTAGGTGGTCTCCCATCCAAGTACTAACCAGGCCCGACCCTGCTTAGCTGCCGAGATCAGATGAGATCGGGCTTGTTCAGGGTAGCATGGCCGTAGACCCCATTAGCTCTAAATCTGGTTAAAAATTCAGTTTTTCGGTCACACTAGCCACATTTCAAGTGCTCGGCAGCCAAATGCAGGAAGTGGCTACCATATTAGACAATGCAGATACAGAAACATTTTCATCGCTGCAGAAAAGTCTGTTGGACAGCTCTGGCTGCCCCCATGGCAGACGCTGAGCATGCCAGACAAGGCCTTGCTGGTTTTAGCTGTTGATATTTTCTCTAGTTAGAATGGCCAACCTCTGTCCTTCAGTCACCCCCGAGCGAGTCACCTGGCCAAGCCCAAAGTCACTGTGGAGGGCCACTCAGGTGTGTAGGTGTATGGACAGATACATGACATACTGGGGTCCTGTGCTCCAGTGGTCTCCCACTGGGGACCAAGGGTTCCCTCATTACCACTGCCCCTCTCAGAGCTTGAGTGTGCTTGCTCACCTGTCGTGAGGATGGCAGGAGGTAAGGCGCGTGGTGTGGCGTGAGCACACAAGGAGTACCATCGGGGTGGGCTGTGAGCAAGTCAGGGATGAGCATGATTAAAGCAGAGGTCCGCAAGCCTGAGCATGCGTCAGGATCACCAGAGGGCCATTAAAACCCAATACTTGGGCCCTGCCTCGGCGCCCTGGTTCGGTATGCCTTGTGCAACGAGTCCCAAGAATTTGCAGTTCTAACAGGTTCCCAGGTGGTGCCGTTAGTGCTAGACCAGGGAATCAGATAGCCTAGGTTCAAATCCTGCTCTATCAGCTGTGTGACCTCAGGCAAGTCGCTTACCTTCTCTGAGCCTCCATTGCCTCACCTGCAAGAGGGATGTGGTAGTCATCCCTCCCCTTCGTGGAGGCTGAGGATTCAGTGAGACCCCTAGGACCTGGTTAGTAACAAGCTGTCTGTACATGGGGTCCACTGTGATGGCGAGCCCCAGGCAGGGCACATGTCTTGACTGTCCCCTTGCCTCCAGAGTGCACCCCCACCACTGTGTCCAAGTGGCCGTACCCCAGACTTGAAGGCCCTGCTCAACGTGGTGGACAATGCCCGGAGTTTCATCTACATCGCAGTCATGAACTACCTGCCCACCATGGAGTTCTCCCACCCACGCAGGTACTCCTGGGAGCGTGGGCAGGGCCCAGGGCAGGGGGCCGCCGAGCAGAAGAGGAGTGGGAGACAGAGTGATGATACAGAAAGCAGGCGATGGGGCCATGGCAAGGGGATGGAGAGGAAGCTGTGGGGAGAGTTAGAGGTGACAAAAGGGACAGGGGAGCAGGTTCTGGGTGCTCCAGATAGGGGAAAAGGGGACAGAAGGATGAGAATTTGGGGATTGCAAGGCAGAGATGGCAGACTGGAGGGCTAAGGCAGGGGAAGCAGGATTTCCAGAGGTAGGAAGCAGGGAGCATGGACTAGAGATGGGATGGGGTTGAGTTTGGGGACAGCAGGGTTGGGATTTGTGATCTGGGGTAAGAAGGGAAGATGATGGGGCTTGGGGGTTTCAGAGGAGGTAGTCTGTGGGCAGCAGACAAGATGATGGACAGGAATTTCTGAGAGCCAGAATTGGAGATGTGGGATTTAAGGAGGCTGGAACAGGACTGGCAGTCAGAGATGGGGTGGGCTTAGGGGCTGGGGGGCTCTCCGAAGTTGAAGCTGGGCCCAGGCCTGACTCCCTGAAGCTGAAGACAAGGCCTGTGGATAAAGCTGCCCTCGTACCCTGCACCCCTCTCCCCAAGGTTCTGGCCTGCCATCGACGATGGGCTGCGGAGGGCTGCCTACGAGCGGGGCATCAAGGTACGCCTGCTGATCAGCTGCTGGGGACACTCTGAGCCGTCCATGCGGGCCTTCCTGCTCTCCCTGGCTGCCCTGCGTGACAACCACACCCACTCTGACATCCAGGTGGTAAGCACCTGCCCTAGACCAGCCCTCAGCCCTTGTGTGGGGGAGTGCTGGGGACACAGCGCTTGTGGAGCTCGCCTGTCATCTGACAGAGACGATGCGGAGTGAGCCCTGCTGTGATGGGGTGAATGTGGGTCAGGGCCTGGACTGGGGGAGCATGGGTAGAGGGGTCAGGGTGAGATGGGGGCTCCTGGGCAGAGGGTTCAGGGCTGGGTAGGGTTGGGGGCAGAGGCATCAGGTCTGAGGAGGGAGGCTCCGAAGGAAGTACCAGCCTGAGCAATCACAGAAGACTTTCTGGGAAAGGGGACACCTGAGGTGAGACCTAAGGAACATAGAGGAGCCATTTGAGAGGGAATCTAGAGGGGGCAAGTGAAGTGACTGACACCCACCACACCGGGCCCTGTTCTGGCCCCGAGGGTTCCACGGGAAGCAGTGAGGTCCCCAATCTCACAGACCCACCTCCACTCCCTACCCCTGACCTTGGGGCCTCTCTCACCACCTACCTGCATCTCCTGTTGCTTCCTGTTCTCCCCTTCCCCTCAGAGACTCTTCGTGGTTCCTGCGGATGAGGCCCAGGCCCGAATCCCATATGCCCGCGTCAACCACAACAAGTACATGGTGACTGAGCGTGCCACCTACATTGGTAAGTGTCCAGGCATTGCCAGGGTTACAGAAGGGGGCCACGTGCTACCGTGGGCCCTGACTCTGCTCCCCGCCCTGCAGGAACATCCAACTGGTCTGGCAGCTACTTCGCAGAGACGGCGGGCACCTCGCTGCTGGTGACACAGAATGGGCGGGGTGGCCTGCGGAGCCAGCTGGAGGCCGTTTTCCTGAGGGACTGGGACTCCCCTTACAGCCATGACCTCGACACCTCAGCTGACAGCGTGGGCAACGCCTGTCGCCTGCTGTGAGGCCTGGCCCAGAGGACAGGCCGAGGCCTGCAAGGCCCCCGCGGACCCAGGAGTCCTGGGCCCTAACCTTGTCCCGTGCTCCCTGCTTCTGTCTGCCCCGTTGTGGCTCCACAGGCCCCCTGCTCTCCCACCTCTACCTCCGCCCCCCACAGGCCTGACGCTGTGGCCCCAGGACCCAGCCGAGCTGGGGGAGAGATCAGCCCCCAAAGAAGTGGGGGTGCATGCTGGGCCCGGCCCCCTGGCCCACCCCCTTCCCAGGGCAAAGAGGGCCCAAGGTTATGATAAGAAGTAAATAACTTGTCTGTATAGCCTGTGCCTGACTGAGTGGTGTGAGGTGGGGCGTCGGGATAGGGGACAGCCAGCATGGGTCTCTGGTGGGGACATGAAAATGTACGCCGGCCCTTAGCACGTGACTGGCATGTGCCGAGCCCTTAACGGGTGATCTGCCTCTGCTGAGCATGTAGCTTGTGGCTCACTGGTCTAGCATGTGCTGAGCCCTTAGCATGTAATGGCTGCAGCCTGACATGTGAGTGGCTCAGGCTGGCGTGTGCTGAGCCCTTGGTGGGCAATGCATGTGAGCTGGCACGTGCCAAGCATGCGGTGTGTGACTGTGGCTGGCGTGTGCTGAGCCTCACGTAGCCAGCATGGGGTGGTGTGTGCCGCACACTCGCCGTGTTCCCAGCCAGACGAGCACACGGCGAACCACTGCCGTATCCCAGGGGTGGACTCGCATATCTGAACACCAAGCATGAATTCACACCGCCAAGTGAATCCACACCAAGCACGGATGAGTGCGTGGCAAGCCTGTAACGTGGCAAGGACAGGTCAACAGAGAGACCTTGGCATCTGGCAAACCTGGGTTAGCACCTACTGAACACAATGCTCTGAGGGTGGGTTCTCACATGCCAAGCACTCAGCGCATTTAGGGGGTGGGTCAGTGTGCCAAGCACAGCCTGTCCCTCCCAATGCCACAGCAGCTCAGCCACTGGCCTGAGCCAGTGGCCGATGGTGCAGCATCGGAGAGCAGGGCCTGGGGCGCTAGCCTGAACCCCACCCGGCACCAGACCAGGCTTGCCTCAGGCAGGGAGGACAGGCATGAGGCAAAGCTGTGAACAGGTTTTTATTGGAATAGGCAGAGGCAGCAGGGCCGAGGACGTGCTCAGGGCCAGCGGGGTACAGCCCCCTTCCTTCCTGCGTCCCTCTGGCCGAGGGGGCCATGGGCCGGACACCAAGGCCCTCTTGTGTTCAGGGAGTGTGTGCAGGTATACGCCCTGGGCGGGGAGAAGGATAACTATCTTTCTGTAAGAATAAGTTTTGGATTCAGGGAGTGGCTCTGAGGGGATGCCAGCCCAGCTAGCACAGCCCCTGGTGACTGGCAGGGGTGGGATCACCGTCAGTGGTGCCCGCCAACGTGCTGCAGAAAGCTGGTGGCCCGGGACTGACCGTGCGGGTGGACGTGGCGTGGCGGGAGGCCCTGAGCCCGTGGGCCCCTGATGCCCTCCAGGGTCCAGTCCTCACTCAGCCATTCCCCAGCACAGCCGCTGGGGTCGAAGAGCTCAGAGTCTGGCCTCTGCGGTGGGGAAAGAGGGTATCAGCCTAGAAGCCACCAGCCTGCTGCCCCCCTGGGATGCCCTCCTTTCCCACCGGAACATTTGTCCCTTCCTGAAACCAATTCTATGCCTTTGCAACCCTCGTCACACCCTGGGGCCTTCGATGGTGTGTGGTGAGACTATAACGTGTCTCAAGGCTGTTAGTGTCTGCTGAGGCTTTGTCACATCTTCCTGAGGAAGGGCGAGCACATGCTGAGGCCTCGTTCTCACTGCTGGGCCTTTATCACTTCCTACAGGTGGCTTGCCCTCTTCTGAGTTTTCACACAGCCTCACACTAGATCAGTATGTGCAGAGCCTCATTATACCCTAGTTATATCCTGAACGTGGGCTAGTGCGTGTGGAGCCTTGTCACATCCTGAGAGGGGGCCGGTGTGTGTTAGACCCTGAGCCGGCTGCAGGCAACCCAGATGGGGGGGGGGGAGCAAAGCCCGGCTCACTGCGCCCCCACCCTGGAGCTCTGGGGGAGGCCCCGACTCCAGAACCACCTGCACCCTGCCCGCCCCCCTGGCTTACCTCAGCGTCCATGGTCATGTCCTTGATGTCCGGCCCATCCCCGTCGCGCTGTGGGATGGTGGGCGGCTCAGCGGAGGCCCCGCGGTGCTCTCCTTCTGCCCAGCCGCCGCCCCGGCAGGGCCCGTCGTCCTCGGGGGAGGCCTGGCTCAGGCGGATGAGGTTGCTGAAGTTGGAGTCGGACTTGGAGCCCGTGGGCGGCTTGCGGGCCTTGTGGCGGCCAGCCAGGCGGCTGCTGTAGAAGGCCAGGATGGGCTCCGGGCCCGCGTCGGGCACCCGGCGGCCAGCCGCGGCCACCTTGAGTGGGGCCAGCACGTCGGGGGCCTCGCCCCACAGCCCACGGCCCGCCTCCTGCAGACTCAGGTCGTCCAGCTGGTCGATGGCCCGCTGCATGCCCGGTGCCTTCTCCTCGCGGAAGAAGGGCCCGCCGCCCGCCACGCCGCCCATGCCCGCGGCCTCCTCCTCCTCCGCCAGACAGTAGTAGGGGGGCCCGTCTTCGGCGGCCGCCACCCCAGGCGTGGAGGGCTTGCCGTCCACCTGCAGGGAGAGGCGGCAGCCGCGCAGCGACAGCTGGTAGTAGCGGGTGGTCTCGTGGGCGCTGCGCAGCTGCTGCATGGACACGAAGGGGTGGCGCAGGGCGGCGCTGGGGCTGATGCGCTCGTGCGACTCCCAGGTCAGCATGCGCTTAATCAGCTCCACCATGCTCTTGAGGTCCGCGTGCTCCGCCAGCGCCTCTCGGTCCGGGAAGGTCAGCCGACCGGCGGCTCCGCCCCCGTTCACCGTCTCGATCTGGTCCAGCGACTTGAGCATGTACTTGCGGCGTTCCAGGGGGCGCACCTGGCGGGACGCGGCGGGCGGGGTTGGCGTGGAGTGCAGGCCTCGGGCCTCCTGCAGGGGGCCCACATGTGACGCGCCCCGCCCCCAGCTTCCAGGCTGCCCTCGGATCTGGCCCAGAGCCCTCTCGTTGCTACGAAGTCCACACGCCTGAACCCCGACTTCCCGTTCTGCCCGTAATCTGACTCGGACCCCTCTTGCTGCTGGGAGGGCCACATCTGCCCCGCTAACACCAGACCCGTAGAACCCTCCTCCTGCTGCAGGAAGGACACCCGATTGTGTTCTGGGTCCTCTCCTCATCTAACCCAGAGCTCGCTCACCAAGCTCCGCACCTCACCCCAGACCTCCAGTGTTTCCCAGAGCTGTGGATTCAACCCGCACCAGCCACTAGTACAGGGAGTGCCCTGAACTTCCAGTCCTCCTCGGAATCAAACCCAGACCCCTCTGGCCACTAGAGCCCCCACACCCGATCCCAGGTCCCGAGGCCTCCCAAGGATTGAACCTTCTTGTCACACTAGTTTGACAACCCCCAGGCAAGGCGCTATCTGGAGAAGCTGCCGTTTGCTTTCAGTCCCACCCTTGGTCTCCTCCACACCCCTCTTGCTGTGACAGCTCCCAAGGCTGGCCCAAACTCCCAGTCCCCTGCTGGCTCACCCAGACTCTTGCTGCACATATGTGACGGCTGCAGCCACAGAGGGAGCAGACGAGCTGCCCCAGACCTCCAGCCTCCCTGGGGCCTCACTCAGATCCCTCACACTGCACATGCTGGCCGGACCCCAGATCCAGAGCTGGCGGAGGACCTGCCCTACCCTTTCTGTCATCCTTGTGGTGTGACCCAGATCCTCCAGTCCTCCCTGCAGTCTCACCCATATCGTCTTGCTACAGCAGCACCCAGGGGGACCCTGACATTTCCCATCCCACCTTTGGTCTTACCCAGCTCTCTCCTGCTGTGACAATGCCCGCAGCTGTCCCCCAGCTTTCACTCCTCCCTGGCTTTTTTCTTGGTGCGGCAGCCCCCACACTGACTGCCCTTACCCCGCCTGCCCCCCTACCTTGGTCTCGGCCAGGTAGTCAGCGGAAGACTTGAGCTGCCAGGGGTTAGTGGCGTCCGGGTGAGGGTTGCGCTTGAAGAAGTGGTGGGCCTTGCGGGCGGCGTGGAGCAGGTGGGGCTTGGGCAGGCCCTGGGTCTCACAGATATACCGCACCTGGTCATACTCGTTGTTGCCGGGGTAGAGCGGCCAGCCCAGGTGCAGCTCAGCCATGACACAGCCCAGTGACCACACATCTACCTTCTCACAGAAGGGCAGCCCCAGCAGAATCTCGGGTGCCCGATAGAAACGTGACTGGATGTACGGCTCCTTCACATAGCGCACCTCACTAAAAATGCTGGCCGAGCCGAAGTCGATCACCTGTTTGGGGGAAGGGAGGCCGGTGGGCAAGGCAAGGGGCAGAGACAGCCGATTGGGGCCTCCCTGGGCATCTCTCCCCAGTGTCTGTCTGCATCTGCCATCTGACATTCTGTCAGATGCGTCTGAGTCTTTATCTCTCGTTTATGGCCCAACCTGTTTCCTCCAGCCTTTGTCTCTGGTTTATGTGTCTATGTCTCTGTCTCTCTTTCTCTCCAGTAGAACGTATGCCCGTGAGGGTTAGGACCCCTCTCCTTCTCTCACCCCACACCTTGTACATCAGCAGATCCCGTTGGCTCCACCATCTGAATGGATGGAGAATCTGCCCACTGCGCATTATAGCCACAGCCCCCGCCCTCGTCCTTTGTCATCTCCTGCCTAGATTGCTCTCCCTGCTCCTCCCCTCTGTCCCTTGGTCTGTTCCTCACATGCGCCCTGAGGGATCCTGTGAATACCTGAGTCCGGTCACGTAGCTCCCCTACCCAGAATCTTCCTGTGGCTTTACCACATCCTATGATAAAGGCCACCAAAGTCCCCAACTGAGCCCTCCCCCCCAGGCTCCTACGATCTGTTCCTGTCCCCTCTTGGCCCTCAGCTCCTCCTACGTTCCCCCTCATTCACCTTGCTCCAGCCACATGGGCCTCTCACTACTTCTTGAACAAGCCAGACACAGTCCCAGCTCAGGGCCTTTGCACTGGCTGTTTCCTCTGCCTAGAATGCTCTCCCCCCAGATGTCCACACGTTTCCCGCTCTCGCCTCCTCCGGTCTTCACTCATCTCACCTTCTCAGTGAGGCCTCCCCTGCCCATCCTATCCAAAACGGCACCCCCTACCCTTCCCATTCCCTTCCTGGTCCTCTGCTTTTTTCTTATAGCTCTTAACACCATTTCACGAACTGTATATTTTGCTTTTTAGCCAAGTTCATTGTTTCTCTAACCAACAGGGATATCAGTCCCACGAGGGCAGAATTGTATGTTCACTGCTGAGTCCCTAGATGCCTAGAACAGTGCTTGGCACAGAGTAGGGGTTCGGTAAAGTTTGAATGGATGGATGGATGGATGGATGGATGGATGGATGGATGGATGGATAGGCTTTTTATCCATCATTGTCTTTCTGTCTCTTGTTTGTGTCTCTCTCTTGTTCTGTCTTTGCCTCTTTATCACTTGTCTGTGTCTCTCATCTCTCAGCATCAATCTCCATCTCTGTCTCCATGTCACTCACTAGAAAGACACCTCCCTGAAGCTCAGGTCCTCATCATCATCAAGCACTGTTAACACCCACACAGGCCCTTGGGAAAGGCACTTGAACTAACGCTAAATGGCTGCAAGTCCTTGTCTCTCCTGATGCCTCTGGGAGGAGCTTCCTCTCGTTTTCACTCTGAATCTCTGAGACTCTGTCTTGATCCCTGCCTCAGTTTCCCTCTCTGAGTTTCTCTGCTTTTCATTCCGCCATCCCTCATCTTCTATTTGCAGAGGCAGGAGGACAAAATAGTCCTTAATCTGGACTCTGAATGAAGACTGCCGAGGCCTGAATCTGACCCTGGGCACTCAGTCAGTGTTTGTAGGATTCATTCATTCATTCGTTCATTTATGCATTCATTCATTTGTTCGCTCGTTCATTCCACGAATGCTGTAGGGATGCCCTTGCTGGCCAGGTGTCATGGATCTGTCCTGTCTCCGACTGTGTTTGTGGGAGCCTCTCCTTCCTTGGTTCTCTGTCCTTTTTTTTGTCGGAGCAGAATGCTCTGCCCCTCCTTGTCTTTGTATTGCTCTATGTCTGACACTTTGCACTGACTCCACAGCAGCACTGTGGTGGAAGGTACCGAGGACACAGTGGTGACCAAAACCGCCCTGGCCCTGCCCTCACAAGCCCTCCTAGTGCAGACCCATCATCAGACAGTAACAAACCCAGAAGCAGACAGAGGAGTCGGGGCGGATGGCCGAGGCAGCCAGGGACTTGCCACAGTGCAGGGGGGGTGCCCCTGTGCACCCAGCAGGCGTTTGGTAAGTGTCTGTTGACGAACAAACTCACTGTGACAAGAAATGGCACTGCCATTCTTCCAGCTGCTCGGGCCAACAGGCTTTCGTCCCCCCTCAGATCCTCTCTTATACTTCAGTTAAAGTCTGTCAGCAAATCCTGTTGTCTCCGGCTCCAAAACCTGCTCAGACCCACCCACAACCCCCTCCCACTACGTCGACTCTAGTCCCTCCCGCCCCCAGACTGGTGCAGTCACTCCTCACAATCTCCCTGTTCCTGCCACCTCAAAGCCTGTCCCCCTCACAGCCAGAGGGGACACGTGAACACCTGAGCCAGATCACGTCCTCTGCTCAGGGTCTTCCCATGGCCCCATCTTACATAGAGTAAGACCAAAGTTCTCACTGTAGCCCACGGGGCACTGCACGACCCAGTCCTTCACCTCCTTGCTCCCATTTCCTCCCTCTTCGCCTCAGTCACTCTGCTTTAGCCACGCTGGCCTCTTCCATGCTCCTCAGATACACACACTCAGCTCGCTGCCCCCTCAGGGCCTGTGCACTGCCTGTTCTCTCTATCCAGATGTTCCGCCCAGATGTCTACGTGGCTCCCTCTCTCCTCCAGGACTTCCCCCAAATGCCACCTTCTCAGTGAGGCCTCCCTGATCACCATGTCTAAAGTTTTACTCATCAACACCCCACATCATTCTCCTCCTCCGTACTTCATATTTTCTCCCCACTCACATATCATATTTTGCTCATTTATCTTGGTGACTCTGTCTCCCTACTAGAATGTCAGCTCCGTAGGACAGAGCTGGGCCGGAGAAGCCAAGCTAAGAATTGAACAAGGACAGGGAGACCTCTGGGCTGGGATAGAAAGGGTGTCAGAACCGGGAGGGAAATATGGGAAAGATTCCAGTGCCGGTAGGTGGACAGGGAGAGGGAGACCTCAGGGCCGAGAGGGAGGACAAGGGAGCCCTCGGCATCAGGAGAGCATCCAGGGCTGAGGGCATCTGTACGAGCCGGGAGAAAGGACCACCGTGGTCCCTGGGCGGCCCCTCACCTTGACCCTGAAGGGGCAGCGGGTCTGGTCCACCAGCATAATGTTCTCGGGCTTGAGGTCGGCGTGGATGATGGCCAGCTCCTTGAGCCGGGCCAGGGCCCTGAGCACCTGCAGGGTGACCGTGCGGATGTGGCGGGCGGGGAGAGGCGCGAAGTTGTTCTCCTTCTGGAACTCGAAAAGGTTTTGCTCCAGCAGCTCGAAAACCAGGTAGAACTTGAGGGCGTCGTGGAAGAACTCCAGGAAGCGGATGATGTGGGCCTCCTCGGGGTCCAGGCCCCTCATGCAGCGCAGCAGCTTCAGCTCGTTCTTGATGATCCGGTTCCGGTAGGCGTCGTTCTTGAGGATCTTGATGGCCACCATCTCGCCGGTGCTTCGCCGCCAGCCTTTGGCCACCTCCCCGAAGGTGCCCTTGCCCAGCACCTCGATGATGTCGTAGCAGTCAGTCTCCGACTGGATGGTGGCCATGGTGCCCCTGCCGCCAGACACCACCCTGCCACCGCCCCTGCCCCACAGGCTCTGCCTCCGAAGCCGCCTGGCCCCCCTGCGCCGCAGGCCCCGAGGCCCCCCCAGCGGGGGAAAGAGAACTGCACTCGTGCCTCCCCCTTCGAGGTTCGCCCCAGCCTTCCTGGCACCCCCCAGCCCCCTGGGCCACACGGCACGTCTGCCAGGGGCTGCACCCCTCCCCCGAAGCCCTCCTGGCTTGGGACGAGGGGCCCCAGGCCCCCCCAAATGGGTTCCAGCGTTGCTGAGTGGCTCTGGTTCTGTTGTTGGAGACCTGAACCCCTGGCTGGAATGGGGGGTGGGGTGGCAGGTCAAGTCCCCTCCCCCGCCCAGTGGCGGAACCCTGAAGAGGCTAGATGGGTGAAGGGTTGACTGAGAGGGGAGTGTGACGTTGGACCTCAGACAGAGGAATGGGACATTCCTAAACAGAGGTGAGGCAAGGCGAGCCTTCTGAACTAGGAGAGAGAGAGAGAGAGAGAGAGAGAGAGAGAGAGAGAGTGTGTGTGTGTGTGTGTGTGTGTGTGTTCAGAAAACACCTGCCCCAGCCTGTGGCCGAAGTGGGGGAGATGTGGCTGGGGCAGAGCCAGGTTGTAAAAGGTCTTGACTGCCACGCTAAGGAGTTTGGACATTGTTCTCAGGGCGCTGGGGAGCCACAGAAGAGCTCTGAGTAAGGGAGGGAAGGGGCGGCTTTGAGCTACTGTGTTTAGAAGGGTGGATTGAAGGGAGTGAGTCAGAGAGGTTGGGAAGTGGGGGGCGAGACCCTCAAAAGGTCAGGAGGCCAGGCTGTGGGACTGACTGGTTGTGGGGAAGGGAGGGAGCTGTCCAGGACAAGGTCTGGATAGGGTGGGTGGTCCCTGAGAGCGAGACAGGGACAGGAGCATTCTGGGGAAGAGGGTGCTGAGGTCAGATTAGGAAACGTAATGCCGAAACATTTAAACATGTATTGAGTGCTTTAGAAGCCTTATCTGATTCTTGCAACATATGTCTTCACATCTCCATTTGTTGGAATTGGAAACGAAGGCATAAGGAAGTTTTAAAAATGCCTAAGGTCGCCTGGCTGAGTGCCAGACAAGCCTTGACCCGCAGCAGTCTGGCCCTAGAGCCAAGCTCTGAACCGCCACCCACACACCCTCCTAGGGCCCAGGAGAGACCGAGGGAGGCATACAGAGGCCACTGGATGCCCTCGTGGACCGGGAGATAATTTGGGAATTGTCACACAGAGATGAGGAGTGGAAGCCTCAGGGAGGGTGACAGGCCGGATGAGGGCCTGCGAGGAGCCCAAGGGGCATGAAGAGAGAGAAGGGGGGGGCGGACGAGGGAGCCCTTCGCGTGACCACAGAGTGGTCACTGAGGACACTGACAGGTCAGCTATAGTGGGAGGAAACCCGAAATGCTGGGGGGCGGGGGGCTTGTCAAGTGTGCACCACGAGGGCAGATAATTCTTGCCGTGTTTGGTGACAGGGTAGTGACCCAAGGGGGCCAGCTTGAAGGGAGAAAGTGCTGGATGTACCTGAGGGGTCCGTGGCAGCTCAGGGGCATGGCCCTTCACCTGGGATGGACGAATGGAGACGTGACGAGAGCATGGATATGGGGGCATCAGGGGGAGATTTGGGACTGGACAGTATGTCTTCTTAGTCCAATCTGGGGCATGCCAGAGAGATACCTGGAGTCTGGAGGCCCTGGTGGGGTTTTGGGGGCTTAGATTTGGAATGGGCTTGAGTCCCTGCTGAGCACCTTGGGGCTACTCCTAAGAGCCAGCCAGGTGTCTAGGGTCAGGGCTCTGAACCCATGAACCTGGAGAGAGAGCAGGAGGGGGCTTCTTGGGGGGTGGGGCGGGTGGGGGCGGGAAAGGGGCCACCAGGCTGCCGGTGTTCTCGCTGTTTCATTAGTGGCCAGCAGAGGGCAGGTAGGTAGCAATCATTCTGGCCCCTTTGGGCCCCTGGCGCTGTCCTGGCCTGAGTGGGCTCCCCAGGACAGGTGGAGCCCCCAGCAAAGGGGTCCTGCAGCTGTCCTCAGCTGGGGACTTCCCAGAGTTCTGCTCAGGAGCCCCTGTGACTTCTGAAAGACTAGGGCAGGCCCCCTTCCGACGGGCCCATCCCAAGGCCTTTCTGGCTCGACCCTCAGGTGGCCTGTCTGCGGGCACACAGACTCCCCTCAGCTGGGCTCAAGTACCCCCTCCTTCCTCCTCTGGGACTCCTTACACCCTTCCCTCTCCCCGCCCCCCCCCTACATAGAGAAGAGACCAAACACAAGGCTACCTCTGGATTATTTATTTACATGGCTTGGCAAGATACAGGCACTCCTGCCTACAAGCCAGGCAGGAGGCCTCCCAGCCCTGGCCTGTCAGTCACCCACCTCCCGGCCCCCTGAGGGTTAGTGTTGGTTATCTCACACACAAAACAAGGGGGCGGGATGGGAAGATAAAAGGGGAGCCTCCCTCCACTAGAGCCTTCAGATGACTGCAGCCTGAGCCCCCTCCATCCTGCCAGGGCCTGGAGGCCCCGTCTCCGAAAACCCCACACTGGGCAGCCGGACCTGGAACCCACCCTCTTCGCGGTCCCTGCTCCCACTCCGGGTCTTGGGGCTTAGGGACACCCTGGGGAAGCGGAACTTGGGTGACTTCTCCCCACCAGGGGACTTGGAGGCCACCTCCCCCTCCTGGTCCCGAGTGGCCTTAGAAGAGGTCGCCAGCCCCACACGGGGCAAGCGAACTCGGAGGCGGCCTCGGCGCCCAGAGGCCCCCTCCCCACCGCCCTCCTGGTCCTCCTCGTCCTCCTCCAGGCCGGGGGAGCCTTCCCCGGTGCCGGTCTCACTCTGGCTGAAGCCCACGCGGGGCAGCCTGAGTTTTGGGCTCTTGGCCTTGTCGCCCTCCTCAGCCCACTCCTTGGCCCGCACCAGGCCGAAGCGGGGCAGCCGCACCTTGAGCTTATGTCCAGCGTCCCCGCCGCCCTCTACAACCTGGTACTCAGCGTGGCTGCCCACAGCAGGTGGGGAGAGCTCCACGTCGGGCAGCGAGAGGTGGAAGGTGCGCTCGGCCCCGGGGGACTGGTCTCCAGGACCCTCACCCTTGGCCCCGGCTCCGGCCCCCAGTGTGGGCATCTTCAGCCTCAGCCCACTCTCGCCTATGGCTGCTTCACCTACCTGCGCCTCTCGGCTCAGCCCCACGTCCAGCTCAAGCTGGGGCACTGTCACAGCGGGCATCTTGAAGACGCCCTCACCCACCAATAGCTCACCACCGGCCACCTGGGCTCCGGGCAGAGACAAGGTCACCTGAGGCACATGGACCCTGTAGCCTGCTGTGCCCTCAGCTGAAGGGACTGCACTCTCGGCCTGCCGCCCCGAGATGGCAGCCAGGCCGGCCTCCCTAAAGCCAGTGAGCTCCACCTGGGGCAGGGAGATGCCCAGGGGCATCCTCAGCACCCCCTCCTGGTCCTCAGTGCCCACCTGCCTAGTCGTGGACACCTGCAGGCCTGACAGCCGTGCTCCACTGACAGCCACACCTCCCTCTCCTCCGACTTCCTCCTGGGCCCCCAGCGTGACCAGCTCCACCTCAGGAATCTTAAGCTGTCTGGCCAGAAACTCTGGCTTTTCCCCTGGGCTAACGCGCCCATCCTGGATTTCTACTTCTTTCCCCCGAGCCAGCCCAAAGGAGGGCATCTTCAGTTTGGGCATCTTCACCCTCCCGTCCCAACCCCAGCCCTTGCCCTCCAACTCCGCCACCCCTGTCACTAGTTCTGCCGCCTCGGTGTCCCGACCTCTAACCCCAAACTTGGGCAGGGTGAACCTGGGCCCCTTGAGCTTGACGTCGGCCCCCGCCACCTCCACCTTGCCTGTGGGCAGATGGGCATCCAGGCCGAGCTGCGGGATGGACAGATCGAGGGCGGGCAGCAGGCCTGCCTCCACTGCCCCTTTTGCTTCAGCCTCTGTCCCCACTCGAGCCTTGGGGAGTGAGATGGCGAATTTGGACACCTTCAGCTTGGTGGCCCGTCCAGCCCCCTCAGCCTCTGCCTTGGCCACCTTTGGCCCTGAGAGTCCAAACTTGGGCAGGGAGAACTTTGAGGAGGGTTTGACTTTCGTCTCCATCACCTCTACCCGTCCTTCCTCAACTTCCACTGTGGGCAGCTGTGGAGCGACGATCTCAACAGAGGGCAACCGGGAGACCACCTCCCCCACCCCTGCTGCCACCCTGCCCTCTGCCCGCGCCACCTTGCCCTCTGCTCGCTCCACCCTGCCCACTTCGGCCGCTGGGACCTGCCCCTCCAGGCTGAGTGCCCTTGGCAGCTCTAGTTCCAATGAAGGCAGTGTGAAAGAGGGGACACCCGCACGAGCCTCGCTGTCCACCTCTGGCTGCAGACAGGGAAGTGCCATCAGCTTCCCTGAGACCTCAGCCCCTGCCTCACCTGGCTTGCCTCGTGACGGGGATCCTGCCCTCCCTAGCTTGGGCATGGTCATCTTGGGCATCTTGAAGCCAAATTCCACCCCCTCTGCCTTCTCTGCCCTGGCAGCTTTTAGCTGCACCTCGGGAGCCTTGAGCAGCTTCACCTCAGGTGCCTTCGGAAGCTGCACATCTGGGACTTTTGGCACTTGTACTTCTGGCAGCTGCATCTCTGACACCTTCGGCAGCTCCACCTGAGGCAGGTGCACATCAGGCACGGCCATCTCGGGCACCTTCGGAAGCTTCATCTCTGACACTTTCGGCAGCTCCACCTGAGGCAGGTGCACATCAGGCACGGCCATCTCGGGCACCTTCGGGAGCTTCATCTCCGACACCTTCGGCAGCTGCACCTCTGGGAGGTGTACCTCGGGCACGGCCATCTCGGGCACCTTTGGGAGCTTCATCTCTGACACCTTCGGCAGCTGCACCTCTGGGAGATGCACCTCAGGCACGGCCATCTCAGGCACCTTTGGGAGCTTCAACTCTGAGACTTTTGGCAGCTGCACCTCTGGGAGGTGCACCTCAGGCACGGCCATCTCGGGCACCTTTGCGAGCTTCATCTCTGACACCTTCGGCAGCTGAACTTCTGGGAGGTGCACCTCGGGCACGGCCATCTCGGGCACCTTCGGGACTTTCATCTCAGGCACCTTTGAGACCTTCGTCCCAGGGAGCTTCATCTCGGGGAGCTTCATCTCAGGCACCTTCGGAACTTTCATTTCAGGGAGCTTCATCTCGGGGAGCTTCATCTCAGGCACCTTCGGAATTTTCATTTCAGGGAGCTTCATCTCGGGGAGCTTCATCTCAGGCACCTTCGGAAGTTTCATTTCAGGGAGCTTCATCTCGGAGACTTTGGGCAGCTGCACATCTGGGAGCCGCACCTCGGGCATGGCCATCTCTGGCACCTTTGGGAGTTTTATCTCTGACACTTTTGGGAGCCCCACTTCTCGGAGGTGCATTTCTGGAAGGGCTGCCTCGGGCATTTTTGGGAGCTTGACCTCAGGGGCCTTGGGCACCTTGACCTCAGGCGCCGAGACTCCGATGCCGAAGGAGGGCATCTTGATGGTGGGCAGCTTCAGCTTGCTCTCAGCAGCAGCTTCAGGGGCAGCAGGCCGGGGTTCCAAGAGAGAAAGCCCAAAGGTGGGCATTCGAAGTCTGGGTCCCTTTGCCCGGGCCTCGGGGCTGCCCTTGGCCACCTTGGCCTCGGCCACTTCCTTTGCTCGAGCCCCAAAGCGGGGGAAACTGAGGCGGGGCATCTTGAGGGCCACCTCAGGTGCCTCTTCTCGAGCCTCCACCTCCGCACCCGGCAAGGCCAGATCCACCCCCATGGTAGGCACTGCCACATCCAGGGTGGGCACCGTCACTGCCACGGCCCCTTCCCGTGTCTCCAGGCAGGGCAGTGTGGGCAGAGTGGGTAGTGAGGGCAAGGTGGGCAGCTCCACTTGGGGGACCTGGATCCCTACGGCTGCAGGCTCCACAGCAGGTGCCGCCTGGGCTCCCAGTCCAAAGGTTGGCAGGCGGAGGGCAAAGCCAGTGGCTGCTTCCGCTGCAGGGGCTGGAACCTGGGGGACACCCACCTCGGCACCTGGCAGCCGGGGCCCAACCAGCTCCACCTGGGGGGCCGTAAAACGGGCTCCTGCTGCCACCTCAGCCTCCACTTTGGCCTTCCTGTGGGGAGGGGCGGCGGCAGCCAGCCGGGCTACCTGGGCCTCTTCGGCTACTTCTCGGACTCGCAGCCGAGGCAGCTGGAGGCGCCGGCGGGTGGGGGCAGCTGGGACAGGACCCTTGACAGCCTCGACTTTGAGACCCCGACGCAGACGGGAGAACTTGGGGAAGGAGAATTCGATGTCAACGGGGGCCAGGTCTGCAGGGGCCCCCAGGGCCCCAGGCACCACCATCTTCTTCTTCTTCACAGGGGACAGACTCTGGATGTTCTGGGGAGAGAGGAGAGAGGCGGGAGGCGGTGGGACAGTGGGAGGCCAAGGGTGGACAGGGGGAGCCCCACCTGGTATTGTACCAGGCTGAGGATGTGAAGGATTGAACATCTTGTTCCTGAAACACCATCCCCACTTCCTGCCTGTCATTTCACTATTACTGCCCCTGAAGGCAAAGACATTCATTTAGAACCTCACAGGAGAGTAGAAACTGGGACCCAAGACTTCAAGGTCCTCATCCAGGATTTTCCTCAATACCCTCATTCTAGAGATGGGGAAACTGAGGCCTAAGGAGGAAAAGGAACTTGTCCAGGGTCACTCAGCAGTAAGTGAGGGGCAATGGGGCTTGAACTCGGCATTCCGATTCAGTCCCCTGAATCAGGACCCCTACAAGCCTGGAGCTGAAAGTGGGGACGCCTCTCCAAAGCGGATGAAGGCCTTTGTCTGGGGTAGGGGGGTTCCCTCCCTAGAGAGGAGTTTAGGGGCAGAGAACAGGAGGCAAAGGGTGGGATTAGCGTTGGGTTAGTAACAGACAGGGCAAGGCTGGCCCGCAGCGTAAGGGAGTGGGGCTCACGGCGCAGAGACGGGATCGCCGGGGCAGCCCAGCGCTGGGGCTGGGCTAAGCACGCGTACCAGCTTGGCCACCTTGGCCCGCGGGCCCTTGATCTCGTAGCCAGACACAGTCCCGGGCCGCAGTGCCAGGTCTCCGGTGGGCACAGTGCGCTTCAGGCAGAAGGAGACCTTGTAGGGCTCGGCGCATTGCAGCAGGCGTAGTGCGTCCTCGTACTTGAAGTTCTCAAAGAACACACGGGCGCTCAGCAGCTGGTCCCCTGCGGGCGAGGTGGAGGTGGGCAGTGTGTGGGCATCTCCCAGCTCCGCCCAGGCCTAGCTCCGCCCACTTCCTTGGAGCCAGCACAGCTAGGCCCCGCCCAAAATTTTGGCCGCGTCGATCCCCAAGCTCCGTATTGAGACTCAAAGTTACACTCTGTTCCAGGGCAGAACACTTAGGAACGAAGCCCCGCCCCATGGCCTTAACTCCACCTCCCCTACTAGCTGATCCACGCCCATTCAGGCCACACCTATAGCCTTTCCCCTCCCCCTCCCCATCCTCACATTCAGACACTGATTTTGCTTCTTTTAGAGAGACCAGAATCAAAAAAAACCTCTCACCTCATTACTCACAGCCCTGCTTCTGTGGCGATTTACTCCACTCTCCACCTGTTCCTAGGGATTGCCATCCTCTGTCCCAGTCCTAGCTCAGGTCAATTCCTCCAGCAATTCTCCCCTTTCCCCCAACATCATGGGTTTGTCCCTCTCTTCTACATTATTCCCATCAGCATACAACATACTATTATTTCTCACATAAGTTGTCTTGCTTCACTCCACCTGGAGCTACTGGTCCATTTATCTCTTCACCTTGATGGCAAAATGCACTGAATTTCCTAGCTGCGTTATTTCTACTTCTCCAATCACCCTACCGACACCCCATCCCAGAACCTTGAACTGCTTGTCTCAAGGTCCCATGCAGTGTGACCTCTGTGTAGCTAAGTTCAGTGGTCAAGACCTGGACTTTATCTACTTGGACCCCTCAGCCCTTGACCCTACTTCACTCTCTCTCTTTCAATACACTTGCTTGACTTGGCTTCCAGGGTGCCATACCCTCTGAAACCTCCCTGGAGGTTCCTTCTCAGCCTCCTGGGATGGTTCCTCCCATCTCCCTGACCTCTTAAAGACACACTGATCCAGAGCGCAGGCCTTGGACCTCTTCTCTTCATTTACATCCTCTACTTATCCCTTTGAGAAACTCATCCAGATTCAGGAGTTTAAAGGTCATAAATATGCTGACAACTTCCAAGTGTATCTCTTCAGCCCAGCACTCTCCCCTCATCCTAGACTTGTATATCAACTGCCTTTCCACGTCGCACCTTGGTGTCCAAAAGACAGCTCTCATTTAAAGATCCAAACTGCACTCCTGGTCTTCCTTTGAACAAGCCCCAGCCCCAGTATTTCCTATCTGTAGGACTACCAACTCCATCCTCCTTGACCCCTCTCTTTTCATCACACCCCATGTCCAGTCCTGAAAGCTGCTCCTTCAAGATATATCTAGAACCCAAACCCTTCTCTTCACCTCCAATAACACAGTTTCAGCCCCAAGCATCACCGTCTCTTACCTGAATAATCACAATAGCCTCTTTGTTGGTCTCCCTGCTCCCCACCTTGTCCCACTACAGTCTACTGCTAATACGGTTGTTTAACATAGTCGATTCTCCTCCACTCACAACCCTCCCACATTAAAAGCCAGTCTTCAGCATGGCCTATAAAGTCCTCTAAAAACGTCCCCTCCTCTTACCTCTCTGGTCTCATCTCTTACTCTTTTCTTCACTGACTATTCCATCCACACTGGCTTCCCGGCTGTTCTCCAATAAGCCAGGTACATTCCCACCTTGTGGCATTTGCACCGGTTGGTGTCTCTGCCTGGAATGCTCTTCTACATGGCCACATGGCTCCTTCCCTTACCTCCTTCAGGCCTCTCCTCCCTTCCTGGCTCACCCTATTTAAAAATGCAGCTTCCCTCCTGGCACCCATAGCAAGCATACATTGCCTTTTAATTTACTATATATTTTGTATATTTAGCTTAAATATGTTTCTCTCCACTAGAATGTAAGCTCCACAAGTGCAGTGTTATCTATTTTGTTCGCTGCAGTGGCCCAAGCATCTAGAATAATATCTGGAAATAGAAAAGACTCTTAGTAATAGTCTTTGCATGAATGAATCACATCAGCCTCAAGCATGTTACCTAAGACATCCCTTACTTATTAAGCTCCCCTCTCCACTCCCTCCGAGTTATTAGCTCCACCTCCTTTCTCCCGCCCCAACGACAAAACCAATAACTAGCACTTACACAGTGCTTACTAGATGGCACTTAGCTGTGTGCTAAGTGCTTTTGAATGTTGACTCATTTAATCCACATAATAACCCTGTGAAGTACAAGAATTATTCTCATTTTAGAGATGAGAAAACCAAGGCACAGAAAGATCACAAACTAGTAAACTGCAGATCTGGTAGTCCAACTGAGACAATGAATCGCCAGAGCCCGCTCTGAGACACCGCAATGCCAACACACGAAACCGCATCCTAAGCCCTTAACCCCGCCTCTTGGTCGACCGCCAGGCTCGGTCGGCCTCCGGGGCAGACTCCTACCCAGTCGCAGTAGAAAGGCCGCCCCATTTCCCGGCCCCGCCTACCTTCCTGCAGGCTGAGGCTCCGAGCTGCGGGAGAGTCCTCGCGCAGCTCGCGGATGTAGATCCCTTCCTTCCCGCCGCCGGCTACGTTGATGCCGCTGACCCCAGTCTGCGCCTCCGTCTCCACGATTATCTCCACCAACTCCGCCCGCCTCAGCTCCTGCGGAGGGCGGCGAGGAGTCGCCATGGAGTGCCAGGGCCAGGCCTCGCCCAGAACCCGCCATCGCGCTTAAAAGTGTCTCTTAAACGGGTCCTTAGGGCACGTGCCCCTGGGCAAGGCACTGGCAGGTCGTGCGGGCCCACCCGCTCCAGCATTTCCTCTTTAAGCAACTGCGAGGGCCGCTCACTCTGTGGCGTCAACGGCTAAGCTGGCTTGCTGGACCCGGGGAGCCCCTACGACCGAGGTCGCGCAGGCGGGGGGCGGGGCGGGGGCGGGGTCGTAGGGGAGGGGCCGGGTGGGGAACCCAGAGGGAACCTGAGTTGTGGGAAGGGCGGGACGGTGCTCCCAATGGGGCGTGACCAGCCCTGGTGGGCGGGGCTCGGGGTGCGGAACTAGGTCAGAGAGCACGCGTGGATAGAGCGCACCAGCCAGAGACGAGGGGTCAACGATATGAGGGCGTGTGGCTGGAGTGTGTCTGTGGCACTTGGTGGGGACCCATAGTTTCAGGACGGGGATTGAGCTATGGCGAGGGGCTTTAATAACAGCAGCACAGGGATGGAGGTGAGGAAGGAGTGGGGAAGGGGTGAGGAAGGGATTCCGAAGAAAGGGCTGGATTCTTAAGTGGTTCGTGATGGAGGGGCAAGGGTAGGACTGGCCTCCTTGGAGGCTTGAATGAGCATGAGACTGTTCCCTGTTGTGGGCTCTATGACCCCAAGGCCTGCAGAACGCCCAGGGAAGAGGGATTCCAGTGCAGGGGCGGGGGGTGCGTGGGTATTGAGTGGTGGACCAGAGGACCTGGTATTCCTGGTATTTACTGTCATTTACAGCTGTGCACTATGGAATTCACATCTGGGCTTCCAGGGTGAGAGCCTAGGAACACAGTCTGCTCTGTGTCTCTGGGAGAGAACTTCGCTCTCTCTGTCACTGTTTCTCTACTATAAAGTTGGGTATCATGGGCATACTGGGAGGAGCGTCTGTGAGCTGAGACCTGAAGCAACAGGCATTCGAGGGGATGCTTTCCTGGGCATCTAGGCTGGCACAGACTGGAAGTGAAGCCAGGGCTTGGAGAGAGGAAAGCAGGTCTGGGCCAGATGCCCACAGCAGTGGCCCAGGGACTAGAGGGCTGGGCAGAGAGGGGTAAGAAGAGTTGTGGGGGCAGCAGGGAGCAGCATGACCATCACCACCATCCTTAGTCCCTGGGCTAAGTATTTTATGTGGGGCACCTCATTTTCTCCTCCCCATAGCTTGGGTTACAGAGGGGAACACAAAGTTCCAGAGATGAGAAGTGATTTATGTAATGGCACCCAGCAACTGAAGCTGCTAGGCCTCTACCTCAGGTCTTTAGCTTTATTATTATTATTATTATTATTATTACTACTACTAGTAGTATTTTTAAAGCCTATAGCACCCAGTATTCCTAGGTGGTCTCCCATCCAAGTACTAACCAGGCCTGACCCTGCTTAGCTTCAGAGATCAGACAAGATCGGGCGCGTTCAGGGTGGCATGGCTGTAGATGGTTAGCCCATTATTAATAGAACTCCATTCCGCTCCAATGAATTAGCTGCTTTGAATCTTATAGTCTGTGCCAGACACTGCTTAGCACTTTATACATGTTAAAATTTTTTTCCTCACAGTGACCCATAAAATGGGCCCTGTTGCTATTTCCATTTCATAGATGGGGAGACTGAGGCACAGAGAAGCCAGAAAGTGTCTCCTTGCTACCCTAATCTGTGCCACCTACTCGGGCTCCACGAGTCCCCCTTGGAGGACGTGCGGGCGCTCACCTCAGCGCTCCGGCTCCGGACCTCCATGGCGCTGCTGGGAGGCACCTGGGTCCCAGGCTCCTGCTTCCTCTCTCCCTTCTGCTGCAGGACCAGCTTCAGTTCCTCATGGAGCAGCTGCCTCTGAGCCTGTGAGGGACAGGGTTGGAGGCTCGAGACCAGAGAATCCAGGGGAAGAGGCCAGGCTTCGAGGGAGAGGTCACGGTACTAGGGGAGAAGAGACCCCACCCCAGCTGTCCTCTCACCGCCGCCTGAGCACAGGCACCCCCTCCTAACAGGAGCCAAGCCTGGGGTGCCACACAGTCGTCTGTGGGGCTCACGCCCTTCCTCTGGGGTCTTGCTGCCTGCCAAAGAGAGACAAGGGCATGAGGCTCCAGGCAAGCCAGAGAGGGGAAGGGAGGGGCATGTGGCACCAGTCAGTGCTCACCTCAGGGTCACCTCCAGTTCCTTGGGCCTCTTGGGTCCGGGGCTCTAAGAAGAATAACATGAGCATTAGTATCGGCTAGTCCCGCTGATTGTTTCCTGAGTACCTGGCCCTTGCCGTACTGTCAATACTCTATCCCCACAGTGCAAATGGGGAAACTGAGGCTCAGAAGACATTTATCAAAGATGACACAGCTGGACAACAAGCAGTAAAGCCAAAACTGACTCCTAAGCCTGTCTAACAGCAGAGCCCCTGCACCAACCACCACAGCTGACCAAGGGGGGAAAATTCAATATAAGGTAATCTTAACCATCCTATGCACTCCCCATGGCCAAATCACCTCACCTCCCTGTCCCTCTGTTTCCTCATCTATAAAATGGGGAGAATGAGAACACCTCCCTCACATGACTATTTGGAGGGTCAAATGAGTTCTTAAATATAAAGTGCCAGGGGCACATGGAAGTCACTTCACAGGCACTCGCTGTTATTACTAAGTCCTTTTTGTGGTCCTGATCTTGTGTCGAAGGTCCCACAAGGGTCATTGCACGTGGACCTCAGAACACCCTCGTGAGGCCAATACAATTATTGAGCCCATTACAAAGAAAACACCTGAGGTTGGGAGGAGGGAAGTCACTTGCTTAGGTCACAAATGGCTAAGCCAGGACTTGAACTTGTCAGAAAGCTCCAGCTCTAATGATATCTAATGGGTGCTGAGTGGTTGGTCACTCTTTGCCAGTCCCGTGTTAATTAAGACCTTCATTTTCCACCTCTCTGCGGAAAACTCTAGCCCCTCAGAGAGGCCGAGAACCTTGCTCTAGGTCACACAGCACAGCAAGAAGCAGGCAGAGCTGGGATTTGCATGCAGCCTCCCCAACAACCCTCCTGGGGGAAAGGGGATAGACATTGTCCCCCCCATCCCTCCCCTGCCCCGCTCCCTGACTCTGGCCTTGTCCTCCCAGCCCCCGCCTGGCATGCCAACCCGCCAACCCCCACTCCCAAGGGAAAGGTCAGGCCTCACGCGGCACATTCCCTCAGACAATGGCCTGTCTGCTGTGCCTGCTCGCATTCCGCCCCTGCCCACCCACCCCCAGCCGCACAATGGCCCTTCATAGCCCACCACTGGCCAAGAGAGAGAACACAGGGACCCCCTCAATGCTCCAGATGTACCCACTCCTCTAGCTCTGGCTCAGCCCCCTGAGGTATTGGAGGGCTCTTCTCTGGCTCTGCCAGGGGTCCTGGTCCGTGTCCTTCCCAGCCTCCCCTCTGAGACCCCAGCCCCACCAGGTAGGGCTGGCTCCTACATCTGGGACATTTTCTCTGAACTAGGTCTTGTGCTGGCACCCATAAGCCTTGGAATCACCCTGGATTTGGTGGCCATTTTAGAAATGGAAACTGAGGTTCAGAAAGGAAAAGCGACCTGTCTGGGGTCACAGCTAGGACCCTTGTGTGCCCTTGACCCCAACTCTCCACCATAACTTGCATCGGTGGCTCTGAGCACCAAAGGTGGCCCAAGAAGCAAAATAACTGGGGCAGGAGCAGGGCTGGCCAGACGATGGGGCTGGGGTCCAGGGTGCCAAAGAAGGGTACTTTAGATGGCCCTCATGGGTGCCAAGTCTGGGCAGGGCGGGCACTTTACAGGTGTGGCCTCATGGTACTCCATTTCACTGATGAGTAAATGAGGGTTGAGAGACAGGATATCACAGTGACGGAGTTGGGACTTGAACCCAGGTCTGAGAAGCTGACCTCTCAGTCCCTGACATAACATAGCATGCTAAGCTGGGGGTGGGAGAAGCCTGGTCCTTATAGGAAGTGGTGGAGATGGAGGGGAAAATCTGGCCCAAGCTCCCTGCTCCAGGACAAGACAGGGAGGGTCACACACATGCACAGGCTGGCACAGGAAACTCAGCTGAGGTAGGGACAAGAGAGAGTGCCCTCCTTCCTTATCCCTGCCCGGGACAGCCGCCAACCCAGGTTATATTTAGCTCAACTGTGCCCTTCCTGAGCCATGTACCCACCCTCTGGGGTGGGGTGGGGGCAGCTTCGGAAGGAAGCCCACCCCACCCTGGGCGCTCTCTGTTCCCAGCTCTGCCCATCCCACTAGGCAGGGGAAGGAGAGGTAGGGGAGTTCCAGGGGTGGGGGGGTGGTTCCTGACTCGTGTTAGAGGAAGATCTAATGGGTTTCTGGTGAGTCAAGGCAAGGCAGGACCCTCCAGATGCCAACAACCCATATTTTGAGTGCTACCCCGGTATTCCTGAGTTCCCAGAATTCTCAGAGTCCCCATTTCTTGAGCACTTACTATGTGCAAAGATACTTCCCCGCCTTAGCTCATTAAATCCTCAAAACACCTCCTGGGGAAGGCACAGCCTAGATCCCCATTTAAGAGCCACTTAGGCCTTTCAGAGCTGCTGGAGTTGGGGTTCCTGGGGCCTTCGGCTGAGCTGGGCCGGCCTGCTGAGGAACCCCCCACCTCTGCCCTGTGTACCCTCTTCCCTCCGTGGCTGGCACCAGTCTCATTTAGGAATCTTCCCCACTCAGAGCTTCAGCTTCACCAGCGATCTGGTGCCCTGAGCAATGGGAGTGAGGGCTTGATCAGACCCCTCCAGGCCCCTAGACATGATCTGAGGCCATCTAGTGAGGCAGAGGGGGAGGTGTGTCAGCACTGGCCTCCAGCTGCCTCAGTTAGTCCCTACTCTAGCAGGTGCTTAGAATAATAGTCTCAGCCTATAGTAAGCACTCAAGCAATGTAACCTAGTTGTCGACAGCAAGTGGGGGTGTGGGCCATGCATCTCAAAGTGTCTCATATCCAGCCTCTGCTCACCAGTGGCCGCATACTCTTCCCTACCAAAGGGGAACTTTGGGTGAGGGATAGAATCCAGTTCCGGCATGGCCTCCCACCAACAGGATCAGCACTGCCTCCCCAACACCCTATTCCAGGGACCACAATGCTTGTCCTACCCCAGGCATCCTGCCCCAGCTGTTTAAAGCAGCGACTGATCTACCCTCCCTTCAGCCCTGTGAGGTGGCCTCCAGCAGCCCACTTTAGAGATGCAGAGAGAAGAGAACACAGAGGCACAGCAAGGCGAAATATCCTGCCCGAGGCCACACAGCCAGAAAGAAGGGAATGCTGGGATCGGAAGCCGGGATCTGGCTCCAAAGTCTGTGCCTTCAACTTCTATAGCAAGCTGCCTCCTGAGCCCCAGGCATCCTTCCAGCACCTCCCAAGACCCTGCGTCTCATGCCTACAGCTTCACAGCCCGGCCAGGGAGGGACTGGCTGGCTGATCTCTTACCACTGGGCCTCCAGACACCTTCGAGAGCTCCCGGTCCTTCTGGTCAGCTCCAGCCCTAGCCTGGGGGGAAAATGAATGGGGGGAAAAGGAACAGGGAGGGGGAGGAGGGGAGACCCCAGCCATTGGCTGCAGAGACATGACATCACCAGGGGGTGGGTGGTGGGGAAACAAACATCCCCTCTCCCAGCTACATCCACCACGCAAGGGGGTGGGGAACCACGAGACAGCGCCACTCCCTTGCCCAAGCTGAGACCGCCACCAAGAGCCCCATTCCTGGGATTCGCATGTTACTACAGCCCCTCGGAGACTGAGCACCCCACCAGCACTGGTTCCTGGCTCCTCGACCAGGCATGGCCCTGCTGGTTCCTGGGGCCCCTAAAATAGCCTTCATCCACTCCTTCTCCCAGTCAGCTGGGTTCAAATCCCAGCTCGGTCGCTTCCTGGCTGTGTGACCTTCGGCAAGTCACAGCATCTCTCTGGGCCTCAGTTTCTTCGTTGCTAAAACAGAGGTAGTAAAAGTGCCCACCTCATGGGGTTGTTGTGAAGATTAAAAGTTTGTAATTATACAGCCAACTCGAGTTCTGCTGGACCCCAAAGATGCTGCAACACTCTTCTGTCCCCTTCACATAAGAAAGAGGCTCCGAGAGGGTAAAAGTGACACCCACAATCACCCACAGCACAGGTAACTGGTAAGAATGGGATTTGAACCCAGACACCCCCAACTCCCAAACCGAGGCCATCAGGCCTCACCCTGACACCCTGGCCCCCAGCCCCCAGCCTGCCCTGACTCACCGGGCCCCGGGGGGCGGCACAGAGAGCACAAGTACCCCCACATGCCCCTCACACCCACCCGGCCGCTGCCTCGGATGTTCTCAGCCCTCTGAGCACAGGCCTGGGGCCGGGGCTGCAGTGAGGCCAGGGATTACCCCCAAAACGCGTGTCAGCAGCTTCTGCCCCATTGTGCAGCTAGGCGAGGCCACCAGGCCCTCTCCTCAGTCGGCACCCTTGCCCCTCACACCAGCTCAGTGGCCCCTCTGTGGACCTGTCCCCCTCCCCGCACTGCATGTTTGGGGCCTAGTCCCGAGGGCATAGGGACCAGGAACGGGCTGGCAGGATCCCAGAATGCTTGGGGCCTCCCCCCTTCTCTCCGAAATGCCCCCTGCCCACTCTCAGCCGCTGGGGAAAGAAGGAATGTGCTGAGCTTTGGGAAAAGCCTTCTAGGCCTGGCAGCCAACAAGTGTTGGGGTGTGGCCGGAGCCCAGCCAGACCCCTCCTCCCAGGAGGGCTGGGAGGGACACTGTGGTCAGGGCTGCTGATGGGCCTGAGGAGACCTGCACCCCACCCCCTCTCTCCCTCTCTCTCATATTCATTGATTCATTGAAACATCCATCTGTTCATTTATTCATTGAACAAACGTTCACAAGCCCTTGGTGGCAGGCCCTTTGCTGGGCACTAGGGACACTGATGGACCTAAATTCACCTTGGGGACAGGCTCAGGAAAAGATTCTTGGAGGAGGTGACATCTGAAGTCAAACTACAGGGTTGAGAGGAAGGGCTCAGCTGAAAAGGCAGGGAAGGTCCTTCAGTGGAGGGACGAACACGGGCGAAACACCAGGGGGAAGAAAGTCCTTTATTCAGTATCAGCGGTCAGTGGATACTCGGTCTTGTGCCCAGCCCCATGCTGGATAGTGCCGGGGACACAGTATGACCAAGATAGCCAGCGCCTGCTTTCACAGAGTTCACAGTCCAACAGGGAGACAGACCCAGAATGGCCAGGGTCGTGACGGGGACTCATAGACAGAGAGGTCAGTCAGGGCTTTGATGGGGGAGTGTAGGATAGGTGCCTGCTCCAGCCAAGGAAGGGAGCTCAGGGAAGGCTTCCTGGAGGAGGGGATGTGTGAGCTGGCATCTGAAGGACCCACAGGAGTTCACGCAAAGCTGCAGGTAGTGGGTAAATGAGAATGGGTTTCAGGTAACAGTCTGTGTGCAAATGGCCCCTTTGAGAAACTGGTGAATATAAGAGTGTGAGGGAAAGTTGAGGAGAGGTCCATGGTCATCAGGGCCTAGAGGAAGGGCTGAGAGCTTGTCCTGAGACCCCTGGGTACCTACAGGATGGACAAAGTCAAAGCTGAGTTTTAAGTAGTTCAGGGTGGGAAGAGTGACTATAGGCCAGGCTGGAGTCAGAAAGAAAATTCCCTCTGGCTGCTCAGGGTCAGACAGACAAGGGCGGGAGGTGTCTCTCTGCATCTCAGAGGACAGATACGCTGGCTCGTTCCCATCTCAGGGGCAAGCATTCAGTCCTTTGCCCTTAAATAAGATGTCAGCTGTCTGTTTTGTGTAGGTGCCCTTTAGCAGGCGAAGGATGCTTCTTTCCCTAGTCTGCAGTGAGTTTTTTTTGTCATGAATAGTGTGTGTCTCTGTGTTGCTCTCTGTGTGTCTCTTTACATCTCAGTTCTCACTTCTTGTCTCTGCCCCTCTCCGTGTTTTTCTGTGTCTATTACTCTTTCTCTGTCTCTCTGTCTCTTGCTTTCCCTCATCCAAGGGGGAGTGGCCATAGGAAGTTGAGTTTTGGGGTTGGCACTAGTGTCCTGGCTCTGGCCAAGGCCACCTCAATAAACACAGGACATCCTGCTAGGGAAGGAGGTGGAAGCCTCTGCTTGGGGACCACCCTCTCCCCACCCAGTCTGAGTCAAACAGGAGCCAGGTCCCACCCAGTGCAGCCAAGGAAAACTGGTATCTCCCTCCTCCGCAGCCTTAATGCCTGCTCCTGCCTCCAGCCCTCTCTACTGAGCTCCAGTCCCAGGGCCTGACTGGATGCCTTCCCCCGGGTGTACTCCCGGCCCCTTGCACCTACCATGTAACTCAGTGTCAACCACACACTTGCTTCTCCTCCTGGTCACCATCCCAGGGTGGTCCCACTGTCCCCTGGTCTCCTAGCAAGAGCCCTCAGTCTCTTCCTAGGCCCCTCCTCCATCGCAGCCCATCATTCCCACAGCCTGTCTTCTCTAATATCTCCCCCCTCCCCTCTTCTCCCTTCCTCACAGCTGCCCTGTCCCTTCCCAGCCTCCCCTCTGGGCTCCTGGGCTCCGGTCTCACCTTCCCGCCACCATGTCCACACGGCAGCCAGAGACATCCCTTTACTTCTAGATCCCTTTATGTTAGTGCCTTCGGAGTGAAGTCCCTCACCAGCGCCTTGCGTACCTGCCCCACCCCAGCCCCATCACCGACCTTACTACTTTCCCCCTCATTCCGGTCAAACCCAGAAGCTTACTGATCCCTGAAAAGGTTATAGGGTCCCTCAGCACCTAGCCTTCGCACATGCCGTTCCCTCTCGTAGAACACTCTTCCCTCAGAACAACAGCCCTTTGAGGTGGGTATTGTTACTGTTCTGGCTTAGAGATAATGACCCTGAGGCCCAGAGATGTTAAATACTTTGCCTACGGTGACACCGCCACAGAATGGCAAAGCTGAGGTTCAAACACAGGTGGTCTGCTTTTCAACACAACCTCTGCTCTACGGCTTATTGCATCAATAATCATTGATGAAGCATCATTAGATTTCCATGCCGGGCCTGCACACCTTAGGTGCTCAGTAAATGTTCGTCAGATGGATGAATCAGACAGAGCTGGAAGGTGAGCCTTGGAAGGTGCAGGCTTCAGATCCCAGAGGACTGGGATAAATTTGGAGGACTCAGAGCAGGGGAAAGACGTGGTCAGATTTGCCTTTTACGTAGGGCCAGGCACACAGTAGGTACTCATAAATCTTTGCTGAATGAGGAAAGGAAAGAAGGAAGGGAGGGAGGGAGGGAGGAAAAGGAGACCAAGAACAGGAAAGAAGTATGTGTGTGATGGGGGTCCCTGTGAATGCCTATGGAGGGGAGCTGGCCTGGGGAGTGTCGCGGTGGGAACACACAGAAGCTCTGTGAAAGGCGGCAGCAGTGCCAGTGCTGGCCGCTCCGGGAGGAATGGTGTGGGCCTGGAATCTGCTGGCTGAGGTAGCAGGGCCTCCTGGGGTTGACCCTGAAGGCGGAGGGACGCACCAAAGCCAGGGGAGCCTGCACAGTCGTCTGGGGGTCAGACGTGGGACGAGTGGAGCAGGTCCTCAGGCATGAGCTGTTCATAAACCTGAGGACGCCAGGGCCGATCTAGCCCATATGGTGCTTTTGTACAGAAGGCATGCCCCTTCCCCAAGGCGCTTGACCTCCATCTGCTGTGACACTGTCATAATAAATATGCAAATGAGCAGTGTCAGAGACATGCATGGCAGCCCTTTACATATGGAGGCTATATGCAGTGCACAACCTGTACAATTGTACGCAGAGGCTCTGGGGAGAGGGTGGCATCGCTGGCCAAGCAGGCACAAGGACAGATGGGTTGGCTGTCTGCATCAGTAGGTATCAGAGATTAGCCCCCAGCTTGGCACCCACAGACATCAGGAACAGGCCCCAGGGTGTTGTAAACAGAGGGCACTGCTGACCCCACACTGGGGGACTCCTGAATAACTGGACATCACCAGGGAATCTAAGGCAGTGGCATTGGAGACCCCCAGACTGGGTACCAGGGGGCATCACCGAGCTCCGCCTAAACTCCCAAGGTCTGGGTCAAAACTGAGTCTGAGTCTCATTGCCTAGGGGTTGGAGTCAGGCCCTCACAGACCTTCGGCCTGGGCAGCAGCTCCCTTCGGGCCATTTCCACTGCCCTCCCGGGGATGCCTCATCCACTTCCAGAAATGGGCACGACTTCCTCTGCTCCTCCAGGAAGCTCCACTCTGCCCGCCCCTTCCAGGCCCAAGGGGCCGGCCCGAAGCTGCCCGCCTCTCCCAGTTCCACCTAGCTTCAGCCTCCCTGAAGCTTCCGGCCAGAGGGGAGGTGCTGGGGCGCAACGAGCCTGGTGTCCGCTCGCCGGCGTCTTCCCCATTCGCGGCACAGCCGGCCCCTCGGGTCACCGTCCCGCCCCCAGCTCCTCCCCCTGCCCCCGCACCCCGGGCGCTGCCCTGCCCCCACGGCCGCCAGGAAGGACGCAGCCTGGGTCCCGTGCCAGGCCTCTGAGTGTGCGGCCCCGCCCAGCTGGGCTAGGAATGCGGCTGGACCGCGGGGGCGGCGTAGACACCCGGTGCTCAGGCCAGCCCTGTCACACAGGCAGTGAGGCAGGTGGCCTCAGCTCTCGGAGGCTGGGTTTCTTCTGGAAGGAAAGCAGGACCGCCTGTCTTTCACTCAAGCCACCAAACCAGGTGGCTTTATTTTCGAGTGAGCCTCTAAGCTGCCCTGTTACCTGTCCAAACTGAGATTTGAGACCTAGAGTAGATTTTTTAAAAGCTTGCTGGAGTCCCACTTTTTGTCACCATTTTCCTGGAGAGCTGCCTCGCAGTGTTTCTTGGAGAGGCTCCATGCAGCTTTGTGTTTTCACTTCTGGCTCATTCTCAAAGCTCCCTTTTGCCCTTACTCCCAAACCCCCAAACACACTGGTAGACCACAGGCAAGGACTAGATTTCCTTATTACAAGTGGCCCGAGGCTCCTCCACCGCCCCCACCACGGTGTACTGGCAGGAGCACCAGGGAAATCTGGTTGAGTCTGTTCCAGGGAGTTTTCTAGAGGGCCAATTACCAGACCTAATTGGTCTGCTTCTCAGACCAATAAAACAGTAAAGCTCACGGTTTGAAACCCACCTTTTCAAGTGATGACTTCCTGGAGCCTCGGTTTTCTCAACTGTAAAATGGGGATAATAAAAATGCCCGTCTTATGAGGATTAAATCAGTTGACACATGTCAAGTGCTTAGAGCCATGCCAGATACAGTCCACGGTCTATAAATGTTAGAGGTTACTATCTCACCTTCGCCTTAGTCCAGAGACAAAGAAGCACAAAGACTTGAGATTTCCCAGGACTGGTTTTTAATTTCAAAAAACTGGTTGGGGTCTCTTCCCACATCAGAGAGTATCACAGGCTAAGACCTCTGGGAAGTCAGTCCAACATCAGGCCTGGTCCAATCACATTCCAGCCACCAGGCCCTGTCATTCCATCACGAGGGCTGATCCCAGACTCCTCCCATCAGCCTGTGACAAGGGGACGGAGGTGAAGCTGTCTGCGACTGATTCTGTCTTTCCAAAGCCCCCTCTCTGTTCTGCAGGAGCCAGTTGTGTCTTTCCAAGGAGAGTTGGTTCAACTGCCAGCCTCTGTTTGGTCGCCAGACAACCATCCCAGCCCTGGAGTCAGCGCCCCGGCCCCGGTGGCCGCTCCAGTGTCTGTGTGCCCACCAGCACGTCCATGAGGTAGTCCAGCTCAGCCTCGTCTAGCTCTGGAGCTTCCTCCTTGCCTGGCCCATTCTCGGGGCCCGGTTTGAGGCCCTCAGAGGCTGGAGCCCAAAGTTCACTGTCGTACATGGAGGTGTCGATGTCCTCAAACAGGCCCTCGAGCCCATCGTCCAGCAGACAGCTAGTGGCTGGGCCCAGCAAGTCCAAGGCACCCAGGCCAGGTGGGGCGCCCCCTACGGGGCGGCCTGGTGGCCCCTCGTCTGCCAGGGGCTGAGGAGCCTGGCTCAAGCCCTCGATATGACTGAGGTCTTCCAAGAGGCTGGCCATGGAGGCAGTGAGGGCGGCGTCTGAGCTGGCCAGCAGGTTGTCAGCCACGCCCGAGGCAGCAGGCATGCTGGACACAGGAGGCAGGGCTGCTGTGGGCTCCATGGACGCTTGGATGCGCCGCAGCGTGTTCACGACCAGCACCAGGTGCCGCAGGTCGGGCTCACTCTGCCGCAGGCTGTGGTGGAGCTTGAGCACCGAAAGGTCAAAGAGGGAACTGGAGGCCGCGGCTGGGGGTGCCTGTGCCACTGCTGGAAGGCTGGGATCCAGCCACCAGGTGTCCACTGCCAGGGTTTCCTTCTCCTCCTCCTCCTCCCTCTTGCGCTTCAGGCCCTTGCTCAGCATCGTCTGTGGGGAGAGAGAAGTCATTGAGTTATGAAAAGCCAATATTGAGTTCAAATCCCAACTCTGACGACTTGCTGTCTGTGTGGTCTTGGGCAAGTCATTCAACCTCTCTGAGCTTAGGCTGTCTTAGGGAACCTTTATAGGAACGGTAATAGTATCTGCTTACTGAGTTGTTTTGTGGAATATGTAAGAAAATACACAAAAAACATTACGACAGTGCCTGGCACATAGCAATTACTCTTATTAATAAGTTTCATTATTAATAACTGTTAAAATTTATTTCTTCAATGAACCAGGTGAAATGTTCAAATTGTCAACCTTTTTTAACCAACAAAAGCAGCTGCTTCACATAGTTTAATATTTATTCAGTATCTACTATGTATCAGACAATAAACTAACAAATACAGGAAATGTGTGGCTGGTGCTAGGAAGATACTAAAAGGTTGTGAGGAGTGGTCAGGGAAGGTTCCTCAGAGGAGGTAACATTTGAGCTAAGCCCTCAAGCATGAGAAGGAGTCAGCCATGGAAGAATCAGGGGAAAAGCAATCCGGGAAGAAAGAACAACAGGAAAGACAAAGAAAGACTCGGAGGCAGTATGAGCTTGAACTGAAAAGACCAGTGCGTGTCAATTATATCTTAAAAAAAAAAAAAAAAAAAGACCAGTGTGATGAGGGCACAGGGTGACAAGGCAGGTGGGGGTGTGGAGAGAGCAGAAGCAAAGAGTTTGGATTTTATTGTAAATGCAGTAGGAAGTCGTTGAGGGGTTTGGGGCAGGGAGGAGAACGGTGTTGTGGATTGGTTAGGTTTCCAGAAGCTCCACCTTGGCTACTTCGAGGAAGATGGGGGAGGTGCGGAGAGAAGGGTTTGAGATCCATTCCGAGGCTACACCGCACACTTCGGGGCGGGTGATTACGGTCGCTCAGAGTAGAAGGCGGTAGCGAACATGTGAGGAAGTTGGTCGATTCCGGATTTATTTGTGAGGCAGAGTGGACACAGCTTGCGGGGAAATCCCGATGGGCGCGAGAGTCACTGAGAAGTTTGAGGACCCACACTTTCCCCGGGGCGGGGGGTTCCCTGGAGTTCTGGATCACTGGCCCAAGCTGCTTTGTTGGGCCATGCAGCCTACAGGGTCCAGTCCCCAGGCCCTTGTGCAACAGGACCTTAAGAGTGAACCCTCACACAACTCAGAACTGGGTCCTCGCCTCTTTCGCGGTAGACCCGGGAGTCCGGAACCGCAGGAATTCAGCCCCCGACCCCGACTCCGCCTCCCGGTCCCCGCGCCCCCTAGCGGCGCCAGGCGGGCCTTCCCTCGGGAATACCAGCCCCTCAGACTCTAAGACCCTTTCCGCAGCCCTGCGTCCCGGCCGTCGTTCCCGCCTGCCACCCGGGGCTGTTTTGCCCTCTCGGCCTCCGCTCGCTACCGGAAGGCAGTGGAGGCGGCTCCTCCCGAAGCGGCGGCGGCGGGGGCGGGTGAGTCACGCAGCCGGAGCCAGGGAGCCGGCGCCTCCGCCCCCTTCCCGGGCTGCGGCGTGATTCACCCAGCTCAGCTGAGGCGGGCGACACTTAAAGGCCCGCGCGTCTCGATCTCGGGCTGCCCCGGCACGTACCAACCGGACCCGGGGATCGAACCTGCCAAAGGACCCCGCCACCGGTATCCCGTCTTTCCCTAGGCCCCTTCCCTTCGTTTACATACCCAGCTCAGAAGCTGCCAATCAGGACGAAGAGGGAGCCACACGCAGCCAATCAGGAAGCGGCGGCGACAGCATCGCTCGCTCGCTCTCCTTCAGCAACCGGCGCCTGGGTTGCGAGACGCAGTTCTGACTCCGGCGCACGACTCTAGGCTCCTGACTTCTCTTAGCTACCGCCCACTCCCGTAGTGGCCCCGCCCTCCATCCAGGGATTGGTCCTGGACGGCGATGGGCGGAGTCTGTGGGGGGCAGGTTCCAACTGAGGGAAGGTTGGTTTTACAGCGCATGCCCGGGTGGCTGCGTGAGGAGCAGAGAAGGTGGAGAGGCTATTTGGGCTGGCAGGAAGTGGCTGCTAAGAGTTTTTGGTTTTCAAGGTGCGGGCCATTCACACCTACCCATGCACCTGCCGAACCCAGCAAGTGAGCTTATTATGCAACCAGCTCCAATAGGGGTCTACACTCTAGACCAGAAAGGCCTGGGTTCAAATTCTAACTCACCACTCACTCGATGTGTGACCTTGGAAAAATGCTTCACTGCTTTAAGCCACGCGAAGTCTGTTAAATGGTTATCTTGTATACCTCTTGGGTTAGGAAAATTAAAATAAGATCGTATCTGTTAAGAGCACTATACTAGATTCAGCAAATTCCGGGAAGTAGGATTCAATTGTGGGCATCAAAAGGCGGTAGTGGAGGTGGGATGCCCCTGGGGTCACATTTTGGGCTCTATTCCCTAATTAGCGGTGTGACCCTGGGCAAGGGTTTTAATCCCTTAGAGTCTTGGTTTCCTCATCTTTATTAAAATGAGGGAAATAATATTTTGTGCAGAGGATTGTTTTGAGGATTAAAAAGAACAATTTGTGCAATATGCTCAGAAGGGTGTGTGATGTGTCCTTTTGTTCGTGGTAATAGCTGTTGTAATAGCACAGGTGCTTATCAAGGAGATGGGCAGGAGAGGGGGTGGTATAGATAGATAGGAGTTTAATACTTGTCTGATAAACTGACAGTGGGATTTACCTTCTTCAAGTAGATCATTTGCTAACTCTTCTGGAGCTGTGGGAAGAACTGTTCATTGTGAATAACTCTTGATGAAAGTAAGCTCTCAGAAATGCTAACTATACTATGCAGCATTATTTATAATTGCCAAGATATGGAAGCAACCTAAGTGTCCATTGATAGATGAATGGATAAAGCGGGTGTGGTACATATTGTCGATGTAAGAATGTCCAAACCTGTGGAGAATTTTTATGAGTTTATCTGACCCAAAATCGATGCCATGCTGGGAAGCAAGATCTTAAATGCTCCAGCAAATGACAGTTTTGCAGCTTCTTTTATGCTTTTGGAATTAAGGAAGAAATGTAAGGAAGATTACATGAAAGTGGGAGAAAGCAAGATGGGGTTAGACAACAGGATAATGAACAAGATTACATGCTCTCTTGAGGATGATCATTCTTCTGAGGGGTCTGAAAAAGAGGCATTTCAAAGGTGTGTTAACCTAGATGCATAAGGACAATAGACAGTGCTTGCATAGGGCAAAGATAACCAACCCTTTTATAGGCCTGGGGTATGACTACCCACCATGACCTGCTCAGTTAGTAATTTATGATCAGATCACCCTGTGCGGATACATTCTGACACTGAACTTTGTCAGATTTAGTACATAGCCCTCTTTTCATTCACAATTCCCCTTTTAGGTCATTAATCAATATGAACGATGCATTGATAACCAACATTTTTGTGGGATAGTGTGGTGTCACAGCGCTAGGAAGGCTCATTCTTAGAAGTCTTAGTACTGACATTGTCTTGTTGAAACGATGGACCATTGGGGTAAGGCAATACCAAAACCGTGAAATGTGAATTGAGGCCAAATTTTCCTAAAAGAGGAGGACAGGTGAATAGAAGGCAGTCAGGTCTCCTGGGCCTTCATTACGGAAAACACTCTGAATTATTTCTATCCTGTGAACTATTATGACCTGAGTTTTGCTGTCTGTCTCAATATATATGATGGAATATTACCCAGCCATAAAAAAGAATGAAATCTTGCCATTTGCAACAACTGGATGGACCTAGAGGATACTATGCTAAGTGAAATAAGTCAGAGAAAAACAAATATTGTATATGACTTCACTTATATGTGAAATCTAAAAAAAAAAAAAAAAAACAAGACAAAACAAAACAGAAGCAAACGCATAGATACAGAGAACAAATTGATGGGAGGGTGGTGGGATGGGAGAAAAAGGTGAAAGGGACTAAGAAGTATAAATTTCCAGTGATGAAATTAGTCATAGGATGTAAAGTACAGCATAGGGAATACAATCAATAATATTATAATAACTATATATGGTGTCACAGTACTAGACTTACAGAGCGATCACTTTGTAAGCTATGTAAATGTCTAATCACTATGTTGTACTCATGAAATATATATTATCATTGAAAAGTAAAAATTTTTAAATGCTAACTATACTAGTTGATCCAGACTGCGATGATCAGTGGATGTTCAAACCTTAGGGTGAAAGGTTAGTGGGAAACAGGCTCCTGACAGGCTCCAATGCCTCACTGCTCAGATTACTTGCTAACTGCATAGGGAGAAATATCCTCTTATAATGTGGAAATGTGGTGCACGTAATGAAATTAATCAGGTAATGAAACTCCGCATCCATTATAGTGGGACACCTCAACACTGGTGCCATCTGATATGCTTCATTAAGAAGTACACAACAATTATTCACAGTGGCCAGGACATGGAAGCAACCAAGTGTCCTACAATAGATGATTGGATAAAGAAGCTGTGGTATATACATACGATGGAATATTACTCAACCATAAGAAGAGATGAAATACTTCTATTTGCAAAAACGTGGATGGACCTCTAGATAATCATGCTAAGCGAAATAACCCAGACAGAAAAAGTTGAAAATCAAATGATATCACTTGAATGTGGGACATAAACCTAAAAGCAACAAATGAACAGGACAAACAGAGACTCATCGACATAGACTATAGAGTAGTGGTTATCAGAGGGTGGGGGGTGGGAGGAGGGGGAGATAGACTGGGTAAAGGGGGTCAATATGTGGTGACAGAAAGAAATCTAACTATAGGAGGTGAACACACAGTGTAAATAAATATATGCCTTACTGTTAAAGTGTATAGATGAAACATTGGATTTTGCTAACCTGTGTCATCATAAAAAAATAAACAAATTAATGTAAAAAAATAAGTACACAACATTCCCTACTGTGTGTGCCTATTAAATTGAATAAACTGAGTCTCATCTAGCCTCTAGACCCACACTCCAGCTTATAGAAAACAGAAACAAATTAAGCACGAACACAATCAGACAAATACAGAATGTGAGACATCTACAGTACAACAGAACTGTTCCACGAAAAATTCAACTTCAAAAAAACACAAAAAGGGATTATTGGAACTGAGGGAGGATGTTCCAGAGTAAAAGGCACTAAATAATTTCCTTTTTACAACCGAATAAACGTGAATTTTCACTGAATTCTGATTTTTTTTGGGGGGAGGGACAGCTATAAAATATGTTTTTTGGGAAAATTGGAGAAATTTAAGTATTGACTTGATAGTAGATAATATTTCGGAATTCTTAATTCCCTTAGATGTGAACTAGTATGTGGTTTGTATGTGAGTGTCCTAGTCTTAAGACATGCCTGCGGAACTGTTGGGGTAGAATGTCATAGTGTCTACCATTTACTCTCTAGTGGTTCAGAAAAAATGTATTTACACATATCCATATGCAGATAAAGGAAACGTAAAATGTTCACAATTAATTCTAGGTGGGAGGGTATTCAGGTGCTCAGAATACACATTTTTTTCTCCATCTTTTCTATGCGCTTGAAATTTTTCATAGTGAGAGAGTAAAATGCTAATTAGAACCAGGCTCCTGCTAGGCAAATTCACATAATTTCCCCCACAATCTATCTCGTTGGCCCAGGAAAAAGGAAACCCACAGTCCCCAAGAGGCCGGCTGCAGGTCAAACCCTGAAGAGGAACTCACAAGAGTCATTTGATTAATGTGTATTTACTGAGCACCTATTACGTGGTATGCACTGTTGTAGATGACAAGGTACACCGGCTAAGACTCACATGGTCCCATTTGTATGGGTTAGGGGAGGGGGCGGAGAGAGAAAAGAAATATGAAAAGAGGTGCATGGAGTAGGGACTTGGTGACATGAGACAGGTAGTGAGGTTCTGGAGGAAGTGTCCAGCCAGAGGGAAGGGCTAGTGCGAAGGCCAGGAGGCGGGAGCGGGCTGAGGTCGGCCAGGCGGCGAGGCCAGTGTCGCTGGGCTGTATGCTTTAGGAGGAGGTCAGAGACGCTTTCGGGCCCTTCAGAGCACTCTATGGACTTTTGTTTTTCATTCTGAGTGGGATGAAAAGACCCTGGAAAATGAATAAATGAGGATAATCTCTGCTTCTATTAAATGACTTGGAAAAATAACAACAACAACAACAAGGATGGGATTAACAGAGAGGCTTGAGGAGAGGAGCCTGTCGCGAGGGTGGTCCCGGAAAGCCTCCCCGAGGAGGTGACATTGGAACTGAGACTAGCAAGTGGAGAAGGAACCAGGGAATCAAAGGGCTGGGGGAAGGGAGAAGGAAAGAGGCCGGACCTTAGGAAATGAAACCAGAAGCGCAGCCACCGGGCCCAGCGGGCCTGGGGAGGAGCCTCCGCCGCTGAGGGGCGGGGGGGTGGGGGACGGGTAGGGGGAGCGCCCCGCCCTGGCCGGCCGCCCCACCCAGCCTCTGGGGAGCGAGGAGGCGCCGGACCGGCTCCCGGCTGCCACCGCCCTGGGGTATCCCGCCCGTGGCCAGCCCAGGGCGGTGGGTGGACTGAGGAAGAGGGACCGGACCTCCCGGCCACGCCCCGAGGTGGCCGCGGCCCATCCCCCACGAGGAACGGCTGGGGGAGGGCCGGTTGCGGAACGCGGACTCTGCCCTCGGGACCCGGTTCCCTCTGCCTGGCCAGCCTTTCCACCTTTCTCGCTAGTTCTTTAACAGAGTAGGAGCTGGGCCCCTCTAAACCTCAGTTTGTTCACCTGGCAAGTGGGGGTGTTCCTCATATTGGCCTCACTGTGGCTTATTTAACAGTGAGTCAGGTCTCGCCCCACCTCTGCTCAACACCCTCCTATGGTTTAGCTCTCACTCAGGGTGAAGCTCTAGGGCTCCCTGTGGGACTCCCACAGACCCTACCTGATTTGCCCCCCTCAACTGTTTCACCTCATCTCCCAGTCCTCTCCCCTTTGCTCACTCTGCTCCAGCCACACTGACCTCACCGTCCTTGGACTGCTCCACACCTGTTCCAATCTGAGGGCCTTTGGGTTTGCTGGCTGTTCCCTCTGCCAGGATCACTCCCTCACAGATTCACTTGGCTCACTTCGCTCCTCCTTCAGGTCTTTACTCAAATGTCAACTTGTCTCTGAGGCCTTCTCTAGCTGTCCCATCTATATAGTGGCAGCCCAGTCACACTCCTTTCTTTTTCTACAGCATTTGTTACTTTTCATGTTTATTTCAGCGTCCCTCCACAACGATGTTTTATGAGAGCAGGAACTGTCTGTTTTTATCCTGTGCCTGGAAGAGGCATTCGGTAGACTCAGTAAATCTGAGCAGTTATTGGAATCCTTGGTGTGCACCAGGCCCCCTTTTACACACTTTGCACAATCGCTTAGTGAGTCAGGTATTATTCCACATCTGAGAGTTTGGCCATGCTGGTGTATTCGAAGAACAGCAGAAAATGGTGTGGCTGGAGCAAAGGAGTGAGGGAGTTTGGGCGAGATGAATTCAGAGAGGTGGGGGGGGGAGGGTTGGTCATGGTGAGTTTGGGAATTCATTTTTTCAACAAAAGCAAAAATAAATTTTTTGAGTGCCCACCTGTGCCAAGCAGAGTTCTATGCACCGGAGGATACAGCTGGGCTAAGAATGACAAAACCCCGCCCTCTCAGAGTTTCCAGTAGACCAGGGGGCTAACCATAAAAAGGTAGTAACTCGAGATTGGATAGGTGCTACTAAGAAAATCAAGCAGAATGGGATGGTGTGGTGGTCCATCTGAACGTGTTGAGCTAGGAAAGGCAGAGAGGGACTCTAAGAAGGGGACATGGTTGGTAAAAAAAAAAAAAAGCTATGGCGGAAGTGTCCTCCGGGGAATTAAGGGCAAGTGCAAAAGCCTTGAGGTTGAAAGGAGCTCGGGATCGAAGGAAACCAGTGTGGCTGGAGGTGAGGGAGGGTGGGAGATTAAACTGAGGATGTTAGAAAATAGTCTGGTCTCAAAGGCCTGAGGGTTTTATTCTGAGTGCGAGATGTCGCTGAAAGTTTTAAGTAGAAGGAAGACATGATCCATTGAGATGCAGATACCTCATGTGCCTTCCTGAGATTCCCACCTGTTAAAGTTGCCCCACTGCTTTCAGACTTAGATGCAATGCTCCTCTCAGGGTGAGAATCTGGCTTTGAGCCAGAAAGCACAGGCAGAAATCCCCCTCCTTTCCTTGCCTGTGGAGTACACCAAGGTGTGGTTCCTCCTTGCGACCCTTGTAGTAAAGTCCCTAATGCTGTGTCCTCAAAGGTCTTTGTGGAGGCACAGCCAGTGCAGCAGCAATGCAAACACATTGTATCTTCCCTGGCCTCCCTTTTTCCCTCACGCTCACCAGCTTGGGCTTGTACCTCCTAAATAAATCATAAAAACTGTAACTTTAGCCTGGGCTCTGCTTCCTAACCAGGTTTTCTAAAAGATCTGCTATTAGTACTGGGGGTCTTTGGGCATTTTCTTTCTCTTCTGGGCCTCAGCACCGCTATTGAAAGGGTTATACAACGAAAGGGTTGACTTTTAAGTGTCGGAAAGACCTATCCTTTGACAGGTAATGTTTCTCCCTTTCGTCCTAACCATGTGGCTGGAAGTCTAAATCTACCAAGAAGCAACAAACACAATAGTTAAGAACCAGGTTCTGGAAGCAGATTGAGTCTGAGCGCTCCCTGGTACTCACTCTTACCAGCTGTGTGACCCTGAGCAAGTGACTTGGCCTCTCTGACCCCTAGGCTCCTCCTACGTCAAACGTGATTACAGGATTTACTTCTATATAATTGTGTGGATTACATGGCTTAATTCAAATGAAGTGGGTTGAACACTGCTTGTAACAAGCACGCAATTAATGTTATGTTTAATGATATAATTCCCCAGCTTTGGCAGGGAAGGGGAACAGGTGTCTAGGGAACTTACAGGGTCCCTTCCTTTGACCCACTGAAGTTTAGAAACTTTAGGCAACACAACACCATCCCTTCAAAAATACTTTTATTAAAAAAAATTACAAAAAAACCCCACCACGAAACCTGCCTTTCTTTTAAATAATGTGGCATGGAGCAGTTTGGTTTCCACCCTATTGCACGTGGTCCGGCCTGGTTATGGATCAAGAGTCTGCTGGAACTGGGGTCCTGCCGAGGAGGTGGGGTTCAGCCTGGGAGAGGAGACCAGCCCCTCCTACTTCCTCAAGGTAGAAGAGGCAGAGCCTGAGTTTCCATAGTAACCAGGCAGCACATCCCTGTCATCCTCTGACAGGCCCAGCCTACGTTTTCCTGAGGCCCCCCGTGGTCAGAAGGGAGTAGGAACTGAAGGGGAAGGCAGAAGAAATGTGGAAGTGGGAATCAGACTCCCAAAAACACAGTCTCATTAAGGCATTTGGAATAGATAAATTAATTGAGGAAGACCCACCTTCACAGAAGGCTATGGTAACCAGACACACACACATGCAAGACAGTTTGTGGAACCCTGAAACGGGAGGAAAGAAGGCCACAGTCACTGCTTAGAGTGCCCGACAATAACACACACACACACACGCACAGTTGGATCTGGGGATCCAGCCCACCAAGGCTGAGATGTAAGAGCACACCACTCAAAGTTTTAAGATCCCAGAATGATCTCCATGATGTGATCGAGTTCATTCCACTCCCAGGACCCTGGGGCACAGAACAGGTTGTGAGGAGGCTCTGGTGGGGCCATTGTAGGCTCCTTCTCCACTGTGGACGTATCAATGTCCAGAAAAAAGTCATCCAGACCAGAGTCTCCCAGGTACCGGGAGCTCAGAGCTTCTAAGAAGACTGGATCGGGCTGGGGTAGCACTTCGTTCTGGGGGCCTGGGGGAGCCACAGGATTCTGAGGGGGCTCAGTCTCATCCATGGAAGTATCCAGCTCCCTGAGAATAGAACCGATGGTGGTTGACAGGGAGAAGTCCTCCTCACCCAGGAAGAGGGGCTCAGGGGGCAGGGCAGGTGCCGGAGCCAAGCAAAGTGCAGCCTGGAGCTGTTGGAGGGTGTTATGGATGAGGACGTGCCTGCGGAGGCTGGGTGCTCGGGGACCCAGGCTTCGCTGGACCTTGTCTAGGGAGATGCGGAGCAGGGCTTGCTGGTAGCTTCGCAGGCCTGCCGGGCCCCAGGCCCACTTCTCATCCTCCTCTTCCTCCTCCAAGTCTGAGTGTTTCCTCTTCAAGCCTCCCACCATGATGCCCTGTGGAGAGAGGAGGGGCAAGTCAGACACAGCAGGGCTAGTTCAAATCCTGAAGCTCCTGTATGGTCGTCGATTTTTAATGTTCTGAACCTCTGTTTTTACATTTAAAAAATGGAGATAGTATGAATCCCACAAAGCTAAGGAAAAGAGTAAATGTATGTGACTAAGAAAACAAAACCTGGACTTAAACACAGCTGGGTCTGAATCCCACTTACTTGCCTGGGTGGCTTCAAGCAGTTAATTTTCCTCCTTGAGACACAATTTCCTCATCTGCAAGATGAGTCTAACACCCGACTCTGAAAACTTCTTTCCACAATACTCATTTCTTCAAATGTAAAACGTACAAGACAGGTGTGGAGTACAGAATCCTGGACTGGGAGGAGGAAATCCTTGGTTTTAACTATGCCTTTCGCAGTGCTCGGCTGTGTGATCTTGGGAAAAGATATGACCTCTCTAGGCCTCAGTTTCCTCATCTGTAAAATGGGGATTGTAAAAATTCTCACATTTCAAAGAGACCCCATTTGTTAGCTTGAACAGGATCCATCACACATGAAATGCTTAATGAACAAGAGCCAAATGCCATTTATTTATTCAATATTTTTATTGAGTGCCCACTATATTCGAGCCACCTGGAGCACCTATTTGTTGAGACTCTTCTTACACAGAGTATATTTCTGTTCATGCCCTCTTCTTAACTGAGAGTGCTCCCAGCGGCAGGGAAGGGGCTCCCTCCTTACCTCTGTCAGCGCCTTAAGCTTCTCCCAAAGCGAGCCGCATAGACTTGCTAGAACTCCACTCACGCAAAGCCCCGCCCCCTCCCGGCCCATCCAACCAGACCTCGGCCCCGTACGGCCCCCAACCCCCTCCACGGATCTGCTTTCAGCATCAGATACGCCCCAATTTGGCTCAGGGGCTTGTGGGAAATGTGGGCCAATAGCCCCAGGTACGTACGTTGACTTTGAGCGTGCATTGCAATCCCCAGAGAGCTCCGCACGCCACTGGGAGGAACCTTCCCCGCCCGCCCTTAGGGCATGCGCACATGGACCCAGGACGGGTGGGGGAAGGGAACCCGGACATCCAGCTGCCCCGCGCCTGTCGAGCCCCGCCCTCCGCTGCCTTCAGGGAGGCGAGTCTGAGCTCTGCGCCCAGAACACCCCTCCCCCACCGCTGACTGCAGCTCTAACCCTGCTTTCTCCCGGTCCTTGGGACATCAGAAGGTCCTGGATTCTTTTTCCTAACTGCTCTCGGGTCTAGAGACTCGGGGCCACCAAAAGTTGCTCTAAGATTATAAACGCTCTCCGATTAACTCCGTTCGGGACACTAGGTATCTCAATTTTGAGACCTTCCCCCGTCAAATCTCTCCTATTCTCCCATCTTTCAAACGCCTCTCGACTTCACCTCTAAATTCCCCCTCTGGCTCCAAAACCTGAACGTGTAACTCTCCCCAGCGCACCCTCTCCGCCACTGCGCCTGGGAAACCGAGATTCCTTGCTCCTAGTTCTTCGCTTCTCCAATACCCAGGATCCCAGCCCCAACCTCTCACACCTTTTCAAGAATACTGGAGCCTCGAATTCAACCCGTCCGGGAGACTAATTGTCCTAATCTCCAGATTCCCTGTCCCAAAAGTTCCTTCCCTGGTTCTCTCACTTCTCCAAATATCCCAAAGCCCAGCTTCAAATTCCCTCCACTCGAAGATCCTGCCCCAACAACTTCGCCTCTCATCCAGGATCTCGAACTCAGTCTCAAGTCCTCAAACCCTATCAGTCACCCTTGATCTGCGCCCCCTACTCCTGCCCAGACTCCGCCTCCCCCAACCCAAGGCAAGTCTCAAGCCGGGCAGCTACCCCTCACCTCAGCTGCCAGATTCACAACGACAACCTCCTGGAACGTCCGCAGCTTTGCGACCATCCAGTTCTGGGTAGGTACCTCGTTAGTCTCGCTGGGGCCTCTGGGTCTAGCCTCTGGCTCACCCAGCTCCGCCCGAGCCGAGCCGCGAACCGCCATTGGCTGGAGTCCTGCCCGCCGCAGGGCGCGGATTGGCTGGGGGAAGCCACCCATCCGTCGCCAGGAGACGGCCGACCCGCTCGCGACCATTTAAAGGATTCCGACTCTCCAGGGGCGGGGCCACGCCTTTAGGGCGGAGGGTGGCGGAGACATCAAAACTCTTTTCCTTGTGTCAGCTACTGTCCTCGCCCCGAGATTGCCAGCATTACTCTCTGCGATCCCTTTACACCAGGTCTGGACCCCATGGTGGAGCAAGACTGGCTGGTACGCCCCTCCCAAGCCCGCTTTTAGGCAGGGCGGGTGGAAACACTGGCGTAGGCCGCGCCCCCGGGGTTCCGAGGGCGGATGCTGCAGGGTAGGGCAGAGGATGACGCCGCTTTAGACCAGCCAATAGCTTGGCGTGGCGTGCGTTGCCTGGGCGACCGCAGCCCGCCTCTTTACCGTCCCTGTGCTTCCGCCCCCTCGCCCCCAACACTTTAACTTACCGTCCCCTTCTTGTTCTTTAGGGCGGCTCAGTATGTTCCTCCCCCATCCGCCTGATGCGACCCCATCCCGCCTGTTTCAGGATGGCACCTCCACTGTTGGAGACTCGTTTATGGCTTCCTACTACCCTGGTGACAAAGTTCAAACTCCTTACTTTTGCCACAAAGACCTTCACGGTCTGGCCTGATGCACACTCCTCCTTGCTCCCTATTATTCTGTCACACCAATTCACTTTCAGTTCTAAAATGGCTTCAAGAGCTCTCCAACACCACGAAAACAGAGATTTTGTCTGTTTTCTTCCCTGCCTTATCCCGAGTGCCTACAACAATGCCGGGTACATAGCAAGTACTCAAAAATGAGAATAAAAGGGTAAAAGGAGTCAAATATATGGTAAAAGATGGAAATTAAAATTTTAGCGGTAGGCACACAATAGGGTATTCAGATATCAAATTGGTGTCGTATACCTGAAATTTATATAATGTTACTAATGTTACCTTAATAAAACAAATTAATTTTAAAAAAAGGTTTCTGGATCTTTTAACTTGTTCCCCCATTCTAATAATATCCCCTCAATTCCCAGGCTGCCTCTCATCAGAACTCATCTCACAGGTTTCCTCCTCTTGGAAGCCCTCCCTGATGCTCTAGGTAAGTTGGCTCCCATGGTGTCCTGTGCTTCTCCCATTGCAGCCCTGCCCATGCCTCCGCCATCTTCACCTGGGCTGTTACTGCCTGGATTGTGGGCCCCCTGAGGACAGGTACCAAGGTTATCTCTGTCACCCACTCACTGCTTGGGCAAAAATAAAACAGTGCTAGTGCCCTGAAAATCTGAATCAGGAGTGCCCCACTCCTACAAGTTTTCACCAAGGAGTGTGGAAGGCAGTTTTTTCCAGGCTACCCCAGACTTGGAATATGCAACCAAGTCGTCCTGTTTGCAGAAGCAGTCTAAGATTGGGGTGGACTTTGTGGGGGGTGGTTGGGGGTGGGTGTTGCGGGGTAGGTGGGGAGAGGCTGGAGGTAGGAAGAAAGAAGTGGCTTGCTCAGTCCTGGGAAAGATAACTCCGGGGAACAAAAGCAGGGGACAGTAGATTCCAGGGGGACATGATTAGGACCAGCAATTCTTCCCCTTCCAGCTTCCAAACCTACCCCTCCTCCAGGGTCCTCATGACACTGTAACCCAGTCCCTAGATTACAGGCTTAGGCTTCTTCCTGGATGCCGTGCTCCCCTCCCCCATGGATGGTCCACTCAGGCTCTGCCTACTCTGAGCTCCCAGCCTCCGCTCTTGCACCCTTCCCATTCACCTTCACACAGTAGCCAAGGGAAGCTTAACAAAACACAGACATGATTGTGCCCTCTCCCCATCTCTCCCCTGCTCTACTCTTTGCATAAACCCTCAAAATAAGGATTGACTCTGCACAATTAAGCATCCATGGAACAGCCTCTTGGGTTGACCACTCCTCACCCTAAGAGAAGTATTAACTGTAGGGGACAGATTTTAGTTTTTCGAAGGGGCCAAGTGCTCTCCAGCCTCCTGGCCTTTGCTCATGTGGTTCCTTTTGCCTGAAATTCCATCATGCCTTAGGACCTTCTGGCTCATTCTTACCAAAACAGGTTGACGTGGGACATCCCCTTTTCAACAGAGCCTTGTTTACTCCCTGCGCTGTCAGGTACCCGCCCACTCTGGGGTCCCATAGCCCTCTGTACTTCCTCCATTAGAGCCCTGGCCACTGTGGGTTGTCACTGTCAGGTGCAGGCTGTCTTCCCCACCAGACTGTGAGATCTGTGAAGGCAAAGCTCATGGCTGTCATGGTCACCACTGGACCCTCAGTCACCACTGGGTCCCTAGTGCAGGGCTGGGTGCAGAACGATGACCCAATGAACTGTTGCTGAGGAAACGAATGAAGGAAAATATTACACAGAGGACAGAAAGAGACACCGAGATACCTACACAAAGCCAGAGCTGGATCTTTTAGAATAATCTGAAGCTCTTGGCTCAAAATTTATTGCTCCCTTCCTCTGTTCATTTCCCAGGATGCTATCCTGCTGGATAGGGACAGAGCCCTAGTCATACTTGTGGGAAGGGTAGGTGTTGTGCCCGTCATACTCATCGGTGGTGAGGCAGCGCAGCATGAAGTGGCCCAGGTCATGTTTGGAGATGACCCTTGAGGGCCCATGTCCATTCAGGGTCACTGAATAGGCCCCAGTCAGTGGCTGGTCTCCTGCAAAGTAAGGACAGAAGGGCTGGGTGAAGCAGATGTCCTTTCCCACCCCTAACACATGTTCACTTCAATGACAGTCCCAGGGCGCCTAAAGTGTGCCCAGCCTGAATGGTATAAGGACCAACAATGTGTGAGACCCTTCCCATGTGCAAGGCGCTAACCCTTCACTTCATTCATCTGACAAATCCTGACTGATAACCTATTATATGTCAGGTGCTAGGCGCCCAGCAAGGGACAAGATATGAATCTCTGCCTTTAACATGCAGACATTCACCAGATAAAGGCAACTAATAAGATAAGAAAGTAAAACAGACTACGTGTTAGATGCAGAGAAATAAAGCAGAGAATGGGCTAGGAACTGTTTATTAACTATTTTATAAGTGGGGACACTGAATCTTAGAGAGAGGAAGTTATTTCCCAGTGGCAAAGGCTACTGGGTTACTCCGTCTGGACGCTTTCCTTCCTCTGGACCCCTCTGGGAGGACTAAGTGACATGTCGCAGGTGTGGGTCTGCAGTTTAGAGGCAGTGGAAGAGCAGACACGTTTTCCTGACTTTGTGAATTTGGAGCTGGTGTGTCCTGATGCCAAGGGTACAACTAGGTCTTAGTGGGGAGAGCAGACAGGCATGACTTGGCTGTTTCAAGAGTAACTAGTGGCTGCATTACAATAATGTAAAAATAAAACCTGCCAGTGACCAACTTAATATAGGGATCAAATGAAGTATGGACAATCTGGAATCCTGTGCAATAAGAAACACACACTTTTACCTGCGTGGTGTTCTTACCAAAAAAATGCTTAATCTGAGTCTGTAGAAAATAACCAGAAAGATCCAGAAAGTGGGACATTCAAAAAACACCAGGCCTGTTTAATTTTATGAGAAATAGTAAAAAAAGGAAAAAGATATGGAGGATTGTTCCAGATTAAAGGTGACTTGGTAGCTAACCGCAATGGCTGATCCTCAATTGGATCCTGATTTGGGGAGGAAGGAGAGATTAAAAGATATTTTTTGACAATTGGGTAAATGTGATACCAATTACATGATAGATTTCATGTCATTTTCCTTGGTGCAATAATGGTCCTGTGGCTCCTACACAAATATTTTTCTTCTTGGAAGATGCTTATCTGAGGTTCTAGGAGTGAAGTGTGACAATGTCTCAAATTTACTCTCAAATGGTTCAGCCAAAAATACTAGTGTGTGTGTGTGTGTGTGTGTGTGTGTGTGTGTGTGTGTGTTACATGCATGCCTAGATAGTTGTTAGCTAGATATAAAAAAAGTTTTAAAAAAGCAAACAGGGAAAAACGTTAAAAACTAAACCTAAATGAAGAGTTTATAGATATTTATAAATCTTTAATTCCTTCAACTTTTCTGGAGGTTTCAGTTTTCACACACACACACATACAAAAAAAGAAAAATGAAAAAAGTACTCTGTCTTAAAACACTTTCAGGCATGACTTCTCTGCGTACTTAATTCAAACCTTAGGTCAGGAAGTAATATGATGAGCCCTTCTTACAGATGAGGAAACTGAGGCTCAGAGGTCTGGGATTTTCACCCAGCTTCTCCATCAGGCAGCTTCACTGCTGATTCTGGTCCCAATGGGGTCCACACATATACCCCTTTATTTTATTTTTATCTTATTTTTTTTGCACCCATTTAACGCAACCTGAACTCTGAACCTCTTAGGTGTGTCGGGCCCCCTCCTGTCAGGAGTCCCTGAAGGCTGAGGACAAAGCAGAACTATTCCTCCAGTGGGCACACAAATATGAAGATGCGAGTGCTTGGCCTTTGGGCCTTACCCCCCACTGCACAAAGTCATCTCCTTAGAGAGCCTATGCCTCGCCATGTTTTACCATTTCTTCCTTCATGGTAGCACTGCCCATCAGTAACAGCCATCATCTAACTTCCTGTGTCTCCCCTGCTATATAAGCCACATGAGACTCTAACACTAGTGCTTGCAGTGGTAGCCAGGCCCACAGTTCAAATGCAAGAGACATCTGTTGAATGACTGGCTCTCTCCCTGTGTTTGACTCAGTGTGGATTCCAGACCCGGGAAGGGAGCGAGGTGCAGGCGTAGTTTACAGATCCTCCCCAGAGCACCACCGTGAGAGGTGGTTCCCCTCTATTCGTCCATCTGACAAACATTTATTGAGCATCTACTACACGCCAGGCCATGTTCTTGGCTCTAAGAACATGGCTGTGATTCAAACAAGACAAGAGCCATGCTGCCAAAGGACTGCCATCCTCGTGAGGGAGGCACACACTAAGTTAAGATAAAGAAAGAAAAGATGTGAGTGTGTGTGACAAAGCAGAAGTCCCCTTCTTTTGAATATGAACAGAGGGCGGGGGAGGCCTCCTGCTGGTGTTCCAGTGACAGTCAGCAGGCATCCACCACCGCCAGTCCCTGGGGAAGCTATCCACACGACTCCACTCTCAGCTAATGAGCAACCGCAGGGAGAACCCAGAACTGAGACGGACGTTTATGATAAATGAGGGTGGTTTTACATTCCTAAATTTTAGGAGGCTCATTCAACAGCAATAACTGAAAAGTATGTTAGAAAGGAGAATAAAATCAAGCAGGAACAAGGATAGGAAGGCTTGCAATTTTTGACTGGCCAGGCAAGGCATGGTGGTTGTCCCCAAAGAATGGGATGGGGAGAGCTGGTGGCAATCCCGCTGCTGGGTCCCAGCCTCACTCACCTATGTGGGGCGGCATCACGGCCACGTACTTCAGGCCCGAATTCTGCAGTACCTTGTGCATCCGGATGTGGTCAGCGGTCACATCCTGCAGTCGTGGGGGCACCTTGGCCGGGTCCCATAGCAGGAAGGCTGAGGGGGCACAGGGCAGGGTCAGCCAAGGCTTGAGGACAGCCTGGCCAGGCCAGCGACCTGCTGGGTTTGTGCCAGGACAAAACCCCGTAGGGGGTCACCACTGCCTTTTTGTAGTTCTAGGCCTAGCCGTGGGAGTTGGCCCGGCCCCCTGTCTTTCTCTAACAGCCCCCATAAGAGCTGAGCACTTCTCGCCCCGTGTGGTCCTGTCCACTTCACTTCCCACCTAGACCATAGCAGCAGCCTCCTCCCTGGTCTCCCTGCCCTTGGTCCCCACAGTCTGTGCCCCATACGCAGCCAGAGGGGGCGTGGGAACATCCGGAGGCTCCGGAGCTCATCAGTGGCTCCCTCTCACTCAGGGTAAAAGCAAAGTCCCCACCAGGCCCCACGCGATCCAGCCCCATCAGCCCTCCGACCTCACCACCCAACACTCTCCCCTCCACTTGCTCTGCTGCAGCCACACTCCTGCCTCATAGCCTTCGCAGCTGCTGATCCCTCCGCCCCGAGCCCCGTTATCTCGCCAAGCAGCCCTCCCTCATATCAGCTGGGTGTGATGAAACAGAGGTGAGGGTTGAGGACCGTGGAGACAGCCAGCCAACTCTGCCAGCAGCCATCTGTGTGACGCTGCGTAAGCCGATGGACCTGCACAGTCTCCACTCCCTTAGGAGGCCGAACGGCTACCCTTTCCTGAGCATCTGCTATGTGCCACAACTGTAAGTACTCAGAGGGGTTTTGTGAGGGTGAAGTGGCATTCATTCCAAAGGTGCTTGGATGGTGCCTAGAACACAGTAAGTGTTCAGTAAACTCTGTTAGCATTAACTGCTCATGCTATGCAGCCCGCAGCCTTCCTTTTGGATCATTCTGGGCAACTATTTATTGAGTGTCCATCTCTCCATAAATGGGGAGGTCATAAATGGGTAGAGACTGGGCTATGTATCCACAGCCCTGTCACTTCCTCTAGAAGGCTCTTCTTGACCTTGTCTCTGCTGGGTTAGGTTCCTCCTCTAGGCTTCCTATCCTGGCCCTGAGCCCTCTGCCTGGACCCCCATCCCAGTCCTGACTACTGTGGCCTGTCGCTATTTGATGATGGCTCTGTTTACTACTTCCCTGCCATCTGTGAGACTTGTGAGTATAGGGCCCAGGGCTGTACTGGTCACCACTGTGTCTCTGGCATATCCTGGCAGGGTTCATGCACACAAATGGTGCTAAATAAATACACAGTAACTTGGGATGGCTCCAATACCACCTTGCAGAGGCCCCTGGGCTGCCTGTCCAGTGCCCACCCCTCACCTGCTTCAGCCCCATCCCTGTGACCCTACCACCCACCCGAGGTGCAGGCCACGACCTTGTCCACGCCATGGGCCTTCATGGCTGCCACAATATTCTGGGCGCCCTCGGACATCACTGTGGTAGGACCTTAGAGGGGACAGAGAATGGCTGTCACTGGCAGGCGGCGGCGGTGGCGGGGGTGGCAGGGGTGGGGCAGGGGGCGGGGGTGGCGCTGGGGGCCGAGGTGCAGGGGGGGGCCGTGGGCAGAGTGGGGGCTCAGTACTGAGGTCATTTCTGGTGCCGAGCAGCACGATGACAGCATCCTGCCCGGCCACGGTCTTGTCCACATCAGCTGCCTGCCGAACATCACCCACGACCACGTGGGCCGGCTGGGGCCCCTCCGAGGGCAGCCTGGAGGAGTCCCGCACCAGCACTGTCACCTCATAACCTGTGGGCAAAGAGAGGCAGAGAGGCAGGTCAGTGGGCTCGCGGGCTGCACTCCCAGGCTCCAGGGGCTGGGTCCTGGAGGGTGTCACAAATCCTCAAATACATCCCCCAGGCCTCCTGTTCTGAGGCAATGGTCTCCAAACATTTCTGCTGGCGTACCCACAGTTGATTTTCAGCTGGTCGTTAACATCGGGCCATACTTTAAATAACCTGCACTGATGCCTCTCCACCACCCCCCACCATGACTTCTCCACCCTCCATCAACCAAAGGGTTAATGCCTGGCATCGCCCTGGTCTATGGGCCCTGTCCATGGTCTTGGAGGGAACTGAAGCACAGAGGAGGACATGAGTTGCCCAAAGGCTGCCCAGCACTGGGATTGGTCCCCCAGGACTGACTTCTGGAGGACCAGGCCCTGCCCGAGTGGTCACTAAAGATTTTGAACATTGCCTTGGTATGTCCCCTCCCAAAAGAATTTTAGATAACTTGTGTCCCCCGTCGCACATGTGCACACCCATTTTAAAGTTCACAACCAACATATTTCTTCCTTTGTTTTAGACAATGGCAAAGGATGTTAAATGGTTAGGTGTATTGCAAATGGTGATATCAAAAAATAGAGTTATTAACTGTGGGCTCTGTTATGGACTGAACGTGTCTCCCTAAAATTCACATGCTGAAGCCCTAACCTCCAATGTGATGGTACTTGGAGGTCAGGCCTTTGGGAGGTGATTAGGTTTAGATGAGGTCATGAGGGTAGGGCCCTCGTGATGGGATTAGTGTCCTGGGAAGGTGAGGAAGACAGACCAGAGCTCTCTCTCTCTACCATTTAAGAACACCGCGAGAAGGCAGCTGTCCGCAAGCCAGGAAGAAGGTTCTCACCAGAATCCAAATCTGCTATCACCTGGATCTTGGACTTCCCACCCTTCAGAACTATGAGAAGTAAATGTCTGTTGTTTGAGCCACCTGGTAAAAGGTATTTTGTTATTGCAGCCTGAGCTAATGAGGACAGGCTCTAAAATATCACTCTCCAGAAAAATGAACCAGAACTCCATAGAGAAACGGCGGCTGGGCTGGGGCAGGGGAAGGACAAGATGAGCCTGAACAGCTCATGCTGCTGGCTGGTAAGGTGATACTTAAAAAATGATGGGGCCATAAAACGAAATACATCAACTATATAAAAATCTGTGCGTTCATATGATACTAACAAAGAAATTTCATTGGTCATCACTGGTGTCTATCAGAGGGTTAATCCCTTACTCTGAAAATGACAAAAGAAGAGGAAAAACAATAACAGGGTTCCATTTCTCTTGATATCTGTCAATATCTGTTTCAAAAACAAACAATGGGAGATTTTTACACTCTGAAGCGATAATGATAATGATACTAATGATTAATAATATGTATCGAGCACTCACTTTATACCAGGTGCCAAGTTTTTACATATATTCACTCATTTAATCCTCAAAGTAACCCTGGGTTTGAATTCCGGCACTACTACTAGCTAACTGTATAACATTGGGCAAGTCACTTAACCTCTTTGGGCCTTAAGGGCCTTCATCTGTAAAGTGACACTAATAATAGTCTCAACCTTATAGGATTGTTACAGGTTTAAATAATGTATCTAAAAGTTTAATGTAGCCAGATGATTTTGGACAAGGGTGCCAAGATAATTCAATGGCGAAAGGATAGTCTTTTCAACAAATGTTGCTGGGACAACTGGATCCATGTGTAAAAGAATGAAGATGGATGCCTACCTCATGCCATATATGAAAATGCACTCAAAAATTATCCAAGACCTAAATGTAAGAGCTAAAACTATAAATCTCTTAGAAGAAAACAAAGGCACACATCTTTGTGACTTTGAATTAGGCAATGGTCTCCTAGCTATGACACCAAAGCAGCAACAAAAAGGAAAAATAGATACACTGTCAAAATTAAAACTTATGTGCTTCCAGGGAGCATTTGTCTGTTGAGATCTTGCTTCCAGGTGTATCTTCTTTTTGGCTCAAATAAATTTTTATAAAAATTCTCTACATGGGCTTATTATGTCTACAGGAGTAATGGATTTGATAATATTTCTTATTTTGAGAGATTTTTAAAATTTTAAGGGAAAACAAAACAACAAAAGAAACTTTTGTGCTTCCAAGGACATCATCCAGAAAGTGAAAGGACAACTCCCCAAAAACGAGATAAAAATGTTACAAATCACATATCTGATAAGGGACTTGTATTTAGAATATATACAGAACTTTTATGACTTGATAATGAAAAAGCGAATAACCCACTTACAAAATGGAAAAAGATCTGAAGACATTTCTCCAAAGTAGATGTACCAATGGCCAATAAACACTTAAAAAGGTACTTAATATCGTTAGCCATTAAAGACATGCAAAACGAAACCACAATGAGATACCACTTTATATCCTCAAAGATCGCTAAAATCAAAAAGACAGACAATAAATGTTGGTGTGTAGGTGGGGGAAACTGGAACCCTCATACATACTCCCAGTGGGAATGCTGAATGATGCAGCCACTTTGGAAAACAGTCTGGCAGGTCCTCAAAAGGTTAAACACAGAGTTAACATATGACTCAGCCATTCTACTCCTAGGTTTATGCCCAAGAGACTTGAAAACATACGTCCGCACAAAAACTTGTACAAGAATTTTCATAAGAAGCATTATTCATGAGAGCCAAAAAGTGAAAACAATCCAAGTGTCCATCAATTGAAAGTATAAATAAAATATGGTAGAACCATATAGTAGTATTCGGCAATAAAAAGAAATGACATACTGATACATGTTACAACAGGGATGAACCTTGAAAAAGATTCTTTTGCTAAGTGGAAGAAACCAGTCACAAAGAACCACATAGTGTATGATTCTATTTATATGAAATGTCCAGAACAGACAAATCTATAGAGACAGAAACTAGATTAGGGGTTGCCTAGGACTGGGCCAGAAAATGGGGGGTAAAGTTTCTTTTTCAGGGTGATGAAAATGTTCTAAATTGACTGTGATGATATTTGCACAACTCCGAATATGCTAAAAACCACTGAATTGTATACTTTAAATGGGCGAATTATACAGTGTGTGAATTATATCTTAATAAAGCTATTATAAAAAACATAGAACTAAAACAAATGAAAAGTTTAGGGGAGAGCATGGCATGTTGGCTGTTGTGCCCTTAAATCATCTCACAGTGTTATTTCCTGGCCTGGCCTAGTCCTCCCCACGGTCCTGACTTCTGTCTCACCCCCTCTGATCCGTATTCCACACAGCAGCTGGATCAGCCTTCCACCATAGTGACTTCCTGCTCAGATTCCTCCTGTAACGCCCCAGTGCCCCAAGATAAAGTCCTCATGACAGCCTTCAAGGCCGCTGGGAATCTTGTCTCTCTTCCTCCCCACCCTGTGCTGGAACCACTGTCCTCTTCAACCACTGCATGACTTGCAGTTCCTCAAACACCTCATGCTGCCTCCTGGCCTTTGCACATGATGTCCCTTCTGCCTAGGATGCACTTTACCATCTTTCCCCAGGCCCTGCCAGCCACTCGTAGTTCCTCTATTATGACCCTACTTACGCTGACCTGGGATAAACCAAGAGCCCTGTGGGTTCAGGGACTGTGTCATATTTGCCACCATCTCCAGGACTGTTCGTAAGCACAAAAGCACAGGCTTTAGTGCCCCACGGACCTGGGTTCAAACTTCAGCTCTGCCACTTACTGGCTGAGGAACCTCAGGAAACACCTTTCAGTCTCTTCTCAAAAGTGAAAATCACAAACTTCGTAAGGCACATAAATGTCTAATCACGATGCTGTACACCTGAAGCTAATACTATATTGTATGACAACTGTAATTGGGAAATAAATTAATTTTTAAAAAAGGGAAAAAAAAGAAAGTGAAGATCACAATCCAGGTGTCCCCATCGCATGGTGTCCTTCCCTCACACGAATCCAGAAGCAGTGAGGGCTTTCAGGGTGCCAATGTGGGCACTGGTTAACTGCCACTGTGTCGGTTAAAATGGACCCCAGTAAATGGTGGGTATTTGGGGGGGAAATGCAGACAAGATCTCAGCAAAAGGGTCCCCATTAGTGTTACATTGCTGGTGATTAGCGACATTTGTTTAGAAATGCTGTCCTAAGCTCTTTCCACAGACGAATGTGGTTTTTTTCACCCAAAAGATTTTAACACAACCCACATTTCAAATTTAATTTAAATATAAGTTAGTGGCTATCATGCCAAATAGTACTAGTTTAGAATCCATAGATTATACCTTTGAAAAAGAACAGATGTTTGTAAGGTATTTCCCAATTTAAAAAAAAAATAAATCCTTTAGTTTTCTGTCAGTTTTCTATTTTGAAATAAATTCCGACCTATAGAAAAGTTACAATACCTAGATTATCATATCGCTTTTACTTTATCCTTCTGTGTGTGTATATAATATACATATTGCATACATAATTAGATGTGTGTATATAAATATATTTATACATATACATATATAATTACATATAACATATATAGTGTTTTCCTAACTATTGGGGAATCAGTTTCAGAGATCATGCTCCTCCTTAGCTTTTTTGATCTCAGCCCTCAATACAAATATATTTCACAACCTAACCCAGTATACAAACACATAAAACCAATATTTAACATGTGATACTATTGTGACCAATTGAATATATGTCAGAACCAAGTATGACCCACAGTTTGAAAAGCACCAGATTGCAACAACCTTATTATTATTATAATGCCCTTTTTGAGGATGGGGAAAGTTAGATAACTGGACCAGGATCACACAGCTATGATCTGAGCTTACTCGGCCAAGGAGTGCTTACTGAGCACCAACTATGTGCTAGAAACAGTTCCAGGCACTTTCTGCACATGATCTCATTTAATTATCATAAGAGTTCCAGGGCAAATGCTACTAGTTTCACTCCCACTTTAAAAAATGTCTAGGTACAAAGACGACAAGGCATTTGGCCTTGAATGTGTGCCGGCTGCTGGGTTTTGAATGTGCGTTTGAGCTGGGGGTTGAATGTGTGCGGGCTAGCACCAGAGCCCACGCCTGTCAAGACTCGTCGGACAGAATCACTGAAGTGCATAAAAGCCCAGCTCCTTCAACAGTGAGGCTCAGGGCTGTGCAGGGACTTGCAAAACCTCCTCAGGACCCAGGGCCCAGGTCCCCAGGGTGCAGTTCCAATTGTGACCAGCAGGGTGGATGAGGGGCATTCAGAGAAATTCGAGATTAAAGAAAAGGTAGTAAGTAACATAAGAACCTCCATCCTCAGAGTGACTCAGCACTTCTCAACTTCTCACTCTTACTTCCTCCCCTACAAATGCTTGTCAGCAAATTTGTTTCTCTCTTCGAAGTCAAGGATCAAACTAGGTCTTCCCTGGGAGGCGGAGAGCTGTGGGCCTAATGGGGAACCTTCAAGCAGAGTCCTTCCAAAGGAGAGCTGGGCTAGGAGACAGTAGAGAGTGGGATCCTGGTGGCCTCCACCCTTTTGGACCACCCAGATAGTCATTATCTTCAGAGTCACTGCGGCCAGCAAGGGTGAGGCCCTATATCTGGAAGTCCCAGGCACTGCGGGTGGTTGGTGAAGTCTGGACAGTGGGTGTAGAGGGCTGCTATGGGGCACTTATGATCTTTCCTGCCCCTTTTCTGGGGCCACTCTGAACTTTCAGCCTCCATTGACTTTCCAGGGTCCCCAAATCTTTACCCATGTCTTTGTGATCCTCTCTCCATTAGATGCTCACAAACACGCGTTCCCCCAGCCTTCTCAACTGCCAGCCTTGGTGCCCAAGTCAAGAGCTGGGACTAAGAGCACGGGCTGGGTTCAAATCCCAGCACTGCCACTTTCCAGCTGTGTGACGTTGGGTAAGTCACTCTCCTGGCCTCGGTTTTCTCATCTGTCAAGTGAGGTGATACTAGACCCTAACGCATATGAGTGCTGTGAAGATTTAACACTTGGGAAGAAAGGGCGGTGCTGGGAAGCAAGCGATGCCTGGTTTGGTAAGCCCTCGCTGGGTGCGCTAACCACCACCACCACCACCACCACCACCACCACAATAACAACACTTGTCACAAGCGCCAGGATTTAAACCTAACGTCATTGGAGTCCCCCCACCTCCCAGAGCCAATTCCTACTCCTTGAACTCACATAAAACTGGATCTTATAGCGTCCCCCACTTCCATCCCCACGGCTTTGCCACCTGGGTCCTCACACACCAAGGCACTGACGGCCCCAACCGACTTCAGCCCGAGCCCACGATGCCCCTTCCTAGTGCTCTGTCTATGCACCCCGTGACTCCTCCCGCCCGTCCCAGCTCATGCCTGCTTGCACCGCCTGCGCCAGCGTGGTGAGCCCGGTCTTGCCAGTGGCGCCGAAGATGGCAATCTTCTTGACGGCCATGATGCGGGGTCGTGGGGCTGCGAGTCGCAAGACGCGCGGGAACCGCCTGGCTGCCAGGCCTCCCTCTCCGTCGTTTTCTAACGAGAGGGACGGGGCGGGACCTCTCGGAAGGCCCCGCCTCACCCCGCCTCTGGGCTCCAAGCTCAGGCCGAGGGGCGGCGCCAAATGGGACTCGCCTTCAGCCAGGAAGAACCGGGTGGGCGGTTCAGGAGTCAGTTCACCTCCTCCGGCCGCCCAGCCGCAACGCCTGCAGCTTAGATTGGGAGGCGTGGAGGTATCTAGCGGACTAGGAAGGTGGACCCAGCGCCCCGCCTCCGCGCTCTACTGCCCTGGGCGGTGCGGAGCGAGAGCCGGCCACGCCCATCAGCCTCTCCTAGCTCGCGACTCCTGGCTCGCGACCCCTGGCTCGGGACCCCTCTCCCAGGGCCTCGAGGCGAGTCTGGGACTCACACACACTATGCCCCAGGGCCTCAAGGGGAGAAAGTGAGAGAGGACAGTGTGGGTGTGTGGGTTTGATACTGTGTGACTGCATGTCTATGTGCCCATGTGGCGCTGTGTGAACTTGTGTGCCTGTGTGACCCTAGGGAGAGTATGATTGTGGATGACACCATGTGGCACCCTCTGTAACACCGTGTTACAGAGTGAGGCTGACACCACGTGTGTCAAGCACTGATGCTGTTTTTGTGTGACCTTGTGCTGACACTCTGGGTGACACTGTGTCAGTCTGTGATACTGTATACATCCACGGCTCTGGGGGACATGGTGTGAGTGTGGGACATGTGTGAGATTTGTTATATGAGGATATGTGACTTTGGTGTCATACCACACTGTGTCGTGTAAGGATGTGTGACACTGTGACTCCATTTGTGCGTGTGGCTGTTACTATTTTGATGTTATTTGTGACCTTCTGTGACTGTGTGATGTATGTGTGATAGTGCAGGATGTGTGACCCCATGTAAGTGTGTGACTGGTGTGAAAGTTTGAGTGTGCAAAAAGTACGTGACATTGATTGTGAAGCTGTGTGATGTGTGAGTAACGACACACTCATGACCCCCAGGGAGTATGCGACAGTGTATGACATGTGCTTGCGGGTGACACCGCATGTGTGGTGGTGGTGGCACTACTTCAGTGTGTCAAGTGCGTGACGCCATCGGGCACTGAGCCAGCGTGGGACCCTGTGTGAGCATGTGATTATTTGAATGCTTGATCCCGTGTGACCCCCTATGAGGGGGTGACGCTGTGTGAGTGTGTGAATGTAGATGAATGTTTGTGACGCTTTATGTGACCCCGTGTCTGTGACAGTGGGAAGTGTGTGACCCCATGAGAGTGTGTGACGGTGTGACGCTACCTCAGGTCCCTGCAAGTGCACCTGTGTATCACAGGCGGTGGCTGCGTGTGTGACCGCGCGTGGGTCCGCGCTGCAGGAGGCCGAGGCGGCAAGGGACGCGGACGGGAAGGGGTCCCCGGGGCGCGCAAGCACGGCGGCCGCGCGAGCGGGGGAGGCGCGGCGGCGGCGGCGGCGGCGGCGGCGCATGCGGATCTGGCGGAACAGCGGGGCCGAGCGGAGCCGGGCCGCGCCGGGCCGGGCCGCGGACGTCAACCGGGAAGCCAGTCGGGTGCCGCGAGCTGCGGGACGGCGGCACCGGCGGCCGTAGGCCCAGGTGAGCAGCGTGGGGGCGGAGAGCCCCTCCCTGCAGCATCTCCCCACCTGCCCGAGCATCCCTACCCAGCGCGCTATGGTCGTGGTCTGAGCTCCCGGGGTCTCCCCAGCTGGGGGAAGGCAAAGGGGCGCGGGCAGAACGAGCCTCCACCTCCCACCCAGTCCAGCTTCCGCACCATGGGTGGGTCCTCCACCCAGGCCTGTCCTTCCCAGGCCCCCTCCTAGGGAACAGTGACTAGACTGCAGGGAGAGAGAGGTGCGGCCTCGGAAGGGTTAAATCATCCATTCCCACCCCGAGCCTAGCACAGTCCAGCCTTTGCTGGGGCCGGAGGACGGTCCTTTCCACCCTCTACCCTCCACCCTCCACCCACCACCCTCCACCCTCCACCCTCCACCCTCTATCGCCTTCTCCCTTCCTTCTCCATTCAATCATGTAATGGCCAGGGCTGTTCACCAGCGGCCTGACTGAGATTCGCTAAGTGCTAAGTGCCTCGCCATCCCCAAGTGTCCTCCACTGAAGAAACATTGTGTTCACCATTTAACAAGGAGGGAAACTGAGGCACAGGGAAGCCAAGTTAAAGATACTGTTAAAGATACAGCAAAAATAAAGCAGGACTTGAACTTCTTTTTGTCTGATCCCTGCACAGACACTTTGATTTGCTAAGATATGTGACCAGAAGATGAATACCAGCAAGGACCATGTATCAAGGGCTTGCATGTACTAGTTACCATGTCCTCTGATCATTAACTAATTTCATCTTCAAATACTCCTAGGAAATGGGTACTATTATCATTACCATTTTACAGATGAGCAAATTGAGGCCCAGGGAGGGGAAGTGACTTGGCCAAGGTCATACAGGTGGTAAGTAGCTATGTGCCCACTTACAGCTTTCCATGGAAGAAGGGAAGAATAACAATGGATTTTGGAGTGTCCACCCAAAGAGACAACTCCATTATACTGAACAAAACTTAGATCCTGCCTTCCTAGAATCTGGCGGGTTGGTGACCATCCAAATCTTTTGAGAAGGGAAGCATCGATCTCCCAGTTTCTTCCTTTCTTGGTCTTAGAATCAAGCCTGGGGGCCTGGAGGGTGGAGAAGATGTATCTGCTGTCTCCCACCCTCTTGAATTTCATATTTACAATCTGGCGGCATTTTAGAACATGGCTCTGGAGTCAGACAATATGTCAGTTAGCTATTGCCATAATAATGATGCATAAGAAACCACCTCCAAAGTCAGTATCTCAAAACACTTAAGCATTTATGTAGCCAATGAGTCTGAGCTCAGTGACTTAGGCTGGGCTCATCTGGGCTTATTCACATGTTGGAATGGGGAGGGAATGTTGGCTGTCAGCTGCTCTAGTTGGCCTTGGCTGGAACAACTGGGGCCTTGGACCTGGACTAGCCAAGCAGTGTTCTCATGGCCACTGTCAAACCCAAGCAAAAATACGAAAGGTCTCTTGAGTCCTAGGCTCAGAACTCACCAGCACTTCTACCAAATTCCGTTCATCAGAGTCATGTGGCCAGACCCAGAGGCATGTCCCCTCACCCCACTCTCCCACTCCTCCCATCACCAAAGTAGAACACTGAAGAGTTATATGACAAAGGGTGTGGCTATAAGGATGAAGATCAGGGCCATTAATGCAATCATTTGGTCACACTGCTTGCCTTTGAATCCTGGCTATTATTTAGCTGTGCGACTTTGTGCAACTGTATTAACCCCTTTGTGCCTCAGTTTCCTCCTCTGTATACTAGGCCTAATAATAGCCTATTTTTAGAAAATTAAATTTGTGAGAATTAAATAATATACATAAAGTACTGAACACAGTGCAAGTGCTCAACAAGTGTCGTTATTACTGCATTATAGAGTTCTACTGATAACAGCATTAACATTCTATCAACAATGACAGTTGGCCCAGCCCCTGCCCTGTGCCAGGCGCTGAGCCGGGCACTTTACCACAGCTCTATGAAGTGGTCGGATGAACATTATTGTCATTATTATTATGTCCACTTTCAAAACATGGAAACTGAAGGCGAGAGAGGGAACAAGACTCACAGCCAGTCGCTGTTACAGGTGGGACCTCTGAGGTCAGGCCCTGTTTCCAGCCCTAACCTGCCTTTGTCCATCCCCAGGCCTCACCTTCCCCGATGGCGCAGGTACCAGGGGAAGTGGACAACATGGAGGGCCTGCCGGCCCCTAACAACAACAACCCTGTGGCCCGCTGGGAGAGCCCAGATCGGGGCTGGGAGCGGGAGCAGCCCGTAGCCTCCACCGCGGCCGCCTCACTCTTTGAGTGCTCCCGGATCAAGGCTTTGGCAGGTACCCAGAGGAGGGCTGGGATGGAAGGAGGCGAGGGGGGGAAGGGAGGGGTGTGCTGGGGTGGCGGCTGGCTGTGTACTTCAGTACCTGAGGACCGTGATGGCCCAGAGGATGGGAAGACTGTAACAGACACTTAGAACTTGAATCTTTAGATCAGTACTGTCCAATACGACTTCCCATGACAATGGAAAAATGTTCTATATCTGTGGTGTCCAGTATACTCACCACTAGTGCTTGTGGCTATGAACACTGGAAGTGTGGCCAATGCTACCTGGGGTACTGAATTTGTATTTTTATTTAGTTTTAATTAATTTTAATGTAAATAGCCACATGTGGCCTGTCACTGCCTTATGGAGTACCCTAAAGATGTGTACAGTCCCAGAAACATGGGATTCTGTAAGCACACGTCCTTAGAATTCTGAAATGCTGAAATGCCGAATTTTAGGACCTTAGAACGTTAGATTTGGAGATTCTTTGAATGTGAGATCTTTAGAAACAGAGACTCTTGTAAACAGAACTTTATAATCACAGACCTTAGAAATTTTGATCATCGGCTCCCAGGATCTGAGATTCTTAAAACCTAAACTCTCATGTAATAGATCTGTAGAGCCTTATAATCCTAACCCTTTAAAATGTCAGATTAGAAATGTGGATCCTGAGAACTTTGAGATAGAATGACCAAACCTTCCCACTTTAGCACTGAAATCCTCAGTCTGAGGACAACTGGGGTGGTTGGCTCACCCATTTTGATGTTTTAAAATAAGATAAGCAAAGACCAGAGAGCTACAGAGTTATAGTATCTTAGATCTTTGGAATTGTAGACCCTTGAACCTTAGGACTGTGTATTCATGGAGCTTTAACGTCTCAGGAGAGTTTAATCATCAGCATTACAACATTAGCGAAAACCCTCCAGAGACGTGTAACTTTATAATCATAAGCCTTGAAAACATTAGCCCTTTAGCACCTTTGACCTTTGGGATGGTAATATCTCAGAAACATGGAGTATTATACACATAATATATATACTCTTAAAATCAGGAAATTTTGAAATCCTAAAGTCAGAATCGGTTTCCTCAGAATCTCGGAATTTTAGCAACTCAGAATTTGAGAAACAGAATCTTCAATATCAAGATTTCTGGAACTTTGTAATGAAAAGATGTTGAGCAGGGTATCAAGCTCAAGGGCCTCCAGGGAAGCAGGTGACATAAATGAGTGAGTGGACTGTGGGCTCTCGTCAACCGGAGAACACTGCCCTGGGCACCAGCTCTCACCATGGGGAAATGCAGGCCCAAAGTTCCTAGCTCTGATATTTAACTGCAATTTCCCAATTTAAAAAAATCTCTTTGTGCCACAAAGAATGAACTAGATTCAACCCATGGATTGCCAGCTTCCTCTGATTTAGAAGCCTAGAGTGATATGAACATAAACTCATGGAAACTTAAAGTCATACCTTTAGACTCTTAGAAGCTTAAAAACTTGGGAACATACCAACTTCGAATTCCAGAATTTATTATTTCATCCACAAAATATTTATTTAGTGCTTGCTCTGTGCCTGGCCTCTGCTGGACAATATGAAAGACATAATAGTGACTGAGCCAGCCCCGGTCCTGCCCCCACAGGGCTCCTAGTCAGAGTTAGATCCAGCCAGACTGTGATCACCCAGAGGGATCAGGGCCAGGATGGGGGAGGCACTGGCAGAGGGCTGTGATGAGGGACTCTGGGGACTGTGGGAGCCCAGAGGTGCCTGATTTTATCGGGAGAGTCAAGGAGTGCTTCCCAGAAGAGGCAATGCTTAAGCGAGGCCTAAAGCAGCAGTCCCCAACCTTTTGGGCAGCAGGAACCAGTGCTCCTATGAGAATCTAATGCTTGATAATCCAAGGTGGGGCTGAGGCAGTGATGCTAGCACGAGGGAGCAGCTACAAATACAGGTGAAGCTTCGCTAGCTTGCCCGCCACTCACCTCCTGCCGTGCGGCCCGATTCCTAACAGGCCACGGACCTATACTAGTCCTTGGCCTAGAGGTTGGAGACCCCTGGCCTGAAGGATGAAGAGGAATGAACCCTGGAGTGGAGAGTGGAAAGGGATTTTCCAGGCAGAGGGAATAGCATATGTAAAACCTTCAGAAGTTGGGAGTGACTTGAGTGAGGAGGGTACAGGTGGTGAGTGAGTGATGATGGGCGAGGAGGCTGTGAGGGCTTCATCAGGAACGACTGTGAAGGAGGTGAGGACATCAGGGAGCTGTGGTAAGATTTCAAGTGGAGGTGGGAGCACACTTCAAATCTTAAGATCACTGTTACACAGAACATCAAACAGCATCTAGTTTAGAGGTTGATAGAGACCCACTTTAAGAAAAAAATTTTCTTGTACATTACCTGTGTCTCCTTAGATTATTATAACTTGTTTCTCAAATGCACACAAACATACAGTTCTGTTTATATCTCTTATGGCTACAATTCACACATAATATTGGACATCCAGACCCAAATCACAAAACCAGTAACATTAGGCTTAACAATTATTTGGGATGCTGCTAGTCTGTGAAACCATGCTGCTGCTCAAAATGCTAATATGACCTAGACTACTAGGGTGCATTTCCTTTTGCATCCCTTTGCCTGCTTCTCTCATGGTTTTTTTCTATTTAAAATGAGGCCAAACCTTTGAGCAGAATCCTCTTTTACATGCTTTCACATGAAGACATTTAAAAAATTTGTCTGGAACTCTTGCTCAGGGAGTTCTCTTAATCACGTTCCACAGTTTGTGACTTGCTGTCATCATCATCTGTGTGAAGTCCCTCTCCTCTTCATCTATTTTTTTATTTTCGTTTATTCCCATATCTCACACCAATGCCTTCTTCCTTATGGGCAACCATTCTGACAGTTTTAATGTGAATCTTTGCAAAATGCACGTTTTGCAAAATGTATTTCTAATTAGTGCAAACACAGACATATATTTTAACTCTTTATTAAGTTATTATGTGCACACAGAAAGGCAGATAAATCATGAGCATCCAGTCCCACAAATGAGCACCCTCTTGCAACCAGCCCTCAGATAAGGAAACAGAATAGCCCCAGACAGCCCTAGACGAGCACCCTCTGGCCACCTCTCTATAACTACATCCCAAGAATAAACATTGTCCCTTCATTTGCTAGTGTTTGAACTCCATGTAAATGGAAACTTTTGTGTCTGGCTTCATTCACTTGAGACTCCGCTTATGAGATTCAGCCATGTCTGCCTGTACTCTTGAAGTGTTCTTTATTGCTGCAGAGTATTTCACGATATGAACATACCATAGCTTATCCAATCACCTGTTGATGAGCATTTGGGTTGCTTCTAAGTTAGGGTTATCACAAACTAAGTTATTGCAAACTATGAATTACCAGTATTACAGACTATTACAAACAAAACTATACAAGCTATTGCCGCTCTAAACTTTCTAGTTTATGTTCGTGGTGGGCATAAGCACTCATTTCTGGTTGCTTAGACCCACCCCCGAGTGACATTGTTGGGTCGTAAGGTAGCTGTATATTTAACTTAAGTAGAAACTGCCATTTGTAGCATTTTGTGAGTGTATGAGTGACTCAGTTGATGTTCATCCAACCCTGGCTATGGTCATTCTTTTTAATTTTAGCCATTCCGGGAGGTGTGCATTCTACTATGGCTTTAATTTGCATTTTCCTGGTGACTGATAACAATTAATAATGTGGAGCACTTTTTCATATGTTTATTGTCTATTTGGATATCCTGCAAAGTGCCCATTCAAGTCTTTTCCCTATTTTCCTGCTTTTTTTGATGGCTTTTCGGGAGTCCTTACTTATTCTGGGTACAAGTCCTTTGTCAGACATATGTGTTGTGAATATTTTTCTCCCATTCTGTAGCTTTTAATTCTATTAATGGTGCCTTTTGATGAATGGGATTTCTTAATTTAAATGTAATCTAATTTGATAATTATTTAATTATTTCCTGTGTGGCTAACATTTCGTGTCTTGTTTAAGAAATCTTGCCCGCTTCAAGGTCATGGAGATATTCTTTGATGTTTTCTTCTAAAAGCCTTGCTGTATTCTTTTACATTTAGCTTTGTAAGCTGAATGATATTTATTATATTTATTATTTTGTACAGTTTGGGTCGGGGTCCTTTTTTTTCCCCTCATGGATTCCAGTTGGCTCAGTTCCATGTCCTGAAAACACTTTCCCTCTTGAACTGCAATGTCACTTTGTCATAAATATGGGAGCCCTATACATATGGCTTTGTGTGTGCAGGTACTGCTAACTGAGGCCAGTTTTGTCTAATTCTAGATGGCATTGTTTGCATGATTTTCTCACTCAGCACAATGCCTTAAGACTCATCCACGTGGCTTTGCATGCGTCTAATCTGTTGCTTCTCATTGCTGCGTGGAGTCCATGGTGTGAACTCACCACATTTGATCATTCCCTTCCCAGTGATGTCTCCAACCCTGAACCTGCCCCAACTCCCATCCCCAAATTGGACTGCATTGAACATCCTCCTACATGCTCCTTGTGAACCAGTGTGAAAAAGATTTTGGGGACACGTAGCCAGGGGATGTGTAATGGGGGTGGGTACTAATTTCATTTGACTCAGATTGTTTTCAGAATGGTTATCCCAGTCCATAACTCACCATAAGTACCAGCAGGCATCAAGGTTATGATATCTCCATATTTCTACCAATACTTGACATTCTCCAGCTTCCTAACTTTTCCCAGACTAATGTCCAAACATATCATATTAAGTCTCTCTCTAACCTTTCACTTTAACCAGTAATAGATAAAGGAATAGTTCTTCCTCTGCTCTATGAAAGTCTCATTGTATTAAAGATATGAATAAAGTCATATTCTAAAGAAATTGATTTCACTTGTGATCGGTGATGACCACAGTGGAGAAGAATATATAAATGGTAAAATAACTCAATATGAGCACATGGCAGAGGTAGAACAATTGTCACTTGGCTCAGAATCTTCTGTGCCAGCTAGTGTCTCAGCAGGAAGCAAATGGTTCCCTCGAAGGGGTAAAATGCAGGAGAGTTTAATGAAGGGACTGTTTACAGATATGTGAGCAGGGCTATGGGAACCTACAAGGGCAGCGGAGACCCCCCAGGGGCAGGGCAGGGGGTGGCAAGAGGGGAGAGAGGTCTCCCCCGCAGGAGCTGGGGATGTAGGGAGAGGAACCAGGCACTGCTTGAAGCTGGTCAGGCTGGTCATTCCCTGGCCTTTCGTCTCTCCTCTCATCTCCTGTTGTCCAAACTTAACCGGAAGTCTGAGGCCTTTGAGGGCTGGGGATCCTTTCATACACTACACCCCTGCCTGGGCCCGGAGCAGGTGCAGAAGAGTGGTGGGTGGGACTGGGAGGGCAAATGGAAGACGCCACACACAGTAGCCAAACACACTCACCAACACAGTGAACATTCAATGTCACCTTAGTTCAGAAGTGGCACTCTGGGACATATTTGATTTCACCCCCACTGTGTTTTACAAAAGTATAAATCAGTTGCCAACATTTAAAAATAGAGAGATTCTGTCTTTTAAAAAAATCCAGATTTTTGGCTCCTCGTGGAATGTCACATGATATGGCAGCACTGGGCCACCATTCCTTCAAGGTGTCAGTCACAGGCGCCATGTGGCAGTTGCCCCCTTTAAGGAGGGCCTAGTTTTCTCAATTTCAGAGTCTGCCTTGCCCCCACGGGCATTTCAATTCTAGACCCAACTCTCTGCTAACAAGATTGTAATCACAACAACCAAACTCTCACTGCGTAATCTGTTATGAAGCCGCTATTCAGATGGTCCAGGATGTGTTCCTATTAATTTTCTTTGGGTACCATCGAAATGAGGAGACAAAATGAAAAATATTCTCATGGATTCCTGTCCTCCAAACATGAGTTCCCGAACACCCAGGGTCCCCCAGGACCCACCAAAGAAAACTGAGATCTAGTCTGAACCCCTCATTTAACAAAAGTGAAAATGGAGGTCCAAAGATGAGGGACGACCTGTAAAAGTCGGTCATCACAGAGGCAGGTCTGAACTCAGTCATCTTCATTCTGGCATCATACTGGGGATGCGCTGAAGTGCCACTTTGGCTATACAGTATTGACCAAACCTGCTATTGGCACAGGCATCGGAAGGCAGAATAACCAAATACCCAATTCACCATCTTCTTTGTCATCACTTCCTCATGTGTGATCTTAACAGTGTGATGACTAAATTATTTAGTAATGAAACGTGAATAATATCTGTACAGGCGAAGCTGCTCGAACAAAGTTACCAAATACAGTTGCTTAAAGGAGATAGAAGCTTGTTTCTCCCTCCCCATAGGCCCTAGATGGGCACCCTGGTTGGCAGGGAGGCTCCAAGCAGTCAGTGTGGATTCCAGGTCTTTCTTCCATCTTGTCCTCTGTGGACCTTGGTGTTTGAGCTTGCAGGGGTTGAGGAAAGAGGGAGGAAGGCCAGGTCAGTTTCCTTTTCTGGTGAAGCTTTAAATTATGCAATGATTCTAGATCCACAGAAAGTTGCAGATAGTAAGATGATAAAAAGACAAATAACCCAATTAAAAAACAAGCAAAGTGTTTCCATAGATATTTCTCCAAAGAAGAAATATGAATGACCAATAAGCAATGTAAAAAGATGCTTGACATCATTAATCGTCAGGGAAATGCTTAAGATATCACTTTACACCCACTAGGATGACCATAATAAACAAACAAACAAACAAACAAAAAAACCGTAACAAGTGGTGGTGAGGATGTGGGGAAATTGGAACCTTCTATATTGCTGGTGCAAATGTAAAATGGTGTAGCACTTTGGAAAACAGTTTGGCAGGTCCTCAAAAGGTTAAACATAGAGTCACCATATGACCCAGTCATTCCACGCCTAGGTGTATAGTCAAGATAATTAAAAACCTGTGTCCACAGAAAAACTTTACCTGAATGCTCAAAGCAGCATTATTCATAAATGCCCAAAAGTGGAAACAACCCAAATGTACCTCAACTGATGAATGGATAAGTGAAATGTAGTTTATCCACACAATGGACTATTACTTGGTCATCAAAAGGAATAAAGTACTGATACATGCTACAACATGGATGAGCCTTGAAAACATTATGCTAAGTGAAAGAAGCCAGACACACAAAAGGCTATATATCGTGTGATTCCATTTATATGAAATGTCCAGAATAGGGAAATCCACAGAGACAGAAAATAGGTTATTGGTTGCCTCAGGCTGACAGCAGAGGGAGTGTGAATTGACTGCTAATGGGTACAGGGTCTCTTCCTGGGTGGCTGAAAATATTCTGATATTAGATAGCAGTGATGATTGCACAATTCTATGAATATACTAAAAACCATTGAATTTACACTTTAAAAAGATGAATTTTATAGTATGTGAATTATAGCTCATACTAAAGCTGTTACTTAAAAAAAAGATAGTGAGAGCACTCCCAAACTCTTTCTTTTCTTTGTAAGCAAATGAGGCAAAAGTTACACATGTCTTCCGCTCCCTTCTCATTGGCAGCATCAGCTGAGTGTAAACAAATCAGGAGGCTTTGCTAAAATTAAATGACAAAGTTTTATTCAAGGGTCTTAAGGTTTACAAATCCTGAAGCACTACTGGGTAACACCCAGAGTGTTTCAAAGAAAAAAGTTGAGAGTTCTTGAGAAGAAGCGGGTCTGCATTCTTAGCCTCTGGATTGGTCCACGATGGTCTCTTCCAGATGTGGGATGGTATGGATAATGGATGTCAGGTAGTCTGGACATGTGAACAGTCTTTCCTAAGGCTTCAGTGTATTAGCTATAGGATTTATATATCTCTCCAGGCATTGATGCACAACTAAAAAGCTCAAAAATTAAAAAGGGCTAGTTAAGGTAAAATAAAATCGATTCCTCATGTTTCAGCCCATTCCTTTTTAAGTAATTTTGTTAGTTTGGCTATGGTGGCTCCATTTTGTTTCTTCATTCATTCCTCAGTGGTCACATGACTACTCTTTGCCCTAGGGATATGGGACATGCAGTGTCTAGCTGGCAGTCCAACTGCTGGGGCAGGGGGTGGGGGTGGGGGGGGCAAGGAGCATTTAATTTAGCCTAGTCCTTCCTCTTGATCCCCCATATCCCGTCAGTTGCCAAGTCTTACTTTTTCTTCTCCAAATAACTCTCCAATATGCTCTCTTCTCTCATTCCCACGCTTCTGCCCTCCTCCAGCCTCGTCCTGAATCCCTTCGCCAGTCTTCTCCCTAGTCTCCTGGCTGTGGTTCTTGCCTTCTCTGATCCACCCTCCCCACAGCAGCCAGAGATATTCTTGAAACACAGCTGTCATCCTGCCTCTCCCCGGCAACCTTCCATGGCTCCCTAGTGTATTATCCGTGCCCCACCAGCAAATTGAGCTCTGTGACAGAAGGACTCTGCCCGTATTCAGAACCTAGAGCAGTGTGGGGCACATAGTAGGCACTCAAATATTTATTGAATGAATGAACAGAGCGAACCTGGGTAGGAAACAGGGAAGGGTTATTGTGGAAGAGATATCTCAGGAAAATTTTAGGAGACTAAAGTAGCTGTCTTCAGGGGGGCAGCGGAGGATAAGGGACGGCGTCCCAGCTAGGAGCCTTCTGCTCAAAGACTGAGAGCCGGGCCTGAACAGCAGGCGAGGGGGGCTGGGGTGAAGATGGAAGGGGAAGTTCCGGGGAGATTCCTGGGGAAGGCGAGGGCTTATCAGATCCTGTCCTTCAGATGAGCGGGAGGCTGTGCAGAAGAAAACCTTCACCAAGTGGGTGAACTCGCACCTCGCCCGAGTTGGCTGCCACATCGGGGACCTCTACGCCGACCTCCGGGACGGCTTTGTGCTCACGCGGCTCCTGGAAGTGCTGTCGGGGGAGCAGTTGGTGAGGGAGCCAGGAGTGCTGGGAGAAGGGACTTGGTCCTGGGGTTTCGGGCTGGTCTAGGACAAGGGCCTGGCTAGTGGATGGGTGGAGCGTCCTAGAAGATGCGGGTGGGTAGGAGGCCTTCACTCGGGTGGGCGGGGCAGGGGTGGGGCTTGGTTGTGAAGAGCCTGGGGGCGGAGCTTGGAACAGGGATTATGTTGCAGGTGAGGGCCATGGTTGCGGGGGTGCACTCTGCGCTTGGGTGGGGCTCCGTTGGCAGGGGTGGGGCTATGGGAGAGGGGAGGAGCTTTATTAGAAGAGAGGGGCCTGGGTAGTGTACTAGCAGCTGGCAACGGTTCAGAGATCCAACGGAAGGGCGGGACTATGGCTACAGGTAGAGGGCGGGGTTCACAGTAAGAGGTGTGGTTATCAGGGAGGAAGTGGATTTGCTGTAGAAGGGGTAGGGACAGGAACTTGAATAAGCCACGAAGAGAACTGAGTCTTGAAAAGGTCTGGCTATGGGAAGGGGAAGGCTTCTTTAGGATTGTGGCCTGGGTCTTCGATAATACCGAAGGGGCGCGGCCCGGGTTTGGACATCCAGGGAGCGTGGCTACGGAGCTTATTTGGAGGGGATGGGGCCGAGGACACTGCTTTAGGTCAAGTCATCCATCTCCCAATGCCCCCGCCGCCCTAGCCAAGGCCCACGCGCGGTCGCATGAGAATCCATTCGCTGGAAAACGTGGATAAGGCGCTGCAGTTCCTGAAGGAACAGCGTGTGCACCTGGAGAACGTGGGCTCGCATGACATCGTGGATGGGAACCACCGGCTGACCCTGGGGCTGGTCTGGACCATCATCCTGCGCTTCCAGGTGAATACCACGTAACCCCCGCCCCCCGCAGTGGGGCCTTAGGAGGGCGTCCTACACCCACTCACCCATTCATCCATGCATTCATTCGCTCCAAAAATGTTCTTACGTATGCCAGGAACCCTGTTCCAGGTGGTGGGGATGAAAATGATAAAAGTAATAAACATTATCACCACTATCCCTATGACCATCATTTATATATGTTTTACTCTGTTCAAGGCATTTGGCATTTAATACCCACAACAACCCAATAAATTAATTAGATACTATTTATTACTCCATTTTACCACTGAGGAAACTGAAGCCCAGAGAGGTGAAATAGTATGCTCAAGGTCACACAGCTGGGTTGTGGAGTTGGAATTCGAATCCAGACAATCTTGCTCCAGTTCAGAAACAAAACAGGCACATTTTCTGCCTTTATGGACAATAAACAAACCCATAAATACATAAACAATGGATGTATGGGGGCAAGGACCAGCTCTAGGCAGAGAAGTAAAAAGAGCTATGCAGAAGAGATTATGATGAATCAGTAAAAGGGATATATAATATTAGGTTGATGGCACTGAGATTTTGGACGGGGTGACCAGCAAAGAGCTCTCTGAGAAACTGATGGCTGAATGACATATGAAGATGAAGGAAGAAACCGTTCCAGGCAGGGGACACAGATTCAAAGGCCCTGAGGTGGGAATGAGCTTGGTATGTTGGAAGTACAGCAAGACCAATATGGCTAGAGGAGGCAAGGGGAGGATGGAAGGAATGAGGTCAGAGGGCTTGGCAGGGCCTAGGGGGTCCCTAATTAGCAGTTTGGATTTTATTCTGTCTGAGATGTAGAGGGATTGGAGAGTTTTCTCAAGGGGGGCTCAATCAGATTTAGAAGGATCCCCCTGGATTGGGGGTGGTTGCCAAAATTAGGGACTGGAAGCATAAAGTGAATGCCAGGTAGGAAAGATGCTCAGGAGGGGAGTAGACATTCCATAGGAGAAGAGGAGGGACTGAGAGGTATCCAGGCTAAGGCCCGAAGCTCTGGCCTGAGGACTGGGGGATAGTAGGGCAGGCTTGAGACAGGGTCAGAGAGGAAGAGAGGTTTGGGAGAGACACTGAGGTCATTTTGAGATGCAGTGGTCAGAAGCGTTCCGGGACATTAGGAGGAGGCTTTAGGAATCCACTGGATCTTGGGAATGGAGCTCAGGAGAGGGGTGGAGGCTGGAGACAAGAATGGGCATTGTAGTATGGAATCATGGAATGAGACACGGGGCTGAGGAGGGTGGCTGCTGGCTGGAGCCTTGCACCGGCGGCTGGTACCTCCTGGGAACCTAGTTCTCTCCCTTGCGCCCAAATGCCTAACTCAGCTCTTGAGCCCAGGACCCAGCTCTCAAACACTCACCCACCCACCTGAGTCTCTCTAAGCTGCTCTAGATTCTGGGTCATTCAGAACTTTATTGACCACCTACTACGTGTGATAACACATAGTAGAAGCAAAATAGACAACTACACTGTGGTCCTGGAACTATTACATGTTAGAGAGTGTATTAGTCTAGTAGGGCTACTGTAACAAAATGCCACAGACTGGGTGGCTTAAACAACAGAAGTCTATTTTCTTACAGTTTTAGAAGCTGTACTTCAAGATCAAGTTGCTGGCAAGTTTGGTTTCTCCCAAGGCTTCTTTCCTTGGTTTGCCAGCAGCCTCCCTCTCTGCATCCTCACAAGGCCTTTTCTCTCTGTGTGCTTGTCCCTAGAGCCTTTTCCTCTTTATATAAGGACACCATTCATATTGGATTAGGACCCCACCCTTATGACCTCATTTAATCTTAAATACCTCCTTAAAGATCCTATCTCTAAATACAGTCACATTTTGGGGTTAGGGCTTCAACATATGAATTGGGGGGGCGGGGCACAAGTCAATCCATAACAGGGAAGACAGTGAACCAGATGAATAAATAAAATGTATAGGTACTGATAAATGCTAAGGAGAGAATAAGGCAGGGAAGGGGGGTGTAAAATTTGGGTGTACATACTAAGATTTAAAATCAAGTGGTTGGTCAAGTTCTTGCTGAGAAGGTGATGTGTAAGGCCAGGCCTCAAGGAGAGGTGGAAACTTGTGGGAACCTGAGAGAAGGATACCCCAGGCAGAAGGAACAGCCAGTGCAAAGGACCTGGGGTAGGAGGACACTGGTGAGTTAGTGAAGAGGACGGAGGTCTCTGGAGCAGAGTGAGCATTGGAAGATGAGGTCAGAGACGCAACAAGAAGAGATCGTGAGGATTTTTACTTTCACCCAGAGTGAGCTGGAGCCACAGAGTGAGTGGAGGATAAGCGGCATGTGATCTGACTTGGGTGTTCCCAGGTCCCTCTCTCGGCCATGTGGATAACAGACTGTGGGGAGTAGGGGGACAGGGAGACCAGTGGGAGGCCACTGCACTAGCCCAGGTGGGAGATGATGGTGGCTGGGATTAGAGGTGGCCCAGAAGCCAAGAATGGAGGCTTCCCTGAAAACTGGGACCCTAATTCACCACTGCCTCCCCCCCCACCATTGTGGATGTCCTAGCCCCCTCCAGAACCATCCTTACACTCCTGAACCCCACACCTGAAGCTGCCTCTCCCATCACCTCTGTCACCTACTACTTTCCCAGCCTCAAGCCCTCCAGCCATGTTTTGTATCCTCACAGATTCAAGTCATCAGAATTGAGACTGAGGACAACAGAGAGACACGTTCTGCCAAGGATGCATTGCTCTTGTGGTGTCAGATGAAGACAGCTGGGTAATCACCCAACCCTCCCGCCCCTTACCCCCAGAGGCTGGGCCTTGACCTCAGGGGTTCCTTTGGGGACAAGAGTACAAGGGGCAGCTCAAATCCTCCTCAGTGTCCAAAGTTACATCTGAAACTAATAAATTGGTAAATGAAACACATCCATTCTTCTGACCTTGACCAATAAACTTGCATAACAATCTGGAAGGCCAGGTTCAAATTTAGAACTTGGATTCTTCACTGATCAATATTGAAAAGTGATAGACTGTCCCCATCCAGCCAGCTCCCTTCTCTCTCTCCCAATCATTCTGCACCTCCAGAGACCTCATGTGTACCTGTGTGGATCCTGCAGCTCTAGGTTCCAGCCACGCCCCCCCAACAGCCACCTGTAGCCTGGGAGGGTACACGCCAGGGCTCAGGCAGCTTGTGTGAGAAATTCAGGATCCTGAGTGTCTTCAGTGGCGTTGAGAATGGAGGTGCACAGACTCTGCTGGGCATGTCCCTTAGACCCCCATCTCTGCCCTGCAGGAAGGGCCATGGCCTGAAACTCAAGTGTCCTCTGGAGAGCACCCCCTGGGAGGAAGAAGGGAGACTGGGCATTCCCTCTCATCCTCCTGGGGCCATCTGTCTGTCTTGCAATGCTGTTTGTCTCTGTGTCATTCATTACCTCTAGGTCTGCTTTTCCTTGTTCTTATCTCTCTCTCTCCCTCTCTCCCTTCTCTCCCATCCTTTCTTTCCCTATCTCTGTATCTTGATCTCTCTCTATCCCTTCTTTCCTCTTCCTTTTTTCCTTCCCTCCCTTGTTCCCTCTGCCTCTTTTTTGCTCCTCTCCTGTCTCTCTTTCTCTGTCTCTATCTGTCTCCATCTCCATCTCCATCTCTATCTCTCTGGCTTGCTCTATCTGTCTGTTCTCTACCTATCTATTATGTCTGTCTGTCTGTCTGTCTATCTATCTATCTATCTATCTATCTATCTATCTATCTATCTATCCATCCATCCATCCATCCATCCATCCATCCACCCACCCACCCACCCATCCATCCATCCATCCATCCATCCATCCATCCATCCATCCACTCACCCACCTATCTATCTGTCCATCCCTCTATGTCTGTCTCTCCCTCCTGACTCTCTCCATTTCTGCCTCTGTCTCTCCCTTCCATGCTGCCAGTTACCCTGAGGTGAACATCCAGAATTTCACTACCAGCTGGCGGGATGGGTTGGCCTTCAATGCCCTCATTCACCGGCACAGGTACCACCCAGCCTGGGGCAGCCCAACCCTGCCCTGCCCCCACCCCACGTCCTTCAGGTACATGCCTGTACACATACATGTGGAGACGACACACACAGACACAAGGACCCATGCCTTCACCCTGGTGCATACGTACACATTTCCCTCTACACACGTTAAGTGCAGACACCCACACATACCCTGCGCACACACGGAAACACGTGTGCCCTTGCACATACGTGTGCACACACAGAGACACTCATGCATATTCCTGTGCTTAGGTGCCCAGGGTGGGGAGGCCTACACCCCGTGGACGGTGCACTCAGGTGTGTGCACAGCACCTCCTCCCATCAGAGTCCTTCCTCAAGGTGACCCCCAGAGCCTCGTTCTGACTCCTTGCACGTCCACCTGTCATACCTCAGAGCCCGGTGCTGACCTGGCTGAGGGCTGGGTACTTGGATGAATTATACCCACGTCATGATTGCTCACGTGACGCATTGGAGAAACTGAGGCCTAGAGGTTGGGACGGACCTGCTCCAGTGTGGCATAAGCCAGAACTCACACATACACACTCATACACACATGGGGAGACCCAGCCGCACCCACGCACCCAGAAACCCACAGGCCATATAGGATTCCTCTAACAATGGTGACACTTACTGAGTGCTCTGTGTACCCAGCATTGTTCTAAGTGCTTTCTAGTAAGTCACTGAATATTCAGTGGCCCTATGAAGCAGATACTATTATTTTCCCCATTTTACAAATGAGGAAACCGAGACACAGGGAGATGAAGCAGCTCACCCAGATGACAGCCAGGAAGTGGCCTCGCTGTGGTGTGAGCCAGGAGGGCTAGCTGCAGACCTCACACTACTAACCGCTACATAATACTGTACAGAAACACACTCAAGTGTACACACGTGCATCACGAAGTCAGATGTACACGTGCTCTCACACCCACGATAAATGCCAGCACACACAGCTTTCCCCTCGGCTGGGTCGTGTCCCCCGCGCCCCTCGCCCTGGGTGGGTCTCCGACAAGGATGTCTTTTGCCCATTTTCCTGCTGGCTCTGGAGCCCGCCTGCTGCCTATCCTCTCTGTGCCCTGCCCAGGCCTGATCTCGTGGACTTCAGCAAACTCACCAAGTCCAACGCCAACTACAACCTGCAGAGAGCCTTCCGCACGGCTGAGCAGCACCTGGGGCTGGCACGTCTGCTGGACCCCGAAGGTGAGCCTTGCATGGCCCTGCCCAGACTTCCTCTTTGGGCTTCCCAACCCCAATTACATTCCAAACCCAACTCCACCCTACCCCAACACCATCCCGAAGCCCTAGGTCATTCCAAACGCCAGCTCCCTCCCAGCCTCCTCCCCTTCTTCATCTTCAATTCCTCCTTCCTGTCCCCAGGTCCCTTACTTTCTCCATCTCCATCTCCATCTCAAACCACAACCCACCTCAATTTCTGTCTCTAACTTAAACCCCTCCCCTTCACCAACCCCATCCTCAATTACCTGTCCCCAAACTCACCCTTTCTGTCTTCGTAATCCCAGCCCTATAGCCAACACCATCTCCAACACTGTTCCATCCCTAAGCTCAAACCCCTTCCCAACATTCCCCCCATCCCCGTCCTGAATCCCATTCTCAACCCCATTCCTATCCCCCAGCTCATCCCTATGTCTGTCCCCACCCACAACTCTGTCTTCAGCCCTGCCCCCCTTTCACTTCCGCCTCATGCCCAACCCCTCCCCTGACTTCAGCCTCATTCCCAACCCATGATCACGCCCCACACCAATTCCCTGTCTCTGGAATAAGAGCTGCTCCCTTTTTCTGAGCATCTATGCCAAGTGCATGGTTGGGAAATTGATCAAAACTGTTCCCTTTCATCCTCACTGACCTGGCTGGATAGTATTGATCAATGTTGTTTTAAAGTGATGAAAACAAAGACTCAGAGACTTGAAGTCACTTGCCCAATATCATGCCTAAGACCAGTAAACAGGACTTCTTATTCCAGAATTCGTGGTCTTAGTCATTCCTCTGCTTGCTGTATTCTGTGCTCAGTGCCTGGCACACGATAGGTGTTTAGTGGGTGTCAGTTCACGAGGTGGGGAAGAATAAGGGCCGACTGTAACGTGTGATCAATGGGTAAATTAAAATCGTCATCGGAATTAGTTGAGTTTCTCTTCTGTGCCAGGCTATTCTTTCAAATCTTACAGTGTTCCTAGGTGGCAGACACTGTGATTATCCCTGCTGTAACAATGGGGAAACTGAGGCTCAGAGATGTTAGGTCTATTTTCTAAGGACACACAGTAAGTGGTAGAGCTGGGATTCGAGCTCGTCCTGCCTCCAAAGTGTCGGTGACCATGACCTCAAACCTCATACACCGTTAATACACTTAGTAAATATTTATTGAGCTCCTACTGTGTCCTGGGCATGGCAGGAAGTGTGGTTAAAAAGACAGGCATAGCTTATGTCCTCATGGATCTCATATTGTAGATAAGGACATAATCACGTAAGTGAATTTCTAATTACAAATCAGGATAAGGAATTTGGAGGAACTAGGAGGAAATGGTGAGATGCTCTGAGGAAGAGTAACAGGAGGAGACCACTCTCGACAAGGTGAACAGGGAGGCTTGTTTGAGGAAATCTGAGTTGAGCCCTGGAGGATGAATGGTAGTTAGGCACACAGAAGAGGGAACAGTGTTCCAGACAGTGAGAACAGCATGCGGAAAGGCCCTGGGGTGGAAGATAGATTGGTGTGTTCAAGACATGATAGGTAGTTTCTCTATGGTGGTTTATATGTGTCAGGTGCTATTTAATCTCCTGAGGTAGATCCCCATTTGGCAGATACGAAAATCGAGGAACAGAGAGGTTGGTTTTCTTGCTCATGGTTACACAGCTAGTAAGAGTGGGTTCCCCTCCCTCCCAAGTACCTTCAATCCCTCTGCCCGAGTGCTCACCCTCATGCTTCCCCACTCTTTCTGACCCCCCTAGATGTCAACATGGAGGCTCCGGATGAGAAGTCCATCATCACCTATGTGGTCTCCTTCTACCACTATTTTTCCAAGATGAAGGCGCTGGCCGTGGAGGGCAAGCGGATCGGGAAGGTATGAGGAGCCAGGGAACGGGGCGGGAGGGAGCCTGGGAACCACGCAGGGGTGTATCTGCGGTGAGACTGACCCCAGCTCCTGCGCCGCTGAGGTCCTGGACCAGGTGCTGGAGGTGGGGAAGATCATCGACCGCTACGAGGAGCTGGCGGCTGAGCTGCTGGCCTGGATCCACCGCACCGTGGGCCTTATCAGCAACCAGAAGTTCGCCAACTCACTGAGTGGGGTACAGCAGCAGCTGCAGGCGTTCACGGCCTACTGCACGCTGGAGAAGCCTGTCAAGTGAGGCCCAGCTCGGGAGGGAGGCGGTGGGGAGCTGGGGAGGCGGCGTTGCTGAGCTCGAGCCCCTCCAGGTTTCAGGAGAAGGGGAACCTAGAGGTGCTGCTCTTCAGCATCCAGAGCAAACTGCGAGCCTGCAACCGTCGCCTCTACGTGCCTCGTGAGGGCTGCGGCATCTGGGATATCGACAAGGTGAGGGTGTGGGTGCGGGGAGAGGCCGGGTTGCTTGCCGAGTTGTCGTATTGGTCGTGCACTGCTCAAGAGAGCCATTCACATGGTAGACACCATGGACTGGACCTTCATTCAGACAGTTCTCCAGCAGTAAAGTGTCACAAGGAAGCGTTTTTTCCCAATCTGCACAGAAGTACCATTCGTGCTAGGAGTGGCCTCAGACAGAGAAGCCAGGGCCATTAAACCAGGGGAGTATTTGGAATCTGACTGCCTCCTCTTGGCTCCCTAGGCATGGGGCCAGCTGGAGAAGGCAGAGCATGAGCGGGAGGCTGCCCTACGGGCCGAGCTGATCCGGCAGGAGAAGCTGGAACTCCTGGCCCAGAGGTTTGACCACAAGGTGGCCATGAGGGAAAGCTGGTTGAATGAGAACCAGCGCCTGGTCTCCCAGGTACCGGGTGTGGGACTCAGCAGGGGTGGGAGTTCGGGGGTAGGGCTGATGGTCCTGGGACCAGGGAGGGAGATTTGATCTCCTAAGCAACAGAGAAGTGTTGGATTAGTCTCCTAGGTGACGGATGAGGGTGGAAAGTGAGAATTGGTCTCCTAAGTGATTGGTTGGGGAGGAGAGTGGGCCTAATCTCCAGGGTAACAGGAGACTGAGGTTGGTCTCCAGGGTAACAGGAAAGTGAGGTTGGTCTCCAAGGTAACTAGAGAGGACAGAATTAGTTTCCTCAGAAATAGAGAGAGTATTTAATTATCTCTTAAGTGACAAAAAAGGTTGTATCTGGTGTCCAGAGTAACTCAGGAGGATATAATCGGTCTCCTAAGTAACAAGATAAGGTTGGCCAGGTCCCCAGTCTCTAGTGAAATGGAAGGATGGGGTCTGTTTCCTGGGTAACAACTTGGTAACAAGTTTAGAGTTAGGGATGTAACAGAAAAGGGTGAGGCTGGTTTCCATGGTAACTGGGGATGGTGAGGCTGATCTCTAGGGTAACAGTGGAAGGCGGCTGGTCCCCAGGTAACAGGAGAGAATGAAACTGGTTTCCAGGGTAATGGGAAAAAGTGGGGCTGGTGTCCACGGTAACTGGTAGATGGTGAGGCCGGTCTCCAGGTAACAGGATGGTGGGACTGGTCTTCAGGGTAACAGAAGCAGGTAGGGGAGTTTCCAGGTTCGTACAGGGTCAAGTTAACAGGCGGGCTGCTGAGGCAGCCTCGCTGAGTGTCTGCGCCCTGCCCTGCCCCAGGACAACTTTGGTTATGAGCTGCCGGCAGTAGAGGCGGCCATGAAGAAGCACGAGGCAATCGAGGCGGACATTGCAGCCTATGAGGAGCGGGTGCAGGGCGTGGCGGAGCTGGCCCAGGCCCTGGCGGCTGAGGGCTACTATGATGCCCGGAGGGTAGCAGCCCAGCGTGACAGTGTCCTGCGCCAGTGGGCCCTGTTGACCGGGCTGGTAGGCGCCCGGCGGACACGGCTCGAGCAGAACCTGGCCCTGCAGAAGGTTTTCCAGGAGATGGTGCACATGGTGGACTGGATGGAGGAGATGCAGGTGGGCGCTGGACCGGGGCCAAGGACGGCGGTGCTGTGCTCAGAGCGGGGAGGGGCACAGGCACCCGAAGGGTTGTCAGAGACGTAGAGAGCGAAGGGGAGAGAAGGAAAGAGGTAAAGAGAAAGTCAGGGAGACAATGAGAAAGAGAGAGAGAAAGATACAGAGAGAGACAGAAAGGAGTGAAAGACAGAGAAATAGATTAAAAAGACAGAGCTATAGAGCCAGAGGTAGAGCCCGAGGTAGAGCCAAAGGGAAAGACAGAGACAGAGACAGAGACAGAGAAGACACACGTTAGTAATGGAAATTTAAATGACTGCGAGAAAGACACATAGGAAGATTGAATGTACTTGAGAAACAGAGACCAACCAGAGACAGTAGGTAGACAGACAGACAGACAGACAGAAAGACACAGAGAGAGATGGAGAAAAGAAGGATAGAAGCAGAGAGAGAGATACAGACAGAGAGAGACATGGAGAGAAAGAGGTAGGGGTAGATATAGAGACGAGAGAGATAGAGACAAGTACAAATGAGAGAGAGGCAGGGGCGGAGAGAGGTGGAAGAAGACAGAGGTAGAAGCATGAGAGGGGACACCGTGACAGAGACGGAGCCTAGAAATGTGGAGATGATGAGAGATGGAACATGCAGAGAGAGAGATGATGATGACAGAGACGAGGAGACCGAGATAGAGGTCAGAGTTCAAACGACTATGTAGGGGAGCAGAGGGCTGGCACAAGCAATGAGGGGCGGGGAGGGACCTGAGGGCCAACGCCAGGAACGAGCTCAGTGCTGCCCCTTCTTGCAGGCTCAGCTGCTGTCCCGGGAGTGTGGGCAGCACTTGGTGGAGGCCGAGGACCTGCTGCAGAAGCACAGACTGCTGGAGGGGGACATCGCTGCCCAGAGGGAGCGCGTGGAGGCCCTCAACGCGGCTGCCCTGCGTTTCTCCCAGCTGCAGGGTGAGTCTGGGGTTTGGCGTGGAGACTTCAGGGCCAGTGCTAAGAGAAGCGGAGTGAATCCTGGGAGACAGAGGAAGGGGTAAGCGCCTTGTCTTTGGAGGCATCTAAGCACAGACTAAGATCCCACTCCACCAGGGATAGATCATCAGGGGAATTGCATGACTTCTTCCTGCTTTGAAAGTCTGTAGTAATAATTCCCATTTATTGAGCACTTGTTATGCTCTAAGCCTTTGCAGCCAGATCTCAGTGAATATCATGAAAGGACTGTGTAAGGTACTGTATTGTCAGGGCCTGTTCAGCAGCAAGTGATAGAAACGCAATTTAATTAGCATACTGAGGAAGGGGGAATGTATTGGCTAATATAACTGAAATGTCCAGGGAGGGATGGGTTTGGCTTCAGGAAGGGCTGTATCCAGGCATGATTCAATGATGCTTTTAAGACCCTATCTTTTTTCAACTCTAGTCTCTATGTTTGTGTCACTGTTGGACAGTCGCTCCCCTTTTAGTATAAGTCTGGGGTCATTCAGCCCTATGTTTATATCCCAGCAGTTTAGTGGACCCTGCAGGAGACAGGCCCCTTTTCTCAATAATTCTGACAAAAGACCCAGGGAAAGTTTTCCTTAGCCCACTGTGGGTTCCGTCCCCATTGCTCAGCCAAATGTCATGGCCCCAGGCTATACAGTGATCCTATTGACCACATTTTAGTGATGTGCCCACCCCAGGGCCAAGAGTGGGGTCTGCTCCTTTCAAAGTCATGGACTGGGGGAGAGGAGGTGGGCCACCATCATCAGAAGCAGGGGCATGGCTGCTGATGGACAAAACTAAGGTTGTCAGGTTCTCTTTTACTGCTGTCAGCGTCCTCCGGCCAGAGACCACCAGGAACCCCCCGGAGTCAATGCAAGCTGTGTACGTTGGCTTTTGGCACATACCATGGGGTATCTCAGTAGAGGGCATTAAGAGGGGCTTGTTATCAGACGTGAGCTTGTGTCAGGTGACGTGGGGTTGGCTTCATGCAGTGTGTCTTGCTGCAGACTGAATGCTGTCAGGAAGTTGGGGTAATGAGGTGACTGTGCATCTTAATCATTTTTCTCCAGGTGATGGGAGGAACAGGAATTGGCAGGTCATTCACCTTAGCTCGGCGGAGGGGGATGGGTGGCCATTTGTGTGATTTGCACAGTGACCTTGTTTTTGTGTGTGCTCACCACGATGGTGGGGTGGTCTCATTTTCGACCCACTCCATCATGGTCTCAGAGGGGCCTTGTCTGATGCTAGCGTCTGGTGGAGCTGTGTATGCTAGCTGTGTGTGCTGAAAGCAGTCAGGGCTACTTTTTTCCTTTCATCCTGAGGCCCAGAGCCACAGAGCCGATAAGAGGGTTTTGAGGCTTGTCTGTCTCATTCCTTTATCTGGAGCCAGGACCCTTTGGAATCCTGGAGCTTTGTTAGAAAAGGAAGAGCTTGTAAGGCCTGCAGGATGGTGGGAGAGCTTCTCACCCTCATGGGCTGGGTCACATCCTAAGAGCGAGTGTTGACGTCTCCTTCCAAGCCCTGGCAGAGACGTCCATCCCCATCCTGGCTCAGCCCCTCTCAACCTCATGAGAACCACAGGAGAGGTTGTTGGGACCCTCTCTTTCACCTTAGGGGTGTTTGTCCCGGGAGGCTCCCTCTGTCTTCTTGTGAGATCTTGGTGCCTGGTGACAACCAGCAGCACGGAGAAAACAGCACGGGCTCGTATGGGGTGTGTGTTGTCATGGTGACGAGAGGCGGCGGTGCCTGATACGTGGTCCAGAGTGTGACGTGCTGATCTGCTGCGTCTTAGCTGATCCTGGGCAAGCAGCTTCCCTCCCTGAGTCTCAGTTTCTTCATCTGTAAGATGGGGCTAGTAAGAATGCTGATGTCATAGGATGGTCATGAGGAGTAAATGACATGGTGTCAGAGTAAGGGCTGGATACATAGACGCTGGTGTTGGTTATTATTCAGTTGGATATCTTGGTGTTTGGGTCAGTGTCAGTGAATATCCAGAATTGTAGATATTCTACATTCCATCTGGGGCAGTATTTTGGCCAAGTCAAAAATACATTTACTCATGACCCAGAGTTCACACGTGCACGTTCACAAACACATGAGCTCATACACACCTCTAGGTTTTGTAAATCAGTACTTCCCCTTACCTCGTATGTTACATACTAATGTTTTCTACTCATTCTATTCTATTCCATTAAAGAAATGCTGGCTGTGACTCATTAAGTTAATTTCACAGTTCTCTACTCACAGACTAGAAGTCTGGAAGGAAAGTGAAATGTTTGAAGACAAAAAAGGAGTTCAGGTTATCACTGGGGTTATGAGGTAAGGCCACAGAAGATGAGAGAGACCCAGGAAATGGTCTTAGAGTAGAGCGGTTTTCTTTGCCCCAGTTGCGAAGGAAACACAATCTATAGTAATATATGCCAATTCCAGGATTCTCTGAATCTCAGTGTCCAACCATCATTCAATGTCACCATTTTCATTAGGCCGCTGCTCCGGGTTCCACCCTGTGCTGGACAATGGTGGGAACACGGTGTGACTCCTCTAGCCCCAGGACTTGCCCTCAAGGGGCTCCCAGTCCAGTGGTGTAGACAGAACCGGCAGTGATAGCTCAGTGGGATCAGGGCCGGGAAGGGGAAAGCAAAGAAGCCTGGGAGAGCCAGAGAAGGCGCCTGTTCCAGACTCGGGGTGTCAAGGAAGGTTGCCTGGATGGGGAGCCGTAACCTGGTCCCTAATGAAGCCTACCCAAAGACTGGGACGGTAGCCGACACCACCCTCTCTTGGGCGCCCCCTGGCCCGTGCCCAACCCGGGATCCTCCCCTTCTCCTGGCCCAGGCTACCAGCCCTGCGATCCGCAGGTTATCTGCAACCGCGTGAACCACGTGCACGGCTGTCTGGCGGAGCTGCAGGAAGAGGCGGCGCGGCGACGCGCGGAGCTGGAGGCCTCCCGGAGCCTGTGGGCGCTGCTGCAGGAGCTGGAGGAGGCGGAGAGCTGGGCCCGCGACAAGGAGCGCCTTCTAGAGGCCGCAGGCGGCGGCGGCGGCGGCGGCGGCGCGGCTGGAGCGGCTGGCGCTGCGGGCGGAGCGCACGACCTGTCCAGCACCGCGCGCCTCCTGGCGCAGCACAAGATCCTGCAGGGCGAACTGGGCGGGCGGCGGGCGCTGCTGCAGCAGGCCCTGCGGCGCGGCGAGGAGCTGGCTGCAGCCGGCAGCGCCGAGGGCCCGGGTGCCGAGACGGTGCACCTGGCGGGCCTGGCAGAGCGCGCGGCGAGCGCGCGGCGGCGCTGGCAGCGGCTGGAGGAGGCAGTGGCTCGGCGCGAGCGGCGGCTGCAGGAGGCGCGGGCGCTGCACCAGTTCGGCGCGGACCTCGACGCGCTCCTGGACTGGCTGCGCGATGCCTATCGTCTAGCAGCTGCAGGAGACTTCGGCCACGATGAAGCGTCCAGCCGCCGCCTGGCACGCCAGCACCGCGCGCTCACCGGGGAGGTGGAGGCGCATCGCGGGCCGGTGGGCGGCCTGAGGCGTCAGCTGGCGACACTGGGGGGCGTCAGCGGCGCCGGGCCTCTGGTGGTGGCACTGCAGGTGCGCGTGGTGGAGGCCGAGCAGCTCTTCGCAGAGGTGACTGAGGTGGCTGCGCTGCGGCGCCAGTGGCTGCGAGATGCCCTCGCTGTCTACCGCATGTTCGGCGAGGTGCACGCGTGCGAGCTGTGGATCGGAGAGAAGGAGCAATGGCTGCTCTCCATGAGCGTGCCCGATTCACTCGACGACGTCGAGGTGGTGCAGCACAGGTGAGGGAGCACTTGTGGGACTACCGGGTCCCTTTCCTCACACACAGTCTTTCCTTCGTTGGTTCAACAGTTCCTATACTTGCTCAGCTGGAACCAGGGTTTCCAGTACAACGGGAATGAAATTAGTCCCAACTTCACAGGATCGTGGTGAACAAAAATGAGCGAATACGTGTAGAACACTTGGCAAACGCCAGCGGACAGGGAGCATTCCAGGGGCTTTTGCTGTTATTACTATGAAGTTTATATTCACCTGGCAAGAAATTAACTGCAGCTCCTCCAAGGACACATGAGCCTGGCCCCGCCCCTGGGCCTCTCCTTGCCCCTGTACAGCACTCACCTCCCTCGCTAATAAAATAATCCTGGCTTTCACTTTCTCTTCCCACACCCTGTGCTACCTTCCTCCATAGCACTTACCCCTCTGTGACACGTTAGATACTGAATTGCCTATTGGCCAATCTAGGAATAAGTTATTAAGTTAGTGGATGAACACTCTGCACCTCTCTTTCTGAGCACCTTGTTCATTCATTCATTCACTCTGCAGCTACTTACTTACTGAGCTCCTGCTCTGTTTTGGGTCTTGTGCTGGGCATTGCTGGGAACCTACAGGCCTGGTCCCTGGCTTTACTGTGCCCAGTTACCCAAGCCAAAGCCTTGGGCATTGCTTTAAACAAGGGAGGACCTCCCCAGCTTTAAAACGATCTCCCTGGCTGTCATGTAGAGGGTGGTTGCAAGGGGCGAGAGTGGTGGGCTGGAAGCCCAAAGAGGCAGCTGGTTTGGTGACCCAGGTAAAAGGGGATAGGACTGGACCAGAGCAGGAGGCCAAGTGGACAGGCCATAGGGATGGACAGGCTCGGGGTGGGGGCGGGGAGGGGGGGCTGGAGGAGTTGTCCAAAACAGGGCCCAGGGATCTGGCCTGGGGGATAGTGGGACTGTTCCTGAGATGGGGATCCAGAAGAAGAAAAAATCTGGGAGGAGATGCTGAAGTCAGTTTGAGTCACACTGGGTGTGAGCAGCCACAAGAAGGTGTACAGCAGGCTTTGAGGTTAGAGATGGTTCAAAAGGAATGAGATTGGGACAGGGGACTGAGATGTGCAGGTGGAAAGGTCAGGGATGACGATCGAGGCTGTGGGAATGGGCGAGATGGCCCAAGTGGGATGTGAGCAGAAGCTCTGAGGGCCCAGGACAGAGCCCTGAGGAATGAACGTTTAAGTAGCAGGTAGAAGGAGGAGGAGCTAGCAAGGAGAAGGTGAGGTTGGAGAGTTAGGAAGAGATCCAGCAGAAGGCAGTTTCATAAAAGCCCAGAAGTGGGCAGGTGCCTAGGGTCCAGGCCTCTCTGAGTATGTTTATACTACTTCTGCAGATTTGAGAGTCTGGACCAGGAGATGAACAGTCTGATGGGCCGTGTCCTGGATGTGAACCACACAGTCCAGGAGCTGGTGGAAGGAGGCCACCCCAGTTCAGACGAGGTGCGCTCCTGCCAGGACCACCTCAACAGCAGGTAGGTGGGGTCTGGGGCTGGAAGTCTATCTAGGTATCTTTCCATCATTCTTTTCCTTATTCATTCAACCGTGGAGATCAAGAACATGCAATTTCAAACCCCTGTAATAATCATGGCCACCCAGTAAATCAGCAAAATCTTGGGGAAAAAAAAATGGTAATACCTAATGCTAGTGGTGATGTGGTTAAATGAGGATGCAATACATTTCAGTGGGTTATTAATGTATTTGTTCAGAAAAGACTTATTAAATATCTATTATCTATACCAGGAAGTTTTCTAAGCACTTTATATACCTTGTTTTATCTCCCAATATCCCAATTTCCATAGTAAAGATTCCAGAATTCAAGACTCTTTAAAAATAGTAACAAATTAATACTTTTCCTCCTAGAACACTACCAGCAGTTTGTTCTGCCAGTGTAGATAGGGTTCATAGATGAAGACACAGATCCAGAGAGATGAAATCTTTAACATGATTGCTCAATCTAGTAAGTAGGAATCAAACCCAATTCTGTCTGAATCCAGAGCTGGGGCTCTTGATCCGCATGTATTCAGTCTTCCCAGCAACCCTGTGGGGTATAAATTATCCTATGTTAGCGAGGAGAAATCTGGGGCTCAGAGAGGTGGAGACACTAGCCAAAGGTCCTACAGCAAGTTAGAGAGTCAAGTCTGGCTTTGAAGTTGAATTTTTCTGACTCCAAAGACTGTGCTCTTGACTGCTGCTTTGTAAGATCCCAATATCCAGTGATTTTTAAGCCACCATAGACTTGGCAATCCTAAAGCATTAGGGCCTAAAAAGATATCAGCAACAAGAATGATTTACTGTCTTTATTGAGATTATATGCCAAGTGCTTTAGCCACATGATCCCATTAAACACTCAATGATGTGGACATTATTATTTTCATTTTCCAGATGAGGAAACTGAGAATCAGAGAAGGAAATGATTCACCCAAGGTCACATGGTGAATCTGGCCAGAGCAGAACTTGAACTTGGGTCCTTTGTTTTCAGAGTCCTAATCTCTGCCCTTATGGGATGTCCATTCTAGTGGGAGCAGAGAGAAAGTTAACAAATAAAGTAATAAATGGGGAAGATATTTAGAGAATTGTAAGGATTTATTCAGGAGTTAGAGGACAGAGACCTGGCAGTTAGCATAGCTGAGGCAAAGGCCCTGACGCAGAGAGGGGCTTGATACGTTCCAAAGATCATCCTCACTCAGTAACGGTTGCACACAGCTACTGTTTGAAGCACTTCAGAAATCAGAACTCATTGGACTCTCACGACACCCCTGTGAAGCAGACGCCGTGCTATGATTGTGTCCATTTTACTGATGGAGAAACTGAGGCACAGAGCAAGTTACTAGCCAAAGGGCACACATCTCAGATTTGACCCCAGGTCGTCCTGCTAGGATTCTGTGCTTGTAACCTGGGCCGCACACACCACCTATGAAGGGGAACGGAGGCCTAGAGTAGTACCATCCGCGACCAAGGACACAGAGCACTATTATAATTTTCCCACTAATTTATTTTGGAATGAAATAGGTTTGCCTTCGCACCACTCTGTCCTCAGCAGTTGGCTCATAGTAGCTGATCAATTACTATTCGTTGGACCCAGCATATTATGTGATGTAAACCAGCACTTCCACATTCTTTGGTCTTGAACTCCTTTACACTCTTAAAAACTATTAAGGATCCCAAAGAGCTTGTTTTATTAATACTAGACATTAATTCTGAGTCAGTTAAAAACATTAAGTCGTTTTAAAATAACAATAATCAACCAATTATGTTAACATTTTTTAAGTGAAAATATTTAAAAAAAAAAAATGCAATGAGAAGAGTGGCATCATTTGGCATTTTTGCAAATCTCTGTAATGTCCGGCTTAAGGGAAGGCAGCAGTGTTCTCAGGGCAGCTTCAGCATTCGGTCGTTGCCATGCAGCCTTGGAAAACTCCACTGTACACTCTGGAGACAACGGGAGTGAGACTGCAGATCACGTTTTAGCGTTATTATGAAGCGTTATTTGAGCTCGCTCAGATTTCATTTTGAGAACCGTTGCTCTAAGTAATGTGCGTAGGGTTCCATTTTTATGCAGGCAGAAACTGGGCGCAGTGAGAAAAAGTGACTTTCCAAGGCCACACAGTGGCTGGGTTCTACCCTGGGTCGGTGGGCCCTCAACGCCTAAGAGGAGGCCCTGTCTTCCTCGAGCCACTCTCCTTCCCCTGGGCAGGTGGAACCGCATCGTGGAGCTGGTGGAACAGCGCAAAGAGGAGGTGAGCGCGGTGCTGTTGGTGGAGAATCACGTGCTGGAGGTGGCCGAGGTGCGCGCCCAGGTGCGTGAGAAACGGAGGGCTGTGGAGAGCGCACCCCGTGCAGGCGGCGCCCTGCAGTGGCGCCTCAGCGGCCTGGAGGCGGCTCTACAAGCGCTGGAGCCGCGCCAGGCGGCCCTCCTGGAGGAGGCAGAGCTGCTGGCAGCACGCTTCCCCACGCAGGCGGCGCGGCTGCACCAGGGTGAGGAGGAACTCGGCGCCGAGTGGGGCGCGCTGGCCAGCGCAGCTCAAGCCTGCGGCGAGGCGGTGGCGGCGGCCGGGCGCCTGCAGCGCTTCCTGCACGATCTGGACGCTTTCCTGGACTGGCTGGTGCGCGCCCAGGAGACGGCGGGCGGCGACGAAGGACCCCTGCCCGGCAGCCTGGAAGAGGCTGACGCGCTGCTGGCGCGCCACGCTGCGCTCAAAGAGGAAGTGGACCAACGCGAGGAGGACTATGCGCGCATTGTGGCGGCCAGCGAGGCGCTGCTGGCGGCCGAAGGCCCGGAGCTGGGCCCCGGCCTGGCACTCGACGAGTGGCTGCCGCACCTCGAGCTTGGCTGGCACAAGCTGCTCGGCATGTGGGAGGCGCGCAGGGAGGCGCTGGTCCAGGCGCACATCTATCAGCTTTTCCTGAGAGACTTACACCAGGCGCGGGCCGTGCTACACAACCAGGTGCCAGCTCGGGGGTTCGCGAGGGTGGGGTCCCAGGCCTTGGAGGACTGCTGGGACAGGAAAACGGAAGAGTGTTCTTGCGAGTCCCTGGCTTATCGGAGGTGGGTGGGAGTGGGGAGGGTAGCAGGTATGGATAGCTGGGTTTGTGGATCATCCAGTGTGAACATGTGTGGGGGGGTGTGCAACAGAATTTGAGAATTACGATGGATGGGTTGGTGTCTTAGCCGAGGTGACTATCCTGAGTGAGTAATGCACTTGGCTGTACGTTAGAATGCCTTCCTTCATTTGTGGATTATCTGGAAGGAAATGAGTTTGAGATTGACTGGTGATGGTTAATGAGTTCAAAGATCTTGAGGTGAATAATCTTTATCCTGTGAAGTAGGTATTTTAGGCTGAGGGACTATTGGGATCAATAAGTTATTATGGATTATGAGGTTGTGGGTGCCTAAATTAGCAGATGGGGCTGGCAATTTGGAGATTCCCCTGAGGGGGTAACTGTGTCTGTGGCCTGAAGTAACTGTCTGGTGGTTCTCTGGAAACAGCTGAACCAGTTTAGAGATCATTCTGGCATGGGAACCGAGTTTGGGATTTGGGTAAGATAGAATACACAGTTTTGTGATTGTCCAAGAGTAGGTACCAATTTTGCGGGATCATTTGAGAAAAAGGGACCACAGGTGCTAGTTATCTAGAGCAGGGGTCCCCAACGCCCCCGGGCCACGGACCAGTATCAGTTTTGGTGTGTAACCTGTTAAGAACCCAGCTGCACAGCAGGAGGTGAGCGGAGCGAAGCTTCATGTGTATTTACAGCCGCTCCCCAGCACCAGCATCACTGCCTCAGCTCCACCTCAGATTATCAGGCTTTAGATTCTCATAGGAGCGCCGGTCCCTGGTGCCAAAAATGTTGGGGACCACTGATCTAGAGAAAGCTGATCCAGTCTGAGGATTATCTGGGATGACAGAGAGGGAGCCCCTAGAATCATGCCATTTCTAAATTTTTGAGCCTAGGTGGCCATGAGAGACCCTTTCTGACCCATGCATTTTACCAATTAGAAAACTAACCCCAGGGAGGGAAAGAACTTCCCTGAGGACACACAACACCCAGTTCAGTCTTTATCAATTGACCGAATATTCACTGAGTGCCTTCTCTGTGCCAGACACTTTTCTGGGGTTGAATGAATGTAAAATCTCACCCTCGTAGGGATGGCATTCTGGTGTGTATGGATGTGGGGGAGGAGGCGATAGACAAGTAAATGCATATATGATATATCAGGTATAAGCTATGAAAAATAATAAAGAGAGGTAAAGGATAGGGCCGGAGTAGAGGAGGATGTTTTTGGCAGGGTGGTCAGAGACCTGAAGAAAATGAAGGAGCCAGTTATATGATATCTGGAGAGACAGACTGCCAGGCAGAGAGACCAGAATGAGCAAAGGCCCCGGGGTAGGACCATGACCAGCATGTCCGATGCTAGAAGCAAGGGGGAGGAGAGTGGTGGCGAGCCAGGCTGGCCGCCTCTCCCAGGTCCTGGAATGGAGCTGGGCTGACCTGTGAGCCACCCCTCTCCCCTCCTCAGGAGACAACACTGTTGAGCCTGGAGCTCCCGGGCACAGTGGAGTCAGTGGAGGAGGCATTGAAACAGCACCGAGACTTTCTCACCATGATGGAGCTGAACCAGCAAAAGATGCAGGTGGCCGTGCAGGCTGCAGAGGGCCTGCTGAGGCAGGGGAACATCTACGGGGAGCAGGCCTGGGAAGCCGTGACCCGGCTGCTGGAGAAGTAAGTCCCCCGCTCCCCAGGGGTGTGGGGTGGGGGGTGAGGAGGCCAAGGTCCTGCTCTTTTCCATCACAATTTGTACTTCTCTGCCTCTCTCTGATTTCTATTTAATTCAATATTGTTTTAGATTTTACCTAAATTGATACTTTGTGAATATCAATATTTTGCGGTTGTCAACCCAAAAGATACAGAATATATGATGAAAAGTTTCCAGAGCCTGCCCTGGCCTGGACTAGCTGGACTGGTTAAAGCGTTACCACAGTTTCCTGGATATTCTCCATCTGCCTGCTGTTCTGGCCTCTGGAACCTCGGGAGGTCCCCAGATACTGCAGCAAAAGGCTAGACATAGGTTCTGTCCCCGCTTTCCAGATGGGATGTTGTCCCCTCCCATGTTAGTTCTCGAATATTGAGAATGGACACCTCGGCTGGGCCCCAACCCAGGTTCTCTAGGAAGCGTGCAGAATGTGTGTTTGTGTGTCACCATCTGTCATTGCTGCCCTGTCCCTTGTCCGTTCTTACGTTAATCAGGCAGATATCTATTGAATATCTACTGTGTGTCAGACACTATTCTAGGCCCTGAATGAAACAGTGCCCTCTTCAAAAAAAATCCTAGCCCCTGAGAAAAGTCCTTTCAGACCCACTTCTTTGTCACTCTCACTGTTTATGCCACTTCCGGTGACCCCATCTTTCCCCTCTCTGGCTTGATCCAGGCTGGATAAGAGCCCAGCACCCCTCCTTGTGTCTTCCTGTCTCCTGATAGAAAGCTCACCTGGTCACTCCACCACCCTCCACAGCCCTGAGACCCTGGCCTGGCTTTCGTGCAGGGCTCAGGAGATTCCCCCACCCCCCACCCCAGATTCATCTGGGAAAAGGCTGGAGTTTTCTAAGAGAAACTTTTATAGGGATTCTGGTCCCGGGGCTGTAAACTCATGGTCCAGAGCCCCAGCTCCAACCCCATCCTTCCTCCCGTTGCCCTGCATCTCCTGAGTGTGTGCTGTGTGCCAGGCTCTGCAGACGAGTGTGGCACCTCGGAGGACTGTCCATTCTCGGAGTCATCCCTTCATTCCTTTTCAGTCATTAGTTGCTCCTTTCATTCTATTGCTTATTTATTTATTCTTCAGCCAATTAAACAGGCAGAATCCTTACTCTGTTGTAGGCCCTGTGTGGGGCACAGTGGTGACCAGGACAGAATATGATCCCTGTCCTCACAGAGCTCCCATGCTATCTGACAGGGATGACCCAGAGTAGCCAGGGGCAGGATAGGGGAACTGCTGTGGGAGCCCAGAGGGGTCATCTACACCAGGTTTGTGCTGGGCGAGGCTGGGAACACAGCAGGAATTGAGACAGACCCAGTTCTTGCCCACCCCCCAGATCCCAGTTATTTATTGGTCTAGGGACACATTTCCCACCTGGTGGAAGCAATAAAACATCCACTCGGTGGGGGGCGGGTGTGGTGAGGGCTGCTTTCCAAACCCACAAGGGAGGCAGAACCATGCAGAATCTGGGGCTTGGGCCCTGGGGTTAGACAGGGCCAGTTCTAGTCCCAGCTCTACCCTTCAACCTGTGAGATTCTGGGTAAGTCACTTAGTCTCTCTGTGGGCCTTGCCTCCACCTGGAACCTGGCACAGCCTATGTGCTACGTGCTTTCTTATCTGCATTTTGCATGTTGCCCAAGGTAACAGCTAGGAAGTGGCCCAGATGGGATTTGAACCCTGCTGTTCACCCTCCTGGAGATTCTCCTCATCCCTAGTTGGCTGGCGAAGGCTTGGAGGGACTGATTTCTGTTCAATTTCAGAGGCATTTCCTATTTCCTGGCTTTTGAGACAAATCCAGGAAGGAGGGAGTCAGTCCTTTGCTTGTTTGTCTCTGGCCCTTCCTGTTCCTCTTTCCAGCTGTGCCCTGGTTCTCTCTGTAACTTCTCTCACATGCTCTCTCTTGGCTTTCATCTGTGTATCTCTGTGTCTCCTTCTCTTCCTCTCTCCTTGTTTTTCTCTGTCTCCATCTGTTCTCTCTCTTATTCTGCCTTTCTTTCTCAGATACTTTACCTTTGTTTCTGTTATCTTTCTCTCTGTCTCTCTGTCTCTCTTGCATTCATTCATTCATTCATTCATTCAACAAATATATAGTGAGCACCTACTGCCTACTGTGTGCCAGGCTCTTTTTCTAGGCTTTGGGGATACATCTGTAAACAAAATGGACAAAAATTCCTCATGGAATGATATTCTAGTGGGGGAGACAGATAAATAAATAACATATACAGTGTGTCAGATAGTATTGAATGTGAAGAATTAAATTAAAGAAGGAAAGAGCTAGAAAGTGTTGAGGAGTGGTCAGGAGGGGTCTCAATGAGAAGATGACATTTGAGTGGATGTCCGTGGGTAGAGCATTTCAGGCAGAGGGAACAGCCAGTGCCAGCCCATGGGATGGAAGCGGCTTGTTGAAGGCACAGTGGAGTAGGATGCCCCCAGCCCCTTCCACCAGGCCTCTTGGGCACTTTGCTCTGCTCTGTGGGCAGCAGGCCAGGCCGCCTGGGTTCTGGGTCCAGCCTGGCCAGTTCACTCAGGCTAAGGGTCTGCCCCTCTTTGCTGACATATCTGCCTTCCCCCCCGCTGTGGCTCCAGCCCTTGCTCTCCGCACATCCTCTCTTCCCTGTCTCCAACTCTGTTGCACCCTTCTCTGTCCAGCTGTGTCTTTTGCTGATGGCATCTTGCCTGCCCCTCTCTGGGCTGTCCCTGCCCTCTCTGTCACTTCCCTTCTTCCCCTCCCTCTGCCTCACTTCCCTCTGCCTCCTTCTCTCTCTCTCTCTCTTTTCCTCTCTCTCCCTCTCCCTCTCCCCCCACCTCAGTATCTGTATCTCTTTCCAAGTGTCTCTCTCTGTTTCTGTCTCCGCCCCTTTCCACCTCTGTCCCTGGCTCTGCCCCACTTATGTTTCTTTGCCACTCCCCTCATCCCCACCTTGCCCTCTCCTCCGCCTCGCTCATACATATGCCCCAGGTTTTTAGCCCTGCCAAGCCTGACGCCCTCATAGCCCCATGGCCAGCGCCTCTACTCAGGCTTCCCCCAGCCCCTATCTCCCTATCCCCAGGAGCCAAGAAAACCAACTACGAGCCCAGCAGTGGATGCAGAAGCTACACGACCAACTTGGGCTGCAGCATTTCTTCCGAGAATGCCACGAGGTAGGAACTCCAGCTTTGCTGGGCACAGTGATTTCTTTCCTAGGGAGGGAAGTGCTCCAGGGCAGAGGGGCGGTGGGGGCAGGGATGCCCCGTCTAAGTGGGTCGCGCAGCGATTTTCACTCCGCGCCGCCAGGAGGCGCGCGGCCCGCGGCCCCAGTGCGCATGCTCCGCAAGTCCCTTCCCCGCCTACGCGAGCTCCGGGGGAGAAGGGAGGGGCCCCGGCCGCCCCTGGCAACGGCGCGCGTCCGCGCCTAGAAGTCCCGCGGGGACGAGCGCTGGTCTCACCTTTCCCTCTGCTGAAGAGCCCTGCTGGCGAGAAGGGCGGGAGACGCGAGAGGGACAGGAAGAGGGGAGAGCGCATGAGTGGGCCAGCGGCCCAGAGCGCAACTTCAGTCATAAGTAATCCAGAAACAAGACTTCGCCTCTTTAAAAGTGTTCAAGAGTCAAGCACTACCCTTTTTGAGATGATCTATATACACCTGTAAGGATTGCCCCAAATAAGATCCCTTCCATTAGAGATGGTTCAGGAGACAGGCCACCTCCCACGCCCCTGCACTCCACAGAAACTGTTCTGCATTCTGACCACATTAGAGATGGCATAAATGTTCCAGTAAACATTTTCCTATCCCCCACACAGTGATGACCCGGCCTCACCCATCTACTTGACCCAGAATCATTGCTCCCCCTAACCAGTATCTAAATTTCCCCCAAGCAAAGATGGTTGAGGAACCGAGCCCTGATCTCCCCATTAAAGATGGTTGGACTCTCTCCACGGTAAACCCCCATGGGATACTGTTCTCCCACGTATGAAATGGACAAAGGCCACCACACTACCCACCCTCACATAACTGAAGCCAATTAGAGATGGATCTGGGGCTCAAGAAATCCACTAGAAATGGATCCAGGGACCCCCTGTCCCTCTCGTTCCCAGTGGAGAGTATTCTGGACTTAAGTTTTATAGGAGATATTCCAGCACACGCCCCCCGCCCATATCCCCTACCCCTGTATAGCTGAGGTATCCAGGAGTCTCAGCGCCTTCCTGTTAGAGATGGTTCAGGAGCCCATCCCACCCTCACCCCATACTTCCCACTTTCACATAGCTGAGGTAGCCCAGGCCCCAGGCTCCCCCTCCTGCCTTTCGATTTGGCCCAGGAGCCCTTTCCCCTTCTCGAGAGATTGTTCTGGACTAGGTAGCAATCATCTGAGATGGCGCAGAACCCCCACCTCCACGCTTTAGGTAAGATGGTAATTCTTCCTTCACCCCCAACTGAGGCCCGGCAAGGAGGCTGGCATGGAGACAGGCGGGAGGCGCGCGCGGGCGGGCGCGTTGCCGCGACGCGGGGGCGGGGGCGGGGGCGCGCGCCCGCCGGAGCCTTAGCCGTCGCCACCGCTGCCGCCGCCGTCGCAGTGGAGGGGCGAGAGCCCGCCCGCCCGCTGCAGGGACGCCCCGCCAACGCCGTCGCCACTTCAGGTCCCGGGGGCGCACGGGGGAGGGGGCTGATGCGCGCCCCCGCCGAGGCAGGCGGGGGAGGGGGCTTAGGGCGCGTGCTCGCGCGCGGAGGCCGCGGGAGGGAGGGGTGTGGGGGCGGGTCGGCGGGGCTCCAAGACCCCAGCCCTGCCGAGGGGCGGGAACATCGGGAGCTGTCCGCGGTGCTGCTCCGGGAGGAACTGAGGGACCGGGTCCCAAGGGAGAGAAGGGGATAAGGAGGCACTTCTAAGGCTACTTCTGGGGTAGTGTGGATTTGCCCTGTGGATGAAGGAGGTCTTAACCTCTCTAGGGGGCACTCCTTTGGGTAATGGGGAATCTGAGATTTGCCTTGGGGTTGGGAGACTCTCAACCTTTTAGGGGAGGTTCTTCCTTGGTCCTTGCAGGATCTGTATTAGTCTTAGATGATGGGGGCGAATCACTTTGTGGGGGTCTGCCTTGGGCGATGAGGGTCTTGGGCTTGCTCTGGGTTTAGGGAGTCTGACTTTGGGAGACTTTCTCCTGGCTGTTGGGGACTCTGGCTTTGCCCTCCGTGATGGGGGTCAGTCACTTTGGGGGGGCTTTACCTTCATGGCAGAGTACTATCTCCTTTAGGAGCTTCGCCTTCGTTGCAAGCTGTGGCTGCCATTGGCAAACTCTTCCCTGTGTGGGGGAACCTGCGAATTGAGTTGGGGGATCAGCTTTTGACTTGGCTCCAGTGTGTGTGTGGTGGGGGGGATGTATGAGGGAGTCTGAAGCTGTCTTGGACCCCTGGGGAGCCCATGCTCAGGGGACGCAGGGTGGGGTTTGGCTGGCTAGGGATTTGTCCTTGGCTATGACTGCATTTGCCTCCCGGGACCGCTGAACTGGAGTCCGGCATTTTTTTTTTTTTTTTTTTTTTTTTTTTGGCAGGAGGGAGGAGGAGGATCTTGTGACTGAGGGAGGAGAAGTGGGAGGAGCAAACTGTCCCAGGTGCCAGGTTTGGTCATGAGTGGGGAGGTTCCTGCTTTGGGGCCAAGTCTTATTTGGTGGGGGGAGGGGGCGCTTAGAAAGCAGCCCTGTGATTGGTCCTGCTGAGGGTAGTGAGAGGGGCCCACTCTTGGTTCTTGCATTTTGGATGACTGCTTTTGTTGGTGAGTGGGAGGGACTAGAACTGGCTTTACTTTGGGAGAGGGCTGCCTGGGAAGGTTTTATCTGATTCATGTTGGAGAGTCTGAGGATAGCTTGTGGGTAGGCTCATTTGGGGAGCTGGAAGGCATCCCATTGCTTGCATGGGAGGGGTTGGTTTTGGTTGCGGGCTAGAACTGGTTATGGTTTGGGAGAACTGTGGTATTGGGCTGGACCCTTGGGGCTGGATTTGAGGAGTCCTGTGGGCTCATTAGGGAGGTTGGATCTGGGTTATGGGGGATGGGTTTACCCCAGATTAGAGGGCTGGGTTGGAGGGAACTAGACCTGGCACTAGTTGGGAGGTTGTTTAGTGGTTCATCTGGCCATATTGGGGGGCCAGAGCTAGGTGTGGGGGCTTCACTTGATACCCTGGAGAGTAGGTTGAGGATCTTAAATTCATCCTTATTGGAGGTGACTGAGACTAAATCGAAGAGTCTAAGTGTTGCTAATGGGGGAGGGGTTCTGGGGATGAATGGGAAGTGAGCTAAATTAGTCTGGAGGGCAGGTTTCGGGAGGTCAATTCGGGCATGGGTGGGAGCAAGCTCACTGGCCCAGGAGCTCTGCCTTGGGCCTTAAGGCTTATGGGGAGTTGAGAAGGGCTTCCCTGAGGACTGAGGGGCTGAGAGATGGGGCATTCTGGGGACCCTTCCATCTATCCTCCATCCCTTAGAAAAGAGTTTGTGCTGTCCCCCTGCACATGCATAAAGGCCTTACTTGCAAAGGTTTTCTATCCCTTCCTCCCCACCTTCAACCTAGCAGCCTGGGCCCTGAACCTGGAGCACCTTGGGAGGGAATGGGGGGCTGCGCCAGGTTGGGGGAACCAGCTGAGCCCCTCCTCCTGTCCTGCACAGCTGGATGGCTGGATCCACGAGAAGATGCTGATGGCGCGGGATGGCACGCGGGAAGACGGCCACAAGCTGCATAAGAGATGGCTCCGGCACCAGGCATTCATGGCCGAGCTGGCTCAGAATAAGGAGTGGCTGGAGAAGATTGAGAGGGTGAGGACGCAGAAGGCCCCTCTGCCCATGCCAGGTGCCAGAGGCCTCCAGAGAACCCACGTTCCACCTTGTGCACCCTCCACTGCCAGCCTGCTGTTCCCACACCTCTGAACGGTTCAGATCATTCCCACACCTGCTCCCAGCTTTGTGGCCTTGAACAATTCATGTAACCTCTTTGAGCCTCGCTTTGCCCATTTGTAAAATGGCCAGCTTCTCTTCTGAATGGTGCCCATACCCTCCTGGCTGTTAAATATTTCACCCCTTTCTATAACCTTCCTTCCACGTTGTTTGGAGCATCTAAGATGGAGCGCCAGGTAGAAGGGCTGCGGCAGCCCTGGGAGGCCAGGGTTACAGTGAACTTTGCACTGGGTTCTAACCACATCTGTGCCTGTTACCAGCTGTGGAGCCTTGGGGAACCATGTTAACTTCTTTGAGCCTCTGTTGGCTCTGCTTCAAAATTAAGGAAATAATGAATATAGTTACTTCTCTGGGCTCTTGTGCTTAATACAAGGCCAGGCACCCAGGAGCTGTAATTGCTCTGCTATTGTTATTTTTAATATGCTGTAGGCCAGCATGTATCGGAGCTTGATTTCAGTCTTGGAGGGACCCAGGCAGAATTTTGCTCCATGTCTCAACCCCCCAAACTGCCCCTACCCTGACTGAACCCCTAGACCTACAGCCCTGGATACCCCCACTCTACTGACTCAAACGGAGATACCCAGGTGGGCCTTAATCTCTTAAATGGCCATTAATGCCCCATAAATGGTAGTACATGGCAAAGCCACTCTTCCTGACTTTTAATTTAATGGAAGTTCCTTCTTTCTGCCTGCCCCCTCCTCCCCTCCCCTTGTCTTTTTTATGGTACGCTCCCCATGTTTCCAAATTTATGCGAATGTCTCTGTCTGTCACTCTATGACTATCTGTCCCTCCATGTCTCCATCCCATGTCTCTGTATCTCTCTATCTCTCTCCCCATGTTTCTGTCTGTCTTGCTCCTGGTCTGTTCCCACATCTTGGTTCTTTCTATCTCCGTGCCTGTCTCTGCCTCCACCCCTCATGCCTCTGTCTCTCTGTGTCTCCAACTCCTTGCCGGTCTCTTCACATTTCTCCCTGTGTTCTGTTGCCTCCATATTTGTTTGTCCCTCCCCACCATCCCCACTTCCCCGACTTTCTGCCTCCCACTGTCTGGGGCAGGAGGGCCAGCAACTGATGCAGGAGAAGCCGGAGCTGGCAGCCTCAGTGCGCAAGAAGCTGGGTGAGATCCGGCAGTGCTGGGCCGAGCTGGAGAGCACCACCCAGGCCAAGGCGCGGCAGCTCTTTGAGGCCAGCAAGGCCGATCAGCTGGTGCAGAGCTTCGCGGAGCTAGACAAGAAGCTCCTTCACATGGAAAGCCAGCTGCAAGACGTGGACCCTGGTGGGGACCTGGCCACTGTCAACAGCCAACTCAAGAAGCTGCAGGTATGGCCTGGCTGACTCAAATGGAGGCTTTCTATGCCACAGTGGGGCCCGAGTCGGGGTCAGACTTCACTCAAGGTATTTCAAATGGAGGAGATTTAATACAAGGATTTATTCCAAAGGCATCAGAAAGGCTGGAAGCAGAAAGGGAACACTGAGTCAGTACAGCTAGTAGTAAGTGTTGGAAGCAGCCACCACCCCTGGAGCGTGGGGTACAAAGGGGAGAGGAAGGATTCAGAGCTGAGAAGCAGTAGGTGAATAACCAGCAAACTGAGGGTTTCTCAGGACCCTGACACTTGCTTTTTGGATAGGGAAGTCAAGGCCCAGAGGGAGGGGAACGGCTTTGCACGGAATACTAACGACCTTCGTGGAGTGCAGCCTCTACCAGTCTCCATGCCAAGCTCTCCCTGACTACTCCCAGCAACCGTAAGAGATTGGTACTATTACTGTCCCCCGTTTTACCAATGGGGATACTGAGGCACAGAAGGTAAAGCACCTGGCTCAAGGACACACACTCCCTTATGAAATGGGGGGTGGTCTTAGAGAACAGACAGTGTCTGCAGTAACTCGGCTTCTAGCTTGGCAGCTGGTGGATGCTCAGTATCTGACCCTGTGATGTAAATGGCCTGAGGTTCCAATGCAGGTATTGTATCTCACCTCCCAAGGTGTACTGGCTCCTGCCTTTACATACCAGGAACCATTTCTGACTGTAACCAAAGGGAAACTGAGGCTCCAGGAGGTGAACTTGCTGGCCCAGGGGAGCAAGTGGCAGAGGCTGGATTCAAACCCAGGTCTCTGGACTCGTCACTACTCCTTTTGAGGTGCCTCCCGCACAGCTGTGCTTCTGAGGTGTTTGGCATAGGGGATGGCAGAAAAAAAAGTCAATGTATAACAACAGTAATTAGTATTTATTCATTTATCTCTGCAGCAAATCTTTATTGAGCACCTACTGTATGCCAGGTGCTTTTCTAGGTGCTGGAATACAGCAATGGGCAAAACTGAGAAAAATCTCTGCCTTCTTGGGGCTCACATTCTGGTGGGGGAGACAGGCAAAGGCACAAAGGGACAAACATTTGAATATGATGCTGGTGTTTTCATCGTTTTACATACACCAGTGTGTCTCACATGCCTTGGTCTCCAGAACCCCTTTACCTCCTACAGATCATTGAGGTCCTTAAAGATCTTTTGTTTGTGCAGATTATACCTATTTGATATTTACCGTATTGAAAATTAAAACTGGGAAGTATTCAAATTATTAATTCACTTAAAAATGCCCATAATAAACCCATCATTTATTAACCCAAAAGCATTCTTTTATGAAGAATAACCATATTTTCCAAGACCAAAGAGAATGAAGTGAGAAGACGGGTATTGTTTCCAGTGTTGCAGCTCTCACGTCTGGGTTAGAAGTGCTGAGTTCTCACCTCTGCTCGTGCACCCGGTCTCCTGCAGGAGCAGGCTCACGTGGTGCCTGCAAAACCCCGCTCTGCTTAGGAGAGAATGAGGGTGATGAAGGCAAATTACACTTTAGTACTTTTATACAGAGTTGTGACCTTGCATGTCCCTTGAAAGGATCTCAGGGTCCCCAGGAGTCCCTGGACCACTCTTTGAGAACTGCTGACATACTCTCCGTGCCAGACCGACACCCCCCTCCTCCCCAGCAGCCATCCCAGGGACAGGCTGTGGTTATCCTCACTGGATACTTGGGAAAACCACAGCATGGAAAGTGTCTGTGACTCATTCAAGGTCACACAGCCACTTAGTAGCCATTCAGGACCAAGTTTAGTTCCCGTCCACCCTCCTCCCTTGATACTTCCAGCCCTCAGTAGGGAAGGTGGCCCTTCTACTGGCCTCTGAAGAATTGATCACTGCCTGAAGTCCGCACCCAAGGGCCTGGGCTGGCAGTGGCTACACGGGAATGACTTGGCTCCAAGTCTGCCCTGAGGGATCTCCCAGAATATCAGCAGAGACAAGTGGTGCTTAGATGGTCAGACAGGAGGGAGCCGGCGGCCAAGCGGTGAAATCTTGGGCAGGAGAGATGGACAGGTTTGGGTTCAAATGCCAGCCAGCATGTACATTTAGTCCCTTTCTGAGCCTCTGTCATCCCATTGGGTCAGACTGTGTCAGCAGCAGCCTCTCACTGAAATGGCACCCAGGATGTGGTGAGGCACAATCCATTCCCAGGAAATGAAAGTCTGTGACTGTCAGGGTCCCAGCTGGAAACAGAAGCATGCCCCGTTGAGGACAGTTTGAGGAGGGCTTATGGAGAGGCTTAACAAAGATGTGAGCAGGGAACGGAGAAGCCACAAGGAGGGTGAGCAGGGCGAGGCTCACAGCTGGAGCCTTTACCCCTGCTGGAGAGGCAGAGGGAGGAGAGGGAGAAGAGAGTCGCCTGGCAGGAGCTGGGGCCCTTAGCCAAGAATGGCAGCCAGTCCTTGACAGTGCTGCAGGGAGGAGCTGGAAAATGATACCCAGGTCTCTCCCTCCTCTCTCCTCTCTCCCTACAGTCTCCTGCTGGCGCCCCTTCCTTCGTCCAACCGGGCCGACTTCATGGGCGTGGTGTAACATTCTGCTTTCGCTGTCTTGAAATTCTTAATATTTGAACAAGGGGTCCTGTGTTTTTATTTTACACCAGGCCCCACAAATTGCGGAGCTAGTCCTGAGCCCAGCCCATGTGGGAGTCTGAAGGCAGGCTCCATACAGGTCAGCCCCCCAGGACACAGAGCAGAGTGGAGAAGCTTGACTGTCAGTCAAGTGACAAACAAAGACATCCAGCCCAGCAGCAAGTATTACTAGGATTATTAATAGTCAGCTCTTCTCCTGCAGCCTGTTGCGGTGGATAAAGGCACACACTTGGGACTCAGGTGGGTCTGGGTGTGAATCATAGTTCTGCCACTTAGCATCTGTATGACGTTAGGCACGTGGCTTTGCCTCTGACTCTGAGCCTCAGGAGCCTCCTCTGTGCAGTGGGAAGGACCCTAATGCTAAGCCACTCCTTGACAGCAGGACCATAGGACTGTAGGCGGCAGTACAACATCACAGTCAAGGCCATGGACGCTGGAGCTTGGTTGCCTGGGGTCAAGCCCTGGCTGTGACTTACCAAGAGTGGGTGACTTGGAAATTACTTCTTTCTTTGTGCCTCAGTTTCTTCTTTAGTAAAATAGGCGTAATAACAGTACTGACCTTGTGTGGACGTTGCAAAGGTTACAAAACATAATGTATCAAGTGGTTTCAGAATTGTCGACCCAACAAATCTAGGATTCAATATTTGTTTACAGGTTTTTCCATTTTAATTGTCTTCAGCCAGAGGGGATATCACTACACTGTGTTCCAAAGTTATTTGGGTTAGTTACAGTCTGCATTTTGCTGGGATTATGTTGTAATGTGAAAGACTTTCACTTGTTTCTGTTTGCATTCAATTCGGGCATTTCCTCCCATTCCTATAGTTTTATAAAAATGTATCTGGGAGGGTGCTAATGTGAAACGTTAATGTAGTGCCCAAAGTCACAACTATCTTCAGTTCACTTGATCTTTCCAAATTGCTAGTCATGATGCCAATCAGAAATTCTGCTTCTTCGCAGCTCACGAACACCTGGCATTGTCAGACTTTTTGGATTTTCCGTCTTGTGGACGGGAAGCATAACTCACTGTGGTGTTCGCATTTGCGTTTTTGGGGGAAGTGGTGAGCTTGGGTACCTCCGTCTCTCTTTTTGGCCATTCGGGTTTGAGAGGCAGGATTTGGGGCTTACTGCTCTCTCGAGTGCAGAACCAGCTTTTCCCTACCCACAGCGGGGCGTTTAGCCTCACCAAGCCCTGAAGACCATGACGTGGGGTCCCCATTGTTTAGGGAAGAAACTGAAGCCCGGAGGGGATAGGGGACTGGCTCTGTCACAGAGCAATGGGCATCAGCAGCAGGCCCCAGTAAAGGACTCTGGGGCCCTTTTCCCAGCAGAGGGAGCCCGAGGCTAGGAGTGACTCAGTGGGCCATGGGCCCCCAGATGGAGCCCAGCTGGGCCTCAGGAGCTGCCACTGGGGAGGGGCGGGGCTTCCCGAGGCCTGCTGTCCTCTGGGGCCTGCCTGAGAGTCCAGACACTGGGCATATGCAGGAGGGAGGGAACCATCCAGCTGCCCCACGCAGCAGGCTACCAGACCAGGCCGGGCTGGGGGAGGTGCTGGCTCCGGCCTGAGGGGGTGTGGATGTCCCCCTTTTCCTCTCTCTGGGCTTATATCTCAGTCCTGCTTCCCTCAGTTTTTCTTCTTTTCTCTCTCTCCCATTTCTGTTTTTTTCTCATCTTTTAGTCTGTCTTTTTCTGTCTCCTCTGTGTCTTTCTTGTTATGTCTCTGTCTTTTTCACTCTTCTCTCTCTTATTTCAATTCTCCATCTCTGCCTCTCTCCCTTGATCTCTCTTATGCCTGTGTCCTCCTCGTGTCCTCCACTTGTCCCTGCCCAAGCTGCTACATCAGGCTCCTGGGACCCCACCTCTCAGATCTAGGCCATGTGACCCAGAGTTCTCTCTCAGCACCTCCTGCCCAACTGTCCTTCTGGCTGTGGGGCCAGATGGTGGAGTCCCAAGCCCCCACTTTCCCAGTCCTCAGGGGCCCAGCCAGCTGGTCTGGCTCAGCCACCAGCTCCTGCTTGGGGAGGTGGGGTGCTGGTCTCCTGCCATCTGAGGGAGACCAGCCAGGGGAAAATGCACTGGAGTCTTTGCAGCTGCTAGGCGGAGTCCCAGGGGCCTCTTTACCACCCCCTCCCTGCGCAAGGATCTTTCTCTGGCCAAGGAAACACCCTCCTCCCCTTTTTTCATTCTTTATGCCACATTTTCTTCATTTAGCTCAGCATGGCCTAGGGGAAGAGGCCAGATTCAGGAGCTTCACAGTCCAGTGAGGGCAAGTGACCCCTCCTTTTTAGCCTCAGCATCCCCAGTGACGGAGAAGCAGTGACTGAGAGCTACTAGGGCTTTGTGGTCACATGGCCCTGAGCTCTGGCAGTTTCTACTCTGGACCAGGGATGGCTCCTCTCTGGGCCTTGGTTTTCCCACCTTTAGTGTCTTTTTTTAAAAACTGAGATTTAATTCCATACCATAAATTGCACTCTTTTAAAGTGTGCAATTCAGTGGTTTTTAGTGAATTTGCAAAATTGAACAACTCTCTCCACCATCTAATTCCAGAATATTTTCATCACTCCAAAAAGAAACCCTGAACCCATTAGCGCTATTAGTTTATTCCCTCTACTAATCTACTTTACGTCTTCATGGAGTTGTCTATTTGGGGCATTTCATATAAGTGGAATCATATAATATGTGGTCCTTTGTGTCTGCCTTCTTTCACTTAACAATGTTTTCAGAAGCCATCCGTGTTGTAGGGCATAACAGTATTTCACAGTTCCTCTGGTTTTAATGTTTAAAGCTAGTTTAATTTTTTAAATGGTAATCTCTAATACTACCAAGCCAAGAGAAGCAGAATAGCATGGTAATTATCTAACAAACAAAGTCAACACACATTTGCAGAGACCCACTCTGTGCAGGCACAGTGCCAGGCGCTGGGATCCAACTGTGAACAAAACACCCCCATCTTCCCTGACCTCATGTGCTCTTGCAAGAATTAGATGAGTTATTCCTTGTCAAGTGCTTAGAGCAGGGCCTGACATGGAGCGAGCTTCAGGATGTGCTACCCGTTATTGCTGTGATGGAGTAAGAACTTCAAACAGAATGGTGAAAAGGAAAAACTCTTCCTTCCCCTCCACACACACAGTCCCACTCTCTAGGGATGTAACTGCTCTCAATAATTTCTTCTCTATCCTTCCAGAAATATTGTACACACACACACACACACACACACACACAACCATACACACTATACTAAAGCTTGCCCTTTCACTTGACAGAATACACTAAACATCCTGTCTTGTCTCAAAATGTTTGGCTGTATCTTGTCCTTTTAAACTGCTGCATGCTATTCCGTGGGCTGGTTTGATCATCTGTCTTTAACCAACCTTCTGTTCAGAGACCTCTGGGCTATTTCCAATCTTCTGCTAGTATAGTGCCAAAACAGACATCCCTGTTCATACATATTTGAGCCCATGCACAAGTGTTGCTGTACCAAATGGTTCTTAAAGTGACACTTCTGGGCCAAAGGGTATGTGCATTAAACTTTTTGATAGATATTGTCAAATAGTCTTTTGAAAAGGCAGTGGATATACCTCAGTATGACAGCAGTTATGCCTTGCTACAGTCATCATCATTAGATATTGTCAAGGTTTTTAATCTCTGCTAATCTGAGAGGTGAAAGATACTGTCTTGTAGTTATTTTAATTTGTATTTTCCTGAGCATCGATGGAGGCTGAACATCTTTTCGTGTTTAATGACCACTGTACTTCTGTATCCTTTGCCTACACTTGCAGGAAAGGATACACATTAAATGGGTGTTCAAAATACATGGCATTTTTGTAGAAGTTGGAAAGTGTCTAGAATTATTCCATCTCAGGTCATGTGGCGACTTGCTGGGGTTTGTGGAGGGGTTTTCATCTAATGGGGAATTGGAACTTATAACCTTAACATTTCAGACTATATTTAAGTTTCCTGAATTTTAATGCATTTTTATTTTCTTAGTGAAAATGGTTTGGGGTGACTTGTTATAAAGTTTCATTTTTACCCATTTTCTTTGACTCCTGTAGAGTGTGAACTGTATCAGCTGAGACTCTTTAAGATGCAGTTCATAATATTTTAACCCAAATTGACTTAGGCCAAAAGAAGACTTTGTTGGCTGACGTAGCTGAAAAATCTAGGAGGTATGACGCTTCTGGCATGGCTGGGTCACTCACGCAAATTCTGTCCTCAGGAATCTCTCTGTCTCCATTCCTGCACCCTGTTTTCCTCTTTGTTGGCCCCATTGTTGGGGATTCTGTTTCCTTGTGGTGCCAAGATGGCCTCCAACAGCCCAAGCCTACATTCTGTCAGCTTAGAAACCCTATGAGAAAGAGAGCACCCCTTCTGAGTGTACATTCTTTTCCAGCAAATGTGGGAAGGGTTTTCATTGGTTGATTTTAGGTCACATGCCAATCCTTGAACCCAATCCTTGTGGCCACAATGATTCAGTGTTCTCGTGGGTCAGGCCTGAGTCACATGGCCATTCTTGGCTGCTGGGTTTCATCAGCCCCTCAGGAAGCTGGAATCATTTTCATTGGCTCCGCTTAGGCCACATGGCCATCCCGGATCAAATCCCTGTGACCAGGGTGATTCCAGTGTTCTAATTGGCCACGCTTGGGTTGTGTGGCCACCCTTGGTCTTGTAGGTTTTCAGTAGTCCCTCAAGAAGCTCAGGGCCTTAGAGCGGGCTTTGAGATGCTGTGAAGAAGGGATGGATGTTGGGCAGGCAAAAGCAACATCTCTGCACTACAAAAACCTTGGAACAAAAGTCTTGACTCGGTTCTTAGTTTTGAGTTCTGGGTTGCAGTTTTTTGAGTAATCTGTTACCACTTAATTTCATTATTGTATTTTGTCTTCTTTTCAAGCTTCCCCCATCTGGTTAGAATCACACAAGCAATAAGTAGATATGTTCTTTTGGTAAAAGTACTTACTGACCAAAAAGTCCAGTAAAACAAAGCCTCCCTTCAGTGTGCCTCCCAGTCTCACACCCCAAAATGAACCTCAATTATTATTTGGTTTGCACCCTTCTAGACCTCCTTCTATGCATTTACAAATGTGCCTGTGTTTTTATTTTATTTGTTTTCCATGTTTAATTTAAATTTTTGAACACATAAATTTTATGGTTTAGACATCAAAACCTATATCAAAATTGAATGTGAAAAAGTCTCTCCTTTATCCTTGTCCTCCTCATTCACTAAGTTCCCATCCCCCCAATAGGTACCATCTGCTCTTAATTCTTTGTTTATTCCAGGGAAGTTTTATGCATGTGCAATTCACTGCAAATATATACTCATATGTATGTTTTAAATCACTTTTTCCTCTTAACAGTGAATTTTAGCTGTTATCTCATACTGTTGTCGATTTGTTTAACCATTTCACTCCTAACTGGCATCGAGGTTGTTTCCACTTTTTTCTCATTATAAATTCTGCTATGATGAGATCCTTGGACAAAACATCTCTGCTACGATGAACATCTTTAGACAAACATCTTTGTCCATATGTGCCAGTACTTTTTAGCTATATTACTAGAAATGGAAATGCAAATGCTGAGTCAAAGCATTTTGACACATTTTGCATTTTGGTGGGACCTGCCAAATTGCCTTCCAAAAAGGCTCTCCTCATTTACACCACCGCCAACAGCGGCTGAGTGTGCCCATCTCCCTGCAGCTTCGCCAACACTAGATATTATCAATCTTTCACATTTTTGCCAATCTGATGACTAGAAAAGGACACTTTGTTTTAATTTATATTTTCCTGCTGATGAGTGAGACTCATGTGCTTATTTTTTCTCCTGTGTGCTGCCTGTTCACAACTGATGCCCATTTCTCTTTTGGACAGTCTTTCTTTGAAGCTCACACTCTAGAAGCAGTGGGCCAATTAAAAAAACCCACAAGCAGAGACAGTTGTCTGGTGGTGGTAAGTGCTATGGAAACAAAGGAAGCAGTATAATGGGCAATTTTTTGATGGTAAAAAACTACCTCCTTGCTCTAATACATATTAAATATTTTTCTAGTTAGTCACTGGCCTTTAACTACATCTAAAAATTTTGGTTGATGAAAAAGTATTTTACGTGGCCAAATTTGTAAATCTTTCCCTTTATGGTTTTTATGCTTGGGAAGATTTTCTCCATCCCAAGATTATAAAAACATTTGCCCAGGTTTTCTTCTAGTACCTTATGGATTTACTTATTCCATTTAAGTCTTTAATCCATCTGGAACTGTGTTCAGCATAAAGAGCCAGGAAGGGATCCAGCTTGGTTAGTCAGTTGGCCCATGACCATTCATTGAATAGTCCATCTTTTCCTTGAAGATTTGAAATGACATCTATATATGAATTCTCCTGTGTATTTGGTTGTGCTTTTGTACTCTGACTATACCGACGGCACATCAACTATTTAAATCACTATAGCTTTGTATTTATTTTTGATATCTGGAAAGGTTGGCTCTTTGGACAAATTACCTTTTTCTGGGCCTCAGTTTCCTCCTCTGTAAAACAGGGGTACCACCAACTGTGAAGGGTTTTTCTGAGAATGAATTAATGAACCACTTTAGTTCAGGGGGTCAGGTATGCCTCTTTGTGAAGGTAACATTTGAGCTGAAATCTGATTGACAGGGAAGACTTGCCTAGCAGAGGGAACAGCAAAGGCAAAGGCCCTGGGGCTGGAACTAGCTTAGCAGACTGCAAGATCAGAGAGGAGGGCGCTCTTACGGAGGGAATTGAGCAAAGGGAGAGTGGAATAGTGGGCCATGGCAACGGATTTGCTGTCACCGTCAAGGTGCTGGAGAGCCACAACAGGATTGGGATGGAGGGTGGGTCCCGCTGACCCTGTCCCTATTCCCACAGTCGATGGAGTCTCAAGTGGAGGAGTGGTACCGCGAGGTGGGAGAGTTGCAGGCGCAGACGGCCGCGCTGCCGCTGGAGCCCGCGAGCAAGGAGCTGGTGGGCGAGCGGCAGAACGCGGTGGGCGAGCGCCTGGTGCGCCTGCTCGAGCCATTGCAGGAGCGCCGCCGCCTGCTGCTCGCTTCCAAGGAGCTGCACCAGGTGGCGCACGACCTCGACGACGAGCTGGTGAGGCCTGACGCGGTGATCTGGGGCGGGGCGCGAGGCCAGGGGTGGGCCGGCGGGCCGAGGGGATGGAGACTGGGAGCGGGGACGGGGCCGTGGTACCTTGGCGGGTTCAAGGGTGGAGGTGGCTGGGAGACCTAGGATACTGAGACTCAGTCGTTCAATCCTTAACTTATTCATTTACTCATTCAGTTATTCATTCATTTACTCACATTAATTTACTCATTTTCAATCACTCATTGATTTATTTGTGAAGTCATTTATTCATTGATTCATCTTTTTTTTCCTTCCTCTATTCATTGATTTACTTATTACTCGTTTATTTACTCGTCGCTCATCCATTCATTTCTTCATTCAGCCATTCACTTCCAGATTTGCTCATTCATTCACTCACTAATTTGCTTCTTCATTTATCATTCTGGCCCCAGCCAGTGCTTAGATAATGCTGGAGTCACAGGGGTGACCAAGGCAGACCTCATCCATTCTTGCCCGGCAGAGCTTAGAGTCCAAAGGGGAAAACAGACTTATTCCTAGACAGTAACAACTCAGGGTGGTTAGGATTGTGATGAGGGAGTTAAAGGGGCCCTGGGAACCCAGAGGAGGCAACTGGCCAAGGTCTGAAGTTAGGATTTCTTAGAGGAGGGGATGTCTAAGCTGAGATATGAAGAAAGAGTATACATGAGCCTGCTGAGGGAGTGAAAAGGGAATTCCAGGAAGCAAGACCTGCCTGTGCAAAGACCAGAGATAAGTATGAGCCTGGCTCGAGTGCAGAGAGCGAGCTGGAGCATGTTCAGAGAGGAGGTGGAAGATGTAAGCGGGCTCTTAGACGAGGAAGGGCCTTGGATGCTGTGCAGGTGGCTTACAGTTATTTGGGATTCAGGGCTCCTGAGGTGCATTCTCTCCTTGAACTCACTGTATCCTCCCCAGGCATGGGTCCAGGAGCGGCTGCCACTGGCCATGCAGACAGAGCGAGGCGACGGTTTACACGCTGTCCAGCAGTACATCAAAAAGAACCAGGTGAGCAGAGTCTAGGTAGGGATGGGGTTAGGAACCTTTGCATTCCAGTGATAGAAAATGGCAGAAAATGGATAAAGACAAAAAAAGGGGTTTGTTGGCTCTTGTCATTGAAAAGACTGTGGACAGCAGGTAGAGGTGTGTCCAGGTGCTTCTCTGATATGAATCACTCAGCTTCAGCTCCTTTGTTTTTTTTTTTTTTTTTTTTCTGTGTTAGCTTTGTTCTCAGACCAACTCTCCTCTGCTGGTGGTATTAGACCTCCAACAGATTCAAGTTTACATCTCACCAGCAAAACTGAAGAGAATTTCTCTCTCTAAAACGATGCCCAGTCTCACTAATTAGCAGTAGTTTCAGGAGTAACTTTTACTGGCTCAGCTTGAGTCACATGTCCACCCCTGAGCGAATCACGGTGGCCAGGGATTCAGACTGCTCTGATTTGCCTGGTCTGGCTAAGGGACCACCCTTGGAATGGCAGGTAGAGTCAACCCTAACTTAATACCTGGGCTGAGATGGAGCAAAATAAGTTCCCCAAAAGAAAATCAGAGTCCTGTGACTAGAAGAGGAATGGCTCTTGGGCCATGAAAAGGAAAAACAACAAACAAAAACTCAGAACACCCACAGGGAGAGAGGACAGAGATCAGTGAGAATGCTTACTTCTAAGCTGAGCACCGTGGGGAGCTCGTGAGCCCCTAAAATCATGAAATCTCTGTTCATCTCTCTGGGCCTCAGTTTCCACACCTAAATAAGTAGAATTGGCCTAGAGCAGTGGTTCTCCGATTGCTTAGCAGAGAAACTCTTTGGTCAAAGAAACTCTTTTATCAAAGTACAAAGTTAGAACACATAAAAGAGGAGCGACAATAACAACAAGGCACTGATTCAATACTTACTATGTGCCGAGTCCTGTCTTGGGATTTACGCTACCCCACTGAATCCCCACAATTACTCTATGAGGTAGGTATTGTCATTACCCCCTTTTACCAAAATAGTTGGGAGAATGGGGCACTGAAGGATGGTGGGGAGGTGCGTATACAAATTATTTTGAAAGGTTCGTGATAGTGCTATACTAGACAGAGCTCTTTAAAAGGCTGGAGTTTTTCTTAGATTTTGTTTTTCCATCTCAATGAAAACACTCTTGGCCATGGACAGTGTTGGGGACGAACAGAACTGGCCTGTTATTTTTACGGTTGAATAAAATGATCAGGTACACTTAATGCTTAAAATCGGAGGGGGGTGGGGCTCAGCCGTGTGTGAGAGTGCCGGATCCACAGGGGCTGTTAAATGATTGATAGCTGTTGATATTGACTGAGCACCTACTGTGTGCCAGGCACAATTCTAAGTGCACGGTACAACAACCCACGGAGTAGATATCAGCAGCCACCACTAGCCTCGTGACTTCGGCGAGTTCCCCAACTCTGTGCCTCAGTTTCCTCATCTATAAAATGGAGTGAGGACTAGATGAGTGGCTACATTTTGCAAAGCTCTTACTTAGCAAAGTGCCTGGAAGGCAGTAAGTGTTGTATTGTTATGCTCTCTGTTTGCCAGTTGAAGAAATTGAGGCACAGGCGGGGTTAAATAAGGTACTCGGCAACTACTGAGCTGGAAGGAAACTTCTGGGGTGATGGAACTGTTCCATATCCTGACCTGGGTACACGGGAGACCTATGCGTAATATATGTGGGGTGGTACCCCTAAGATTTGTACACGTCACTACGTGTATACCCCAGCTGCCCCTAAACAGCCTGATTCAAGGCCTGCGTTTAACCAATAGCGGTGATCTTGTGTCACCAGGCGGCTTGGTTCCCAGCACAATCTCTGGAGCCAGCTGCTTCTGCTCAAATCTTGTCACCCCTTTACTAGGTGCTTGTTATGGGACGATGTACTTTGTACTTCGCGTCTCTCTGCCCGTTTTCCCACCTGCCACATGGGATATGAGTGAGTGAGCGAGTGAGTAACAGCAGATCCTTCTGTGGGACCTGGCACAGGCTGGCGGATGTGCGGGTGTTTGCCACTCTCTCCCGGGACGCGCCAGAGGAGGAGGCGCTCGCGGTCTTGCAGGACCTCTGAACGCTCCTCTCCGCTATACGCCCCAATCTCCCTCCCCCAGGGCCTGCGGCGGGAGATCCAGGCTCACGGGCCGCGCCTGGAGGAGGTGCTGGAGCGCGCGGGCGCGCTGGCGGCGCTGCGCAGCCCGGAGGCGGAGGCCGTGCGCCGAGGCCAGGAGCAGCTGCAGAGCTCCTGGGCCGGACTGCGCGAGGCGGCCGAGCGGCGGCAGCAGGTGCTGGACGCCGCCTTCCAGGTGGAGCAGTACTACTTTGACGTGGCCGAGGTGGAAGCGTGGCTGGGCGAGCAGGAGCTGCTCATGATGAGTGAGGACAAGGGCAAGGTGCGCCCGGGCTGGGGGTGCGAGGACCTGGGGGCGGTGGAGCCCGGGGCCGGCCGCTGCCGCCTCATCGCGGGCGCCGTGTGTCCCCAGGACGAACAGAGCACCCTGCAGCTGCTCAAGAAGCACCTGCAGCTGGAGCAGGGCGTGGAGAACTACGAGGAAAGCATCGCGCAGCTGTCACGCCAGTGCCGGGCGCTGCTGGAGATGGGGCACCCGGACAGGTGGGCGGGCGCGTGGCGGGGGGCCGGGCGGGGCGTCGGGGCCCGGCGGGGGTGTGGCCAGCTCTTAGGGAATGGTCTAGTAATATCTGATGCTTCGCTGTTAGAAACTAGGACAGGGCCAGAATTGGCCATTGGGGTAGGAGGGGCCCTCACTGCCGCATACTGGAGCCCTCGGATTTTGGCGAATGGTTGGGGCTGGAATGGACGGACACTGCCCAGGGGTGGTTGAGAGGATGCGGCCAGGAGCACTGGAATTTGAGCGTAGGGGTTGGAGGCGTTGTCTAGGATTGCGGTGATAAGTAATAGCTCAGGACAGGGGAGGGTCCTCTTCCCACCCAGTGGCTGAGCAGTGTCTGGGAGTTCCGTGATTGGGCATGGCCTGAGACTTTCCGGATGGTCAGCCAGTGGCCTTCCTGAGGTCAGGAGTAGGGGCTACATGTGGGAGGTCCGGACCAGGAGTGAGAGCTGAGAGGGGGCACAGGGCTAGATCTCTGTCCGCCCAAACCTGGAGACTGGAACTGGAGGAGAGGCGGATTGGCTGCAGATGCAGGTAGGGAGTCCAGAGTCCCACCCAGGTTGCTGGAGGGAGGGGCGTGGAGCTGCACATTGACCAGCTTTAGGGAAAGGGGCGTTGAGCTTATCTAGTTTAGGGAAGCCTGAGCGTTGAGGTACAACTACTGGGTTGACTGAATCCAAGGCTTGCAGAAAACAGTCCTGTGCAAAGGAGTCCAAGGGATACTACCCTGTCTGAAGGTTCAGAGAAGACACAGCCATGCCCTGAGAGGGGGTATCGGGGGGTCACAGCTCTGTCCTGCAAGTCTCAAGGGCTCCCTCTCTGCCTCTCCCTGTCCGCCATCAGTGAGCAGATCAGCCGGCGACAGTCTCAGGTGGACCGCCTGTACGTGGCCCTCAAGGAGCTGGGTGAGGAGCGCAGGGTGGGCCTCGAGCAGCAGTACTGGCTGTACCAGCTCAGCCGCCAGGTGGACGAGCTGGAGCACTGGATCGCGGAGAAGGAGGTGGTGGCTGGCTCACCTGAGCTCGGCCAGGACTTCGAGCACGTCACGGTGAGCATCGTTAGCAATAACAACAATACTAGTGGCTACTGTGTATGCTGTTGAGGTTCTCTGGGCCTCAGTTTCCCCGTCTGTAACATGGAGATAATAAGAGCACCCACCTCGTGGCTCTGTTGTGAGCCAAATGAATTAAATATACAGTAGTTACACCTATCCATGGGGTATACGTTTCAAGACCCCCAGGGGATGTCTGAAGCCTCTAATAGTACTGAATCCTATATATACTATATGTTTTTTCCTACATATATATACCTTTTTCACTTAAGGAAGTGTTTTACAGCTTCTCTGTGGCATATCCAAAATGCCAATAATAGTACTCTTGCACTTTGAGGCCTTTATTAAGTAAAATAAGAATTACATGAACACAAGCACTGTGATACCACGACAATCAATCTGAAAAACTCGACAGCTACTAAGTGACTAACAGGCCAGGAACACACAGCGTGGAGACGCTGGACAAAGGGAAGACTCATGTCCCAGGCAGGATAGAGTGAGGTAGAGCAAGATTTCTTCACACTACTCAGAATGGCATACAATTTAAAACTTAGGAAGTGTTTATTTCTGGAATTTTCCATTTAATATTTTTGGACCACAGTTGATCATGGGTAACTTAAACCATGGAAAGCAAAACAGAGGGCAAGGGGGGGCACTGTACTGTAAAGCACTTAGAACAGTCCTCGGAACACACAGTGCCCAACATGGTGTTATTATTATTAGCATTTTATATTATTATTGTTGATACTATTAACACTAGAGTAAGTGCTCAATCAGTGTTAAATTATTAAAATTATGATTGTTGTTATTCTCACTGGCCACAAGATGGTGGGTTGGAGAGAGCGTGCTGTATACAGCACCTTTGCCCATACCATGCCCCCCACTTCCCGGTGGCAGGTGCTGCAGGAGAAATTCTCGGAGTTTGCCAGTGAGACTGGCACGGCAGGGCGGGAGCGGCTGGCGGCCGTGAACCAGATGGTTGATGAGCTGATCGAGTGCGGCCACACAGCAGCGGCTACCATGGCCGAATGGAAGGACGGGCTGAACGAGGCCTGGGCTGAGCTGCTGGAGCTTATGGGCACACGAGCCCAGCTTCTGGCTGCCTCGCGGGATCTGCATAAGTTCTTCAGCGATGCCCGAGAGCTTCAGGGACAGATCGAGGAGAAGCGGAGGCGCCTGCCCCGCCTGACGGCCCCGCCTGAACCGAGACCCAGTGCCAGCTCCATGCAGCGGACTCTGCGCGCCTTTGAGCATGACCTGCAGCTCCTTGTGTCCCAGGTGGGGTGCTGGCGGCCAGGAGGGGTGGTGGGAGGGCCTGGACAGCGTGACCAAGGGAAGTGGGCAACAGGGCAGGCAAAAATCAGGCTGTAGAGCACGTTGAAACTAGATGGTGGGACAGATAGAAAATGCCATGGAATGGAGAAATTAGATAATGGGGCAGGTAGAAAATGAACTAATTTCGTAGTACATAGAAATCAGACAGTGGCAGAAAAAAGTGGTACAGTGTTCTGATAGAAATCACATAATATTTCAAAGCGCATTGGGCAGGGGTTCTCCTAGGAACTTTGAAGTGAATCTTACCCAAATCCAGATGGACGGTCAAAAAGAAATTGGGAAAGGGTTAAGAGAAATGTGCCTGTGAGGCAGATAGATATTAGATATCCAGTCTCTGATAGAAATCATATGATTTTCCTGAAAGAAATTTGATGGGGGTGGGTTTAATGGAAATGGCAATGGAGCTAATAGAAATCAGGCAATGGGTTTGACGGGAACTGGGAGGTGGATCAGAGAAATCAGATGGAAATGAAGCTGTGGGCCTGACAGAACTCAAGCAGCAGAACTGAAGGAAATCAGGTTGCAGATCTAATGGAAGGTAGAAACTGAACGATTATTTTTATATAAGTCATACAAATGACTGTTAGAAATCAGGCAGGGAGATTGATAGTGATTAAGTGGTGGATCTGATAGACACTGGTGGTCACTTCAAAAGAAATCAGAGTGAGCAGTGGGTCCCATAGAACTCACATAGCAGAACCAATAGAAATTAGACAGGAGACCTGATGATAATTGAATAGCCATTCTGCAGGAAATTGAGCAGTGCATAGCGGGTCTGAAAAACATTGAGTGGAAACAAAAACTGGACAGTATGTCTCATAAACATCAGGGTAGAAGGATGTTTCCTTAAAGAAATCAGATTGGTCTGAAACAAGATAGAGGTGGGCCTGAAAAAATGAGGTGACAGGTGCAATAGACATAGACCTCTTAGACCAAAAGAAATCAGGTAGTGGACCGAAAGAAACCTGGGGGTAGGTTGAAAAGGATGCAGATAAATCAAAGAAAAATCAGGCAGCGGACAGGGAAACCCAGGTGTGGGATCAGCAGGGTGTGGGCTCCTTACGTTGTTAGGCTCTGCACCCAGCCAGCAGATGGGGGAAAGAGAGGGCGGAGCCTAGCCCCATGGAAGGCTGGTGCTCCACCTGGCGTGCCCCTCAGGTACGGCAGCTGCAGGAGGGGGCAGCCCAGCTGCGGACGGTGTACGCGGGCGAGCATGCCGAGACCATCGCCAGCCGGGAGCAGGAGGTGATGCAGGGCTGGAAGGAGCTGCTGGCAGCCTGCGAGGACGCCCGCCTGCACGTCAGCTCCACGGCCGACGCCCTGCGATTCCACAGCCAGGCCCGGGACCTGCTCTCCTGGATGGACGGCATCGCCGGGCAGATCGGGGCAGCTGACAAGCCCAGGTGCCCCTCCTCACACCTCAGGCTTCCTACCTGCCTCTGGGCAGCCACTCCCAGCCCATCAGTAGCCCCCTTCCCATGAGAAATCGCCATAGCCAATATCCGTGTGTCACTTTTGTGTGCCAGGCACTATTCTAAATGCATCATGTGTACTAAGACCCCTAGTTAGGCCTGGCATTCGGGGCTCAGAGCATGGGGCGTCCTCCTACCTCTGTCCTTCCCAATCGCCCACTACTATCCTCTATGTGGGAGTGTCATGGCATGGGATGGGTTGCAGCCAGAATAGGGACAGGGAGGTATGGGACCGTATATATGGCTTAACCTGGCGGGCACTGATTTACTGCCCACATAGTGGTTCATTGTGAGTGTCTGGCAGGAGCCTGTCCCACAGTGATGGGGGACCAGCTGCATTTCTTGGCCCTGGGTGTCGTTTGCTGGACCCTCTGTATCCAGCTGCAGATGAGAAAAAGAGGATCACATGGGAGGTTTTAGGGACTAAACCTGCACTCACGTAGCATTGTTTATGTCACTGTGAGGACTTCAGTCTACATTACTTTACTTAGCGAATATTTATAGAATGCCTACTGTGTGACAGATGGTGAGCAAAGCCAAGCCCCTGCCCCTACGACGCAATTTACATTCTGAGGGTGGAGACAGGCAACAGATAAGTAAACACACATCTAATAGTGTTCCAGATAGTTATAAGGGCTCCGAAGAAAAAGCAAAGTAAGGGGATGAGGTGCTAGCTGGCAAGGCCTGTCTGAGGATATGATGTTTGAGACCTGAATGAAGTGATGGTAAAGTTTGGGAAGAAGGGTTCTCCAGGTGGAGGGGTCAGCAGGTACAAAGGCCCTGAGGTAGGTTGTGCTTAGGTGTGTTTGAGGAAGAGCCAGACAATCTGCAGCTGCATGGAGGGAGTGAGGAGAGAGTGGAGAGAAGCAGGAAATGACGTTTAAGGGGCAGTAGGGTGTGGTGAGTTTGCCCTTTTTCAGAGTGAGAAGGGAGCCATGGGAGAGTCTAGAACAGCAAAGTGATGTGATATGATGTACATTTGAGAAAGATCACTCCAGATGCCTTGTGTAAAAGTAGAATATGGAGAACAAAGATGGAAGCAGGTGGACCAGTCAGGGGGCTGCTGCTGCTGATTCTGGCTTGGGTCAGTGTGGTAGCTGTAGAGATGGGGAGAAGTGATTGCTTTTAGGAATTTACAAAATCTTTTTATTAGAAAAAATTTCAAGTATACATGGAAGTAGCCATAACAGTATAGTGAACCCACGTATACAGAGTGAACAACTGGCTTGAACAACTATCTATTTGGCCAATCTTGTTTCATCTATAAACTCCCCCATGTCCCCCTTCTATCCTTTGCTGAGTTATTTTAAAACAAATCCCAAGTGTCATGTCATTTCATAGGCTATGCTTTAAAGTTATAAATGTCCAGTCTTGACTGATGGATTAGCTTCAAGGACTGAGGGGAAAAGGAGCCAAAGACGAATGATGGGTGAATTGACAGAGATGGAGAATTTCAGGGGAGAATCAGATCGTTCTAGAGAGTCTTAGTCTTAGGTATCATTACAATGTGAAACTTTCAGAAATAAGTTTGGCCATTTTAAGTCTTATAAAGCTATACTTGCTGACTGATGGAACCTTTGGAAATTTGGAATTTGTTTTGGACATATGACAGCGGGGTATGGTGCTGTCCAGTAGTTCTACGATGCAAGCCACAAATGTGAACCACATATATAACTTAAGATTTTCTTGTAACCACATTAAAAATGTAAAGAGAAGCAAGTGAAAATTAATTTTACTAATTCATTTTATTTAATCAGTATATTCAAAATATTATCACTTCAACATGTAGTTAATATTAAAATTTTTGAGATATTTTATTCTTTTTTACACTAAATCTTCAAAATATGGTGTGTACTTTACACTTCAACACATCTCAGTTCAGACTAGCCACGTTTCCAGTGCTCAGTCACCACCCACGTCTAGTGGCTACTGTATTGACCAGCACACTTAAAAGGTTAGAATCATCGGCTAGTGTAGAACCTTCAGAAGCATAGCTTTAGGAAATTGGAAAAATTTGGATCTTGAAATCCTAGTTTAGAATCACAAAAGTGTGACATTGTAGCACCCTGGAGAAAGTTGGAATCGTTGAATCAGTGGAGAACCTTGGACCCTCAGAATTTGGGCATAAAAGGTGGGTGTCTGGAGGTTGTGTGGAACTTCGGCCTCAGAGATCTGGGCTCCTCTGTGACTATGGGGCGGGCTGAGGAGAGCCACCTGTGGCTCAGATCCCTGCCCGCTGCCCACTGTAGGGACGTGTCGTCGGTGGAGGTGCTCATGAACTACCACCAGGGCCTGAAGACGGAGCTGGAGGCACGGGTGCCTGAGCTGACGGCCTGCCAGGAGCTGGGGCGCTCTCTGCTGCTCAACAAAAGTGCTATGGCTGATGAGGTGGGGAGGGGCGCAGGGGGCCCCCCTCTGCCATCCGTGCCCATTGGGGTGGGAGCCACCCTTGATGCCTCTCCCACCCACCCACCACTCCCAGATCCAGGCACAGCTGGACAAGCTGGGAACCAGGAAGGAGGAGGTGTCGGACAAGTGGGACCGCCATTGGGAGTGGCTGCAGCAGAGTGAGTGGGGGCCCAGACACACGTGGCTCGAGGGCACGGGGACATGCTCCAGTGGGTTTGAAAAGGCCCAGAGGGTGACGCAGGCATACTTTGCACACCACTCACTCACAGGTCCCCAGTAGCAAACATGAAAGCCTGGCAGGGTGGACAAGGGGTCTGCCTTGCCACTGAAGCCCTGGTGGCAGGTACCTAGGGGAGAAGTTGGTGCCCTCAGAAGTAGCTCCAGCCTCACTGATTCCTGCAGAGCTCAGAGTGGTCAGTGCTGAGCATCAAGGAAGCCAGGGGGATGTGGAAAGCCAGAGAAGACAGCCACTGCCCCATGAAGGGCCCCCGGGTACCTCAGCACACTTACTCCGTGTGTCTCCCCTCAGTGCTTGAGGTGCACCAATTTGCCCAGGAGGCAGTGGTGGCTGATGCCTGGCTGACAGCCCAAGAGCCACTTCTGCAGAGCCGGGAGCTGGGCAGCAGCGTGGACGAGGTGGAACAGCTTATCCGGAGACACGAGGCCTTCCGCAAAGCGGCCGCAGCCTGGGAAGAAAGGTTCAGCTCTCTGCGGCGCCTGACCACGGTCAGCACCCAGATCCTGCCCCAGCCCCCACCCGGAGCCCCGCCCCATCCCTCTATAGAGACAGACATGCTGGAACTGGGTATTTAGCGCTGTGTTGAGTGAGGCAGAGACAGACCCTCAAGAGGCTCCGAGCCCTAGAGGGGGTGGGTGGTGGCAGGGACAGACCTGGCACCAGACAGTGACAGCCCGGGGCTGAGATGGGGGAAGCACAGGGGGCTGTGGGAGCCTGGACGCACTCGGCCTGGCCTGGGGGAGGAGAGACCCTTGTAGTCAGAGGCTTAAAGTCCTGGGTGGGGGGACATTCAGGAAGGAGGTGGGTGGCGGGGCGGGTCAGAAAGGCAGCTGGAGAAAGTGATGCTATAGCTAATCCTTAACACTTGGTGTTTGCATGAGAAAATAGGAATTAGGTTCCTGGCAGAGAGCAAAGCATGGGCACAGGCCTGGACAACCTTGTTTTGTCACGACCAAAAAACTAATACACTGGGTGGTGAGGCCAACAACCCAGAGCCGCCTTCCCAGGCCACCCTCCCCCCACACCTCCCGCCCTGCCTCTCCGTCCCTAGATCGAGAAACTCAAGGCGGAACAGAGCAAGCAGCCGCCCACCCCTCTGCTGGGGCGAAAGTTCTTTGGGGACCCTACGGAACTGGCGGCTAAGGCGGCGCCTCTGCTGCGGCCAGTGGGCTACGAGAGGGGCTTGGAGCCCCTGGCCCGCCGGGCCTCGGACACTCTGTCTGCCGAGGTGCGGACCCGGGTTGGGTACGTGCGCCAGGAGCTCAAGCCCGAGCGCCTCCAGCCGCGCATCGACCGGCTGCCGGAGGTCCCGGGGAGGGTGGAGCCCACGGCCCCGCCAGCAGGACGAGTGGACGTGGTGGAGACCCCCGGGGTCCCCGCGGCGGCGGAACAGGTCCGGCCACGGCCGGAGCGGCAAGAATCAGCCGAGCGCGCGGAGGAGCTGCCCAGGAGGCGGCGGCCGGAGCGGCAGGAATCGGCGGATCAATACGAGGAGGCTGCGCGTAGGCGGCGGCCAGAGCGGCAGGAATCCGTGGAGCACGAGGCGGCACACAGCCTTACCCTGGGCCGCTATGAGCAGATGGAGCGGCGGCGCGAGCGGCGCGAGCGACGGTTGGAGCGGCAGGAGTCCAGCGAACAGGAGACACCGGTCAGAGGAGAGCTGGCCAGGGGGTGAGGCCCCGCGTGTCTAGAGTGAGGGAAGGGGGACCAGAGGGCTCCTGGAGCCGCGCAGGCCCAGTGAAGAGGGTTTCCAGGCTCAGAACTGCCTAGCGAGAGGAAGAGAGTCGTGGTACATTTTGCAGAGATGTAAACTAAGGCTGAAAGAGGGTAGGTGACATGCCCATTGTCCCACAGCGGCAGTTCGAACCGTTGAAAGGACGGACAGTTAGCTAGAGTGTGTTGTGCAAATCAATCCAATCAGCTGTGTCCCCAGAAAGAGGTCTTGGGTTAAATGTTTCAGTGACAACGACTTCCTGATCTAATTTCATATTTTTTGAGCATTTGCTGAGTGCCTACCCTATGTGGTATGTGCTGCGGAGAGAAGTGACCCAGCCAGCCCTAGCCCTGCTTTCATGGGGCTCACGTTCCAGTGGGGGGAACAGATACCTCACCATACAGTGATGACCCAGAATGATCAGAGCTGGGATGGGGGAAGTCCAGGGGACTTGGGAGCTCAGGGGTTTGCTCTTTATGCTGCTTAAAACTCAAAGAGGAAAGAGGTTCCCTCCTCTGTTCTTTCAGCAGCCATGGCCTGAGCACCTGTGGTGTGTCTAAGGCCAACAACAGCTGAGAGGCAGCTGCATAAGCAGACAGGGGTCTGGCATCTGGGGCCAAGAAGTAGAGGCTGCTCCAGCCAGCCAGGCTGGTCCCTGGGAGAAGGCACCCCAGTTCCATTGGGTCTTTCTGCGCCCCCCCATCTCCAGAAAGGCCACCCTGGCTGACATTGTGGAGCAGCTACAGGAGAAAGAGGCAGGCCCAGGGCTCCCTGTTGGGGTAAGTTGAGCCTCCGAATGGGTGGGGAATGGGAGAATGGGGACACTAGCTCCTATCCCTGGGCCCCCGCATCTGAACCCTGCAGAGAGACTCAGGGAATGGAAAGGGCCTCCAGATGCTTCCCTTAATCTGAAAATTTCTCCCTTAGATGAGGCTACAGACCTCAGAGACTCCTTTCCCCTCCACACACACTCTTCCTATATCTGCCCTGGAATTTCTCCAGTCTCAAATTTCCTTACAACCACACACAGAAGGAAGCCCCAGATTCCTCCTACAGACAGCTGGGATACCCTCCTGCCTGCACCCCACCCCCATGGCCCCCTCCTTCTTAAGCTAAGATCAAGAGGGACTCCAAACCTGGGAGTCCTGGCATTCACTCCCAAGACTGGTGGGGTCCCTAAGAGTTGGGCCTCCAGCCCTTAGGTCCTCCCATACTCGCCTCCGAGACAGATGGCCCTGCAGACAGGTGGGACCCCCAGACCAGAGAGTTCATCCAGATGGACCCCCCCACACACAGCCCACTATGGACAGCACCCCTCTTCCCCCTCCCTTCACACAGCCGTCGCTGTCTCAGCCTCGCGAGCTTCCCTCCGGCCGCCTGCCCAACGGGCTTGAGCCGCCCGAGCGGACACCTCGGCCGGACCGGCCGCGGGCGCGGGACCGGCCCAAGCCGCGACGGCGGCCGCGGCCGCGAGAGGGTGGTGAGGGCGGGGGAAGCCGGCGCTCGCGCTCCGCTCCGGCCCAGGGCGGCTCCACCCCCGCGCCTCCACCACCGCCCACTCACACAGTGCAGCACGAGGGCTTCCTGCTGCGCAAGCGCGAGCTCGACGCTAACCGCAAGTCGTCCAACCGGTGAGCGCGTGGGCGGGGCTTTGGGAAGCAGGTCTCAAGCTCAGGATCTCTAAGGAGTGAATAGGTGGACCTGAGGAGGTGGTGGGGCTAAACTTCAGGGCATCCAACCGGTGGCGGGGGTAGGTGGGGCCTTATGAGGGGTGGGACTTAATTGTCGAGGAATCAAGCAATAAACAGGAGTGGCCTAAGATTAGTGTGTCCAATGGGTGAGCTGGTGGGGCTCAGATGGGACCGGACCTGAATAAAATGTTCCAACCGTGAGTAAATTGCGACCCAATCTAATAGCAACGGATCCTGGAATTACTTAAAACAAATAGCAACTGGATGTGGGGTATAGCGGTTTTCAATAGCTCGTGAAGTGGAGCCCGGAGAGGTCAACACAACCAGTGAGTGGGGCGAATTCACCCTCGAAGTTTCAAAGTGGGGGAAGATCTTAAGAGGGAGGAGCCCAAACTAGGGCTGTGGACACCCCATATAGGTGTCCAAATGGTTGCCTAACGGTGATGGGTTTACTCTTGGAGTCCAGCTCCTAGTTGTCCAGCCCCTTTTTGTCCATCTGGGAGACAGAATCTAGGGAGAGGCGAAGCCAAAAAGAGTATCACTGGCCAACGAGCAGAGGCCTAGATCCAAGACTCGAATGGGCAGAACAGGCTGAGATGGCCTGTGGGTCTCAGGTAGTCTGTCTTCCCGGTGCTGAGACCAAAGTGGGACTAAACGGGCATCTTGGTATATTTTGCTTTGGGGGGACTTCCTCCTCCCCAGTTGGGGCTTTGGCTGAATAGAGAGACAGGAATTCCTCATTCCAGGCAGAAAACCAGTAGCTCTCCTTTCAGGAGGTTCCATGAGAGGTGGAGTGGCTAGAAATAGCCCAAGCAAAAGGCTTATGGAGGAGACAGCTGAAGTCTGGCCTTCTAGAAATTCTGGCAAAGGCTCAGTACTGAGAGACTTAGACTCCCCTCAGTGTAGGAACAGCCATAGAAGGAACACCCAAATCTTATTGCCCAGCTAGAGCAGAGACCCCGAGGGAGGAAGGCTCAGGCAGATTGAGCCCATGAAGGCTGTTGATGAAGAGTACCGAGGCAGAGTGCCGCGACTCTGCCTTGAGCCCTGTCTCATTGCCCCAGGTCGTGGGTGAGTCTGTACTGCGTGCTCAGCAAGGGAGAGCTGGGCTTCTACAAGGACGCCAAGGGCCCGGCATCCGGGGGTACACATGGTGGGGAGCCACTGCTCAGCCTGCACAAGGCCACCAGCGAGGTGGCTAGTGACTACAAGAAAAAGAAGCATGTCTTCAAACTCCAGTGAGTTCCCCAATGGGTGAGAGGGAGGGATCCAAGGCCCAGCTATGACCTGCTCCCTCGGGAGACAGTCGGTGGACTCATGGGCCAGGCCCCTGCCCCAGATCCCCCAAGTCCTGTATCCCTTCCTACAGGACCCAGGATGGCAGTGAGTTTTTGCTCCAGGCTAAAGATGAGGTGAGATCTGGTCTTTTCTCTCCCCTATTCAGACCTCAGGAACCACCTGGCTGGCTGGTTCCTGGCCCAGAGTGATGGGGCTATGAAAGGGGAAGCACAAGCCTGAGTTACCAGGCCTGTAATTGGAAAGCCCATGGGCACCGAGAGCCCAGGGGAAGTTCCTAATCTAACTAAAGGGGCAGTGGGTTGGGTGAGAGATGGAGAATCAGGAGGACTTTGCGGAGGCTCCAGGACAAAGTCCAACCTCCTTGCCTTAGCCTCTGAGGTGAGATTGGAAAGATAGGAGGGAGTTAGCTAATAAAAAGGGAAGGGAATAATACAGGTAGAGGGAACAGCAAATGCAAAGAACTAGAGATGCAGAATTGCAAAACATTCAGTGTTTGAGGAGAATTCAAGGAGAAAGTTTCCCAGAAAGGTTCCCCAGGGACTAGATCTCAAAAGGCATTGCAGGCCATTCAGAGGTTGGGTTTGTCCTAAGGGTGCTGGGGAGCCATGGCAGAGTTTTGAGGAAGAGAGGATTACAGTGATACATAGAAAGATCCCTTTGTCTACCACTTGTAGGATAGATTGGAGAGGGCAAGAGTGGAAGTATGGAGCCCAGGAGGTGGTCAGGGCATGAACTCAAGTGGGAGAGCGCAGGCTGGACCTGGGCAGGCGGGTGGGGAGGGGAGAAGGAGGGGGCGAGAGAGACAGGAACATGAGTGGACTTTGGGACTGGAGCTAAGAGTAGAGTCAGGGGAAGAGGAGCAGCGATGGAGGTGATTTGAAGAGTTGTTGAAAATAATAACACTTTTTATATCATTCAGCCTCACAAGAGGTTATAAAGTAGGCCTTTATTTTCTCCCTACCTCTTTATCTTTTAAATGGAGATAAAAAATAGTTTTCCATCATAAGGTTATTGTGAGAATAAGTTGATACATATATTTATAAGAGCCTGGTAAATGTCAGTGCTCTATAAGTGTCTGCTGATATTTTTTGTTGTTTATCTCTATAGTGGGAATTAGATGTAATCATACTGCATAGGATTAAGCAGATTAATCCACAAAAGTACTTACAACAGAGCCCAGCAGGTAATCAGTGCTATCAAACTGTTTGCAGCAGTATTATTATTTATTATTATTATCATCATCATCATTATTATTCCATTTAATAGATGAGGAAACTGAAGTTCAGAGGACAGTCTCATTCCAGACTCATCTATTACTCAGTGTCCTCTCTTCTAAATACGGACTGTGTGCCCTGTTTCACTCTCCAGGAGGAAATGAACGGCTGGCTGGAGGCTGTGGCTGCTTCAGTCGGGGAGCACGCCGAGATCGCCCGCTGGGGACAGACACTACCCACCACATCGTCCACAGATGAAGGCAACCCCAAGCGGGAAGCGGTGGAGCGCAGGGCCAGCGGGCGCCGGAAGTGACTTCCCACCCCCAGGGCCTAACAGGACTCCCCCTGTCCCTGCACTCCGCACAGTGGACACAGAAACACTGTCTTCCGCAGGGGCGGGAGCCCCTAGTTCTACTAACACTGCGGACTCGCCATGACGGGCACTGGAAAGGAGGGGACTTCTCCTGCACCCCAAGAAGTGGTGGGGGGATTGCTACCCCTATAGCCATATCTCGGCCCCTTCCTGCTCGCCACCCCCACCCCAGGTGCTGGGGCTTCATTATTTTTATGCAATAACTGAGCTGGGGGGCGGCGGGTAAGGGGCCAGTTGAGCCAAGCCCCCTGCCTGGATCCCCAGATCCTGCCCCAAGAAGCTGGGGTGGTAAGGGAAATAATTCCTGCCCCCTCTCCGCCCTAGGGATGGGCACGGGGGCGCTGGTGAGGTCCCCTGGACCATCCAGGGTGCTAGGGGGTGGGGAGGGGACGCCCCTTCCTCACCTTTACCTCACTTCCAATGCTGCCTTGATCTCTGTTTAGGAAGGGGTAGTGAAGGGCCCGTAGCCCCCGCACTCCGCCGTCTCAGAGCCATGTGGTTAAATCCTGATTTAGTTTATTTTTGCAAAATGTTGACCTCCTTCCCCACTCCGCCCCGCATCCGCGAAGGCTTTTAATGGGAGGGACGTCAAAGCTCAAAACTGTCTTCCTCTCTCCTCCCCCCTCCAGCTGTAAAGGCCACTTGGTGAGGGGAGGGGCGAGGGGAAGCCCTCCCCCTGCATGCTTCTGGCTGGAGCACCTCCTAGGGGAGTGGGGGACCCGGGTTGTGGACAGTCCCCACGGCCCCCTGGGAAGCCGCTGGGGCCTGGGGGTGTGGAGCCGTGTGGCAGGCGCACACTGTATGTACCTATAATAAATCCTTTGGCTTTGACGGTCTACGTTCGTTTGTTCGCGTTTCAAGGGCTGAGCCCGGGAGGCTGGGGTCGAGGAGAGATTGTGGCTACGGAGAACATTTAGATGTCTCCCTTGGTGTGGACTAATTTCGGGGTCTAAACACGTGCTCCTGACGAAGCACCTACATATCATTCTTAAAATGGGAACCCCAGAAGGATGGAGGAATGTTTTGTTAACCTCGTAACCAAACTTCCCCAAAAGAGCCGCCGGGTCCGCCCCGTCCAGGACAGGAAAGGCGGATCCCTTTAAGGAGGCAGAGAATTTAATTGCGACGGATGAGTGCTTTGCCCAATCGCTGGCGGCTCAGGGAGTCTTTGGGCCAGTGAGCACGCGGTAGGGGCGGGGCGGGAAGCACACCCGGAAGCGAGTGCGGGCCGGCCGGCTCGCCCGGGGGCCATGGCAGCGGCGCCAGCAGTGGAGGGCGTCCCAAGTCGGGGGCCTCCGGGGGAGGTGATTCATCTAAATGTGGGAGGCAAGAGGTAAGTGTAGGAGATTCTTGAGGCCTACCCTCAGGGGCGGGGAGCGGGGTGGGGGTACCCACCTCTCCCAGGGGAATCCTGGCCTCAAGGATTGCTCCGCCCCCTACGGGAGGCGCGGGAGCCTCAACTGGTACCTGTGGAGGGTAGGGAATTCCAGGCCCGGGGTAGAGTCCCGCATTTCTCACCCTCCCTACATCATCTCGCGTCCGCTCACTCTCCTCGCACAGATTCAGTACCTCTCGCCAGACTCTCACCTGGATCCCAGACTCATTCTTCTCCAGGTGATTGGGAGAGCAAGTTCGGGTTGGGGTTGGGGGGGCAGAAGGAGAAAGTATGGGGTGACCTAATCCCCCCGCCCCGCACACACACACCCCGGCCTTTGACACCTGCTCTGCGTCCCCTCCCTGCAGTCTTCTGAGCGGACGCATCTCGACACTGAAAGATGAGACTGGAGCCGTGAGTAGAGCAAGAGCTGAAACTCGGCGGTGGGTAGGAGGAGGGACAGGACCCCTCTCTACCGAATTCATCCTCCGCACCCCTTCTCCGCAGATCTTCATCGACAGGGACCCCACTGTCTTCGCCCCCATCCTCAACTTCCTGCGCACAAAAGAGTTGGATCCCAGGTTGGCATGGAGGATAAAGGGAAGTCCTCCACTGCCTTCACCTCCTGAGAAGTCTCTTCTGCCCTTCAGAATGTTCACTTAAGCTCCTTGATCATTTTTAAATTATGTGTCCTTAGAATTCCCCCCAACACACACACACAGTTTCACAGACCATTGCTTTTAGGATCTTGATCCCGTCAAAACTGGCTACACTTGGGATTCTCCGAGCAGTTTTGAAAACTTCCTCCTCAGAATTCTCTGCCCACTCCACTCCCCAGTCCCTGACCCCTAGTCATTTCTACCACCCAGGGGTGTCCACGGTTCCAGCCTTCTTCACGAAGCCCAGTTCTACGGGCTCACTCCTCTGGGTAAGTGGGGGTCCCATTAGCATCCTTACTGCATAGAACACCACCTCTCTCCTGAAAGAAGGTTGGGTTAGAGCTGACAGCACTGAATTTGGTCCTGGGTCTCTGGGAAGTAATGGTATTCTATGGAGAAAGGGATGGGAGAAGGGGAAAGGGATTGGCATCATTGCCTCCAAGTCCCAAGTCCCAGCCTTTGAGTCCTCCCTTAGTTCGTCGTCTGCAGCTGCGGGAGGAGTTGGATCGATCTTCTTGCGGAAACGTCCTCTTCAACGGTTACCTGCCTCCACCAGGTGGGCATTATTAAGGGATGCAGCAGAGGGTGGGTGGAATAAAGACTACATTTCCCATTAGGCTGCAGCCTTTGGGTCCCTGCTGTGAGGCCTGAAACAATAAGAGAGTTGTAGTTCTATATCAGATGCTCAGATTGATGCTTGGAAAGGAAGTAGGAAACAACATTTCCAATGAGACAATGGACCAGCTGTCCCCTTGAGGCTCTGTCGTATGTCCTAGAGCCTGATGGAAGTTGTAGTCCAGGTTTGATTTCTTTGTGGGAAGGGTTAGGAAAAACTGGGGTCCTTTGCATGGAGGGGAGAAATATTAAAGGAGAGTTATTGGCTATAATCTCCATGAGACTTTGGTGCAGCCAGCCTACCGGCCATGGAAAATATGCCCCAGTTGGTATTGGGAACTGTAGTCTACTAAGCTTCGCTGATTGGTATAGAAGGCACAGAGTGGGGAAATTCAATTTATGGCTTTGTTTCCCTAATCTTAGTTAATCCCTACTACTTCATGAAGTTTACCAAATATGAAGACCTATGCTCTTGTTTTCTTACCATAGTTTTACTCTGTTTTTAAAAATCATTTTAAGTAAAAGGTTTATATCACGACCTTTATACTATAAATAAGTAAACACAAAAATAGGGCCTAAACATTATTCCATTTCTTAAAAGTAGCAAATATTGAAGAGGTGTCAATCTTATGGCAACGCCAAACCGATTCTTCTTTTGTGATGGGCCGAATGGTACTACAAAGGGAGTAATTTGCTGTGTGATTCAATTTCATTAAATTCCACGTCCCTGCACCACCTAAATCCTGTTCTCCAGGAGGTTATGTTCCACACCCAAGGAAATCTGGCAGATTGTAAGTGCTTGCTACATGGTCACTATGATGATTATTTTCACTCTGCCCTTCCTCCCTGCTTTAGTGTTCCCGGTGAAGCGGCGGAACCGGCATAGCCTGGCAGGGCCCCAGCAGGCAGGGGGGCGCCCAGCCCCTGTTCGACGGAGTAATACCATGCCCCCCAACCTGGGCAATGCAGGGCTGCTGGGTCGAATGCTGGATGAGAAAGCTCCTCCCTCCCCATCCGGTAAGGTTCTGTCTCTTGGGAGCTTGGAACAGCCAGTGGGGCCCCTGTGACCCTGCCCTGACCCCTGCTCTCCCCCTAAGGGTTGCCGGAGGAGCCCGGAATGGTGCGCCTGGTGTGTGGACACCACAACTGGATCGCTGTGGCCTATACTCAGTTTCTTGTCTGCTACAGGTGCTTGGGAGGGCAGTGACAGGAGGCTTTGAGCCCTGCTGATGGGGAGGGCTTGGGGTAAGCGCTGATGACGTCCCCCGATCCAACAGGCTGAAGGAAGCCTCTGGCTGGCAGCTGGTGTTTTCCAGTCCCCGCCTGGACTGGCCCATCGAGCGACTGGCACTCACAGCCCGGGTGCTGGGTGGGGCTTTGGGTGAGCACGACAAGATGGTGGCAGCAGCCACCGGCAGCGAGATCCTGCTGTGGGCTCTGCAGGCAGAAGGCGGTGGCTCTGAGATAGGTATGGCACCAGGCTTTTTCCAGAACCTTCTGTCCTTGAGAATTCTTCTCCGGCCTGTGATCTGTTAGAATTCTCTACCCCATTAGCATTCTATGGCCGGTTAAATTACCACCTACCCCCGCCCCCCCGCTGCCCCATATAATTCTTACACCCATAAGAATTCTTTTCGTTATTAAGATGTTCCAACCCTTCAGAATGCTGTATCCTGTTAGAATTCTTTAGCCTATTAGAAAAAGCCACCCACACACAGTTAATTCTCTCCTCTGTCAGAATTCACTGCCCTGTTAGATTTCTTTGCTTTGTTGAAATTCTCAATGCCAGTGTAATCCAAAGCCTGTTAAGACTGTATTCCTAGTAGAAATCTCTGACTTGTTAACTGATCTATTCCCTAACAAATCTCAGTCCTCATGACAATCCTTCATCATACCTGCTGGAACCCTCTATCCTATAAGAATTCCATGGCCAACTGAATCCTCTGGCCCTTGGAACACTTCCTGCCAGCCTTCTTCTTCCCCGTGATGTGGAGTCCTGCCTAGCTGAGTGCTTCTTGCCCTCTGCAGGGGTCTTCCATCTGGGGGTGCCTGTGGAAGCCTTATTCTTCGTCGGGAACCAGCTCATTGCCACAAGCCACACGGGGCGTATCGGGGTGTGGAATGCCGTCACTAAACACTGGCAGGTCAGAATGCTGGCCAGCTTGGCTCTCCTTTATCCCAGGTGTCCAGGCTGCACAGACACATTGAGAGGTTCCTTTCTGCCTCCCCCACCACCTGGAGAGAGCCAGTGAGCCCAGCAGTGGGCCAGAGCCTGGGTGTGTTTGCTGAAGGCCTAAAGAGCATCAGGGAGGCCTTCCTGGAAGAGGCTGCCAAGCTGGGTGGGTTTGGAAAGGAGGAGAAAGGATTCTCCAGGCACTGGATCAGGGACCAAGGGAGGGGAGATGGTGTAGGAGACAGAAACGCATAGAGATATGTCAACATCTGTCATTCTCTCTGCACCTCTATCCATGCCCAAAATGTAAATAAGTACACCTGGAGTGTTTTTTTTTCCCTCCTACTAAAGTGTGAGTATTAGGGAGAGAGAGACAGACAAGCAGAGAAGGGGGATGGGGGAGAGAAACAGACAACTGGAAATAGGACATCAAAAAGAGGTGAGAGAGAGAGAAACAGAGACAGAGAAAGAGAAAGAGGCAGAGAGAGAGACAGAGAGACAGAAAAGAGTGGCTAGAGAGGAACCAGGACTGAGTGACTGTGGTAGACGAAGGGACACAGATACATGGAGATGAATAGAGAAATGTCAGAAACACAGAGGTAAGAAGAGGCTGAGACAAATGCTGACGAAGAGGCACTCAGAGACAGAGAGATAGGCCTGAAGCAGGCAAGGCTGGAGGATAGGGGGCTTAGCAACGCCGGTGACTTCGAGTAGGGAGGGGTGGGCATGCCAGGAGGGGGCACTGCGGAGGCAGAGGCAGCGGCAGGGAGCCAGTCCTCCGCCACAGCCTGCCCTGCCCGCTCCCAGGTCCAGGAGGTGCAGCCCATCACCAGTTACGACGCGGCAGGCTCCTTCCTCCTTCTGGGCTGCAACAACGGCTCCATCTACTACGTAGGTGAGCAGCAGCCAGCACCCAGGGGCCGGAGAACCTTCCCAGGAAGTGGGAGAGAAGGGGGGAGGCCGGGGCGCCTTGAACAAGCCCACTCCACCCATGGCAGATGTACAGAAGTTCCCCCTGCGCATGAAGGACAATGACCTCCTTGTCAGTGAGCTCTACCGGGACCCAGCAGAAGACGGTGTCACAGCCCTCAGTGTCTACCTCACGCCCAAGACCAGTAAGCTCTGATCCGGTTTTCCCCTCTGCCATCAGCAGCCAGATTCAGCTGTCATTCAGTCATTCAACAAATACTCCCTGAGTACCACTTGCATATAAGCACCATTCTAGGCGCTGGGCCATGGGCAAAATTGACCACTAGCTGTTCATCTGTGGGTTTCTTTCCCATCTCTGCAATAAGGGCACAATGCTTGCATGCTCAGAAAACAAAGAGAAGGCAAATTTTACAGTGGACGAAATTGAGTTCTCTCTCTTGGGACAGTTTTTTGTGTGTGTGTCCTTGACCTCAAATGCAGAGAAATAGCTTAATTTTTATTTGTTTTTATTGAGATATCATTTACATACCATAAATTTACCACTTTAAAGTGCAATTAGCTGATTTTTAGTAGATTCATAAGGTTATACAACCATCACCACTATCTCATTCCAAAAGATGATTTTTATCACCCCAAAAAGAAACCCTGAACTCATGAGCAGCCATACCCCATTCCTCCTTCTGGAAAGCCCTGGAAACCTAATCTTTCTGTCTCTACGGGTTTGCCTCTTCTGGACAGTCCATGCAAATGGAATCATATAATATATGGCCTTTCGTGTCTGGCTTTTTACACTTAGCATGATGATTAATTATTTTTTGTGATTAGTGCTTTCTGGATCTTGAGATGCCTTTGCCTGTGTCCAGGTCATGAAGATTTCCCCCTATGTTTTCTTCTAGAAGCTTTGTAATTTTAGGTTTTACACATAGGTCTATTCCACTTCAGATTAACTCATATGTATGGTGTGAGGTAAAGGTCATGGTACATTTTTTTCTAGCAGGAGTAAATAATACACCTAACTTCACAGCATGTCAACATGTAAGACCCCATTTTTTAAATTTAAATATAGTTGGTATATAATATATTAGTTATATTAGTTTTAGGTATGTAATACAGTGATTTGACATGTTTATACCTTAAAACTAATTCTAGTAATCCTGTCACCATGCAAATTTATCATAGTATTATTAACTATATTCTTCTTCACCTTCCCCACTCCCCCCGCACTCATAAGGCCCCTTTCTTATTCATTTATTCCTTTCCTCCCCTCACCCTCCATGACATGTCACTGTTCTAACGTGATTAACATTTATCTTTTCATTTGTATGTGTCCTTATAAAATGGGTGATGTGAACAGGTTTTGAACTTCCGTAAATGATACTGGGTCTCTATCTCAGTTGTCCTCTTACTATTAAACCTGCCCTGGGTTTAATATCCATCTATATTGTGATGCATAACCCTGATCCATTGCTTTTAACTGCTGCATGAAATATTAACCACATTTTTCCTACCCCTAGTCCTTCGGATGGCCCATTAAGTTTCTGACACTTGCAAAATAACTTTTTCCCCTCTGGAAAGTTGGCAAGGGCAGGGAGTCCCTTAGACACACAGGATTTCACTTTCTTGTCTTGTTGTCTGTCTATTTATATGTGTCTCTATGGGTTTTTTTTTCCTTAAGTACAGCTCTTTCTGTATCTGTCTGTCTGTCTATATATTCCTGTGACTCCTTTTCTCAGTTCCCCACATCTCCTTGTTTCTCTGGTTTCTTTCTTCCCTTTCGTGTTAGTTCTTTCTCTCTCTGTCTTAACTTCTGTCTGTTTCTCTGTCTCTCAGATCTGTTCCTTTGTCTGCCTGTTCCTCCATCTCCACATCTTTTCCCTACTGTGTGAACACCCTCTCTCCTTGCTTCCTGGCTCTGTCTCTGTCCTTTGTCTTTCTGTCTGTCTCTGCATTGGTTTCAGTCTCTCTGTGACCCTGTCTCTCTCTTCCTCCTTGGCCCCTCACCAGGTGACAGTGGGAACTGGATTGAGATCGCCTACGGCACCAGCTCAGGGGGTGTACGGGTCATCGTGCAGCACCCTGAGACTGTGGGCTCGGGGCCTCAGCTCTTCCAGACCTTTACTGTGCACCGCAGTCCCGTCACCAAGATCATGTTGTCGGAGAAGCACCTCATCTCAGGTGGGCCTGCTGGGTGACCAATTGCCTGTCTCCCTGCGGGAGGGCTGGCACGGGTGGGAGCATGAAACCAGGCTGATGAGGGTTTCCACTGTGGGCTACTTGCTTAGGGAGCGACCTCCATGGGGGAGAGAAGTGAGAGGATACTGTAAGAGGACCAGTCTAAGGGAGAGTGAATTATTCATCGATCAGCAAATGTTTTTTGAGCACCTGCTGTGTGCTAGGCACAGGGGATACAGTGGTGAATAAGACGGGCCAGGTCCCTGCTCTCGTGGCGCTGATGTTCTAGTGGGGATGACAGACAATTAATTAATAAAAATATAAATCAGTATCAGGCAATGATGAGGGCCGTGAAGAAAAACAAAACTGTGTGAGTGGCTAGAGAGCGTCGGGGCCATGGGAGAGCATGGGGTTCCAGGAACGCCTTTCTGAGGAAGGGCCTTTGAGTAGAAACGAGGGAATGAACAGTGCAGATCGGTGGGACAAGCATTCCAGCCAGAGGGAACAGGCACTGCAAAGGCTCTGGGGCGGGAGATGTTTGATATACCTGAGGGAAAGCGGGGAACCCCCTGTGCGCAGAGCGGAGTGCACAAGGAAGAGAGTGGAAGTCGGGGGGCTTGTCAGTGGGACCTTGTAAGCCACAGAGAAGACTGTCTTTGACCCTGGCTGAGATGGCACTATAGGAGGGCTCTGAGAGAGGAAAGCCATGACCTGACACAGGTGTGGGGACAGGCTATGAGGATGGGACAGAGGCAGGGAGCAGAGGAAGGAGGCTGCTACAGTGGTCCCGGAGAGAGATGAGATGGACAAGGGCAGTGGAGCGGGTAAGGTGAGATCAGGCTCTTAATAATTTTGGAGGCAGAGCCAACAGGATTTGTGACCATTTGGAGTTCTGGGGAAGAGACATTTCCCTCTGAAAGGGAAGAATTCAGAGGGGCCTGAATCTTGACACCTTTGAAAGGAGATCCTCTTGGGGCTGAGGAGGGGTGGGCAGCCCGGGCCCGGCCTGACCCGCTGCCCCCTGCCCTCAGTCTGTGCTGACAACAACCACGTGCGGACATGGTCTGTGACTCGCTTCCGAGGCATGATCTCCACCCAGCCCGGCTCCACCCCCCTGGCTTCCTTCAAGATCTTGGCGCTGGAGTCGGCCGACGGGCACGGCGGATGCAGTGCTGGCAATGACATCGGTGCTTCCTACCCCGGGCCCCCTACCCAGCAGACCCTCATCAGCCCGTTGGCCCCTTACCTGACCCCTGTAGACCTCTCCTGACTCCATGCGATCCCCGACCACCTCCCTTTGCTCCCAGTTTCTCCTGTTGAAGTCTGTTACGCCCACTGATTCCTGCCGACTGCCACCTGATCCAGGGCCACCCCATCCCTGATGTGCCTGAACCCCACTGACTGTTGCTGACCCCCAGCCCTCTCTAACCTCACCCAACTCCAGCAATCTAGGGATGGGGACCCAGTCCTGGGAGAAGGGGGTCATCAATGGGGAGGGGGCAGGGCCTTGGTGTCTGGAGGTCCCGGGGCCCAGCAGGCCTGAGCCCACCCCTCCCTGGCCTAGGACCCTACGGTGAGCGGGATGATCAGCAAGTGTTCATTCAGAAGGTAGTGCCAAGTGCCGGCCAGCTCTTCGTGCGTCTTTCATCCACTGGTCAGCGGTGAGGACCATCTTGTCAAATGGGAAGGGTGGTCGGGGGAGGAGGCAAGTGGCTGTTTGGGTCACAGAGGCCAGAAAGGGATCTCAGCCAAGGGGCACTAATGGAGCAAGGGCTGGGGAGAGCATGAGTCTGGTCCAGGTTTGGGGGCTGGAAGTATCAGAGGCGTGACATGGATGGGTGGGAGTGAATCTGGAGAAGCTGGCGCCGGTGCTGGACCTCAGACAGAGACTGCCCAGTGTAGTCAGGGTGGGGCAGGGGCCCTGGGCAGAGGGGTCAGGGCCGGGGTTGGGGGCACAGGGCATTGTCGGAGCTCAGGGGAGATGCTGGCTCCAGCCTGGGAAGGGTGTGCCAGGCTGAAGGGACAAAGTGTGCAGAGGCTGGGAATGGCTAATTAGGGTAGCCAGAGGGCTACAATTGGCCCCTGGGGATCTGAGCACAAAATAGAGGTGAGTGGGGTGGGGGCTTGTTAATCAAATGAGGGAGCCGAGACTGTCCTGTGTGTATTGGGAGCCAGGGCCACCGTGAAGGGGGTGGGCTGGAGGTTGGCTAGGAGGCCAAGAGCCCAGGGAGGAGGCTGGACAGGTTCCTGGCCAGAGAGGGCAGGGCTTGACCAGGGCGACAGGGCAGCAGGGAGGGGACCATGCGAGAGATGGCAGGAGGCATGATGGGTGTGCAGGTAGGGGGACATCAAGGAGGCTCTTTGGCCTCCTGGGACTGGAACCCAAGATGGTAGACTGGGGAATGGTGAAGAAGCTTGGGGATGGAGAGGCAGGAATGAGAGCCATAATGATGGGGACTGTGGCCCAGGAAGGGTGTGAGGAGGAGAAGAGGGCCAGGCTAGGCGTTGCTGTGGCCAGGGCGACCCCCTTCCCTCCCTCTCAGGGTGTGCTCGGTGCGCTCGGTGGACGGCTCGCCCACCACCGCCTTCACGGTGCTCGAGTGTGAGGGCTCCCGGCGGCTCGGTTCTCGGCCCCGGCGCTACCTGCTCACCGGCCAGGCCAACGGCAGCCTCGCCATGTGGGACTTGACCACCGCCATGGACGGCCTCGGCCAGGCCCCTGGTACTCGCCACCCACCTCAGTCCTGTCCCAAGCCCCACGGGCTCTCCCGGAACCTTCTGCACAACCTCCTTCATCATGATCTCCCCACAAGCCCTTGCCCACTGACCCCTGTCTCTGCCCCCAACCCCTCCTTGCCCTTGCTTTTCAGCCCCGTCACAGCTTCTGACCCCTGCCCCTTGACCTCTGCATCTTTTTTCTATCCTGACCTCAATTTTTACATATGGCCTTTGCCCTTTGCCCTGTAACCCTTGTATTGCCCCCTGACCCTGTTTCCTTGCTCCCCCAGCAGGTGGCCTGACAGAGGAAGAGCTGATGGAACAGCTGGAGCAGTGTGAGCTGGCCCCACTGGCTCCCTCGAGGGGCTCGCTCCCCAGCCCCTCACCCCGCACCTCTCTCACCAGGTAGGCGTCACACCACAGGGGAGAGGGCAGAACGTGGTGCCCTGGGTGTGGGGGGCGGCCCAGCTGCCCCATGATGACCTGCACTGACCCTTGTCACTCCTTCAGTCTCCACTCAGCCTCCAGCAACACCTCCTTGTCTGGCCGCCGTGGGAGCCCCAGCCCCCCACAGGCTGAGGCCCGGCGCCGTGGGGGAGGCAGCTTCGTGGAACGCTGCCAGGAACTGGTGCGGAGTGGGCCAGAGCCCCGACGGCCTCCGACGCCAGCTCCCCGGCCCTCCGCAAGTCTTGGGGCTCCCCTCACACCCCCCAAGATGAAGCTCAATGAAACCTCCTTCTGAACGCAGCTGCCATGGTGCCTTTGGATATGCAGGTCCTGGGGACTCAGATGCCCCCCCACCCACGCCTGCTTCTTGTTGGAGCCCTGGGTTCAGGGCCAGGGCCTTCTTGGAGTGGTCACTGTTACTAGATCCCCATTATCCCCCTTTTCTAGAGCCAAAGTCACCCTCCCCTAATAAAGTTCTCACTGCCAATACCTTCCTTACATTCTTAGAGGATTTGGGGAGCCCCAGGGAAAGGGTGGAAGAGATGTGGGCCCTTACCAGGTCCCAGACAAACAGAAACATGTCTCTTCTGGTTTAATCAAAGAGAGAGAATGTATAAGTTTGCAGTGCAGCTTCAGGCATGGCTAGATCCAGGGGTTCAAACCCTCATCCAGGTTGTCTTTCCATTTTCTTGGTTTTGCTTTCCTCTGGGATGCATCATTTGCAGTCAGATTTTCCCATCTCTGTGCCAAGATAACTCTAGGTAGTTCTTAGCAACATTTTTTTTTTCCTCTCTAGCAGTCATAGAAACCACAAAGACTGATTCTTATTGGCTTGAATTAAGTCAAATGGCTACCCCCGAACCAATTATTGTAGCCAATTAGATGGAGCCTTCCATTGTTCCAGGGATCACATGCCCTAACAGGCCAGGAGGTGAGGTCAGCCCGTGCAGACAGAGTGGAGGAGTACCTGCGAGGTGAATCGGGCTTCTGTTACTACCAGCGGAGATAAATGGCTTCGGGTCAGCGGAAACACAGATGTCAGCTTCGTGGTTGCCACATCCTTAACGTTTGCAGCCCAGACCTTGCCATTGCAAACATCTTGCCCACATCCCTGGCTGCACCCTCTTTCACCCCTTTCCTGCTCACACTAGAAAAGTGGGCCAGACTAGAAACAAGAGTTTCTGGAATGCCAGAGCTTCTGTAACATGGTGGAGAGGGCGCTAGAATGTCAGGGAATAGGGAGCGTGGGTGTAGTCTAGAGTTCTAGTGAATGAACAATGTTAGGGTTCTCCCCTGTGTATCAGAGAATGCAGACTATAGAAGTTTCTTGACAAAAGGACCTAGACAGTCAATGATTCTAGAACGGGAGTGTTCTAGAATGCCTATGAATCTACAGTGGGAATATTTTCCATGCCAGGGATTCTTGAATGCTCAGAATTATAGGACACAAAAGAATCTGGATTCCTAGGAGATCTAAAGCATAGGGGTGTTCTGGATTGGCAACACTTCTAAAACACTAGAGGGTTTATGTGCATTGCAAGAAGTCCATAATGACAGGAGGTTGTGGGTTGTCAGAATCTAGAACATGAGTGGAAAGTCTAAAATGAGTGATTCTAAAGCGTGAGTGTTCTGGAATGCCTGTGAATTTCAAACTCTGGAAGTGTTTTTCCATGCCAGAGCATTCAGGACACGGGGGAATCTAGAACATGGGGGCATGTTGTGATGTTTGGAGACCGTTTTTTACACACCTGGGAATCCAGGATACGTGTATTTCTGGAATGCTGGCGATTCTAGAACCAAGAGAATGTCAGAAAATCTAGAACGCTAAAGAGATTTTGGTTTGTTCATTAATACTAGGGATAAAACTTGTATGTGTGAACACACACTGGGAGGAATCTTCTGGAAAACCATGACTCTAGAACTCTGGGGGTTCTTTGTGAAGGGCTGAGGTCAGATCAGGATCCAAGGGGTGACACAGAATGATCCTGGGAGAAAGTGGCACTGATAGAGATTGAGAGCTGGGGACTCCAAATACTGAGGAGGGGGGAGGGGAAGCCTAAGCCATCCCCGGAAGTTGCAGTGGTGAGCCAAAGGCTGTTGCCTAGCAACGAGCATTGAAGATGCCCTGGATCCCAGGCAGAAGGGAGAAATTTCGGCAGAGCCCCCAGCAAATGCTCCAGCCACAGGGTAGGAGGTAGGAAGTGGGCAACAGGGGGCAGGGAGATGCTGTCCTGCAGGGCCATGTTAGCCGGGACGCGGGGAAGCTGCACAAAGACGGACATGGTGAACATTCAGTGGGCAGAACTAGGGTCTCCATCTTCACGCTGGGACAGCCCACAAATGTCCGTGAGTGGGGCCTGAGTACTGTCATTACTGCTTCAAGGGGCTGTGTGTCCCTGGATGGTGGGTGGGACCAGAGTTGTCAGAGTGAGATGGACGCCTGGGTTGCTGTGGGTGGCAGTAATGATGTGAGTGTGACTGTGTGAGTCATCCCGTGTGCCTCACTGTAATGGCGAAGAGTAAAGGGGTCTCCCATGCTCCCTGTACACCTTCCATTGGGAACAGTAGCAGGAAGAGGAGAATGAAGACAAAACTCGATCTGGTGCTTGTCTTAGTCTGGGCAGGTGGCCTAGTACTCTGTGTGGGAGGAGCTTGGGATCCACTGGGGGCGGGGCTAGTGCTACAGAACTGGACAGCTTAAGAATTAAACTGCTGTGAGATGGGGCCCCCCTGGAAACTCCAGAGGCGGGGCAAATGTGAAAGGGGTGGGGCTTGGATTCTCAAGTGTAGGGCCGCTTCCCAATTCTCTGTGGGAAGGAGTGTGGCCTAAAACTTAGTGATAGAGACAGCTAAGGGCGGAGTCTGAAGCTCCAGGGGTGGGGGCGGTACCTTTGGTGTTTGTAATTCCAAGGAAAGAAGGTGGGGTCTTAAATGTATAATAAAGGAAAAGGGCTGGGCTTGAGATCACCCGAGGCTAAGAGCAGGGCTTGGAGCCTGGAACCCCTTAAAGGGAGTGCAAAGGGCCTAAGGCCCTCTGTGGCTTGGGGTTCCTAACGGTAGAGGTCCCTAGGAAGGGAGGGGGCTGGAATTCTCTAGGGAGAGTCTGCAGTTCTGGGAATGGGAGGGGTGCTCTTGGGAGCCTTTGAATATTCAGGTAGGGAAGAGGTCTGGTCCCCTCTAGGGGCGGCCAGTGGAGAGATAGTCCAGGAGGAGAGCAGAGCTCGGAGCTCCCAGAGTCTGTGGGTCCGGACGGAGCCTGGGTCCTCTGAGCGGCAGAGGCTACAGCCTGCTGAGGAAAAAGCTACTGCTCGTTGAGCCTGGAACCCATGAAGCACAAGGTATGGAAGAAAGGGCAAATCCTCCGGGAAGGGCCAGTGGGCCTGGAAGCCTCAGAGGGGCCCGACCCGGGGCCCTCAGAATCCTGAGTCTCTAGCGTGAGAATAGGAACCTGTGAGGGCTTCCAGCGTCTACAGCAATCAGGGAGCAAATACTGATGAAATTCTCCAGCAACTGTGAGCTGATGGATGAGGCCTGCGAGTGGGAGTTTTGTTTAGGGGACGCTGCCCACCTCCTACGCATCCCTCGAGGGATCTCAGCACATCCATACTTTGGCTTCTCCTTCAACGAGTCAGTTCTCGACTACGGATTTTCCCCCCACACCACTGAGAACTCGGGACAGGCAGGCCCCAGCGTCCCCCGCCCGACACCTGTCCCTCTAGCCCCGCCCCTGTCGCCTCCTTATTGGCCGCACGGGCAGCGCCCCCTGACGGCACCGGGCTTTGATTGGTAAGAAGTTCGCAGCTCGCTGCTGGGACTGTGGAGAAAATGAGTAGATTTGGGGCGGGGGCGGGGGACGGGGCGGCGCCCAGCCGGACCCGCTGGACAGACGGCCGGCCTGGAGCGGGACTCCACGCCGGACACGATGCGGCAGCCTGGCCCCCTCCTGCTGGTGCTGCTGCTGCCGCTCCTCGCAGCTGCCGCCTCCGCCGCCAACCCCAGCCCCAACCCCAGCCCCAGCCAGGCTGTCGAGGCTGCAGTGACCTTGGGCCGCCCAGCAGGGTAAGCCCCGCTGCGGCCCCCTCTTCCTTGTGCCTCCTCTACCCAGTGAGTCCGGTGGTCGGTGAGGCCCAGGACTTTTTCAGATTTAGGGGGAATCGAACCCACTGCTTCGGGGTGGGGATGAAAGAGCCAGAGAACCCTGGGATTTATTAGGGCCCTCTATTTTGTAGGGGTTAGAATCCGAGGGGAACTGAGAGTTTGACGGGAGGGATTCCTGTCCTATGTGTGAGATAGAGATGGATGTGGCTTCAGGGAATTCTAAAAATTTTTCAAAGAAGGGTTCCAGTTTATATGGGGGCGTGGCTTTGAGTTCTCCTAGGATGAGGTGGATGGGACCCTCGACCTAGGAGGGTCCGCAGGTTTCTTGGGTGCTTAAGGAGAAAGCGTATGGTAGGCGATGAAGGGATTTAATGGGGGTTTTGAGGTGTCCTGGTTTTCTAGTGTTTGGGACGTCCGGATTAATTAATAGGAACCCTTGGATTCTGCTAATGAGTTAAGAAGACGTGGCCTTTTGGGTCGATGGCAGAGTGGCTTGTGGGGGGAATTGTGTGGACGAGGGCTGTTCCTCAGGGTCCCTGAGGGTTGAAGATGTTCTAGTGTCCTAGAATTAGAGGATATCAGGCTTGAACAAGGTACCAGCGATTTCGCAGCAACAGATCCAGAATTTCCTATGGATTTGGAGATTATAGCCACCCTTCCTGTCTATGGAGACGAGATCGAAGGAAACAGTCTGCCCAGCACCCCCACCCCCCGCCCTGCGGCCCAGCGCTCCGTTACAAAGGCTCCGGGCTGCGCTCCCGCCTCAGTCTCTGCGAATGCGTTTAGTAACCCGAGCCGCGCCGGGGGCGGGGCCGGGAAGGGGTTAACCCGGAGAAAAGGCGGGGGGGGGGGGGTGACAGCAAGATCAGGGGTCCCGGAGGTTCCCACCTGGGTAGCTTCCTCCTCCACTGGGCCCCACTGTCTGGAAAAAGTCCACGCGCCCTATGCCCCCTTTGCAGCCTCCCGCCACTGCCCTTTTTTCGGGGCCTGCGCGCGCGCCTTAGTCCCTCGTCCCCCTTTGCCTGAGGATAATGGATTTGTCTGGGGGGCCCCTTGGTTACGGCGCACTTGAGTCGGAGCTGAGGGCTCCGCTACCCAGAATCAGACACCCTCTGGGCGCGCGGATTTCTTCAGGAAAGACTCCTTCCTCCTGGTCAGGCGGGAAACTAAGGCCCAAAGACCAGAAAACGCTGGCTGTGGGACATACGAGCGTGCAAGGGCAGGAGCAGGCTAGAACTCAGCCCTCGGGATTCCCAGTCCTGGGCTGTGGCTCCTTCTGTATTCCCCTCCACCTCAGCACCCTGCTGGACCCACAGTCGAAGGCGGACCTCCCTCCCCAGCCGCTGAGGCCTGTGGAAGTGGCGCCACCTGCCGGTCACACGCGGGATGACGGCTGAGTCCAGCACAGGGATGTGCGGGGAGGGCGGGTTCTGGATTCCCAGACAGTCGGGGCTGGGAAAAGCGCTTAGAAATCCTCTTTGAGTTTTTTAAAAAATCGTTTAAAAATACTTTAAAATTCCTTTTCTAAGAATACCTTACCGCCAAACACTTCAGAAGAAAAATAAAAATAAAGTTGCTATGACCTTCATCCCCAGAGAGTCTAAGCTAATTTGCCTCCCATTGCAAGATAGGGAAACTGAGGCATCAATCACAGTGCCTCAAATTGGCCCCACATCTATTTCGACCAACCTCAAGCTTTATGTTGGCTTCCCCTCCCGTATTCCCACTGATCTCCTTTGGGGAGCTCTAGAGGGCTTGGGGCCTGATTGACTTCCACCCCTCTGTTTATAGTGTTGCTATTTGTCACTGCTGCCTGAGCCGATCATCCAGGAAGAGCCGCTGCTTCAGAGGTGGGTTCTTCTAGGTGAGGTATAGGTAGGGGGTGAAATGGGGTAGGAGCGGAGGGGTGGGGGGTTCCCTTTCCTACCCCCCATCCTGGCTGGAGAGCTGGATGCACTTGGTGTGAAGGGGGACTCTGTCTCATCTTCCACTTAGTCCCTGGCTGTCTCTGAAGCCTCCTGCAGGGTCCAGAGCTGCCCCCCTAAAAAGTGTGCAGACCCTCAGCGGTGTCTGACACCAGTGCCCCTGGCGCTGCCGAGCTCCAGCCCCAGCCCCAGCGTGAAGAAGAGACAGGTGTCCCTTAACTGGCAGCCACTGACGTGAGTGTGCAATTCTTCTCCAATCAAATGCTCGGGAGCTTCCAGCTCCATCACCATTTCCCACACATCTTTCACTCTACTCCCCGGGTCTTCTCCTCTCGCTTATTCTCTCTCTCTCTTTCTCCATCGACTTCTATCTTTGTTTATATTTCTCCTTTTCCTGCCTCTCGCAGTCTCTGGGCCTTTCAGTCTTTATCTCCCTGTTTGTCTCCATGTCCCTCTCTATATTTGTTCTTTCTACCTCTGTCTCTGTTTCATTGTTACCTGTCTCGTCTCGTCTCGTCTCGTCTCGTCTCGTCTCGTCTCTTCTCTTCTCTTCTCTTCTCTTCTCTTCTCTTCTCTTCTCTTCTCTTCTCTTCTCTTCTCTTCCCTTCCCTTCTCTTCCCTTCTCTTTTCTTCTCTTCTCTTTTCTCTTCTCCCTCTCCCTCCCTCATCTGTTTTCCCCACCATCTTTGTCCCTGTTTCTCCCCAAGCCTCTAAAGAGTACTCAAGGCCTGGTCTCCATAAAGGAATGGGGGTGGGGGTAGGCAGAGCCGCTACTGGAAGACCTCCTGGCTGGGAGGTCCCTTGAAGCCGCGGGGTGTCAGCCTAACCGAGGTGACATTTCCTTCTCTGCTCCCTCCTACCCAGGCTGCAGGAGGCCCGAGCTCTGCTGAGGCGACGGCGGCCCCGCGGGCCGGGGGGCCGGGCACTGCTGAGAAGGAGGCCCCCACAGCGCACTCCTGCCGGCCAGGCCCGCGGTAAGAACATCCGCCTTTCCTCCGCCGGGGGAGTGGAGGGGGGTTCCGGGCCAGATAAAGCCGTCTGGTTCCCACGGTCCAGCCGCCGCCGAGCCGCCCCCCATTGTAGCCCAGCACCCCACCCCAGGACACGGCCCCCTCTAGGGACCCCAGCGTCCGGCTGCACGAGGTGAGCCCGGGACAGGACCAGACGCTGGCCAGAGGCGCTGACCCGCGGGGGTGGGGCCGGGAAGCCAGGCGTCCGGGCTCCCCGCAGCCAAAGAGGGGGGCGCTGTCCCGGCAGAGAGGGAAGCTGAACTAGCCCAGACAACAAAAGCGATTGTGCGGGTTGGCGCCTGCCCGTTCACCGAATGGCCAAAACTGAGGGGCGGCTAGGGGCCAAAGGCCTCCTCCTGCCTCCCCCGGTCCTCATCTTGCTCCAGCTCTCGCCCCTGGGCTAGCACACCCCCTAGTCTCAACCACCCTCAAAAGTCTCCCTCCTGCTGTGGCCTTCGGCCCAGATGTGTCCCCTCCTCCCTAAAGTCTTCCAGATGTGGGCCTCTAGCCAGATGTGAGGACCCCCGCCCACAGCCTCAACTCACCGTTTCCCCTTATCCATTCTGACTTCTCCTACCAGGTGTGGGGGTTCTGGCCAGATGCGAGAGCATCCTCAAATGCCTCCCAGCGTCCTGCCCACCATCCAGACCCCTAATTCCTTCTGTACCCAGGTGCGCCGACCCTTCTCTCCCCCAGATGTGCTATCTGGCTGCCCAGATGTGCCTTAACAGCCCCTATTCGGATGAAGCCCCTTTCTCTGTACCTAGGGCCGAGTATCCAAGTCCTTAGACGTCTCCCCAAATGCGGCCCCCATTTCTCCTTTCTCTTTATAGATTCAGCCCTGTCTGTGGGTGTGTGTGTGGGGGGAGAATCGGCCCGCCCCACCTGTTCCCTTCTCTGACGCTCCCCCGCGGGCCCCATTCACTTGTTAGTGCGACTGGGGGCAGAGGGGGCGCCCCCCTCTCCCTGCGAGTCTAGCGCCCAGTCTGCGCGCCTCTGGCTGCGCGCCCAGCCCCACGCGCCCCCGCGCGGCCGTCGGGGAGGGAGTGGTGGGGAGGGGGGGGGCTGAGCGGGGGCGCGGCCGCCCTCCCCCGCGGGCGGGCGGGCGCGGCCGGGCCCCTCGGGCGGGCTGGGGCGGCGGCGCGGCGGAGCGCGGCGCTGCAGCCATGGCGGGCGGCGCGCGGCTGCTCTGGGTGTCGCTGTTGGTGCTGCTGGCGCTGCTCGGGCCGCAGCCTGGACAGGGCCAGCCGCGAGAGCGCCTCCGCGTGCGCTTCACCCCAGCGGTGTGCAGCCTGCGCTGCGTCCATGGGCCCACCGGCCCCCGCTGTACCCCGATCTGCGCGCCCCGCAACGCCACCAGCGTGGAGAGCGGCGCGCCCGGCGGTGCGGCCCCGGGGGGACCCGGCTTCCGCGCCTGTGAGTGCGGGGTGGTGGTCCCGAGGGAGGGGTTCCCGGGGGAGGAGGAACCCCCGGGTTGGGGGAGACAGTCCCCCAGGGAGAGGGAGCCCAGATTTCCTGTGCAGTAGTACTAGGGGACCCCTGGGTACTTAAGGAAGGGCTTCAAACTCCTGGCTTTTGGGGTTGGGTCTTGAGGGTCCCGATTTTGCAAGCAGTGGGGTTTCTCAGGGACCTGTGATGTCTCACGTGAGGGGACTGGGGCCGACTTTTATGCCTTTGAGTCAAAATTGGGAATACCAGAATTGAGGATCCTAAGAACTTGGGGGCAGGGAGCCTGAATTCTGAGACTGTAAGGGTTCCCGGGAACCAAGGGAGAATTTTGGGGCCCTGGGGGATTGTCCCAGCTTCTGCATCCATGGGTGGGAGGGAGTGCCTGTTAGGAGGGGCATTGAGGTGAGGAAAGTGGATCTGGAATGCTGAGAGGAAAAGGGGATCCAGAGAAGTAAGGTTTCTGCAAGACCCTGAGTTGCAAGGGTCACACGTGGGAGAGAAATCTAGATAGGAGGCCTAGGGGATGGGGCGCCCCCTGGGGGTAGAGGGGACAGGAGGAGGGTGCGCACTAGGCACTGGTAGAGATGGGGAACCCCCAGGGGGTTCAGGTGAGGTGGGGAGAACAGGCCACCTGTTAGCGCCAGAGCGTGGGGGTGGGCGGGCTCTCAGGGGTCGGGCCTTACCTGCCCCCAACCCCAGAAGCCTTCTAGAGTGGGGAGTGGGGGCCCCTGGCGCTGAGAACTCGCCCAGCCTGGCCCCCAGCCAACCCAGCCCTGGCCGCCGTGAGCTCATCTCCCGCTGAAGCCCCCGCCTGCTGCCACTCCCTCTCTCCTCCCCTTCCTCTCTCCTTCCTTCACTCCCTCCCGGCCCAGCCCCATCTCACCCGTGCCAGGCGCCATGCCCAAGCGGGTGCCAAGCCCCTGGAGGCACAAGTAGGGGCACGTGAAGGGGGGCTGACCTTGGCAGGACCCAATGCCCTCAGTTCCTCACTCCCCCAGGGGCGTGGAGCATGGAGTGGACCATGCCCACCTCACGGCTTGCCCAGGGGTGGGAGCCCTCAGGGAACTGGGCAGGGGGCGGCATTCAGGCCAACACACAGCCGAGAAATGCCCTCAGAGGCTGGGCAGTGCCTCCCAGACCTAGCTGGACTACTACAACCCCCAGCAGAGACACTTCCTATTTTGGAATTTTGATTGCTAGTTAAGCCTCTCCTAGGCCTGCCACTCAGTTAAAGACCTCTCTTAGAGCACCCAGGAGTCCCGAGCCCAGAGTCTCTGCCCTCAGATCCTTACCCTCAACAACAGACTCTAGAGGACAGCCCCTCCAGTGCAGTTCCCTCCCTCCCGTTCTTATGTAATTCCCCCAAACTGTGCCCCTCACCAGACAATTCTGTGGTATTCCTCCTCCCCAGAGAAACTCCAGGTCAAAAACCCGATACACTGATAACTACTCCCCAGCTGAATTCTCTTCCCACAAAGGACTAGTATTTTCTTATATTTCTGACCAAGCCCCATCAGAGATTCCTAATTCCTGTCTTTCAAAATCCTGCCCTTTCAGCTGACTCCCTCCCCAGGAACTTCTGATCCATCTGTCAAAGAACCCCAGGTTGGTCTTGATCAGCTGATTCTCCCAAGAGGACTCCAGACACTGCTCCTCCCAGGCAGCCATTAATCAAAAGACTTGGGCACCTAATCCCTTAGATAGTAGTGGAGGGGGGATTCCACAGTATCTTAGAGTCTTCCCAAACAATTAAAGCTTTCATGTGCTTGCTAGTGAGTCCCAGGAATCTCACTTCTCCATCTAAGCCTGTGAGGAGGGGGTTTGGGGTGAGGATCTCAGCACCCTCAAACTGGCAATCCCCTAGAAGGCACTAGAGTCCTGTTTTCTAGGTAACTGTCCCCAAAAGGACTGAATGGACTCCTGTTGAATGGGCGCCTCAGCTTCCTCTGAGCTAAGCTCCCTTTCCGTTCCTGAAACCTTGAGCTGTCTTTGAACTCCAGAGTACTGCCCTGTAGCTAATCTCCTCCCAAGAGTCCAATCTCTTTACCTTTCTAACTTGAGGGGGCTCCCTCTATGCTTTCTTCTCTCCAGTGTGTGGCTCACAATACCGCACACGCCTTCCTGGACGGCCCCGGCTGCCTGCCCCCTTCCTCCCCTCCGCACAGCTGTCTCCAGCTGTTCTCAACCTCCCCGGGGGAGGAAGGGAGGGGGTGCCCTAGCAGGATATGTCCGGCCTTCTTTGGCTCAGCGGGCCCCGGGCTCCCCAAGGATCCGGAATGCGGAGCCACCGCCCTACCCCCGCCGCACCCCTCTCTTTGTTTACCCCGCCGCACAGCTGGCAGTGCCCCGCCCAGAGGTGGACTGGGGCCCGGCGAGGGCGCGCAGAAGGGGAAAGGAGGCGCGCTCCCGCTAGCGGCCCCGCCTGGGGGCTACTGAAGGCGGGAAGGCAGAGCTAGAACCCTGGAGGCAGAGCCAAAGGGGAGGTGGGCGGAGACAAGATTCGGTGGGCGGAGCTAGGACACCCAGGGAGCGAGGAGGTGGAGTGGGAGGGGCGTGAACGAGCGATCCCGGGCAAATCAGCATGAGGAAAGGAAGTGGGCGGGGCTAAAGGCAGCAGGGTAGACGCCTTGCTAGGCAGTTTAGAATCCCGAGGGTAGAAAGAAGGTGCTGTGGGCAGGACTGCAAGGCGGGAGTAACCAGGAAGTAACTAAAATGTGGTTTTAGTCAATGCAAGGGACCAGCTGGGTCTGGAGGGGCTGGAACAGCAAATGTCGCGGCCGGGCGATTAGATGGGCGGGGCTAAATGCTTAAGGAAAGCGAGAATGGGCGGGGCTGAGCCAATGGCGGGTATAGTTTAAGGAAAGCTAGAGTGGACGGAGCTGGTACACTATGGACTCAGCCAAAAAGTGGGACTCTAGAGGGAGGGTGGGGTTACATGAAAGTGAATGAAGAGCCGGAGGGAGTGGCGAGCCGACCTAGTGGGCAGAGCTATTCCATACAGGTCTGGAAGACTGGATCCAGACAATGCAGGTTGCCAAGGATTGGTTGGGGTGGCACAAGACAGCTCAAGGTGGAGCGACTTAGAACTGAGTGATACCTTTGCGGGTGAAGTTATGTTAGGGACTGAGCTAGTTTGGGTGCTCTGGCCCCGGGGATGCCTGCCTGAAGAGTTGCTGACCCTGAGTGTCCTCGCTCTTACCCCCAGTCCTGTGTCCCTTGATTTGTCACAACGGCGGTGTGTGCGTGAAGCCTGACCGTTGCCTCTGTCCCCCGGACTTCGCTGGCAAGTTCTGCCAGTTGCATTCCTCGGGCGCCCGGCCCCCCGCCCCAGCCATGCCAGGCCTCACCCGCTCAGTGTACACCATGCCACTGGCCAACCACCGCGACGACGAGCACGGTGAGGAGAGTGCGGCCGGGGCCCCCTCCTATCCCTCTGTCTACCACCTCACTGTTCCTCTGACTCCCATCTTTCCTGCCTTCCCGAGTACCTTTCTCCAGTGCGACCTTTCCCCCATTTCTAGCCCCAATTTGTAAGAACCCAGGTACACACCACTTAGTCCTGTGATGCCTCCCTCCAGGTGTGGCATCTATGGTGAGCGTCCACGTGGAGCACCCGCAGGAGGCGTCTGTGGTGGTGCACCAGGTGGAGCGTGTGTCCGGCCCTTGGGAAGTGGCGGACGCTGAGGCTGTGGCGCGCGCAGAGGCGGCAGCGCGGGCGGAGGCGGCGGCGCCCTACACGGTGCTGGCACAGAACGCGCCGCGCGAGGACACCTATTCGGACGCCTCGGGCTTCGGTTACTGCTTTCAGGAGCTGCGCGGAAGCGAAGTGAGAGGAGGCCGGTGGGGAGGGGCCCGAAGCGTGCCACCGCGCGGGGGCGCGCTCACCCAACACTTCCCCACAGTGTGCGTCCCCGCTGCCCGGGCTCCGGACGCAGGAGGTCTGCTGCAGAGGAGCTGGCGTAGCCTGGGGCGTTCACGACTGTCAGTCGTGCTCGGAACACCTGGGTAAGCCCCAAGATGTCCCTGAGGTGCTCGGAGCTGGGGAGGAGTGAGAACCTGCCGCTTGCCGTACACTGCCCACAGATCAACCCTGTTCACAAATTAGCCATGCCTACCCCGTTGTGGGGATCATTTCCGGTCTAGACCTACCCATACTGTTCTTGGACCGTCTACCCCGCTCTCTGACTTTGGCTACTCTGTTCTCACCCTGCCTTTGTGTCTTGGCCCCACTCATGCGTTCCTGGGACCTCTCATGTTGCCTACTGTCAGACTGCCAATTTAAGGCTGACCCTAAACTCAAAGCACAGACAACACTTTTTAGTCCTTACAACTTTCGTCCCCGCACACTCTATTCTCTCTCCGCCCGCCCCTGGCCCACCCCTCTCCTCTCTCTACAGGGAACTCCGACCGAATGGGATCCCCAGATGGTCCGTGCCCGACTGGCTTTGAAAGGGTTAATGGATCCTGCGAAGGTGAGCTGGGACAAGGGTGGGAGGGGCTTGGCTGGGGGGGCGGGTCGGCAGGGGTGCTCATCATTGATGCCACTGGGACCATCCCATTTCTCGCAGATGTGGATGAGTGTGCGACGGGCGGGCGCTGCCAGCATGGGGAGTGTGCGAACACCCGCGGTGGGTACACGTGCGTGTGCCCCGACGGCTTTCTGCTGGACTCATCCCGCAGCAGCTGCATCTGTGAGCCAATAGGAGGCTAAACTGGGTCCCATGTCCCACCTTGCCCTCAGACCCCATCCCAGATCTTCCTTGTGTCTTTAATTCTCTCAGACACCCCCAGATCCTCACAGACCCCTGGGTCCTCTCCATCACTCCTATTAGACCCCTCTCAGACTTCCTGGACCTTCTTTCAGAGCCCCTCAAACCTTTTGGACACAGATCCCTTCAGATACTCAGGCTTTCTTCAGCTCCTCTCAGCCCGTGAAGTCCCCTACACTTCCTCCATCGCTGGAACCTCAGCAGACCTTGAGATCCTTCTCAGATTCTCACGTTCACTCCTCAGACTCTCTTCAGGCCCCAAACCTTTCTCAGACGTCCAGACCCCTCACCTCACTCTCCTACCCTCTCAGACCTCTCCTGAATGTCCCTCACACTCACCAAAACCTCCCCGGGAACACTGCCCTACCTCTCAGAACTCCTCATTCCACTACCCTGCTAACCTCATTCTGAAGAATTTCCTCCTCCACCCCCAGCCCAGCATGTGATCTCGGAGGCCAAGGGGCCCTGCTTCCGCGTGCTCCGTGAAGGTGGCTGCTCGCTGCCCATCCTGCGCAACATCACCAAACAGATCTGCTGCTGTAGCCGCGTGGGTAAAGCCTGGGGTCGGGGCTGCCAGCTCTGCCCACCCTTCGGCTCAGGTGAGAGCATCCTGTGGGGCCAGCCCCTAGACATGAGGCACACAGTGCCTGCTCTAGGCCCCGCCCCCAGGTCTTGAGGCTCATTGCCCTCACACCAGGTTGGGCCCTAGTCATGGCCACCCTCAGACTAGACTCTGCCCTAGGTCACACCCTACTCTTGACTACACCCACCTCTGAGACAAGCCACCTTCAATCAGGCTGTGTCCCCTGAGTGAAACCCCCAGCTTTGGCAGCTCCTAGTCCTTGAGTTATGCTGCCTGCCCAACCCTGTCCCCAGGCTTTAGCCAAGTCCCCAGCTCCTCAGACAATGTCCTCAGCCTAGGCTCTGCCCCAGCCACACCCCTCCCCGACACACTTTCCTGGAAATCTAGCTTCTGCCTAAAACCAGACCCCACAACGGATCTGACTGTTTCTTGGACTTCATCTCAGTCTCTGTAGACCCCAAACCAGGCCCCGCCCTCAAACCTGGTTCCTTCCACCGTCCAAAATAGGGGGAAACAACCTTAGTCCAACAGTTAGCCTTCGAGATGGCCCATTTTTTGGCCAGGGTACGACCCCATCCCAGTACCTAAACCCTGACACTCCCAGGCCAAGCCCACCCCCAACCAAGGCCAGACTCCCCTCTTCCCCTTCATTCCTCCCTGCTCTCATGTTGTCTCTCTGCCCCTCTCCCCTCCTTTCCTGTTCCTAGAGGGTTTTCGGGAGATCTGCCCTGCTGGCCCTGGCTACCACTACTCAGCTTCCGACCTCCGCTACAACACCAGACCTCTGGGCCAGGAGCCACCTCGAGTGTCCCTCAGCCAGCCTCGTGCCCCACCCTCCACCCCTCGGTCACCCACAGGTGAGCTGGGTTCTGGAGAGGGGGGGTTGTCTCTAAAGGGGCTGCTCCAGCCCCATAGAGAAAGGAGGAGGGAGAGGAGCAGGAACACCCAAATCCAGGCCTCCACTAAGTGATACCCTTTCTTTACCAGGCTTTCTGCCTACCCATCGCCCCGAACCCCGGCCTGAGCCCAGGCCAGGTCCTGAGCTCTCCCTGCCCAGCATCCCGGCCTGGACTGGTCCTGAGGTCCCTGAATCAGGTGCAGCAGAGGGAATCGAGGGCATTGATGGGGTATTACAGGCGAGGGCTCTAGGGTGAGGCTCCACGGATAGAATAAATAGGGATGTCACAGCCAGAGGAGTTAAGGTGGGAAGAGATAAAGGTGTGGAGTGCTGGGTGGTGGTTACATGAGGAGCTGGAGTCAGACAGGCCTGGATTCAAGTTTCCTGTCAACCGGGCAAGTCATTTCACCTCTCTGAGCCTTAGTTTCCTCATCAATAGTAAGGATCATTGTAAGGATTCAGTGACCTGTCTCTAAAGTATCTGACACATAGTAAGCGCTCAATTAATGTTAGACAAATTATTTTTCATGAGATACTGAGAACGTATCTCACTTAGAGGATGAGAGAGCAAAATACTTATAAATGAAGACTTTAGGGTGATCCGGGAGGATTCAGGTAGAGGATCCGATGCGAAATTTCCACGATAAAGATGATTATCAGAGGTGGAAGACCGAGCTTGGGGAGGGACATCCACGAGGGTGTTTTAGGCAGTGAATCTGAGATTGTACTGGGATGAAAGGGACAGAGGATTCAGAGATGGGGAAACCCTGGCTGACTGGACCCCCCCCCCCCCAGGTGCACCCGCGGGAGTGTGTCAGCGCAATCCCCAGGTCTGCGGCCCTGGACGCTGCATTCCGCGGCCCAGCGGCTACACCTGTGCGTGCGATTCCGGTTTCCGGCTCAGCCAGCAGGGCACACACTGCATCGGTGAGCTAGACAGAGGGGTGGACGGAGGCAGGGCGGGGGGCTCTGCCAGGTCACCTCTTGACCAATCAATCCCCTCTGTGCCCTCAGACGTGGACGAATGTCGCCGCGTACCCCAGCCCTGTGCACCCGGGCGCTGCGAAAACGCGCCAGGCAGCTTCCGTTGCGTGTGCGGCCCCGGCTTCCGAGCCGGCCCGCGGGCTACAGAGTGTCTGGGTGAGAAATCCGCCCCACCTGGCTCGAGGACTCTGTCCGGGTCTCGCTCTTGCAGTCTACAGAGCAGTTCCCACCCTCCTACGCTTCCCCAAGGCCCTCCCTACCTACTGTTGTCGCCCTGGCCCCGCCCCCAGGCCAGCTCTGGCTCTCCCTTCGACCCCACCACCGCCTCTTCCCCACCGAGATGGCCCTTCCCTACTACTGCCCCGCCATCCTCTTAGACCAGGCCCAGGCTCCGCCTCGTTGCCCCGCTCCTTCAATATTCCGGACCCTCGGCCCCGCTCCTCCACGTGCCAAACTAGCTCCTGCCCGCCCCCAGATCCCGACCCTGTCCTACAACTGCAGAATCCCATCTGACCACGATCCCTGATTCCTACCCCGCCACACCAGTGCCTGGTCCTAAGAGCACCCCTTCCCTCATTCCTGCCTCCCCTTTGCTTATATCCCCAAAGCTTCCCTTCCCTCCCTTGCCCTGCCCAGGATCTGCTCTCTGCAAGTTGCCCTTCTCTCGGTTCCCCTCTCCGCCTTTGCCCTGGAGGGGTGCGCAGCCCTGATCCGGCCCTTCTGCTCAAGCCCCGCCTTCTTAAACCTACTCATTCCGGGCCCCTCCCTACGGGCCCTGGCTCTAGCCCAGCCTGGCTCAGCCCAAACTTGGCTCTGCCCCCTGCCCTCCCCAACTCCCTGCGACACCGGGGAGGGAGGGAGTGTCTGCCCCAGTTTTAGCCTCCCGGTTTGTGCCCGCAGACGTGGACGAGTGCCACCGCGTGCCACCGCCCTGTGACCGCGGGCGTTGCGAGAACACACCAGGCAGCTTCCTGTGCGTGTGCCCTGCAGGGTACCAGGCTGCTCCCCATGGAGCTGGCTGCCAGGGTGAGGGACTGGGAAGGGCATAGGGGAAGGGAATGTGGGGGGGGGGGGGCAGGGCAGAGCAGCAGTGATGAAGAATGGAGAGACAACAATGAGGCAGAGGCCTAATGGTAGGAGACAGAAGCCAGATTCTGAGAACCAGACATACGGCCTGATGGCTGTAGAGTCAATGTGACATGCAGATGGAGAGGCCAAGCGATGGGAAACAGACTAGCTGAGTATGGAGGATGGAGATGTCAGTTATGAGGGACAGAGTAGGAGGCTCACTGGTGGGGACTAGAAAGGCAGATAGCTTAATAGAGATTGAAAGGATAGAGGAATGGAGGATGGAGAGTTTGAATGATGGGGGCAGGGTGACAGAATGATGGAGACAAGGAGGAAGAGTGATGGAGGATGGAGTACAGAGTAATGGGGAAAGGGGGACAGAGGGTGGCAATCGATGGAGTTCAGGGAGGCAGAGTGGAGTGTTGAGGGCATGAAGGAGGTATGACAGGGGCCCCTTGCCTCCCCACAGATGTGGACGAGTGCACCCAGAGCCCGGGCCTCTGTGGCCGAGGGGTCTGTGAGAACCTGCCCGGCTCTTTCCACTGTGTTTGCCCGGCTGGCTTCCGGGGCTCAACGTGTGAAGAAGATGTGGATGAATGTGCCCAAGAGCCACCACCCTGTGGACCAGGCCGCTGTGACAACACGGCAGGCTCCTATCACTGTGCCTGCCCTGCTGGCTTCCGATCCCGAGGGCCGGGGGCCCCCTGCCAAGGTGAGGGTGCTGAGTCCAAGCATGCTCCGCCCCCATTTGCTGTGGGGGCTGGAGAGAGACATGATTGGGGGGCAGAGAGGCAGGGTGATGGGGCTCAGTGCAGAGGGGTGGGGGGACTGAGAGAGTGGGGAGGGTCTGACTCCAGAGTTTTCTCCCCTTTTTCCAAATATGAAGGTGCTCTCCATTTTTCTTCCCCTTTGGATGATACTCTTGTGCTTGTGGGACCCCTGAGGAGGGGACAACTCTGAGGCAGGAAGGCCACATGCAGGAGGTGGTGTCCTGGACTTACCCTGGCAGCTGGAGGGACCATTAATGTGGGAAACTGGGGAGGGTATCTGTCCTTGTGGGAGGAGGGAGCAGCTTGGGCAAAGTCCGGGAGGCTGCCTCCAGACTGGAAGGCTGGGGTGGGCGGTGATGGTAACGGGAATGGGTTCAGGCCCCTTCCTCAGCCCCACTGGTCCCCTCTGCCCCAGATGTGGACGAGTGTGCCCATAGCCCCCCGCCCTGTGCCTACGGCCGCTGTGAGAACACAGAAGGCAGCTTCCAGTGTGTCTGCCCGACAGGCTTCCAACCCAACGCTGCTGGCTCCGAGTGCGAGGGTGAGGCCGGGGAGGGAGGGAGGACTTCAGATGGGGGAGAGGCACGTTGGGCCACCCCTTCAAGGCCACCTTCTCCCCTGCACCCCAGATGTGGATGAATGCGAGAACCACCTGGCGTGTCCTGGGCAGGAGTGTGTGAACTCACCTGGCTCCTTCCAGTGCAGGGCTTGCCCTGCTGGCTACCACCTACACCGTGGCCGATGTAGTGGTAAGACAGGCCCTGGTTGTGACCTTAGACCTACATCATAACCTTTGACCTAGATCATGACTCCCGCCCTGGAATACAACCCAGACCTGGCCCATAACCCCCTGACCTGGACCTCAGTCCTGTTACCTGACCACACACAACCTACAGAGCCTGACTGTGACCCTTGACCTGAATTATGGGCCCTTGATCCAGACTACAGTTCCTCTCTGGACTACAAACCTTGACCCTGAATGTGACTTCTTATTCTGTGACCCATGAACTCTCAACTTGACTGTAACATTTGACCCTAATTATAACCCCTGCTGATAACCCCTGACCACAACAATGATAGCAATTGTGACCCTCCTGACGCTACCTGTTCCCTGGCCCTGTATTTGACCTGTGGCCCCTGAACTGTACTGTAACATTTGACCTAACCATAACTCCTGACTTTGTGCGACGCCTGCTCCCATCTCACTGCCCCTGCCCGTTCTCAGAGGCCCCTGACTAGAGGCAGAATTCTGGACCCTGGCTGTAACCCATGACCCTAACTGGTCTCAGATCTCAATCGCAGATTCTTACCTCTGACTCAGCAGAATGCCATTTAATGATCCTAGTTTATCCCTAACCCTAATTAAATTCTGACCCTCATCCCAGTCCAGAGTCCCTTCACCTGACCTCAGGATCCTGGCTCAGGAAGTTCCTAGAAACCCAGACCTACAGGATCCCCATCATGGTCCTCATGAACAGGGAATCCTGGTCCCCCCAACCCACTTCTGCCATAGAGCCTTTGCCTCATATCCAACCCAAGACACTTCCCACCACGCCCTCCAGACCTCTCTGCCCCAAGGGGATCCGTCCCTTGTTACCACCACATTGGACCCCTTCTGAACCTCCGTTCCCCAGATGTGGACGAATGCAGTTCGGACGCCTCCTGCGGCCCGCACGGCCACTGCACTAACACAGAAGGCTCCTTCCGCTGCAGCTGTGCGTCGGGATACCGGGAGCCACCTGGCCGGCCAGGGCCTTGCGCAGGTGAGCAGGGTGGAGCAAGGGCCAGAGAACCTGCGAGTGGGGGGCCTGGGGAAGACTGCTCCGGAGGTGGAAGCAGGACTGAGGGACTGTGGGCGGAGCTTAGAAACCGGCCATCTAGGGTAAGGTTTGGGGACAAGGTTGTCGCTTTGTGGCGGGGCTTGGGCCTCAGGGGCGGGTTTGGTGACCCCGCAGCCCTATCTCTCGCATGCCCTAGACGTGAACGAGTGCCTTGAGGGTGACTTTTGCTTCCCCCACGGCGAGTGCCTCAACACCGACGGCTCCTTTGCCTGTACTTGTGCGCCCGGCTATCGGCCCGGACTCCGCGGAGCCTCTTGCCTCGGTCAGTACCTAGACTGGGCCTGGACCGGGAAAGAGTGGGCTTATACCGGGAAAGGCAGTACAAGAAGAGGATGGAATGGGGAATCTAAATTTTGGGCCGGAATCTAGATGTACTAGGGGGCGGGGCTTGGGCTAGGCCCGAGCAGGGAAAGGCGGGGCTAGGAGAGGGGAGCGGGGGCGGAGTCTGAATAGTTGGGCAGTGATTGGAAAGGACGGGCCGTCGGAAGGGTGGGGCTAGCAGGGAAGGGAGGAGCCTAAGGCAGACTGGGGAGCTGTTAAAGGCCTTAGAGCCAGAGGGGCGGGGAAAGGGCGATGGACGGTGGCCCGCGAGGTTAAGCAGAGAAGTAGGTGGGCCGGGTTTCCGACCTGTCTCGCAGACGTGGATGAGTGCAGCGAGGAAGACCTCTGCCAGAGCGGCATCTGTACCAACACCGATGGCTCCTTCGAGTGCGTCTGTCCTCCGGGACACCGCGCAGGCCCAGACCTCGCCTCCTGCCTTGGTGAGAGGCCTCGCTGCAACCTGATCCTTCCCTCCCTCTGCCTCCTGTCTCCCCTCTGCCCCCTTTCTCTGTTGCCCTCTTATCTGCGTCATCCGCCTTCCCCTCCTGACTCTCCTCTCCCCTCTTTGAGTCCCCTACCCTTTCTCTTTTGCCTCCCTTGCCTCCCTTGCCTCCCCCATCTGACTGTCCTGTCCCTCAGACGTGGACGAATGTCGAGAGCGGGGCCCGGCCCTGTGCGGGTCCCAGCGTTGTGAGAATTCTCCAGGCTCCTACCGCTGTGTCCGAGACTGCGACCCTGGCTACCACGCGGGTCCTGAGGGCACCTGTGACGGTGAGACCACTGCCCCACCTCCCACGATGAATTGTGGAAGTTGGTTCCTTGGCGAGTCAGGAAGATGGGGGGAAGTCACTCCTATCAGGAACTGGGCCAAGCCTGTTTCCAGAGGCAGCCCAGGTCCCTCTGCTGACTGAGCACAGTTCATATTTTAGTTCACATCCCAGTAAGGACATTTCCTAACTGTTAGCCTCCTTCCCCCTTTCCAATCAGATTAAAACTCCCTGTTTCTCCCTCTTCGGGTCCCCTCTCTGGATCTGCCCTCTTTCCACCTTCGACCACTTCCTCTACTTCCAGCTGGCCCTCCAAAGAGGCCCAACCCTGGCTGTCTTGGGCCTCCCCCTTTCCCAATGTGAAATTAGAAATTACCGAGGTTTCTCCAAGCACTGACCCCTGCGGGCTTAAGCCTCGCCCTTCTCAGTGCTGTTTCTCCACACTGGGTCCTTTGCCTTCCCCCAGACCTCTCCAGGCCTTGGAAACTTCAGGCCCACACCTTTTAGTCTCTGCTTCACCTTCAGATTGCCCCCTTGCCTACTCTTCTTATTCTCTATCCCTTCCCACCCCTCCACGCCCCACCCCCACCTCTCACCTCTCAGTCTCTCTGCCCCATCCCCCCAGCATGCTCAGGCAGGGTACTGGAGTAGACAAGAGGCTAAGACTAATCTAAGATATTGTTTTGGATGGAGTGTGGGTCAGCCTTTTGTGGAACAAATGAAATGACTGTGGGCTGCCTTTGGCTCTATGGTTGCCAGACCTCTGACTCATAGAAACCTAGTTTCAGGGGTTCTCATTTACTAATTCCACAAGAATGCACTAGATACCTGTGTGCCAGACACTGGGGGTGCAACAGGCAATGAGTCAAACAAAATTCCTGACCTCATGGAGCTGACATTTTGGGGTAGCGGGGGCTAGGGGAGACAGACAATAAATAGGTAAATTAATTCAAGATTCATTTAGCAAATAATTTAGGAGTACCTACTATACGTCAGCATTATTCTATGTCCTCGGGGTACACTGGGGAACAAAGACAGAAGTCTAGGTCTCTGCCATTGTGGAGTTTGCATTCTAGAGAGGTGACAGTAGGCATACCAGTAAATACATAGACATAATAACAAGTTTAAGAAGGAAAATGTAGCAAAATAAATGGACAGAGATGACAGGGCAGTGGGGGAGAAGGCATTAGAAGGGCTTGACCTTGACAGTTGAGTGAAGTGAGGGAGGGAGTCAGGCAGATAGCTGAGGGAAGGGCCCTGAAGTGGGACCACGTTTGGGCGATGGGAGAGATAGCAATGAGGCCTTAAGAGTTATCATGGCTGTCAATCTTTAGAAGACTAGAATACCAAATATATGGAGACTTCTTAGCCATGGGAACTGGAAGTGGCCTCAGGAACCTGTGAATCCGGGCCTGTGGCTCCCTTCCCCTTCCCTCACCCCATCCCCACTCTTGCAGATGTGGATGAATGCCAAGAATATGGCCCAGCAATTTGTGGAGCCCAGCGCTGTGAGAACACACCTGGCTCTTACCGCTGCACGCCAGCTTGTGACCCTGGCTACCAGCCCACGCCAGGGGGCGGATGCCAGGGTGGGTGTCCATCAGGCACTGGGTAATCTGTGGAGGGGATAGACAGTCCAGCAATGGCCTGACTTTCTGCTGGTTGCAGATGTGGACGAATGCCGGAACCAGTCCTTCTGCGGGGCCCATGCCGTGTGCCAGAACCTGCCTGGTTCCTTCCAGTGCCTCTGTGACCAGGGCTACGAGGGGGCGCGGGATGGGCGTCACTGCGTGGGTACGGGGCTCTGGGGCTGGGGGCCAGAGGGAGGGGAAGAGATTGGTCAGGCCCTGCTCTCTCCATAGATCTGAATGATGTGAACTTTGGGGATGTGGAATTTAAACCTTGGAATATAAGAGGAATGTAAGATCGTCTTCATGTAGTTGGGAAACCCTCTTCATTCATATTTTATTTTGGAGATTCTTAAAAAAAATTCATGCATAAAGTATGTAAAATGCACTGATCTGAAGTGTACACAAACATTATTTTTCTCCAAAATTTTGTGAGGACATTTTCTAAACATACAGCAAATTAAAAGACCTGCAGAATAAACATCTGCTCATCCATGAACTTTTTTGAGTAATCCACTTGACTTTTTAATAGATTTAAAATTAAGTTGCAGGCATCAGTATGGTTCCCCCTAAATTCTCCAGTATCATTAACCAGAGTTCAATATGTGTTCATAGATATTTTTATTTGTGGTTCAATTTACATACAGTGAAATGCATGAATATTAATTATACATTCTCTAAGTTTTGACAGGCTTTATTTCTTTAAAACTGTGAAGTCTTAGGATATATCTGAAGGACTCCCAAGGGAAATTCAGGGTTTGTCACCAGAAGAGATAACGGGATCTGGGCCATTAAAAATGCCCATTTTATTTGAAAGCCCAGGCTTTTAGGCCTTTGGAATCGGAGTTTGCCACCACTGACTGTCTCCTCTGTTGTGTCCCGCTCACAGATGTGAATGAGTGTGAGACCCTGCAGGGTGTGTGTGGAGCTGCCCTGTGTGAGAACGTAGAAGGCTCCTTCCTCTGTGTCTGCCCCACTAGCCCCGAGGAGTTTGACCCCATGACTGGACGCTGTGTTCCCCCGAGGACTTCTGCTGGTGAGACTGATGTCAGTGTCTATTTAACTGTTGGCTGATGGCCCCGCAGAAAAAATGATGTGGTCTAACCATTCCTGATGTGGATAGGTGCCATCAGTTAAAAGCTGTTGTTTTAAACAAAAAGAAATGGGAACAAAAACTTCAGAACACATGCGTTAACCTGGATAGTGAGACTCAGTGTCAGGAGAAGTAGATCCTGGCTCTGTCTGACTTTACAAGATTCCTTTATTCAACAAATGTTCACAGAGTGTCCACTGCGCTTAGCCCTGTTCTGGGCACTGAGGACACAGTAGTGACCAGGAAAGACCACTCTGTCTTTAGGGGGCTCACTGTCCAATGAGGGCTGGCAGAGTTATCCTAGATGGAGACAACCCAGAGAAATCAGTGTGGGAATGGAGGAAGCACAGGCCAGAGGGAATGAACCTGTCTGTCTTGGGGAAAGGTTACGAGGTTGTGGGACTCCAGAGCAGGCAGGTGCCTGCCCCAGCCTGAGAAGTTAGGGAGGGCTTCCTGTTGGAGGGGATGTCTGAACTGAGAGCAGTAGGATGAATAGCAGTGAGCCAGGCAAAGTGGGTAAGGGAGGGCATTCTGGGAAGAGGCCAAGGGCAAAGGCCTGGCAAGGCAAGAGTGGGCCTGGCATGATGGAGGAACTGAAATAAGTTCAGGGTGGCAGGCTTTACAGAGCAAAGGAGCGGGTGGGGAGAGATGAGGCTACAGAAGAAGGCCAGCGCCAGGTCACAGTGACTCACCGTGCTCAGGAGGCTGGACTTGTCCCAAGGTTACCCTGGCACCATGGATGGGTTTTGAGCAGGAGAGGTATATTCAGATTTTGAAATCTCTGGCTGCCATTGGAAAGGGTGGGTAAGAGGGGTGACCCTGGGTGCTGGGGGACTGGGCAGCAGGCTGGGGCAGGGACTGGGCAGAGAGGACAGGTCTGGGCTTAGGCAGGAGCCATGGGAAGGGAAGGGGAGGAGAGTGTGGGTGAGAAAAATATTCAAGTGACCAAGTAGACAGGCTGTGGGGCTGCCTGCATGGGGGAGAGCCCAGATTTGGGAATGAAGACTCCAAGGCCAATTTGGGACATGTTGGGGGCATCCAGGGGGCCAGGGAAATCCCCTTTCTTCCCACCCACACTGCAGCTGCGATGATGGGCCAGACACCTAGGAGTGCATGAGGTAGAGAGAGGTACAGAAATGACAGGGGGTAAGAATGGGAGAAAAGATGGGGTGAGAATGGGAAGGACAGTAACAGAATGGAGTCTGGTTCTGCTACTAATGGCTGGGAGTCCCCTGGCCCTCAGTTTCCCCATGTATAACATAGGAGCTGGAGGCTCAGCCCATTCTGGCTAACGCCCTTTGTCTCCCCAGGCACATTCCCAGGCTCTCAGCCGCAGGCACCTGCCAGCCCAGGTGTGCTGGCCAGGCCACCCCCTCCACCCCCGGCCCGCCGTCCTAGCCCACCTAGGCAGGGCCCTGTGGGCAGCGGACGCCGGGAGTGCTATTTTGACACAGCGGCTCCGGATGCATGTGACAACATCCTGGCGCGGAACGTGACCTGGCAGGAGTGCTGCTGCACCGTGGGTGAGGGCTGGGGCAGCGGCTGCCGCATCCAGCAGTGCCCGAGCACTGAGACAGGTGGGCATGGCCTGCGGGCTAAACACAGGGCCGAGGGTTTGGGTGGAAATATGTGGGCGTGCGACTGGGACGCAGGCCACATTTGGACATAGGGTTGAGATACTGGTACTGCAAGGGCAGGAGTGAGCCATCAGCTAGGTGAGCATCAGGCTGAGATGTGGACAGTAAACAGGCACAAGGGCTGAAGACTTGGGCAGTGAAAGGTGGGCATGGATGGGGCCAGAGTAAGCACCAAGACAGGTGGGCATGAGCAGGCCCAGGGCTGGGATGCAGGTGTCTGGGCTCAACCTTATCTCTGTGTGCAGCTGAATACCAGTCGCTGTGCCCCCATGGCCGGGGCTACCTGGTGCCCAGTGGAGACCCCAGCCTCCGGAGAGGTGAGGCCAGATTTTAAGTCCCGCCCACCCCCGGCCCCAGCTGCAGCTCACTCTGTCTGTTTTCTTTATTTCTGCCTCTACCTGTTTCTGTCTCCCCCAGCCCACCCCACCCCCATCCTCTATCTCTGTCTTTTTCTTTCCCTATCTCTACCTCTGGGTCTCCATCTCCATCTCTCTGTCTCTATCTTCCTTGGTCATGCCCCACAGCCACACACTCCCCCCATCCAGCCCACACCACACCGTGGCCCGCCCCCATCTCTCTCGGTGGGTGCGCACCTCTAACCGTCCTTCCCGCAGATGTGGACGAGTGCCAGCTCTTCCGAGACCAGGTGTGCAAAAGTGGCGTGTGCGTGAACACTGCCCCAGGCTACTCGTGTTATTGTAGCAACGGCTACTACTACTATGCCCAGCGACTGGAGTGCATCGGTACGAGCCCCACCTCCACCATTCCCCAAGGGACTCTCCCCAACCCTCGCCCAAGCCAGGCCCTCTCTGGAATGTGGCCACTACCAGCAGGAAGTCCTTCCTGGAGTGTAGTCTTCATCTATCACACGGTCAATGAGCTGGGGAAACGGAAAAGGAGAGAGGGCTGCTTCTTAACCACTCCCTCCATACCTCCCTAGATAATGACGAGTGCTCGGACGAGGAGCCGGCTTGTGAAGGCGGCAGCTGCGTCAACACTGTGGGCTCTTATCACTGCACGTGCGAGCCCCCGCTGGTGCTGGACGGCTCCCGGCGCCGCTGCGTCTCCAACGAGAGCCAGAGTCTCGGTAGCCCCGCCCCCAAGTCCGCCCCACCCCGCCGACTACGCCCCGCCCTGGCACCACCCATGCTGTCCCCTTTTCTCTGTTGGCTCAGCCTTAACCCGCACCCAGGCCACGGCTTCGCAAAGGCCACGCCTCCTCGAGCCCTGTTTAGCCTATCGTGGTTTTGACTCCCAGAGGCCCGCTGGCCTGGTGGTTAAAGGTGAATGTTTTAGAGGAATCTGCCACTTGCTGGCGGTGTGTACACGTGCATATTGCTTATCATCTCCTGAACGCCAGCTTCCTTTGTGCACATTGGGTGGATTGGCAGTAGCCCTACCTTATAGGGTGGCTGGAGGAATTTTATTTTTAAGAACAGAACAGGACATGGTTTTACTAAGTACTAAAAGCATGTTTCCTGCTATTTTCTTGTGTATCTCTGATTCTTTCCACTTCCCTGTAGGTTTCTGTCTTTAGGTTTTTCTCTGACTCTCTGACGCTTTCTGGGTCTTTGTTTCTAGATGGCTTCGTGTCTCCACATCTTTGCTTTCCTGTTTTCCTTTGAATTTTGTAATATTTGGATGTTTGTCTCTATCTCTTTGAGTCTTTTCTTTTTTTGCCCACTGACCTAAACTCTCTTCTCCCACTCCTGTTCCTACAACATCCCCCCCACCCTCCCCCTCGCCCCCCACACACCCTGAGACTATTCAGAGAGGAAAGCAACTGCCCCAAGGTCACATAGCCCTCAAGAGGCCGGGCTTGTATAGAGCCCTCTCAGACCCTTCTCCCAGCCGCTGGCACACTTCTGCTCTCTCCTCTTATGTGACAGCCTCATGCCAGACCAAGCCCTGTCCTCAATCCAGAACCTTAGAACTACCTCTGAGGGCTTCCTGGAGTCAGATCACTGCTGATAAAGACTTGGTTATAAGCAGAGGGGGCTGGACTGCTCCAGCAGGGGAGGAGGCCGAGCATCTGGGAGGATCCAAGTGGGAGAGGATCCCTCCCTGATGCATGCTGTCTCTGCCCTCAGAAGACAATCTAGGAGTGTGCTGGCAGGAAGTGGGAGCTGATCTTGTGTGCAGTCGCCCCCGTCTGGACCGCCAGGCCACCTACACGGAGTGCTGCTGCCTCTATGGGGAGGCCTGGGGCATGGACTGCGCCCTCTGCCCCGCCCAGGACTCAGGTACTGCCACCTGCTTGGGCCGCACTCCGAGGCCCTGCTCCTTAGGCTCCAAATACAGGCCTTCAGATCTCTTAGTTTTAGCTCCAGTCTTAGACCCTCAAATCTCCCCAAACTCGGCCCCTCAGACCCCTATGTGCCAGCCAGTCCCTAAATCTTGGTCCCTTAGTCCCCAAGTCACATCCTAAAGACCTCCCAGTCTTATCAGCAGGTCCCCTAGTACCCTGAGGTCTGGTCTCCCAGACCCTCAACTCCTGGTCTCTAGAACCCCAATACAGCCCATGGACCCCCTCCCCCTTAGACCTCTAATACCAGTTGCTCAGACCCCACCATCCTGGCTCACAGACTCTCTGGTCATAGCCAACAGGCCTCCAAGTTCCAGTGCCATAGACACCCATATCCAGGTGCCTAAGACCCCAACACACAGCCCCAGAGATCCCTAAGTCTTGGCTTTAAAACCTCTGAGTCCCCCAATCCTCAGTCCTTGGGAACCCAGGCTGGGCCCAAAAACCCATCCGTAATCCTCAGACCTGCCAGTCTCATGGCTCAGATACCCTCACATGCATCCTGGCCCCTCAGAACCCCAGTAACAGTTTCTGGAAATTCCCACTCCTGGTTCCCAAAACATCCCCATCCCATTTCTGTAGGTCCCTAGTCGGAGCTCCCATGAGTTTGCCAAAATCCAGCATGTTGGACCGTAATTCCTAGCAGCAGTCCTTAGTATTCCTGACCCCAGCGCCTTGGAATCCCAGTCTCAGTCCTTGGACCCTCAATCCTGGCTCCAGAACCCCTGATCCCAGCCCTGCAAGCCCAGCCCCTCCTCTGAGGCCCCTCCCATGCATCAGCTCAAGGCCACCCCACCCTCTCCTCTGGGCTCTTTCAGGGGTGGGGGTTGCAAGCGGGAAGACCAACATGAATGGTGGGTGAGTGGCAAGCAAAGGCTAACTATTAGGCTTGGCTCCTATTCACAGATGACTTTGAGGCCCTGTGCAATGTGCTGCGCCCCCCAGCATATGGCCCCCCACGACCAGGTGGCTTTGGACTCCCCTATGAGTATGGCCCGGACCTAGGTCCACCTTACCAGGGCTTTCCATATGGGCCTGAGTTGTACTCGCCAGCCGTGCTACCCTATGACCCCTACCCACCGCCGCCTGGGCCCTTTGCTCGCCGGGAGGCCCCCTACGGGACACCACCCTTCGACATGCCCGACTTTGAGGATGATGGTGGCCCCTATGGCGAATCGGAGGCTCCGGCTCCACCCGGCCCCGGTACCCGCTGGCGCTATCGGCCCCGCGACACCCGTGGCTCCTTTCCAGAGCCTGTTGAGCCACGTGAGGGTGGCAGCTATGCTGGTGAGCACTGTGGGCCCAGTGACGGGGACTGAGATGAGGTACGAGGTGTACAGAGATGGAGATGGGGAAGAAGAAGGGAGAGAGACGCAGAAACGAAGTCAGGGGGAGAAACAGACTCAGAGAGATGGGAAAAACAGAGATATAGTCAGAGAGAACAGACATACTCATATGCCCACCAAGAAAGAGATGAGGACAGAGGAGAGGGAAAGCTAAGGAGAGCAGAGTGAGGTACACCTGGCCCCACAGCGCCCCCGACAGCCCTGGTGTGGGATGGACCGTTCAGAAGGGGACATAGGGAGCCGGGGGTGTGCATGGCCATCGGAAAATAAGAGAGAGAAGGCACAGACTTTGTATCATGGAGTCAGTGTATTCTCTGCAGGCTCCCTGGCTGGGCCCTATGAGGGGCTGGAGGCGGAGGAGTGCGGGATCCTGGACGGTTGCGCCCACGGTCGCTGCGTGCGCGTCCCCGAGGGCTTCACCTGTGACTGCTTCGATGGCTACCGCTTGGACATGACCCGCATGGCTTGCGTTGGTGAGAGGGCTGGCCAGGGCCAATTTGCATGGGGAGGACAGGGTGGAAGCCTTGTCTAGAGCTGGGCGCTCAGGGACATCAAGGGGAAGGGCCAGCCCGGAAGGAGCAGGAGGTAATTCTTGCACAGGGATGGGGCTCGCCTGACGAAGGAGAGATCAGGCTTGGAGCAAAGCCGAGCTTGACTCCAGGGCCAGGGCTGGGCTTGAAGCAGGGCGGAAGGGTGGAGTCCTGCAGGTGTGATGTCTAAGGACTCCCACTGCTACCTTGGACAATTTGCTTGACCTCTTTGGAGAGCTTCAGACTTCCCATCTGTAAAATGGGAATAGGAATTATGTCTGCCTAGTTTAGACAGTAGTAACGCAGAGTGGATGCAACTGAGGACTCGGGGAGAGTAAGAGAAACCTTGGACACAGTCCAGCAACTTGCTGTGTGACCTGGACCAGTCACTGCCCTTTGCTTAGTTTTTCTCATCTGAACTGACCATCATCATAGAACCCATTTCACATCATTAGTTCTGATCTACAATGCCACTGAGGCTGTGTATAAACCAAGTCTCAGAAGAGAGAATTGAGTCTTCCAAGGTCTCACAGCCAAGAAATAGCAGGGAGCTGGGCACTCAGAGCCTTTGAGTGCTGGTCTAAGAACTGGCTAGGCAGAGTTGTGGGCTTGTTGTGTGACACTGGGCAAGGGGCTTCCCCATGCTGGGCCTCACTTTGCACATATGTAATAGAGGGTCACGGAACCTACCTCACAGGGTTATCAGGAGAATAAAGAAACACGAGCTGTGTGTATTGACAGTTAATGCAGGTCACATTCTTAACACGTGTCTGGCTTGGAGTAAGCAATTGCCGTGGTTGATAACCATCATCAGTATTATTTTCCTAACAAAAACCTAGTGACCTAGGGCTACCATGCCCATCTCACAGAACACTATGCTAAGGCACAGAGAGGTTAAGCCGCCTGCCCAGGCTCACACAGCCAGCCTGCAGTAGTGGGCACGTTCTACTCCAAAGGCTCGGCACCTGTACCCCTCTGCCCCAGAAGCCTCAAAGGACAGGGAGGCGGGCTCCCAAGTCCCTAGGCCTGAATAGGCCTGAGTAGCAGCGTTCCTTGTACCCCGCCCCCCCACTCCCCCCAGACATCAACGAGTGTGACGAGGCAGAGGTGGCCGCCCCGCTCTGCGTCAACGCGCGCTGTGTCAACACGGATGGCTCCTTCCGCTGTATTTGCCGCCCAGGATTCGCACCGTCGCACCAGCCGCACCACTGCACGCCCGCCAGACCCCGGGCCTGAGCCCTCTTGGCCCAGAGGCCGCCCTGCCCACGCCTGCTTACGCAGGCTCCCTGCCTTACCTTCACTCCTGTCTGCTTGCGCACATGCGCACAGGGATGCTGGCCCGGAGGGAGAGGACGATGGACAGATTGACAAATGGGAGGAGGGACTTCCTTCACCACTTCCCCAACCCCAACCTCTCCTATCGACGCTGCAAGCCCGGGCCTATCCCACAGTCCCCTTCATATTTCCACTCCTTTTTATAAAAATTTTCAATTAAAAAAAAACACCTATTTTGTATCTTCTGCTTCTGTCTGCCTATGTTTCTGAGTCTGGCTCCAGAGTTTGTTCTTTGAGTCACTAAATTACATTCTCTTTCCATTCCTGACTTCTTGTCTGTCTCTTAATTTCCGTCTATTAATTTCCGTGCTTCTATTGCTTAGTCTATCTCTGTCTCTCTTGGTCTCTTTTCCCTCCTATGTCTGCTTCTCGTTGTTCTGTCTTCTGTCTGGTCTTTCTGCTTCATTTTCTCTGTGTCTGTCTTCTAGTCTCTTTCTTTCTCTCTCCCTATTTCTGTTTCATTATCTCTAATCCTGAGAGAGATCTTGTCTCTGAATTTTTAACTACAGTACTGACCTTCCCAATAAATCCCAAGAGAGGCACCTCTTCCCCCTGTTTGGTGCCCTAGGAAGGGATGAGATGGGGTAGCCTCAGCCCCTACTCAGGGCATGCCCTCTTTTCTTATCTATAGATGACTCAAGATTTCCCCTACTCCCCAAAGAAGTCAAAAGCTATTCTGAGACTAGGAAGTCATGGGAAGGCGGGTGGGCAGAAGTTCCATTGGAAGGTAAACCGAGGCCTGGGCCTCCAGCCAGGCTTGGCTGTGGAAGAGCAGGGAGTGACAGTCCCGGTGGAGGTGGCAGTGAGCTATGTGTATTGATGGTAAAGTGGCCAGCATGGACCTCCCCCAGCCCCTAATGCCCCTGCCTATTTCCTGGCCATGTGGGGAGTCCAAAATCCTCTCCCAAACCCAAAAAACAGACTATTGGACGTAAGCTTGGGATACAGGTGACAGTTGAGTGTGGAGGGACTCATTGGCACTGAAACGAAAGTCTGTACCTGAGTTATTTTCCACGCACCTGTTACTATTAAGGTCTCAAACTCAAATGTTTCCAGGACAAGACAAGCAAGGTTTGAGGGCAGCAGGTGCAGGATAAAAAAATCACAGCACTCCACTAGGGACACTCAAGGCTCGGGGCGAAAGAGAGTGGGAAATCTCCCCATTTTAAACAACATTTTTATAACCAACCTGTGGGTCATATCTGGCCAATGAGCCACTGGTTTTAATCTTCCAGGTATATCTCGGGTTGTATGAATGGGGGACAGGTCTCCTTGACCGGACCCCCTGCCCACCTCCAGAGCTTCAGGTGAGGTCACATTCTCACTGGTGCCACAATAAGGATTATATTAATAATGCCTACTCTGCAGCTTGTTGGTGGGGCTAAAAGAATCATTCTATATGTCAAGTGCTTAGAATTACACTTGGCACACAGCCAAGTTACCATAACCCTGGGCCCTTCTGGAAATGCTGAGCCTTGGGGCTGGGCAGATGATGAGGCAGATGGTTAGGTCTTATTCTTCTCCTAGTCTCCCTCCCTGGGTGAAGGAGGACAAGATTCTAACCCCCTCAATGGGATGGAGCACAGGGGGCTTGGTGGGGAGGGGTGTCAGAACACAAGGCACTCAAAGATCTACAGAGGGGGCAATGGCTGTGCAACTTTGTACTAAAAACCACTGGATTGTACACTTTAAATGGATGAGTTGCATAGTATGTAAATTATAGCCCAACAAAGCTGTTAAAATGGGGTGGGGAAACCTCTACAAAGGAGATCAGAAAGTGACCCTCCAGCCGATACAGGGACTCTGGCCCAAACGCTCATCCCTAGTCATTCGTTCAACAAATATTTTCTATATCTGCTGTGAGTGAGTGTTGGGAGCACGAACTTTAAATCAGCCTTGGTGGATAGAGCTAGGGATGGCTCTTGGAGGAGATGTCTGAGCTGAGACCGGAACGATGTGGGCGAATGAGTCAGGTGAAGTGGTGGAGGAGGAAGTTCCAGGTGGAGGGAGCAGCATCTGCAAAGGCCTAGAGGTACGGAAGGCAAATATCTTCAAATGCCCCCCTCCCCTCTTTTTTTGGTGTGTCAGTTCCTGTGTTAGACAATGCTGGTGACATTTTGGTGTCTAGGAAATCCCCGGTCCCTGCCTTCATGAAGCTCCAGTGAGGGACACAGACACGTTGCCAGACATGACAGTCTGTGCTGGGATAAGGGAGGCACAGGCAGAGGCATCAGGGAGGGATGGGGAAGGTCAGAGTCGGCACCTGACCCAGTCGGCGAGACCATCGGGGAAGGCTTCCTGGAGGAAGAGACAGAGTTCCGAACAGTCTCCAGGGTTCTAGATACCTTTGAAAATCTGCTGAAAGCTCTGGACATTCACAGAAGAAAAACAAACAACATTGTAGGTGATTTCCAAATATTCCCATTCCCTCAAGCACCTGTGCCTGGGAAGACCGCGGCACCTCATCATCACCCCGCACCTCCCCGACCACCTTGCTGTATAAATGTCCCAGGTGTGAGAACAGAGGTGGTCAACAGTGCTGGAAGACTTTGAGGTCAAATTTCAGTATCTTGAGAGTGGGTTGAGGAGCGGTTTTCAGGACCCCACACATTACTCTTACCCCCCACTAGGCTTGGTGGGTGTGCCAAGGATCCTAGTTTTTATCCTGCTTATATCCGCCGCTCCGGTGCTGTGGGGCCCTTGGCACGCGCCAGGACCAACGCGTTCTCCTCTGGAATGTCCAGAAGAAAATAGTCCAGGAGGCCCCGCGCTCGCGGGACAAACGCTGCAGTGCCCCCTGACGGTCGCCGCGCGCCATCGCATCCCAAGCCACCCGCATGCCCCTAGTGGCCGACGCTCATACAGTCAGCGAGCAAAGACTGGCCGCTTCCATCCAGCCTTTGGTCTCGCAGGCAAGGGTCATCACCATCGTCGTTGTCGTTAATGTGGTCGTGGTCGTGGTCGTCGTCGTCATCATCATCATGGCCAATACGTAAGTAGCACTTCCCATGTGTCAGGCACTATGCCGCTTTTATAAATCACCTCATTTCATCCTCACATCAGCCCTACAGAATGGGTATTATCAGCATCTCCATTTCCCTCATTTGAAGCACAGAGAGGTAAGGAAACTTACCCGAGATGACAAAGCTACTAAGTGTCAAAGTCTGGATCGAACCTTGGCAGTTTGGCTCCAGAGCTCATTTTCTGAACCATTCAAAAATAATCATGAAGTGAAATAATAGTTGAGAATTGCTTCAAAATAATCCTGCAGAATAGCTTAGTCAAAGTGGAAGGAGCTTGGGTACCTGGATCACCACTCTGCCAACCTGGATCATTTCACCTCTGGAGTATTATGTAAGAGTAAACTTTTTCATTTAAGTCATCATAATTTGAAGTCTCTTTGTTCTAGCCACTTAAGTTATAGCCTAAAACGAGGGCATCGGAATCACTTGGAGGACTTGTTAAAAGACAAGATTGCTGGGTCTCACTCCCAGTAAGTCTGGAGTAGCCACAGAGAACTTGTACTTCGAATAATTTCCCAGGGGTTGCTTCTGCTTCTGCTTCTTTGAGAGACACGGCCCTAAATAATGCAGGTTCTTACTGTATGTTGCCTTGTATGCCCAGCACTAATTCCTCTTTTCTGGACAATGGCCTCCTTCACTCTGAGTCCAGGTTCTGATCCCACTGGAAGACCTCAGACCTGCGCTATGAGTGAATCCCTTCTCATAGGCCTTTGCAGTTGGTTTAGGGATGGGCATGTCCCCAAAGCCAGACCAATGAGAGTCAGCCATGGGACTATTTCTGGACTGGGGCGGGGGCGCGTCCATGAGAGAAGAGCTAGTCTGAAATAAGGCCAACACGGGGACAAACAGGGCTGAGGGATGAACAAAGGAACTGAACCTGACATACATCATCTAGGCCTCATAGTCCAGCTAATCTCCAGAATGTTTCAGTAATGTGACGTTTTTCTTCACACCCTACATCAAATTGATCAGCAAACTTTGTCACCTTTGCTTATAAAAATGGCCTGTCCTGTATTGGAAGAAAAACTTAGGCTATAAATTAAAACATTATTGGATCAATGACAAAACTGGAATACAATAGTAGGTTAGAAAAATTTTGTGTATTAATGTTAAATTTACTAAAGTTAATCATTGTACTGTAGTTGTATAAGAGAGCATCTCTATTCTCAAGAAATACATTCTGAAGTGTTTAGGAGTAAAAGGCCACGGTGTATGTAACTGAGCCTTAAAAAAAAAAAAAGAGGCTAGAACAGAAAAAAATGGGGGGGGGGATTTTGGGTGCCGCGACCTGCATGACTAGTGGATTGACCTGAAGGGGGGCGCGATTAAGAAAACGGATGATTAAGAAAAACACAGAGATATAATATAGGAAAAGCTGGGGCCAGGTGTGACACTGCACTCTGATGGAGATACAGTAGTGCGTTTATTACATACATCTGAAGGTCAAGGAGGGGGTGGGAGTCTTCTTCTCAGAACGTGAAACCTGCTGGGAACAAGTCTCCCAAAGGCCTGTCTCTACCCGAATATCTGTTCTAAACTACAAGCAGCCGTCTGTTCTTTGTCTGCTACTCTGCCCTAGGCAGGTTGCAACACAGTCAAGCATGGCTTTGCCAATGCTTCGGCCACAGGTGAGCATGGCTTTGCCAAAGCTTTGGCCACAGGTCCGGCTCAGATCCGGCTCTCTACGTTCCCTTTTTTATTTTTTAAGCGCAGATGATAATTGCTCACTTGGAGATCTCACACTTGTTGGATGGTTCGGCATCCAACTGAGAACACACAAAATAGAGTTAACAGCAACAGCACAATACCTATAGCATACCAGGCAGTATTGTTGCAGGAAGTGACACCCAACGGAGGAAATTGGTTGCTCAGACAACTTTGTTAGAGGAAGGAGAATTTAATGCTGGTGGAGACCGTGGGGCATTCAACAGACCCAAAGCATGATCTCCCCTTGGTTAGATTTTTATAGCTTATATACCCTCACAGTGTCCATGAAAGGGGCACGTGATTCCTTTGTCTGAGGTTTTATATGTGCCTCCTTACTCAGGATGAGCTTCGGGTGTGGGGCTGCAGGGGGGAGGAATTTCCAGACCACTGGTCTTATAGGTCATTTTTTTTTTTTTTTTTTGTAGAACCTGTGACCTTGGCATTATCAGCACCATTATAGGATTCTTGAACAGGGAGATGGGACCTGCTCAATGGATTCCTATCCAAGGGCTGAGCTCCAATTGTAACATAACAGGCAGTTTTACACAGTCTTGTTATTCCTACATAGCTACAGAGATAAGGAAGAACATTAGTTGGATAGCAAGCTATGAATCAACAGATGTGAGCTGGAGAGTCCTTGGGGTGGGGGAGGGAGCTATGGGAAAACATGTGAGCTGGACAGCACTGGGCAGAATGGGGGGAGAGAGGAGTTTTAGCCAGCTCAGTCGGTCATTTCTGCAGGCCCTTTCTTTTGTATTTTTTCAGATGACTCCTCTCCTCTCTCAGTATATCTGAGAAAATTAAAAGGGTTGAAACCTCTCAAATCATCTAAAATTTGTTGAGCCAAGTTTTCAGGATCTGTAATAGCGTCTTTACTGTTTTGGATGTCAAGAATATGTTTATGAAGATCAGCCACATCAAGACTGGCATTATTGTCAGTCCCTTGTTAATGTACTTTAACTTTGTTCTAATTCCACAGTAAATCATTATACGGGACAGAGGTCCAGTCTCGCTCTACCTGAGGTTGCCCGGGAGAGGTCGTTGGTGGTGGGGGATATCTTTGAGGAGGGACAAGAGAAAGCACCCCTATTGTTTGAGGGGCCCAGAGTGGGCCCTGTCTCCTGTTCCCCTGCAATAGGTGACCATCTACATCAGATTGTGACTGACATTCATTCGCCCAGTGCTTTCCTTGACGACAGCGAGGACAAAGACTAGGCGGTTTAGAGATGGCTTCTGAAGGATCTGGGGCTCTACTCCGCTGACGACACTCTTTGGCAACATGGCCAGGTCTTCTGCATACAAAACAAGCCCCTTTCTTACCTTCCCTCTTTAGACCTGTATACAGGGCAGCAACAAGAGCTGCTCCTTGAACATAACCAGGGCCAATATCAGCACAAAGGCAAATATGATCATTAATCATCCCGTTCTTTCTATATGGACACAGGACAGCTTGACATGTTTTATTAGCATTCTCAAAAGCCAATTACTTAGTCAATAGTTGGCCAGCTTCAGGGTCGCCTGTATGCTTACTTACTGCCTGCAGCAAACGAGCCACAAAGAATAAGGCTCCTTGGGACCCTGTCTAACCCTGCTAAGTTCTCCAGCTTTCTCCCCTTTTGCAGGTAAAAGTTTCTAGGCCTTTGTAGCACATAGGCTAATTTGTTGACAAGCCTGAAGATTATAGGTCAATTGATTTTGTAACACAACATATTGCCCCAATCCCAGCCATATATCTTGGGTAATTCCTACCCCATGGGCTTGATTATGTTGTGCTTGGCTTGCACTTTGGTCAAACCATTCTGTTTTCCACAGTAAATAATCACCTGGATTCAGACAGGCTTTGGCTAGCGTCTGCCGATCATGAGGAGTCAATACATCAGTTCCTAAAGATTCAAGTAAACTAAGGACAAATGGAGTGGTCGGTCCGTTGGTAGCAGTAGCAGTTTTAAGCTCCTTTAAAGTTTTAAATGAAAGAGGTTCATGGACTCGCAGCATCTGCCCTAGATTATGTGGATCAGGCTGCTCAATGGCAGGACATGCTAAGTGAAAACCCTCAACAGCCTCTCCATACTCCCGAGCCCGCCACAAACACTGCTGCGGAGGGGATAACAATGGCCGGGACACTTTCCCTTTCTGTGCTTGGGGATGCACCATAAAGGTCAGCTGCCCAAAGAAAGTGTATCCTCGCCCTCCTCTTCGGTGTCCTCTCCTCCTCTAGCCTGCTGATCTCTGTGAGCCTCCCTCTCCATTTCTTGTTCACACTCAGGAGGCAATGGCTCATTCGCCACTGGCACCGGCATAGGTTTCGTAGGTGGTGGCGGAGGGGCAGAAGGCAGTGGAGCAGCTCGAAGGTCCTCATACCCCTCCCAAGTCCTTCGCAGTGCAGTGACCAGCTCTTCACCACCTGCCCCGGGAGCCTCTGATCCTCGTGGTGCTCCCAGGACAGTCTCTTAGTAGAGACCATAGAGAAAATGTGGAAATGGGGATCTTGTCAGGCCCTTCTGAGGTATAATGTCCTTGTAATTGCCTTTCTATTTTTTCTCCAGTCTGACTATTTAGTTCCCTCCTCTGGGAACCAAGGACAAGTTTCTTGCACAAAACCTAAAAAATTCTGTTAATTGCTTCCCTTCACTTTACATCCTCTAGCTTTAAGCATAGCCTTAAGCATTTGTACATAAAGGTTCCTCTCTTGGGATCCAGAATTTCCCATGTTTTACACCCGGCTAAAACAATCTTTCACTCCTTACCCCTTTATCTTGGATGCGCGTCCACCAGGAGCGTCCTCTCCTCTCCTTTTCAGATGAGGTCCCCCGTACTCAGGTCCCTGTTCAGGCGCCACTTGCCACGATCTGCAGGGCTAGAGTGCTGATAAACCTGAGGGGCGGGGGGGGGAGGGGAGGGGAAGGGGCAATGGAGGATTAAGAAAAACAACAGAGACATAACATAGGAAAAGCTGGGGCCAGGTGGGACACAGCACTCAGATGGAGATACAGTGGCCCCGAGGCAAGGGCAGCACGTTTATTACATACATCTGAAGGTCAAGGAGGGGGTTGGAGTCTTCTCAGAACGTGAAACTTGCTGGCAACAACAATCTCCCAAAGGCCTGTCTCTACCCGTATATCTGAGCTAAACCACAAGCAGCTAGCTGTCTGTTCTGTGTTTGCTTCTTTGCCCTTGGTAGTTTGCAACACAGTCAAGCGTGGCTTTGCCAATCCTTCAGCCACAGGTCCGGCTCAGATCCGGCTCTCTACAGTTGGGAGTGAGAAAATGAAAAAGTAAGTGGGATAAAAATGTTAACAATTAAAAAAAAATGTGAACGATTGAATTTGAGTAGAAAGTGTACGTGTCCTTTGTACTATTCTTAGTCTTGCATTGTTTTGTAAAGTTGAAATTATATCCAAATAAAAAGTTAATTTTATTATCATTATTACTTTTAGAAGTGAGAGATGTAAAATACTGGACAGCAATATCAGTGTAACTCAAACTACAGAGATAAAAAGTGTTCTATGATCCAGGTAGTGTTTGGTCTGATGATTCAACTCTGGATTGAATGTCCGACCTAATTTTTCAAAGTGTACATGGTAAAATTTCAAGGATTACTACTAAAAGAATGGAAATGGTGTATAGATTTCAAACTAGTAGAAGGAAAAGAAAGAGGAAGAAAACATAAGACAAAACAAAACAAAAATGAAGCCACTTCAAAGAAGCCTAAATGAGAGGAAGGAAAAGCACAGAAAAAAATGCAGACAATAGAATCACAGAGTATGAAGGTAAAAGTAAGTTAAATATATCCCTAGTCACACACGAAATGCCTTCTGAATGTAAGCACTCCGGCTTCCACCCCCCCCCCCACCCCCCGCCCACTCCTTCCACCCTGTCTCCGCCTTCCTTTCCGGACTTCCTGTTTCCGCCCCTGAGCCTGGGGTCTGTTCCCTCATGCAGCCAGAGGGATTCTGAATGCCCAAATCAGGTCCAGTCCCTCTCCTGCTCAGAAACTTCCAGTGGCTCCATCTCACTCAGAGTGAAAGCTGGAGTCCCCACTGTGGCCTTCTGGATGCATCATCTGCACCTCATCTCACCCATCTCCCCACCCTGCTTGCTCCTCTCCAGCCACATACATCTCTTTGTACCAGACACGTTCCCACCTCGGACCTTTGCACTGGTTGTTTCCTCTTTCCACTTGGCTCGCTCCCTTACCACCAACGGAGAATGGATGGATAAACTGGGTATAGCCACACAACGGAATCATGCACCACCATGAGAATAACCTATAACTGCACACGATAACAAGAATGAGCCTTACACTGTGTTGAGTGGGAAAACCAGACACTAAAGAGAATATATTTTCTGATTCCACCTATATAAAATTCAAGACAGGAAAAAACAATCTGTATGGCCATAAGTCAGAATGATAGTGACCTTGCAGGGAGGGGGATGGGCTGAAAGGAGCCATAAGGGGGCTTCCAGGAGGGCTGGAAATGTTTCTCAAACTGGGCTCTGGTGGCACAAGTGTGTGCAGTTGGTGGAAATTCACCCCCACTGGCACTTACGGTTCGTACTGGTTTGCATGTGCATCTACTTCAAGAATCAGTTTAAAAATAAAGTAGCCCTTGGAAATGCAACCTGCTGGCATGCATGCTCTCTGTCTCTCTGTCTCTGTCTCCCTCTCTCCCACTCTATCTCTCCTCAAGAAGGAAAAATCTCACAATTATTTACATAAAGTTTTATTACATCAGACTGTAACCAAAGGATCCAAGTTCAAACTTTGAATCTTTCAATAAGTTTGAATAAATGTAGTGCTTTTTTTTTTGTACTCCAGTGTTTATATTAAAATTCTTTTTAGCTGGCATGATTCATATACATGAGGTTCGAGAAAAGGAAATGTTCGCTGTTTGCATTTCTTTTCTGGCTATTAATATTGTTCATTTCGTTTCCTCATTATTACTGGAAATAATTTTGTCATAAAGGGAATGGAGGAGCTTGGCAGGCCTCTGTGACATCCTGTGGAATACAAAAGGGTAGTGGTGAGATTTAGGAAGTCCCTTTGGGTGGCTGAAGGGGAGTAGGTCCCCATGACACAGGGGAAGGCTGGAGGCCAAGCGGGGGCCCAGGAGGGACAGGCCTTGGGGGCTCTGAGCTGGGGGAGGGGGCTCCGAAGATAGAAACCACAGAACTTAGTGTGGGATTGGCTGTGGGGGAGAGGGAGAGAGGAGACACGGAGTGCTGGCTGCTCTGTGCGGGCCTGGTGCCTGGACTAGGAGATGACTCAGCCTGGGGCCTGTAAATAAAGAAGAAAGGGCAGGTCAGACCAACCACTGTGATTGATAGTATCCTGGACACCCTTTCTAACTCACTGGGTCCTCACAGCACCCACCTTATAGACGAGGAAACTGAGGCTCAGAAAGAGGAGGCCCCAAGACAGAGGGAGGAACTGGAGCCCAGGTCTCCTACCTAAACTAACCCTGTGCTTTACATTCATAAATAATTTCAAAGCTTAAACCACCTCCAGTATTGCTTCCTCTCCCATTAGGAAAACAAATACAGAAACATAAAAACCAAAAACACTTAACTACAAAGCCCAAGAGAATTTCTGTAGTGACAGAACTGCCACGAATCCTGTTTGCTCCTGTGGTTACAAGACTCTATACATTTGTCAAAACTCAGAGCTGTGTAAACACACATAGCTTTTACTGTGTGTAAATAAGAATAACAATAAATCAAAAACAAATGCAATGAGTGTACTTTGTCTGGATCCCAATTCAAACAAGACAACTGTAAAAAGATGTTTACGAGACACTGGGGAAATTTGAATATGGGGTGAATATTAGATGACATTAAAGAATTTGTTAATTTTGTAGCTATGTGTCGAAAGGCAGACCCCCCCTTTTTAGATGCTTATTGTAATATGTAAGAATGAACATAATGTCCATCGCTTGTATTTTTCTTTAAGTATTCAAAAAAATGGGGAGAGGAAAGAAGATAAAATGGCAAAATGTTGATGGTTCTTGAGGCTGGGTGATGGGCCATATGGGTTTATTGTCTCTCTGCTTTTTGTATCTGTCTGGAAATGATCTAAGTTAAAAGTTTTGAAAATAAAATAAAAAGAAGAGTTTGTGGTTTGTTAAGCACAATTTGGAAAATATAGAAAACTAAAAAGACAAAGATACCTGTGTCCCCCCTACCCACCGCCCTACAGTCCCCCATTACTATTGTAGCTAACATTTCAGTGTATTTCCATTCAGCCTTTTCTATTTTATTTAAGCTTTTTAAAATGTGTGTGTGTGTGTGTGTGTGTGTGTGTGTGTGTGAGAGAGAGAGAGAGAGAGAGAGAGAGAGAGAGAGAGAGAGCGAGCACGCGTGTGTTTTATGTAACTGTGTGAGCAAATTGTTTATACAGCCCTGCTTTTTCCCTTCTTAAAACATAAGCTGTTCCCCTGTTCCCCTGTCTTTTCTGTATAAACACAATCTCTAGTGTTTGCACGATGTTTACTCAACGGGGCAGCGTTGCCAGACGTTGGAGCTGTTTCCAATTTCCTCCCATTATAAATAATGCCTCGATGCACATCCTTGTGCGTCCCAGAGGTGGGATTCCTGGGCCAAAGGGTGTGGGCCCTCTGGCAGCTCACCGTCAAAATCGCCTTAGAGTTTCTGCCTGACCCAAAGCTGAAATGACCTCACACAGTTAAAGTGAGAGTTCACTGCTATTTGTTATTTCCTAAAGGTTTGATTCATGACTCACATTCATAAGAGGATGTCTTTTTTTTTTTTTTTTTTGCACTTGCAGGAAACAGAAATCCATTCACACTAGTTCATGTCAAAAGGGGGTGGAATCAGTCAGCAAGTAAAACTAACATTCAGCTTGGACAAGCTATCTTGCTATGTCGATTGTTGAAATACTAAATAGTTCTATATTGGTTGATAAATTATGTTGCCTCAAGGGCCTCAAATGTCCCTTACTATGACAACTCAACTGCCTTGGACTTCCCTCAGGACATCCCAGACCTCCCCACCATGTGACAAGAAAAGTGTTAAACTCTCGGGCACAGCAATGATCGCTCAGTGCTCAAGGTATTGGTTGTTAAATATTTTCTTTAGTCTTTGATGCAAGTAACAGAAAAGCTGACTCAAATGGCTTAAACTCTAAAGGACATTTGTATCTGGAAAACAACAGTTAAGCAAGTCTTCAAGGACCCCAGTTCTTTTCATTCCTCTCAACCTTAAAAATAAAATAGCCAGTTATTTCACCAGCAAAAACGAGTTTGTTCAGGAATAGCAGAAGACTTGCAATTCCGGAAATGCAAACTGTAGAGATCCACAGGCAAGTCCAGAGAACAAAGGAGGGGAACATTAATTTATAGAGAGGAAACAGGAAGTTGGGAGGGGCGGTTATGAGCAATAGTCTTACAGAAAAATGAGAATTCTCATTAGCTGAGCATGGTGGTTTCTCATTGGCTGGGCTGTCGCTGGGCAGAAAGAAAATCTTTCTTCCTCTCGCTGTGGTCTACAGTAAGCTTCTTCGTGCCCTGGTTTGTAAAGTGAGCTCCCCTTTCAGGGCTTCCCTAACTCTACTTTGAACGAGGTTTTCTTTTATCTATTTTCACACCTCTGTCTTTTCTTTTCCACTGGCAGTTCCCAAGGCTGCATGGAACCCCTTTCATATGCTGCAGGCAAAGGAGAGCATCTTTGTCTCAGATTTCCCTGCCAAAGTAATGAGGCTGATTTGATCGGCCAACTTCAGTCACATGCCTGCAGAGCCAGTCACATGCCCATGCCAAAACGAATTATTGTGGCCCGAGGAGGACTTGAGTGCCCTGATTTGCTGAGCTAAGTCACGTGTTCCTCATTTATAAGGTGAATGGTTAACACTGGTTGCTGAAGTCACAACTGGGTTCAAATTCCATTCTTAGCTAATTCCTGCTCTCTTCTCTGCCCTGTTTCCCATCAATGAAATGGATATAGTAATGACACCTCCTAACAGAGTTGTTCTAAGGGCTAAACGAGCTGGTTAATGCCGGGGCTTAGCATGGTGCTCATACACAGGAGGCACCTAAATTTTAGCAGCTACTGTTGTCATTATATGATCAGCCTCAGCTCTGGCGGCTGTGGTTCTCTATGAGCTCCTTGTTTTCTGCACTTCACCCTCTTTCTAGTTACTATTGCTGAGTAACAAATCACTCCAAAATAGGATGGCTTAAAACAACAACGGTCAGCCTATTATCTCTCACCATGTTTGTGGTCAGATTTTTGGGAAGGGTCCAGCGGGCAGTTCTGGCTTTCAATCTCATCTGGTTGCAATCAATTGGTGGCTGAAGCAGGAACAGTGAAACAGCTTGGGGGTGGCCTGGGCATCCCTCCTTGTTGTCTCAGGGCTTCTCCAGTTGGCTACTTTGGGCTTTCTCACATCGTGGTGGCCTCAGGGCAATTGAAATTTTTGCATGCTGGCTCAGGATCCCTGATACAAGCGTTTCAAAAAGAAACAGAAGCGGCCTCACGGCTTCTTATCTAGCCTTGGGAGTCGTCCCAGTGTCATTTCTGCCACATACTATTAGTTATGAGCAACTCACAAGCCTACCCAGATCCAAAGAGAGGGCACATGAACCCCACTTCTCAAAGGGAGGGGTGTTGGGTTTTTAGAAAGATATATGGGATGGGAAACATTGGCAGAGACAGAAACTCCCAAGTCCCAATTCTAAATGCAAATGGTTTATTGACAGGTTCAATTCCTTGGAATTAAACCATGATACAGTAACCTCCCTTATCTGTGGTTTTGATTTTCGCTATTGCAGTTACCCTCAGTCAAAAATATTAAATGAAAGATTCCAGAAATGAGCAACTCATGTTTTAAATTGCATGCCCTTCTGAGTAGCGTGATGAAATCTTGCGCTGTCCTGCTCTATTGCGCCCACGACGTGAATTATCCCTTTGTCCAGTGCCTCCACTCTGTTATGCTAGCCACCTGTTAGTCACTTAGTTGCCATCTCAGTCATCGGATCCACTGTTGGAGTATCACAGTGCTTGTGTTCAAGTCACCATTCTTTTACTTAATAATGACCCCAAAATATAAGAGTAATGGTGCTGGCAGTTTGGAAAGGCCAAAAAGAAGCCAAAAGTGCTTCCTTTCGGTGAAGAGGTATGTATGTATAGCAAAAACACAGAATATATATATATATTTTTTTCTATTATTTATGCCTATAGCACCTGGTCTTCCTAAGTGGTCTCCCATTTCAATCCTAATCAGGCCCGACTCTGCTTAGCTTCCGAGATCAGATATCGGTCTTGTTCAGGGTGACATGGCTGTAAACCATGGACTATGGTTCCACTGGGGCATGAACCCAGGACCTTCTGTGTGTAAAGCAGACATGCTAGCTGCTACACTATGGAACCACATCCAAAAAAACCCCATAGAATGTATAGAGTTCGGTACTATCCACGGTTTCAGGCATCCACTTGGGGTCCTGGAACTTATTGCCCTCCGATAAGGGGGGACTACTGTAGTTTCTTTCTGTTTCTTAGTGACTGCCCCCACCTGCTATCTATGTTAATTTTCTTTTTCATGCCAGATAAAGACTATATAGATCCCTAATGACAATTTCACCCCGATTCTCATTTTCATTCATTTTAAAATGCAGTCTTGGATACTAGATCATCTTACAGAATGATTGCTCATGTTTTTAGGAGTGACAGTGATATTGT